>CM036315.1:24377016-24977016 GCA_020567845.1 Rhododendron henanense subsp. lingbaoense
CACATGCCCAAACTAGCATGAGCTGCAATTAGGGCACTCCATGAAGCAACACCTTTGCACCATCTTATCAAAACAGCACAAGAGAGACTTATCTCTCCACACTTCCCATACATGTTGATCAAGCTATTCTGCACAAATAAATCATCTCCAAAACCTAGCTTAAAGCTGTGCCCATGAACTTGTTTCCCCTCTTTAAGTGCTGGCAAATTAGCACATGCTTTTAGAAGAGTTGGGTATGTGAAATTGTCAGGTACCACCCCACACTCAAGCATTTCATCAAACACCTGTAAAGCTTGTTCTAGGTTCATGTCTTTGACATGGCCCCTGATCATGTGATTGAATGCAAACGAACCCGGTTCCTCGATTTGGCGAAAAATAGAGCAGGCATAATCCATACTACCCCAGTTTGAGAGAGCACAAGTGGCAACAAGATTGCTTGCAACAAAAGAACTCCAAAACATACCCAACTTGAGGGTTTGGGCATGGGCTTGCTTGAATTCTTCCAAGTTCTTGCATTTCTTTATGAGGGAGACACATTCTTGTTCCCTCCCCCTGAAATTGCAATCTGGGTTTTGTGTGAAATCCTCCAGAGGAATCAAGAAATGGTTTTGGAGGACTGAAGTCATAAAATTGCTAACTTTTTTGCGAAGTTAGAAGTAAACACAGACCATATTAAAACCCATCAAACCTGTAAATTTGATCATACAGTTTGATATCAAAAGATTCACAACAAATGGAACTGATGAAAAAGGAAATGGGTGTGGGCAAATTGAGCAGAAAAGTAATCAGAATGAAGGTGGAGTTAAATTGGTGGTATGAGAGCTAGTGCCACTATAATGTAGTTTGAGTTACTTTTCTCAGTATTTACTGGTTTCCTAATTGTATGTGCATAACTGGTTAGAGGGATTTGAATCTCATCCATGAAATTCAGCAAGCAAATATCAGCCAGTGAAATTTGTGCCAGATTATGGGACATGTGAATATTAGATAGGATAATGTTCTTCAAATAAGTGGCTCCACGTGATATGTCCAAGAAGCTCCATACCACTCACCCTGTTGCAGTCCCAGTAGATCTTTACTCTCTAATGATAGAGCCACCGCACGGGTGGCCACCGCACGCCGTGTGGGGCCCACTCCGGGCTGCACGGAGGATTCGAGCCATTCAATAATTTTTAAAAAAAATTGAGTGGGTTGTGAAAAATCAACTCAATCTAATATGTTTAGGTGCTCGATCCAATCTTCCCATTTTTGAAAATTCGGAAAAAAACAATCTTTCCATTTTTTCCTATTTTTAAAAATGGGAAGATTGGATCGAGCACTTGTACATATCGAATTGACCTGATTTTTCACAGGCCCACTCAATTTTTTTTTAAATTATCGAACGGCTCGAATCATCCGTACGAGCCCAGAGTAGGCCCCACACGGCATGCGGTGACTCTATCATTTCTGGTATCCAAATATGGCTCATTGGGGATAACTATATTATAGAATTATTTCTTATACTATTTTCGTTTAATATTAATATTTTATGGTTTTCCGTTAGATTTTTGTAAACTACTAGTTCGTCAATTGGTTTTAAAAGTTTATACTAAAGATAAAAATAATGCTAATTCAATGAAATTTTGTTTGTTTCAGTGATTTTTTAATTCTTTAGTCATAATTTTGTATTTTTAAATTACTATTGTTGAGGCGAATGATCCACAAAATTTGACTCAGAATTCAACAAATTTGTAAAAGACAAGAAGTTTATGAAAGTAATCCAGTAATCGTTTCAAAAAAAAGTAATCCAGTAATAAAGTTAGGCCAAATTAGAGGAGTCAAAAGGGTGGGACTGGCACATGCACGGCACGTTTAAGAGCAACAGGGCTCAGGCATGATGCGACACAATCTCTATAGGTGGGCCAAGCGGGATGTTTGTTTTGGGGCACGTGGCACAGGCAAGAAAAAGTGTGGGTATGACACAGGCAGAACACGGTAGAAGTAAAAATTCAAAAATTTGAAATAATTAACTGTAAAAGTAGATGTACACACCATTCAATATTCAAAAGTGGTTTTTTTTTTTTTTTTTTTTGGAAAAGTTTTATTGCCAATCAAACAAAATAACCAAATACATCAAAAAAATAATTATCTCTCCCAAAAGGAGTCAATAACCAAACAAGATGTCTAACTTCCCAAGTTCTAACGCTAGAACCTCATAATCCCGATTTTGAGCACGGGCACTGGATGCACACCGGTGAACCAGCACCGAACTCACAAACCAACACCAAAAATATTATTCGCCAAAAGCCACTATTGGATCTGGGGAAACTAGAGTCTGGGGTAGAGGTAACCAAAACAAAGGGAAGCATCTTCATAGAGGAAAAATTGAAAAACAGTAAATAGACCGTCAACCCTAAACTTGCCAGATCTGCACCTACCGGGAGGGTTGAAGGTGGAAGGAAGGAACCAGAGGCAAACCAGACCAAGCAGAGACAACATCGAATGGAGTGAAGAGCACAGAATCGTAGCCTCCAAAGTGAAGCCAAGCCACAAGATCTGAGTTCACGCCACTTGTACATCGCCCCAAAACGCCGCCAAAGATGGGTGAAAGAAGGGCAGAGATCCTTTAAGAAAGAGTGAAGAGGAGGGAAGGAGGAGCTCCGCAAGCAAAACCCTAGTCGGAGGAAAGCTCTAAGTGGATGATATTACTCAATAATTTTCTAACATAGATTAAACAATGAATACAATGAAGAATGATAGGTCACAATGTTCATGATTTTTTTTATTTTTTATTTTGCCAACAGGATAACCGATTCATTGATAAAATTGAACGAATAAGAACAACAACTCAAAGGGCATATCCATCATTAGACAAAGGCGTAGATAGCCAATCCGATAGATAGGCCTCCCAAATGGAGACACCTACACAACCATAACCCCTACTAGCAAGACAATAAGCCACCCCATTACCAGTGCGCTTAACAAAACTAAACTCACACACCCCAAAGTCACACGCCAATCTCCTGATGTCCTCCACGATAACTTCAATATCTCTATGAACAGCCAATTCCCCTCTGATCATTCGAATAAGGTTCAAAGAACCACCCTCGAACTGAACTCTCGTAACTCCAAGTGTAGATGCCAGAACAAGTCCCTCCCTAGCAGCAAGTGCTTCAGCAACTAAAGTGGTAGTGATCCCACTCAGCGCCAAACAGCGAGCAGCTACAAAACGTCCACCCGAGTAACCCCGCATCAAAATTAAATTTAATCACCCCTCCCACCGGCAGAGACCACCGCTGAACTGCACTCGGAGGATTTGGACCCCTCTCCGCCACAACCTGTGCTAAGGATTTCTGCGCCTCCAAAAAATCATTCGAGTCTTTGCACGCCAAGTTAACTGCCATTGGTCACATGATCACACAAGCGACCTGAGAAGTGAACATCATTTCTACATTTCCATATCCTCCAAATGACCGCACAAGCCAATGATCGCCTAACTTCATTTTCTCCCCAACCTTTCCATCTTGCCAATAAAGTAGTAAACCAATCACGGAAGTCCTCTCCTCCCCCACGCTCACAGAATCTAGCCCGAGGGGAGAGAACTTCCAAACTGATTGGGCAAATTTACAGCGGGAAAACAAATGAAGAAGGGATTCCGGTTCTTCCCAACAAACAGGGCACAACGGCTCTACAGTTACCTTTCTTTTAAGGAGCACCTCCTTAACCGAAACAATTCCATGGAAACATTTCCAGATAAAGTGTTTAATTTTACCCGGAGTCGTCGCCGCCCAAAGATCCTTCCACACTGAGCACTCTTCATCTCTTCGACTTGACTCTCCAGCCCGACGGTTCCCCAACATGCCATTTCGCTTCAAATGCAGAGCTAATTCATAACCTGACTTAACCGAGTACTCGCCCGAATTGGTGAAAATGCCAGATAATTTTATCCTCCATCTCAGCTAGCGGCAGCGGCATCAAAAGAATTTCATTTGCCTCATCCTCCCAAAACAAATTCCTCACCAGCTCACTCCGCCATTGTTTGGTCCCATCATTAATTAGATCACAAACATGATGTTCATGATTAAGGGGCAGAGAAGTATTAGATTTATTTTATAATTTATTTTTTACTTGTAAGGTTTAAGAATTGCAAATATTCGATACTTGAGTAGGTGTCAAATTAGTTGGGATGTACTCAAGCTATAGTAATTCAACTCTTTTCTATTTAGATCCATTTTATTAAAAAAAATTGCAATTATGAATAAAAAGTTTGTATTTATTTGTTTTATTATTTTATTTTAGTTACAACTATTTGATAACACCTTTTGTCAATTATTATACGAATTTCAGTAATTTAAAAAAAATATCGTCTTTACAATGCCCAAAAAAAAAAAGAGGTTCAATTGGGGGCTCAGGCACAACAAGGAGTGTAGCGTGCCCATGGGCTGGGCCAAGCCGAGCATATTCTAAAATGAACCGGCACGACAAGACACGACTTAACTATTAAATGGGTTGGGCTAGACACGGTATGAAGCACATTTAGAATCGAACTGAACGCAGGTTGGGCCGGCACAGCTCGGCCCATTTGACACCTCTAGGCCCAACATAGAGCCTTATGCTCTATTTGTGCCATATTGTTTGTCCGTTGAAAATTGCAGCAGATTTTGAAATAAAAACTAAAACAATTCCATGTACTAATTTTTTACTTTTCGACACTAATTTAATGTTCTAATCAATTCTTTAGATTGATGCAGAAAGTCAAAATTATATACAAATGTTTTGATCTTGTAAAAAGCGACTATATATATTTTTTAGAAAATTACAAATTAAACAAGATGGAATGGAGGTATTATGATCAAGGACCCCTCTCTTAACTTCGTTTCGGCTTTTGTAGGCAAACCAATGGCATCTGGACCATCACGTTTGCACGAGAAAGTGCAATTCTAGCTCCATTAGCAATTTCAAATTCAAACCAATGGCCATCATGTTTTGCACGAGAAAGTAATGACTACATGCCGGACGGATCCAAAAATTTGCACCAGTGGGGACACACGAATTAATAAATTTAAACCGCACATTTACAATTCTTTAAAACAACACATTTTTTGTAGGGGTGCTCGTGGTCCAGTTCGGTTCGGATTCCTAGGAATCCGAGGACCGAACCGCTAGTCACGGTTTTTACAAAATGAAATCCGTGTCCGGACCAAAAGTCCTACGGTTCGGTTCCAATCCAATCCGTGACTCGCGGATCGGTTACGGTTTTGTCCACGGATTTTAACAAAAATAAAGCTCAAACTTATATCCCACACTAAAAGGGAAGAATGTTATATTCAGAATTAAGTTTAACACCGGCCACCAAAAAGTACTTGTTACTTTGAAGAAACGGAGAGAGAGAGTGATGCAGGGAAGCGTATGAAAACAAGAGCAGACACGAGAACAAAACTCACAAAATCACAATGTAGAGAAAGCTCTCTGTTTTCTTATTATTCGAACTCAACCGAATTGCCCTAAGGCTTACCATGCCTATTTATAGGCTACTAAGATCAAGCTAAATAGGAAACAAATAACCAAAAGGCAATACTTGCCAATCAAGAAAAAGATCTAATTACCAAAAATAAAAATATGACTTATTCCTAATATTAACTCCCAGAGAATTCTTGCCAAAACAAGCGGCATTGCAAAAGAAGTTTCCTATTAAAAGATACTCAAATAAAATATTCTCCTATTAGAAAATCAAATCAAATCTTTTCCCATATATGTGAAGATTTGGAGGATTCCTAAAAAATGTGGTTCTAGAATGATCGACCAAATGGTGGGCCTCAATCATGGGTCGCTCCTCCACTGGTACTTAAGTCCTTGGACTGTTTCGCTCAAACCGGCCCATATAATCAAGTGCAATCACTTCTGCATCATCCTCCCTGAGTTGGAAAGAATTCGCCCTCGAATTTGAGTCATCATCGGAGCTACTATCCCCAACAAAGGGAATAAGGTGCTTGACATTAAACACATCAGCTGTGCGAATATGGCTTGGGAGCTTTAACCGATAAGCGTTGGGATTAATCTTCTCAATAATTTCTACCGATAATTTCTACCGGGCCAATCTTCCGGGCAGCTAGCTTATTGTATTCCCCTATTCGAAAACGGTCTTTGGTGAGGACCGCATACACAAAATCCCCAACGTCAAACTCCACCAAGCGCCGCTTCCGATCCGCCTTTTCTTTGTACTTGGCCGTGGACAATTGCAGTTGCTGATGGGTAGTGGCATGAATTTCCTGGAGCTGCTCAATAAAATCCTCGGCCTTGCCGTGAACGCGTTTTAAATCTGCAACGGGTGCAAGATCTATGGGGGCCTGCGGGACGATGCCATAAACAATGTAAAATGGGCTCATACCCGTACTACGGTTGACAGAATGATTGAAAGCAAATTCAACTTGGCACAATTTCTGATCCCAACTCTTCAAATGATCTTGCACCAAGCACCGCAACAAATTGCCTAGTGAGCGGTTTACCACCTCAGTTTGCCCATCAGTTTGAGGATGATAGGCACTACTGAAATCGAGCTTTGTGTTTGCCAATCGCCATAAGCAGCGCCAAAAATGCCCCAAAAAATGCGTATCTCGATCAGAAACGATGGACTTGGGCAAACCGTGAAGTTTATATACCTCGCTGAAATACAATTGAGCTACCTTCACCGCATCGGTAGTCTTTTTGCAAGGAATGAAGTGCGCCATCTTCGAGAAACGATCCACCACTACATAAATTGAATCATTTCTGCGCTGTGTGCGAGGGAGTCCCAACACGAAATCCATGCTAACATCAGACCATGGATGAGATGGAATGGGTAACGGAAGATATAGGCCGACATTAGTAGCTGTCCCCTTGGATACTTTGCAAATGTGGCAGGCCTCCACAAACTTGTAGATTTCCTTCCGCATAGATGGCCAAAAATAAGAAGTTGCCGCGAGCTCAAATGTCTTGTCTCTTCCTACATGCCCCTCGCCGTGTAATTCTTTGATAATCCGCAATCTCAAACTGGAGTCGGGGATGCATAACTGATTCCCTTTAAAAAGGAATCCATCCTCAACATGATACTCCAGTTGGCCTCCTTCGGCAAGTCTGTCTAGTATTCTGGAAAAGAATGGATCATCAGCTAACAACTCACGGAAATTGTCAAAACCAAGTACCTTCGTGCGCATAAGCGTGAGAAAAGAAGCTCGGCGGCTAAGAGCATCCGCGACTCGATTCAAGGCCCCTGATTTATGCTTGATAAGAAAGGAAAACTGCTGAATATATGCCGCCCACTTGGCATGTCGATCAGACAGCTTGTCTTGACTATGGAGGTGCTTCAATGCTTCGTGGTCGGTATACAAGATGAAATCACTATGAATCAAGTAGTGGTACCAATGCTTTAATGACTGCACAATTGCGTAAAACTCCACATCGTAGGTACTATACCGTAGTTTGGCCCCATTTAGTTTCTCACTAAAGTACGCCACGGGCTTGGAATTTTGGCTAAGGACAGCCCCAATTCCAACCTTGGATGCGTCACAATGTAACTCAAATGGCTGCGAGAAGTCGGCCAAACTAATACGGGGGCTGAAGTCAACTTCTGCTTGATCAACTTGAATGCTGTGGTGGCCTCCTCTATCCATGTGAACATTCCCCCTTTCATGCAATCTGTAATTGGCGCCATGATAGTGCTGAAATTGGGTATGAAACGACGGTAGAAAGCCGCCAATCCATGGAAACTGCGTATATCAAATAGGGTCTTCGGTTGTGGCCACTGCCGGACTGCCTCAATCTTAGACTCATCCACTGAAATTCCATCCTTAGATATTATGTACCCAAGAAATAACACCCTATCTGTCATGAACATGCACTTCTTCAAGGCCCCAAAAAGTTTTTCTTCCTGCAACACTGTTAGAACCTTGCGAAGGTGTTGCAGGTGTAACTTTGGTGTGGCACTGTAGATTAAAATGTCATCAAAATAAACCACGGCGAACTTACCAATGAATGGGCGAAGGGCTTGATTCATCATTCGCATGAAGGTGCTAGGGGCATTGGACAACCCAAATGGCATGACCATCCACTCAAAAAGACCTTCGCGGGTTTTGAAGGCCGTCTTCCACTCATCGCCAGGCTTGATCCGAATCTGATGGTAGCCACTTTTCAAATCTAACTTTGAGAATACCTTGGCCCCCGCCAATTGATCCAGCAAGTCATCCAATCGAGGGATTGGAAAGCGGTACTTCACTGTTATTTTATTGATGGCCCTGCTATCGACGCACATCCTCCAGGTCCCATCTTTCTTGGGAACAAGCAATGCTGGCACTGCACAAGGGCTAACACTCTCGCGGATAAAGCCCTTGGATAACAATTCCTCAACCTGTCGGCGCAATTCCTCATGCTCTTTCGGACTCATACGGTAATGAGGCCTATTGGGTAAACAAGAACTCGGCATGAGGTCAATCTGGTGTTGTATATCCCATAGTGGTGGTAACCCTTCTGGCAATTCTTCGGGAAATATGTCCGCAAACTCCTCCAGTAATGGCTGCACATCCTCAGGCACCATTACTGCCTTATTGACTGGTTCCTCCTTTGCTACCAGTACAAAAAATATTTTTGACTCGGTAATCTCCTCCTCAAACTGTGCCCTTGTCAAGAGGCTAGTACCCTCTCCCACTTTGGGTTTAGGTGCCAACTCTTTTGAAGGTAACAGTGCAATCTTTGTGTTATTGAACACCAAACGATACGTGTTGGTGAATCCATCGTGTTGTACCCTCCGATCATACTGCCACAGTCTTCCCAACAAGAGATGGCAAACATCCATGGAAACCACATCACACCAAATCTGGTCCTTATATTTCACTCCCACAGAAAAAGAAACTAAACAGCGTTTAGTAACTTTTACCTCGTTTCCTTTCTTGAACCACCCCAACTTGTACGGATTAGGGTGTACCTCCGTCTTCAACCCTAGCTTCTGGACTACCTCTTCGGACACCACATTCTCACAACTGCCTGAATCAATCACAAACTGACATACTTTCCACTGATCGTACATGTGGAGTGGAATATGTTGTTGCGTAACCATGAATCCCCATCAACCTCCAGAGGGGCAAGGCAAACCCGTCGAAGGACTAATAGAGGACCGACATCTCCAGCCAGCTCTTTTTCTGACGCGTCATACTCAACGACCTGTTCAGAACCCCCATTCTCGTCGGCAATAGATTCATCATTCTCAATGAACAACGCCTTTCCTGGTCGGTCTGCTTTTCTGCAATCAACCTGTCGATGGCCAAGCTCTCCACACTTGAAAAATCGAAATCCAGTGGCCACGTTTCTGTTGGCCTGTGGTGCCACTGGTTTGGGTGTGGTTGGCGCACCTATTGCACGATTTTGGGGAACAATTGAACGATTGGGTCCGTTCCAGTTGCCCCCTGTATTCCTTCGGTTGAACTTCTTCTCCAACGTTTGTGCTCTTGCCACAGCATCTGCGACCATGTGCAAGTCAAACATGTCCAGGTCATCCTGCAGTTGCGGGCGCAGTCCTCCGATGTACCTTGAGACTAACTGCTCTTGTGTCTCCGCCAAATCGTTTCTGACCACAAGTTGGTCAAACTCCATTGTATAGTCAGCAATTGACCTCGCACCCTGCCTTAGGTTCTGCAACCTTTGGTACATCGTGCGTGTGTAGTTGTGGGGCACAAAGATAGCTCGCATATGTTTCTTCATCTTCTCCCATGAGCCAATTTTCTCCTTGCCCTACCTGGATCGGGTTAACTTGTTCTGCTGCCACCACGCGGCAGCCCTGGCTCGTAACCTTGTGGCCACAAGAGGAACACGTTTAACTTCAGGAACCTCTTTGAGTTCCAACGACTCATCGACGATGGCAACCCAATCAACAAACTCTTCAAGAGTGAGACCTCCATGAAATTCTGGAATCTTGACCTTCATGCCGGACTCCCACTGGCGATCACGGTTGTCAACCATGACCCTTTGAACCTCTCCCCTTGGTTGTTGCCTCGCAAAAGGATTGGTCGCGAACCCTTCCTCCGTAACCTCATCCTCATCAAGATGACGGCTACGATACTGATTTTGTGGTCGAGGACCAGCAAGGAGAGTAGCCAGTTGCTCCGACAGCGTAGCCAATGCCTCCTGCATTGCTAACTAGCTAGTCTGAATCTGCTACTCCATCTGCTCCACTTTCTCTTGCAACGTCAAAATGTCATCACGCAAGTACATGTCCTCAACGTTAGCCTGCCTACCACTTTTGCCAGCAGCTCCACCTCCTCGAACCATCTTTAGGATTGGAACTCACGCTCTGATACCAACTGATGTAGGGAAGCGTATGAAAACAAGAACAGACACGAGAACAAAACTCACAAAATCACAATGTAGAGAAAGCTCTCTGTTTTCTTATTATTCAAACTCAACCGAATTGCCCTAAGGCTTACAATGCCTATTTATAGGCTACTAAGATCAAGCTAAATAGGAAACAAATAACCAAAAGGCAATACTTGCCAATCAAGAAAAAGATCTAATTACCAAAAATAAAAATATGACTTATTCCTAATATTAACTCCCAGAGAATTCTTGCCAAAACAAGCGGCATTGCAAAAGAAGTTTCCTATTAAAAGATACTCAAATAAAATATTCTCCTATTAGAAAATCAAATCAAATCTTTTCCCATATATGCGAAGATTTGGAGGATTCCTAGAAATTGTGGTTCTAGAATGATCGACCAAATGGTGGGCCTCAATCATGGGTCGCTCCTCCACTGGTACTTAAGTCCTTGGACTGTTTCGCTCAAACCGGCCCATATAATCAAGTGCGATCACTTCTGCATCAGAGAGAGAGAGAGAGAGAGAGAGGAGGAGGAGGAGGAGAAGTAAGAACGGTGCGGTGGCGACTTGAACAAGGAATGGAAATTAGGAAAATTGAAAAAGAAATGAACTAGTGAAACTAAACTAGGGTTACCCGTAACTTATATAAATAAAAAA
Source organism: Rhododendron henanense subsp. lingbaoense (assembly GCA_020567845.1). Lineage (NCBI taxonomy): Eukaryota > Viridiplantae > Streptophyta > Magnoliopsida > Ericales > Ericaceae > Rhododendron > Rhododendron henanense. The sequence goes on from CM036315.1 coordinate 24,387,993, forward strand.
AACTATGATTTACCCCTTATATTTTATGTACATCTACACTATATCCCATTATTAAGATAAAATACTAAAATTGGTAGAAAAAAGTTTTAACATTACTAACAATTAATTATATAAATACACATATATTTATATATTTATTTATTATTTGTATAAAATAAATATCTCACGGTCCGGTTCGGTTAATCCACGGTTTCGTAATGAAAATCCGTGGACCGAACCGCGAGTCACGGTTTTCTAATTTTTCAATCCATGTCCGGACCATTAATCCACGGACAAAATCCAAAAGGTACGAATCGGTTTGGTCCGGACCGGTTTCACGGTTCACCAGATTTTTTGAGCAGCCCTAATTTTTTGTAGATAAGATAACATGTAGGTGGCGTAGCTCCATTTTATAATTAACAGAAAGAAGTGTATTCGCACAAAAAGATGGTGTGGAAATTTAGCACTTTAAAAAATAGATTAGACAGATAGTTGCATTAAAAAATAGGAGTAATTTTTTTGAAACACTACCATAAATTTATTATTTAAAATATTCAAAAATATTATTATAATTTTGCAAAATTGAGTGGGCCCGTGCCCCCACGGAACCCCACATAGCCATGGTCACATGTCCATGTTTCAAGTCAATTTTGCTTCATGTTCACCTTCCAAATATTTCAGCACCTTAATGGAACCAATATCGAGCTATTTTTTAATCAAGTATCCATCATGTGACTTTCAATTATTGGAAGTTATTTTCGGAATAAATTAATAAAATACATTGGTCTTATTAACTTTACTTTTGTCAACTCATCTTACTATTTGCTTGAAAAGAATGAACACATAGGCTATGTTTGGTAACACTACCACTTTTCTGTTTCCTGTTTTCTATTTGCTGAAATCAGTTTTTACTTTTCCTAAAAAAAAAGTGAAAACAGAAAACATGTTTGTGTTAACCTGTTTTTTTTATTAAAAAAATCAATTTCTGAAACTAGTTTTTACTTTTTCTAAAATGGTCTTTCTTGCAATTTCTCCACTAGTTCTCAAACTATACAGGAGAGAGAGAGAGAGAGAGAGAGAGAGAGAGAGAGAATCATCCAAGCCTTTGCAATCATGTTAGAAACAAATTTCATACTTGATATTCTGAAAGAAAGGGCCGGGTGGATAGACCAGGCATAGCCGGCTTAGAGAGGAAGCCGAAGAAGTCGTTGCTTTTGGCCCCCAATTTTTTAGCCCTAAGAGGGCTCCAAAAAATATAGTTTAAATAATAAGAAGTTTCAATTGCCTTGCTTTGAGTAACATCTTTATGGTCATGTGGCAGCTTAGGCTCTTTGAATGCTTTAAAAACTGGGTTCGAATCTCCACCCCTTAGTTTTCCTCAACATTTCGCAAAATTTTGTTCAAAGATGAGGAGATAAATGGCCCCCCTATTGCGCGCAACTTTCGTTTCGGGCCCAAATATCTTTGAGCCGGCACTGAGTCCAGGTGATTGGGTTCTTCTTTCCTAGGCCGAAGTTATAGTATCAACTTTCATAAAATGATGGCTTCATAAGCCCAATGTATCCCTTCCGGCCTCCTCTCATCTCTAAATTAAGAGAGTATATATATATAGGTGAAATACATGTGAAATATTCTAATTCCAAAGTCGGTCATTTATTGACTATAAGGTTTTTCTCCTTCGATAAGTATCTTTTATTGACTATAAGAGGGAGGGAGGGAGGGAGCGAGAGAGAGAGTATCTTCAATGGCCTTGGGTTTGAGAGAGAGAGGAAGAGGAAATGAAAAAAGACCTCCAAGGAATTGTAGCGAAGTAGCCTGTTTTTTGTTTCTGAAAATAGTGAAAGTTGAGTTTTGTTACTTCCTCAAATTATGAAAATAGTGAAAGTGATTTCCAGAATTTGAAAGTGGAAGTAGTGCACCAAACAAACTTTCAAAGTTAACTTTTGAAAATTCTGAAAATGAAAACAGAAAACAGAAAATATAATGGCTACCAAACATGACCATAATAAGATGACAACATGCTTAAAACCTTGCCAAAGTACATTAACCGAGTCTTGTGTTCGCATGTATTGTCACACTTCCCATCCCCACACCACAATGTTACCATGCAGAGCTCATTACATAATGTCATCTGCATAATATTCAAATTTTATGAAACGGCTCTCACTAAAATTATTAGAAAATTAACACCTTAGTATTCGTAAAGGGAACAAATATACGAACATGCAAATAGGATAAGCTGAGTATATAGTTTGGTGAGATTATGTATGGTGATATAAGGTCATGTTTAGTAGGTAAATCGTTCTAGCTCCTTGGCTTTATTTAATAAGAACAATTCAGAATTAATATATCATACACAAACAATAAGGAAGAGAAAAAGAACAATCTCATGGATGCACGTTAAAAAGCCATGGTAGTAAGAATAATATCTAATTGATATTGAGGTAGTTAGACATGTTACACATGTATGAATCTAATTATTACCAACCCTAATTAATCAAATTATTGAAGACTTAATTCAATCAATGAATTGAATCAGATGGTCCTATTTATCAACCAATAACTCCCAACACTCCCTACCGAGTAAGTGCTTTGCCTTTTCTTCTCTAAACGAATCTGGATCCCACTGGCATGTACTATGTGGTACTCAACAAAAACAGAAATAGGTTGAATTAGTGCCGACCCTAAATGATTCGATTTGGTTTGATTGAAACAGGTTGAATTAGTGCCAACCCTAAATGACTAAATTTGGTTTGATTGAGACACATTAGATTACTGAAAAATGGTTTGATTGTGGTCATTTTTTATGCTATATTATGCTTTGATCAGATAGATTACTAACGGTGGTCTTCGAGTGCGGTGGTCTGCATCCAAAGTGTTTGTAAAAATGCCTCATACAAATAGAATTGAAGCTAGAGATTAGAATTGTATAAGGAGCCGTTATTTCAACACAAATAGTTTGGTAGGGAACCGCATCTTTTTGTAGTTGGGTTCAAACATCGATTTTACAATTTAATCATTAGTTTAAAGAAGCTTCCGTCCATCTCATCAGGTGCTCTCATTCACGTCTATTGATTTGTGAAGAAAGGGGGAAAACGAAAAGGAAAGCAAAAGCGCCCTCTTTCTGTCTATTTTTTAATATATAGATCCCCAATTTTGTAGAGCCTAAATTAACAGTCAGTTGAGTCTTATTAATTAAATTAAATCCCCAATTTTTTACGTGTGTGTTCATTGTCAGATGCCTTCGCTTACTCTAAGGGCTTTTCCGATGTCTTTAGAGCTCAAAGTGGTACATTTTTGCGTTTTTGTTTTCTTCTGATATGCAGTATTGTTTTGGTTATTATTGTGGGAATTTGGGCTTTTTTGCTTCAATCAGTTGCGATTTCCTTTTGGATTTCTTTGAAAGGCTTACATTTGAGCTTAGTTTTCTAAGTTTTATGTGTGAGATGATATCTGACCTTCAATGGCTCGATCCAACTCATTTCTTACGTTTTGCTCTACATATTCAGGTGGATGGCAGGACAATGCCATATGCATTTCATCTGGAATCAATTCAGCTCATACACTAAGTAGAGGGGGTGGAGGGGAAAAAAAAAAAACTAGGTTCTAAACTTAAACTGTCAACAGCAAGGCAAAGGCAAGGTAAGGTTAACAGTTGTATTATGCTTGAGCTTTTTTTGTGTTTTTTGCGGCTTTTTCGATCAGTAGAATACCATTTTTTCCTACAGCTTTGTTGAATGTGGGTTTTTGATTTGTATACTTCGGCTTCACAGGTTTTGTAAGGACTAAAGTACTTCCATGTTTAATTTGATGATAAAGAACGCTTTAACTTACAACTGCATCTAAGTTCTGTGTTCACTATTTTTTTTTATTCCATTTGCTTTGTTAGATGTACTGTTGGTCTTCGCTACTGCTATAACATCACTATGGACATTTGGTGTCTTATAACTGTTTATCCTTTTTAGTTATTTGCCTACAATTTTTGCCGTGAATTTTTTCTTTTACATTTTGCATTACTGTCGATACCTTCCTTCGGCCGTAGATCAACTTTATGCCATTTTCATGAACTCTTTTGGTCTTAGTGTTAATCAACTTGATGGCATTTTTGGCTCAAATAGCTGTACAATGATGCAAATTCAAGAATCAAGCTTATATCCTAAGCTTGATTTGAATATCTCTTATTTTCGATTATTCTTTAGTTTTTTATTACAGTTTTAGTTTCTTAGTTTTCAAATGAACGCTGCTACAGGTACAGCAATCTGTGCACAGATTGTGCACAGATTTTGTTGTGGGACCCACCTCGGGTCCCACACAAATCATCCGAGCCGTTCATTAAATGTAAAACATTTTTTCAAGGGTTCCCGTAAAAAATAAGCTCAATCCGATACCTATAGGTGCTTCATCCAACCATCTAACTTTTCATTCAGATTTCCGGATAATGAAAAGTTATATGGTTGGATCGAGCACCTATAGGTATTGGATTGAGCTTTATTTTTTACGGGGACCCTTGAAAAAATGTTTTACATTTAATGAACGGTTCGGATGATTTGTGTGTGACCCGTGGTGGGCCCCACAACAAAATCTGTGCACAATCTGTGCACAGATTTGCTGTACCCTTAGACTTTCTGTTTTCAAATTGAGCCCAACTTTGCAAGAGGAAAGAGGTATGCATTTTTTAACATGTTGCTCAGTATTGGATTCTCCATGCAGGGTGAGTTCTCTCTTCAATAAAGCTCCAAGTAAGATAATGAAGTCTGAATTTCATAATCGTTAGCTTTTTGGTGATAGACTGAAGCTACGAATGAAGGGAACATGGTTGATTGTCAGATGCTTTGTTTTATGGCAGTTTGTGCTTAGGAAGTTTTGTTCTATTTGCGCATTAGTAATTGAGAAAGGTGGTGCAAACCCAGGTAAAGAAACTTCAGATTATAGGTTGTTGCAAACCTGATGTTATGTTACGTTGTGCCTTTAGGCCAGAAAAGAGTAATTGGGGAGATCAGGATGGGGAAGGTGGTGGCCGATGATGTTGATCAATGACGGATTAGTGAGAAAGGGGAGGCATGGAAATAGAGGAGAAGAGAAAGTCCAGAGGTGTATGGGAAGAGAAAGACTAAGCTTTTCTTTGGGAAGAGAAAGTCTAGAGGCGTATGGAATTTTGTGAAGCAAGCACGTATTTTTTGACAAGACCGTATTTATGACCCTCTTTTGTTAAGTCTTCTAACCTACTTTTGGGTGTGGTCAATAAGAAGCCTTTTGAAAATAGTTGTATATATTTGTTGTGTTATTTCCCATATAAAATTGAAACTGCATTTTACTGTCTTCACTCATGATTGTTTAAAGATCATTTTTTGACCGAAAAAAAAGATCATTTAGGATGGTTCAGGTTCAAATATTTATGTTTTGTTTAACCTTTTCTTTGTCTTTTTTCATTGTTAATATCATCTTTATAACTGATGTTGGTTGGTTATGACCTTTGTTTGGGTATGCTTTCAAAAGCATCCACAATAAGGATGTGACGTGACGGTGGTGCAAGAGAGCAGCAAAATTATGGCAAGTGCTTTGCTTCTTATGTTTTAAATGCAACTTGGTTATTTGTTAACAAGAGGTTTTTTTTCCTCCAAGGTATCATTGTCTCAAACCAACATAGTTGCCGTTCTTTGCATCTCATGAGAGCACCGTCGCCGATACGGTATTTTTTTTCTTCTCTGTAAATTGAAATGGTTTAATTTATGCCAAAAGTAGCTGAGATCAGGTTAGCCGTATATTAATTGATGAAGGTGAAAAAAAGAGATTCAAAAGCAGGTGAATTTTTTGCTGGATATGGCTTCCTATTGATTGTTGATAGTTCATGTGGGATGGGGCGTGAGATTAGTATAGTTATTCATTAGCATTGTGCGGGCAAAATAAAAGTTCCTTAGCATTGCTTCACTGCTTTTCTACTGGTTATGTCACTAAAACTTTTCAGTTCATCTTCAGAACTTGGAGCATGAAACCAAGTCTTCCAACATTTTTCTCTTCTCTTTAACTCCCTCTTTCCCCTGCAACTTAAATTGGTCTTGGGCCAGTTATTACCGATAAAATGCCCTATTTTGCTTGGTGTTCATTGTGATTTAAGTACTCAATTACGTTTTCCATCTTTATGACTTCCGAATTGGTACGTGTCACCTTGGTCCTCTGCCAATCCAATCATGTTCTCATTGATGGGCAAAGTGGAAGCGAGCAATCAAGAAAAACAGTTCTGGATGGTGTTCGGTAGAGGCTTATAGAGAAGGTTGTGAGAGACCATGAAGATGATGATGATGGATCTTCAAGTGATTAGGGGAATTATTTTAACTACTCTTTATTTATATGGGTTTCTTTCGTATATATTTACAAAAGCTGAGATCATGCTATTAGTTGTTGATGCTTTTGTTTTAAAGTAGGCCTTGAAAAAAGGACCGAAATTAATAGTTAGGATGCTCAAGTTGGTATATAAGTATTGGAATTGATGTTCAGACTTCAGACCATTATACTTGCTCAATGTTATTATAGATCCATCTTGCCCAAGGTGTTTGATTACTGAAGGTTGTTTTTATCATGGGAAATTTATTGTTATTATGCGGTAGCTTTGAAATCGTTGAAAAGTAATTTTGGATAGTTGCAAACTTGCTATTACGTTGGGCCGTGCTTGAAGTCAAGTTTGCCAGTCAATAGTAAGGAAGGGTGATTCAATTTAGTTTCGTTAAGAACATGTCACGCCGTGCCTGAAGGCACTGGTAATTCCTAGTATTATAATATAGTAAGCGTTGGCTTAGTAAATGGAATGTAAACCCTGTTTTCATGGTGAGTAATATTGCAATTTTTTGGCCGAAAAATAGTAAAACCATCTCCTTTTTAGTGAATCGATCCAACTTTAATTTTTGTGGATAGTTTTAATCTAATGGCCATAATTTATACTCCATTCGTCCCTTATTTACAGTCTAGTATTCCATTTTGGATTGTCCCTTAATAAGTGTCTATTTTGTAAAGTTAGTGGGTAAAAGTTGGTGCATTGTCTATTTTGTCCCTAAAAGTAGATTCCATTTTGAAAAGTTAGTGAATAAAAGTGTAATGATGATGGGTAAGTAGGGAAAGTGGAAGAAAAAGTTGATGTGAAAGGTATAATGATGATGTCTTTTTAATAAGTTGGAGTTACGAAGCAAGACACTTAAAAATGGACGGAGGGAGTAGTATTTTTCAATTTGGAGGTCCACATTCAATATACAGCTTATGGTAGAATTTTTACTTTCCCTATCACATATTAACGCGGACTCCATCACTAGGGGGTGTTTTGGCTAAATAAGTCACTAGACTTATTTTTTGTCTTTACTAAAAAACGGTCGTGCTAACCTCCGCCTACTAAGCAGAGGATAATATGTCAATAATTCAAAACAAAATCGGATATCAATTTCTATCTCACATATATTAATACACTTTCAATAATATCAATATGCATTGATATCATTTATCGGATATCAATGCATATTTGACCTATTATCTTCCACCCTTTGAGTGGAGGTTAGTATTTTCCTTCAAAAAAAAACTTTGCATTTGTTAGTTTTGCGCCAATTTTTTGTGGATTATTGGTTTGTTTAGACGATAAGAATCGAAATATTAAAAAATTATAATTCAAATTTAAATTTTTTTGAATAAAGATTAAAAAAAAAAGCCGGAAAAAACTAGATATTTCTTAAAGTTATTTATTGTAGGTGTGCAAGATTTTCAAAAAAATCATGCCAAAAGAAAATAAGAAGAAAAATCCATAAAACACTAATAGAACAAAGAAAAACAGTAAAATTTGTGATTACCCATAATTTAACCCTCCTATCCTAAGCGTCACATTAGTCTTCCCCTCAAGTAATTATTACATGCCCCTAGAGCACCACATGGCAGTGCCACAAACTCTCATCTATCACATATTTGTGTGGGTTTCACACATTTTACGGTGAAGACCATGCAAATGTGTAGTAGAGGAAGAGTTTGAGGCACCCCATAACGACGCCCCAAGAGCATTGAATAATTTTTCCTTTCTCTCAGTCAAGACTCGGGCAAACCCATGCTCCCACACTCTCTCTCTCCTCCGGATTTGAACCCATGTTTTCCTTCCACTAGGCTTGGCAATCGGACCCGCCCAACCCCGAACCTGCCCCACCCCGAATAGGGCGAGTTTTTCACCTCAATTCCGGGTATGGCCGGGTTGGGGTAAAAAATTTAAAACCCGGCCGGGTTCGGGTATGGTTTGGGGTGAAAGTACCCCGCCCCTAAATATATTTATATATAAAACTATACTTTTATTACTAATCTAATAGGGAAATGATTTTACCACACCATTTTTTGATAATGCCACACCCTGCAAGTATATTTTTGTACCAAAAAATACACTTGCAGGGTGTGGCATTATCAAAAAAGGGTGTGGCAAAATCACTACTCATCTAATATCATTATACTAATTTTTTTTTTTACCCTAATATTTTTATCATTATACTAAAAAAAAAACTTCTATTCTTACCTTTATATTTCACCATTATGCTAAAATATCACTTTATTTATAATTATTTTATTTTTAGATTAATAATTTTTTTAATTTCTTACGGAGCGGGATGGGGCAGGTAAACCCATTCCCTGATTGGGGTGGGAACGGGGTACCCAAAAAAACCAGATCGAGGTACGCAAAAACCCTAGACTATCACCATTTTCTCTACTTTAAACAATAAAAAAAAAAGTTAAAATTCTTGAAATTTAGGATGGTGGGTTTAGAAGCTTTCAAGGGCTCAGCACATTTGTACAGGATATTGATACTTAGATAGATAGATGAGTTTTTTTTTATGAAAACATCCCTCAAACTATCACCATTTTCTCTACTTAGTCATAAAACTACGAAAATCACCTATTTCGTCCTCCAACTATCCACATCCCACCTATTAAGTCCAATTCCTAACTCCATCCATGATTTTGGATGGAAAACTAACCAATGTGAGTTTTTGAGGGGCAAAAATGAGATTTCATCTTTCTCCTTAACAATCTGGAGCCAAACCAGATGGGTTCCAAGAGGGGAAAAAAATAGAGTACAACATTCCACCATGACCTTACGTTTATTGATGATAGTTCAAAATTTCAGGAAATGAATATTTCATAGACTAACAATAACAATGTCATATTTAGGCCCCGCTCCTCTTAATTTTTACCACTTTTTAGAGATTTTGTCCTTATTCAAAAAACAAATTTTGCGTTCATTAGTTTTGCGCCGAACTTTTGTGGATTATTGATTCATCTCGACGAGAGGAATCGGAAAAGTAAAAAAAAAAAAGTTTTACCCAAATATTTTGGGAAATAATCACTTTTCAGAAGGAAAAAAATCAACTTTTTTTACTTTTTTTTTTCTTCTGAAAAGTGATTATTTTCGAAAATATTTTGGTAAAACTATTTTTTTTTTTTACTTTTCCGATTCCTCTTGTCGAGACGAATCAATAATTCACAAAAATTTGGCGCAAAATCAACGAACACGATTTTTTTTTAATAAAGAGATAAAACCTTCAAAAAGTCCTAAAATCTAGTGGAACTCCACCTAAAAGTGCAAAAAAGATCACCATAATAGGAATAAAGCTCGCAATACCCAGGTGATTTTCCAACTAGAAAACGAGCCTATCGAAATCCCATCGAAGCACGATTACTCCGGCAAGAATTTCACCATTTCGATTGAACGAGTCCAATATGACCTTGAAAACCTTGAAATCATTGAATTCTGACGAATCTATGGGCCTGGGTTGTTTTTTCCTACATGCAAAACGCAACGTCAGATACTACACAAACACATCCACTATTTTGTTGTATAAACACTCACAAGGGATGGAAAATTAAGATAAGAAAAAACAGGCTACTCCATCCATCCGTCCTTTTTTAAATGTCCCGCTTCGTAACTCCAATTTATTAAGAAAACATCATCATTACACTTTTCACATCAATTTTTACCTCCATTTTCCCTATTTACCCTTTATGGAGACATCATCATTACATTTTTACTCATTAACTTCTCAAAATGGAATCTACTTTTAGGGACAGAATGAAAAATGTACCAACTTTTACCCACTAACTTTACAAAATGGACACTTAATAAGGGACAACCCAAAATTGAATACTGGACTTTAAAAAGGGGACGGAGAGAGTACTTTTCGCTGGATTTGGGATTCTGATCGTAACTCCCTCCAAACCCAATCTGGTTCGGCGGCAGATTGTTAGGGAGATAGATAAAATTTCATTTTTACCCATCAAAAACTCACATTGATTAGTTTTCCGTCCAAAATCATGGATGGAGTTGGGAATTGGACTCAATAGGTGGGATGTGTATAGTTGAAGGACAAAATAGGTGATTTTTGTAATTTGAGAACTAAGTAGAAAAAATAGTAATAATTTGAGGGATATTTTCATTAAAAAAACTATAGAGAGATAGATGCAGCCAATTAGTGGCTTTTATTTAATCAAAAACACCTGTACATGTATATGTCCCACTAAATATGTGGTAATGGAGGCTTGAACCCCACCCGGTGGCTCTCTAAGAGCATCTCCTACCCATACTCCATTTTTTCATTTTGGAGGAAAAACATTCTCCAATCCATCCTCTAAAACTCTCCTCTATTTGGGAGGATGAACTTTAATCCTCTAAATATAGAGGATGAAGGAAAAAATAGAGGATCTCCTTCAAATATGTGTTGGAGTTGAGAAATAGAGTGTTGGGTTGGAATTGAGATAAATAGTACAATCCTCTAAATCTACTTTTCAAATAAAATAGATTAATTTGATCCTCTCAAATAGAGATTTGGAGGATGTTGGATTGGAGATGCTCTAACAGCATTGAATAATCACTCCCTAACCTGTGGACCCCACATTTGGCCATTGATAAGAAAATCTTAACAAGTCCATAAATAAATGATGAAGAAATCCAATCGCACTCCTATAGTGAGGGATCCAGGGATCCTGCAGGGAGAGAGCCCTGCAGGTCGTGCAGTTCCGACCCAAAACGGCGCCGTTTTGGGGCGCAAGGGGGGAAACCAATTAAAGCCCAAAACGACGCCGTTTTGCCCCTTCAAAACTCAAAACCCTTCTTCTCAAAGAAAACACGATGGAGCTTTCAGTGAAGCGATTAACACGATGAAGGATGGACTCCTCTCACCACCCTCCACGTCGGCGACCTGTGGCTCCGGCGAAAAGCCCACCGACGCCACCATTCACGCTTGCCGACCCACCAAGGTTCTCTCTGTCTCTGTGTGTCTTCTGGACTTGAGAATTTGTGGGATTTGGTGGTTCGAGCCCTAAAAAATTAGAGCCTCAATGCGATTCGTGCGGTGCTCGAGAGCCTCGAGGACCAGCTCGAGTTCTTCCACGTGAGTGAGTTTTAATTTTTCTGTAATTTGGTAGCTCGATTTCTAGGGTTTCGTTTTTTGTGCGTGTTTGGTTGCTGAGAAAGGGAGCTAGCGTTAGAATTCGAGAAACATGGAACCTCTTTGCAGAAAAGGCTTGTGAATGTTTAGAACTTTGGTCGGAATTGGCATGCTAGTCATGACTCACACGTGTGTACGAGTATATGTTATTCATGTTGTATGTTAATCACAGGGGAGTAAGAAGGGGATTATCCGTAAGAAGGTCAACAACTACAAGGCTTTAATGCCTAAATTGTTTTACTGTTGCTCTTTGTGGATGAATTTGAATAGCATTCTTTGTTTCATATGCTAATTTGGCTCTCACCCTCATCCAGGTCTGAGTATTGGACTTCATCGCTTGAAATTTTTGGGTTTGCATCTGTTCAAATACAACAAGAATTGTTTTTGAGCTATTTTACCTTCTAGACTAGAATTGTTTTTGATTGATAGATTATATGTTGTTAAAATTAGGAGAAAGCACCCTTCGTTGCAAAGGCGGAGAAGAGGAAAACTGAATACAACAAGAACATTGAGGCTTACAATAAGAAATTGGTATAGATCTTTTCGCACTTTATTTTCCAGCGGATGGTTTCTCTTCGGTATTCTTATGGGTTTAGTTCATTTGCCTTCACCTCCTGCTATGTATTTCATGGTGTCTTGTATTACGGTGATTCATTTGTCACCACGAATACAGCAATCTATGCACCCATAACATTGTCATGTGAGTTATGAGGTCTACGTGCACGTACTGCAATCTACGTGCTTGGTTCAGGTTATGATCTCAATTTCTCCGGGGGGAAATTTTCTAAAATCTAAGGTAAGTGAGATAGAAAAGGATAGATTGTAAAGAGAACAGAGTAGATTATGACACTTTCACTTGAGGTACTTGCTGGATTGAACTGAAGAACGTAATTCGGTGTGTGTTTTTCAATTTGATCATGTGTGAGTGTGGGCATGGGGTTAAACCACACATATCAGAGGTATAAACACAAGAGGACCAAAACTGAGTGTTTGCAATGATAGAAATTGTTAAATATGCCCTGCCAGTTAATCATTTGAGCAGTGATTTCGAAAAGTAAATGTCAAACTAATATCGATGCTCGCCTACATGCAAATAAGCTTAAGATGCACTCAGGTAGTAATAAACTTGTTTGAGCTTGCCACCATCTGTGAAGCACGAATATTTCTATGTGAATGTTTAGCAATTTGAGGAACAAATATAAACTATGCTTCATTCATAGGTCACACCATGTAAGCATCATATGAGGAACACATATTGAAAAGACAGTGAAATGACAGTAGTTCTATTCATTCTTACCACTCTATGAGAACGTTTAACAATTTTGAAAGGATTCTATACAGACCTGGTACAGTCCAGTAATTTGTACTTGTCCATCTCTCTGTATTGATCAGCCTTAGTAAGTATGATTTTAGCTTATTTTCTCCAACTGTCTTCGCAAGGCTTTTCCCCTTATTTTTGTTGATGCATATCTATTTATCCATATAGCCGATATGTTTGTAATTACCTACTGAGTTGGTCATCCTGTTACAGAAATGTGAATTTATTAAACTAATCTCTTTGTAGTTCTTTGGTTGACAGCTAAATTGTTCCAAAGATGGGGATCATAGAAAGGATTAAAGAAATCGAAGCTGAGATGGCACGAACTCAGAAAAATGAAGCTGAGATGGCAAGAAATCGAAGCTGAGATGGAAGAACGTGATACATGAGTTACTTTGGTTTGCAGTGGTTCATAGTACACAAGGAGCGAGGATACGGACAATGTGGCCTTGGTAGACATGAATTGTGAAGACTTCAAGGAAGCAACCCCGTCAAGACTCGACATTGAAGCCACCTCCAAAGAAATGGTGTTGATGAAGCATTAGAGCGAATGCAAGTTTGAAGAAGGGCTTGAACACGCCATTGGGCGATCAGTGCTATAGTTCAAGAAGCATTTTACTGTTTTAATTTTGTATCTCTTTTGTCAATGTCAAGAAAGCGAAAAAACAAAAATCAAGTACCAAGATGATTATGTAGAAGATAACCTTATTGTAAAGACAATTTGGTAATATATGAATTCTGCTACTTTTTTGGTTTGGCTATTGATTGTGAATGGATTACCCTACGTGGGCTTATATGACTATTGTTGCGTTTCTGTTTTTGCTATTGTCTGTTGAGACGCTTGACGTCGGGCTAAGATGAAAAAACGGGGAGGTGCTGTCCAAATTTTTTCCAAAAGCTACAGTGTGTCTACAAGGTTCCCAAGGACACAGACACAAAAAAAGAGAGGACACATAGACACGGACACAACTTGTGCCATATCCTCACCAAATTGCAATGAGAAAAAAAATGCAGAGTCGCAGAGACAACTCACCAAGTCATTCAAAACATCACTGGAGCCCATGAACAAATAATTTCATATTCAAATTAAAAACCATAATACCAAAGTCTCAATCCACCAAAACGACATAACCATCATCCGTAACATCTAACACAATAAGTGTCTCCCAAAAAAGAAAGTCATTGCTAATTTAAATTTAGCCGCTCATTTGTCCTAACATTACTTCAAATTTTTTTGTGGGCACCCCGAATAACTGAACATTTCCCAAAAAGCTTCATTGTCCATGAAGTTGTTGCCTCCCCATGAAGAGTAACTTGTGGGATCAAATGACATCTCCTGAAAAAAGAATACAAAGAATAAGTTCAACTTTAAATAAGCATGCCTAAACAAAAAAACTTTCTCTTGAATATTCAAATGCAGACTCCACATTATAAACTAAAAAAAAGGCATCCAAATGGAACTGGTCGGTTTATGGCATGATTAGAATAGAATATAGTGTTGGGGAAATAAGAGCCCAAATGCACAAACAAATATCACCAAAAAAACAGCCACAAACTGAGTAAAATAGCAGCAGAAACGCAGCAGTAACAGATCAAGCTTTCAGCACACTATCAAGCTACAAACATGCAGTTTTTCGGCACAAAACAGAGCAGACAAATACAGCAGTGAACAAACTTATCTGGGCACCGAAAAATTCTGATTTTCCTTCACTTGATTCAAGCTTTACAAAGCCTTCTTTCACAACCACACTAGAGTACACACAAGGCCACCTATTTCTCCTCTGTTTCTCACTCTCTGTCCACGTTTTTCTTCTTTTTTTTCTTACTTACAAAAGAACAAAGACACATACAGCCACTAGATATTTCTGTACAAGGTTCTAGACACACACTTCACTAATTACATACAGCCACTAGATATGTCTTCCAACTTGTGTTTTCAGTGGTCACAGAACACGTTTAAGCTATTAACACAATTTAAACATACCTTAAGAGTTTGTGGATTATGTGATGCTTGGGAAGACGAAGCTATTGATTGGGAACCATCCTCGTAACTCACCATTTGTGGTATATAAACATCCTATCATCGAAAATATATTCACAAGTAAATCCAACAAATCATACAATACAAAAGTATACTTAAGCACAAATAAAAACAACTAACCGGTGGTTGCTTCAAAGATGAACCGTGCACAATTGTAGTAGTGGCAGCATGATCAATATGCTATGGAAAATCAAAATAGTTAGAACTACAATACAAAAGTAAAGCTGTCTACAAAACTAAAGCTGTGTACATACAAAAGTAAAGGTTGCATAGTAGTTTTTTTAACCTCACTAAGGCGTGTAGTAGATTGTGAAGCAACTTTCTTCCTCTTTCTTCCTCTTTCATGCCAAGGTTTTAATCTTCTCGTACCCTTAATTTTTAACCCGTTTTTCTTCTTCAAACCTTTGACTCGTGCGAATTGAGGATCAACCTTCTCCAATTCTTCACTTTCCGCATCAGTGCATCCTTCCTCTTCCGCTCCAAGAAGTATATTGGCCACTTTTGCACACATGTATTCCAGCGTCTCTTCCACAAATTCATATGCTTCTTGAACTTCACATGACCGAGTTGCTAGCTTTACCATCTTTGGACAAATAATCCTAAAACGAGCCGCTTTTTGTAATTTAGGATCATACTCATCCACTCTAGTTTTTTCCTTCTCCAATTCACAATCCTTTGCATCTAATCGCCAACGCCCTAATAGATACCTTTCGGGAATTTCGAAAACACCCATTCGATGAAGGCCCGAAAGTGCATGGCAACATAAAATTCCAAAACTTTCAAATTTGCGACAACTACAACATATATCTCGGCAAATAGTCTTCCCAAACTCGTCTGTTTCAACACTACCTTTCACCACATACTTCACTTTCTCTCTGTACTTACTAATAAAAAAATTGAATTGTCCTCCAAACTCAAGACACGGCTTGACCCCACAACGAAGTGAGGCGTCAACCTCATTATGGAACAAGTCAAACAGAGGAGGGGAGTACACTTGCGAAACCTGGATTAATATAGGACTCTCCTTCAACTTCGTTCTCTGGAACTTTTCCCTAGAATTGAATATGGCTTTACTTTCCTCGTACCGCTTCTCCAAAACTATTGTGTCCCACTGAGTAAAGAATTGAACAATGTTGAGATCAGATTTTAAACACTTCTTTAGTTTTGCATTTAGGTTCTCACTAAGTTGGGTGCTCCGCATTCCCGTGGTGAATGACCATTTCATGTATACATGCGCCCATTTCTCTTTAATTTCCCAAGTTTTTGCCATCCAAGTGTTATCTTTTAAATTGTATTTCTGAACCAAAGTCTCCCAAGCTTTCTTTAACTCATCGGGTTCCTCATACCCAAAAATACAAGCATTCAACTCCTTACCAAAGTCTGATTCTGCATTGAACAAGTGACCCAAATGCTTCAAAGCATTTTGATTGAGGTGAAAAGTACACAATCCATGAGAAACATCGGGCAGGACACTCTTAATTGCCTTGGCCATTGCAGCATCTTGGTCTGTGAAAATGGTAATCGGCTTTTTTCCAGACATAGCATGCAAGAAGGTCTTAAATAGCCACTCAAAGGATTCCGCAGTTTCATCATATAATAGCGCCGCACCAAAAATGCAAGTCATTCTAAAATGGTTAAAGCCAGCAAAAAGAGCAAATGGCCGGTACTCTTTGTTTGTGCGGAATGTTGTGTCAAAGGATATAGCATCTCCAAAAAGGGCATAATCTGTAATCATCTCATGGTCAGCCCAAAAAATGTTGGTAATCATATCTTCTTTATCCAATTGAACCGCATAGTAGAAATACGGATTTTGAGCAGCTTGATTACGAAAATATCCCAACAAAGCCCCTGATTCACCAAACTTCAAGCTCCTTTGTCTTCTTGTTCGCAAATAATTTTTTTGGTCCTCCCGCGTGAACCCTAAGCATTCCTTTCCCCCTGCTTGGGCACTTAAGAGATCGTGCGATGCCTTAAGCGATAAACCAATATCAGCAGCAATATCGATATTTATAGCTTGAGCCTCACTTACCATTCTATGGGATTTCAGCAAATGAGAATGTTCAGGAAGGTGTAAAACATGGTTTTGGTTTTCTTCAAATTTTTTCACAACCCATTTCGACTTGTTTCAATTCAATGATACATACATGGATGCAAGGCAATTACTTCTCGTCTCTTTATGAGGTTGTTCTACGACTAGGCTCCGTTTATCTTTTTCCTTTTGTCCTTCCTTATTACATACAAACATTCGAGCAATCAAAATACCATCTATCTTGCTTAACGTACGCCAATGTCTTCTAACACAAAAACCACTAATCCTTGCATATTCATTGTAAAAATCAAATGCCTCTTGCTCTGATTCAAACTCCATTTTAACACATGGAAGATACCTCTTGTACAAATCCTCATTTTCTTTGACATCCTCCTCACGCCCATCATCCTCCATTCTAACATCCAAAATATATAATATTCATCAAAAATAGCACTCGAATTAGAAGTAAAGACAACTAGTAGATAAATCTAATGCTTATATTCAAAAAAGAACATTGAACATTGAACCCAAGGAATAAAATACGAACACTTTTCATTAGTGTTCTTGGAATGAACAAATGAAGAACCCAAGGAATAAAATACAGGAAGTTTTTTTACGAACTTTTCTACGGTGGTCCCTTGAATGGGAACCATAGTAAGGTATTTTACAATTACATATTTACATGGAACATTTCCTTCTATTCCCCCAAGGCTAAAACCATCATAGTTTAACATGAATGTGGAACCAACTTTACTTTCGATTTCAGGGTTTACTTTAACCCACAAACAGAAGAAAAGGAGTACTTTTTTTCAAAAGAGGTGGGTGATACTTTGTGACATCCAAATATTTTTCGGCTAGATCAAAATATTTGTAGGATTGGATACCATTCCAAGACAAAACCTTACCCTCTTTTCTCTAAAATCAAAGTTTTCTCCTGTAACAAACAGTGTTCTGCAATACCTGGTGGGTGATGATTCCGGCAAGTTCTCCGTCGAATCCTCCGGCAATTCCGAAGGTGGTTGATCCTGCCAAAGAGGAATTGCAGTCACACCTTGTTGAGAGGAGTCCATCGCCATGTTCACTGCCTAATCCTCTCCTTCACACAGAATTTGAGCGCGAAAAGGGAAAAGAGGAAAAATTTGGACTTCAAGGGGCAAAACGGCGTCGTTTTGGGCTTTAATTGGTTTCCCCCCTTGCGCCCCAAAACGGCGCCGTTTTTACTCATTAACTTCTCAAAATGGAATCTACTTTTAGGGACAGAATGAAAAATGTACCAACTTTTACCCACTAACTTTACAAAATGAACACTTAATAAGGGACAACCCAAAATTGAATACTGGACTTTAAAAAGGGGACGGAGAGAGTACTTTTTGCTGGATTTGGGATTCTGATCGTAACTCCCTCCAAACCCAATCTGGTTCGGCGGCAGATTGTTAGGGAGATAGATAAAATTTCATTTTTACCCATCAAAAACTCACATTGATTAGTTTTCCGTCCAAAATCATGGATGGAGTTGGGAATTGGACTCAATAGGTGGGATGTGTATAGTTGAAGGACAAAATAGGTGATTTTTGTAATTTGAGAACTAAGTAGAAAAAATAGTAATAATTTGAGGGATATTTTCATAAAAAAAACTATAGAGAGATAGATGCAGCCAATTAGTGGCTTTTATTTAATCAAAAACACCTGTACATGTATATGTCCCACTAAATATGTGGTAATGGAGGCTTGAACCCCACCCGGTGGCTCTCTAAGAGCATCTCCTACCCATACTTCATTTTTTTCATTTTGGAGGAAAAACATTCTCTAATTCATCCTCTAAAACTCTTCTCTATTTGGGAGGATGAACTTTAATCCTCTAAATATAGAGGATGAAGAAAAAAATAGAGGATCTCCTTCAAATATGTGTTGGAGTTGAGAAATAGAGTGTTGGGTTGGAATTGAGATAAATAGTACAATCCTCTAAATCTACTTTTCAAATAAAATAGATTAATTTGATCCTCTCAAATAGAGATTTGGAGGATGTTGGATTGGAGATGCTCTAACAGCATTGAATAATCACTCCCTAACCCGTGGACCCCACATTTGGCCATTGATAAGAAAATCTTAACAAGTCCGTAAATAAATGATGAAGAAATCCAATCGCACTCCTATAGCGAGGCCCGTGGACCCCACCCCTCTCTCTCTCTCCCATGCTCCGGTGAGTGCTCCCACAAACTTCTCTCTAAAATCGCTTTCTGAATTGTCTCTCTCCGTGTGCTTTGTTTTCAGCAAATCTCTCTCTCTCTCTCTCCCTCCCTCTACTCCCTACTTTCCACTTCAATGGTGGATTTGTAAAAGCAGCTTTGCCCTCGTTGAATTTTCAGAAACTTTCCTTGGATTTAAAGTAAGAGCTTCTCTCTGATTCAGGAAAACAGTCCCTTTCTCAGGTACACATATGATCTCTCTCTCTCTCTCTCTCTCTCTCTCTCTCTCTCTCTGTGTGCATATATCTTTTATAAAAGTCGAAACTCCACTGTAGAAGTAATGTTTCTTGGATTCCCACGTTTTTGTTTTTATTTATATACGAATATATACGTGCATCGGTTGTTGAAAGTTAAAACTGTCTTCGTTTGGGAGTTTTTGTTATACTCTCGACTTCCAACCCTTCCGATTTCAGAATAGGTAATTCCCTGCGTTGAAGTGATATCGAAGCATCTGGTTTCATTTTTTTCTTTTGGAAAATTTCCTTTTATCTGGTTTCAAGTTAACAGAATTGTTTATTCGAATTTAAATTGAGCTTTGCGTAGGGTTTGATTTGCTAAAACTCGTGCTTAGACTATTCAATTTGATGCCAATTCTTTCAAATTTGAAGGCTTTTAAAGGACGCGCCCTCGGATTGCGACTAGGGTGGTGCTGACTTTTCATTGCTGAAATATTGGGACAGGCTTGAATGCCGTAGAATATGGGATTTTACTCCATTACTAAAGGTTCTTGCTGCGAGTCTTGTGGTTTTGATCACACGGGTACGCTCATTGTTTGACATGGTAGTAGTTGGTTTAAAAGGTTGTCCAACACCTCGTGTTAAGTTGCTTCGACGTTAAAGCCACTTTTGTTGGTTTATTATTGTGTTTGACATAAGGTGGTAGGAGCCTAAGATTTAAGAAGAATAGTTTCAGATTGATGGTTATTTAAGAGATTGTGGATAATAGCTAGGGGGCAGTACTTGTTGTTGTGGAATAGAAATGGAGAGAAATGGAGGAGAGGACTGGAGGGAGATGGTAAGAAAAATGCTCCCTCCAGGCGCTCCCCTACCAGATGAGGAGTCTGAACTTGACTACTCTATAGCAATCGAGTACAACGGCCCACCAGTTTCCTACGATCTTCCTAGAGTTGAACCCCTTGATGTAAATTCAGCTGCGATTCCCACTGCTTCAATAGCAGAACCACCCTCGGAATCGCAAAGATCGGTGAGTCGTGATGCGGCTCCCGTGGTTGAACCAATCCCTTTTCCAATCTCTCGCCTTGTCAGCAGTCCAAGGGTGTTATCGAGTTCAGAGTCTGTGGTGTCAGTATTGCAGAACCCAGATTCTTCTTCTGCTTCCCTTTCACCGTCTCCGCGTTCTGTTCACAACCCTCCGACAAATGCTTCTAAACAGTTAGTTAATGATTTGAAGAGGGCCCCTGTTGTCACCTTCAATACCGGTGATAGATCAGAAAGAAAAGACAATGCAGAGAAGAAGATTTTTCCTGAAAATGTTGGGGTTTCTAAGGAGAAGAAGAAGAAAACGAGAAGAAGAGTTTGTTATAGGTGTGGAAAAGGGAAGTGGGAAACAAAGGAGTCGTGCCTGGTTTGTGATGCCAAGTATTGCAGCAATTGTGTGCTTAGGGCTATGGGTTCTATGCCCGAAGGGCGTAAATGTGTTACTTGCATTGGTGACCCGATTGATGAATTGAAGCGGTCCAAACTTGGTAAACATTCAAGGGTATTAGCGCGATTGCTCAGCCCTTTAGAAGTCAAGCAAATAATGATTGCGGAGAAAGAGTGTTCTGCCAATCAGCTTCGTCCAGAACAGCTGATTGTAAATGGGTTCCCTTTGAAGGAGGAAGAGATGGCCGAATTACTTGGGTGCCCTTTACCACCAAGGAAATTGAAGCCCGGCAGATATTGGTATGACAAGGAATCTGGTCTATGGGGGAAGGTAAATGGATCATCATCCGCTGTATGCACATGCCTTATTTCAATTTTCAACTTGTACGTTGAGGTTTTTTTATTTCCCCATATATGTCCAAAAAATTGCTACCAGTAAGATTTTCTTTGTTACTCTTGCAGGATGGAGAAAAACCCGATCGAGTTATAAGTTCTAACTTAAATTTTACTGGAAAACTTAGTCCTCATGCAAGCAATGGCAACACTGAAGTTTATATCAATGGCAGGGAAATAACAAAACTTGAACTGCGAGTCCTAAAGGTCAGTCCACTGATATCTTTCAGTTTTCAACATCAGAGGATGTGTCATACTAGTTATTGTGTTAGTTCACCCACCAAACCCTACTTGTGTACGAACTGCAACTAGTACTTGTTTGTCCAGACTCGAGATGGAGCCATTGTTCCGTGCCATTTGTTGAATTATGTGGTAGTAGTTACGAAATTGTAGGTTTTTAATTTAGGAGAAGCATTTTTTGTGCAAATGCAAGGCTTGATCTACTAATCCACCCTCTCCCAGATCCTGAATTGGTGGGATTCCCTGGACTACTGTTCGATCAGGCTACTTCATATGGTTTTGGAAACAATTTTTTTATTTCTGGCCATGCTATTTTGTTTAATTTATGATGCCGTCGTTATGAGCACAACAGAATCAATCACTAAGAGTTTTTGCATAATCAGAACTGAGTTGCAGTACACTCTCTTCTGTCCATTGGGTCATGTTCCCTGCTTCTTTTAGTATGCTCCCCCCTTAGACCCGGTTTTAGAGAATGTACTCATTACTCACACGCCTCTAGGGGGATACAGTTTCCTGCAATTTGGTTGATCAATTTCCTGTTGCTTTGAGAGCTCAAACATAGGTTGTTGTAAGTTTTCTTAGCAAGCTTGAGTGTATTGATATGTCCTGAATTGGGAGGTAATGCTCAGGTTTACACTGAAGCTTCTATTGTATAACTCATACAAATGGGCGTGGTGATCCTACGAATTGTTTGGGTTCTGTCCTTTCCTCTTCAGTTAGCATGGCCTCTTAATCTATCTAAAGGTGATTAGTATAATACAATGCAACTGTCACATTTTCAGCGTTTCATCCTCTAATATTACCTATTCCTTCAATGAATTGTAAGCTCTGGTTCAAACGCTTAACTATTATGTGTGGATCTTAAGATTAAACTACATTTTGTTAATTGGGTAGGCTCTAGTAGTTGGAGCAAAAGTTAGGACCATATGTCCTAGGGAGTAACAAGTGAAGAGTGAACTATTTGGAAGTCAACAATTCCCTTCCACTACCCATGCCTGGACCACCCACATTATATGACAGTGGACCGTGGACGTGTGTTGACTGATCATTCTATTTTGAAGGCTCTATGTCATGTAACTTTCTTCCATGTTAGGTGCTTTGTACAATAGCTGTTGGTTGTATTTGATTTATCCTGCAACTTTCCATCTGGAAAGTTCATCAGACAATCATGTTATATGATTATATCTCTCTGTCCCCCTTTTCTCCACTTGCTTGTGTTAGTCTATGTAGCTTAACCCTAACCTACATCCATCATGTTCAGCTGGCAAATGTGCAATGCCCGCGTGACACTCATTTTTGGGTGTATGATGATGGTCGTTACGAGGAAGAAGGCCAGAATAATATCAAAGGAAACATTTGGGAGAAGGTATATGTCATAAGAGACTAAGACTTGTAGTCAAATATACATTGGTACTATTTAGAGCGTGGGAATCCCATATGTAACATTTTAAGTTCTCTTTCTTGGACAGGTTTCGATACGGCTTTTTTGCAGCTTGTTCTCTTTGCCCGTGCCCCATGGTCAGCCTCAGGGACAAAAGGATGAACCTAGCCATTATACAACTGTTCCAAATTATATGGAACAGAGAAAAGTACACAGAATTCTACTACTTGGGCTCCAGGGCTCTGGAACTAGCACTATTTTCAAGCAGGTACTGCCATATTTTATATACGTGGAATGGGCTGTCTTCATATATGTATACATATAGATGCATATGTGTGTATATATATATGTATGTGTATACACATACATACATACATATATATATGTATGTATATATGCAGTCCTTCTCACATGAGGGGGTCCTCATTTTAGTTAAAATGCGGACCCCCCTTTCCCGATCGAATCTCAATGATCCGAGCCACTCAATGTGTTCAAAACGTGATTTTAAGGGTACCAGCTAGAAATCGGCAAAAAAAATGACCGAAAAGGGCTTCATCCGAACAGTTTTTTATTGAACGGTTCAAATAAAAACTGTTCAAATCAAGCCCTTTCCGGTCATTTTTTTGGCCGATTTCTTGCGGGTACCATTAAAATCACGTTCTGATCACATTGAGCGGCTTGGATCATCGAAATTCGATCGGGAAAGGGGAGAAATGGGGAGGTCCGCATTTTAACTACATTTTAGTTAAAATGCAGACCCCCTCATGTGAGAAGGACTGTGTATATATGTGTGTCACACACATGTGTATTATAGCATCAATGAGTATTGTTGACTTTAGATGTAAGAATTGGTGAGAGGATATGGTTATTCTAGAGAGGATATAAACTCTGCTCTTTTACTTGGTCTTCAGGGTTTGGTTATTGTGCTAACCCTCTAAAAGATATTTTCCATTTTGAACTTATTTGCTAGTATCTCAATATGTTTGTGTTGTGTCTCCTTGTATTCTCTCATTGTTTTTCTAGTGTATCCACGGTCGTTTGATGTAACTGTGACTGTTATTGTTACTTGCAAATGTAGGTGGACATGGATCGTAATAACAACTGTGATGATTTTCCACGGTCTATTCTAGAGTATTGTCATAAAGGACGTTAAGACCTGGAGAGTTATCTGTCTAGTGTGTTACCATTTAATACTCAACCACTTTGTTTATAATCAATTATTTGCAAAATATCAGACAACAAGTTCTAACAAATCCATATTTATTAAATGTAGCACCAAACATAAAAAACTGAGTTGTTGTTTAGGTAGTGCATGCAATCAAATAGGAATGGATCTCTTTGACTACCCTATTCATAGAGAGAATAGTGAAGATATATATATATCAGTCCATTTCACATGAGGGGTCCTCATTTTAGTTAAAATGCGGACCTCCCCATTTCTCCCCTTTCCCAATTGAATTTTGATGATCCGAGCCGCTCAATGTGATCAGAATGTGATTTTAAGGGTACCCGCGAGAAATCGGCAAAAAAAAATGACCGGGAAGGGCGTGATTTGAGCAGCTTTTATTTGAACCATTCAATAAAAAACTGTTCAGAACTGATTGGATGAAGCCCTTCCCGGTCATTTTTTTGCCGATTTCTCGTGGGTACCCTTAAAATCATGTTCTGAACACATTGAGTGGCTCGGATCATCGAAATTTGATCGGGAAAGGGGGTCCACATTTTAACTAAAATGAGGACCCCCTCATTTGAAACAAACGTTGTGTATATATATATATGGAGGGTTCAAGAGACAATACTTTTGACAACATAATTGACACTAGATCTCAACCATTGCTTTGAACGGTCTAGATTAAAATTTAAAATGAGCACACTCTCTCTCTCTCTCTTGCCCCTCACGTGCTCTCTCTCTCTCTCCATTTTTATTTTAAATCTTAAAATGTCTATAACTTTTGTTTTACAATTTCAATTTTTATAAAATTTATATATTTGAAATTTACTTGAAAAAATCTATTAAATAAGATCCATAATGGATGGAAAATTCTGTAAAACCATTTTTTAATTTTTTCCATGTGACAATAAATTTTTTTGGGATCATGTAGAGGAATTGGAAAAACTAAATTTTGATTCTTCTCGATATTCCTTTTTTTTTTTTCAATGTAACCCCAATAAACTATATTATTGATTATAAACTACATTATTTCTTAAAACAATTGGGAACAACAGAAAGAAGCTCAGAAAAAAATTGAACAAAAGCTATTGTTAATGCACGGGAAACACAACCGATGGAGTCGGTAATGCAGGGGGAAAATTACGCAACAACAGCTGCAAGTCTATAGTTCAACTAGAAGCAAGATTTATCACCAAGTACTGTGCTTTCAACAAAAGCTATCGCCCTTGGAGCCGTCTCACCAGAATTAGGGCTTGGATTGGGGATGAGAGAGAGAGAGGGAGAAAGAGAGAGAGCTACAGTCGCCGAGATTCGTTGTTGGAGGGTCGGATTCAGATGCTCGTCGACGTCTTTAGTTTCAGCGTGAGGGAGCATGAAGAACTTTAGCATGGAGCCATGGAGTTTAGAACTGGACGAGAGGGAGGGAGGGGGAGAGAGAGAGAGAGAGCATGTGAGGGGGCAAGAGAGAGTGTGTGCTCATTTTAAGTTTTAATCTAAGCCGTCCAAAGCAATGACTGAGATCTATTGTCAGTTGTGTTGTCAAAAGTATTGTCCCTTGAACCCTCCCCATATATATATATATATACGGGGCGGTTCCGGGGACATCTATAAAAACATCTAAAAAAACACTTTATAATTCCCGATCAAATTTTAATGATCCGAGCCGCTCAATGTGATCAGAACGTGATTTTAAGGGTACCCGCGAGAAATCAGCAAAAAAAATGACCGGAAAGGGCTTGATCCGAACAGTTTTTTATTGAACGGTTCAATTAAAAACTGCTCAAAACAAGCACTTCCCGGTAATTTTTTTTGCCGATTTCTCGCGAGTACCCTTAAAATCACATTCTGCACATATTGAGCGGTTCGGATCATCAAAATTTGATCGGGAACTATGAGATTGAGATTTGGAGTGTTTTTTTAGATGTCCCTGGAACCGTCCCGATATATATATATATATATATGAACCTACAAAGTACAAACTGCAATCTGCAAATAAACTTGTGTTGTCATTATAGAAGAATTAGTGTTCTTTAAACTACGCTTATATGGGTCATTTTCTTGCGGCCTTGCCATGTCACAACATATCATTTTCATCACATACCTGGGTCCCACCATTTCAATGTCGTGAGGTGACACACAGACCACTCATACACAAGTATGCATCTTGATTTCTTATTGATGGAGTTGAGCATGCTCGTTGATGCTAGAACTCTTTGATATAAGGACCTGGGAACAATTTTCAGGGGCATTCTTTCCCATGCTTCATTTCAGGAAAGTGTATCTTCATTATCTGTAAATTTCGAGATGTCCACGATCACTATATGGCATTTGGTGTTCTATACGTTTGTGTGCGAGCCCCGCATATCCTTGGCTTCACAGCTACTATTTCGCCATTGTGCTAGAAAACTAGTAAAGGAGATTTTTCGATTGTTTTTGGCGAGCTCCAATAATATTCAGATCTGTATTTTGCTGCTTTTCTTTTTCTTCTTCTTTTGATATTTTTAAACCATCTTGGCCTTGTGCCAATCCGATCTATTCTTTTCATTAGTTATGTTGAAAGTGCAACCATTCATTTTCCTTTTTTTACCCTTTTGGTAACATGCCTCTTGTATGCTTCAAACATATGTGCTGCTTTGCTTGCATTGCAGTGTCTCTCCTAGGCCTTAGTTGTCCTTGCCCTCTGGGGAAAACTGTTTGTAAGACAAGGGGTTGACAAAGCTCTCTTGACATGGCTCAGACCAACAGCCAAGAGATGTCATTCTGTCTGGGCAAATGTTTACAAAGAAGATATACCTTTCTGGGCTGATTAGTAGGGTTGTATTTTGAACCATTTTTTATTGGTCCAAGTAACTGAATGACAACAATACATCAAGAAAATAACCTTCTAGAGTCTAGCACAAATTCAGAAACACCATGAATAGAGTGCAAATAGAGTCCTATAAGTTCTGTTTCTTGTGCATCTTGGTTCAATTAGTCAATATCAAAAAGTATTTTGACTGTTAGATTTCTCCAGAATCTATGGTCAGTCTAGCAGAAATCCAGAAACATTGATGGATTGCAAGAGAGTCTATTAGGATTTAGTTCTATTTCGTAATGGATCTTGGTTCAATGGGTCAATAACCAAAAGTGTTTGAATGTTTGATTACTCCAGAATTTATGGTCAATCAATGAGAATGATAACAGTGTCTGTACTCATTATTTTCTTTTATGTTCTCTATGCATCACTGAACAGGCCAAATTTTTGTATGGGAACAAGTTTACATCAGAAGAATTGCAGGATATTAAGCTTATGATACAAAGCAATATATACAAATATCTCAGCATACTGCTTGATGGTCGTGAGCGCTTTGAAGATGAGGCCATGTCAAAGCTGAAAGCACTAGGTTTTCATGACCAAATTACTGAAGAAGGTAGAATAGATAAAGTTTCTCCAACTATCTATTTCTCAGGTTTTAAGTGGTCAATTTTCTTGTTTCCACTATCCTCCTCCCTGCTCATACAATAGAATTTGTGACAAAGTTTTGGCTTGAATTTTCCATGTGCCTTTGGATGTAGGGAAGATTATTTGGAAAAAGTAATTGGGTAATTAGCAGTCCTATGTGGCGTGTTTTGTAAATAAAATCTCCCCTCTTTCTTAGTCACGAGTAATCCCCATGGCAGGGGCACTTTACCCACCCCTGCAGGATTAACCTCAGATACATGCACCCTCCCACAAGCCACAGGCATTGGATAAGGAAAGGCGTTGCCAACAGGAGTTGAACAACAAACCTCCGGCTTTACAGTAGCCTGTAGGTCCTAGTGACAACCTTAAACTGTGGGCCTTCCATGCCGTGCTGGGTTAACATTCATTTGTCAATTATCTGTGAAAAGTAGGGAAACCATAATAGTTGTGGACCTTGTGGTTGTCAAAGATTGCTTGGAGGGTTGAACATGTTTGCACACCAACAACGCTTTAATATACTTCATGGAAACTTTATGTTTGCCTGGCAAGGAAGAAAATGTGAAGTTGAACAGAGCATTGAAGTTTCTGCTTCCTTAACGGTCCCAGTAGATGTCAATACTTCCTTCCAATTGAATCAAGAAG
Source organism: Rhododendron henanense subsp. lingbaoense (assembly GCA_020567845.1). NCBI lineage: Eukaryota > Viridiplantae > Streptophyta > Magnoliopsida > Ericales > Ericaceae > Rhododendron > Rhododendron henanense. The sequence goes on from CM036315.1 coordinate 24,415,932, forward strand.
TGAGTGCATCTACTCAAATTTAGGCATTGCAGACAATTGTTGTCTAAAAGCCTCATGTGTAAACAAAAGCCATCTTGACTTTTATCTAGTGTGTTTGAGGAAAACTAGGGTTACTTTACTAACTTTTGAGATGAAACTGGAAATTGTCTCTCTCTCTCTCTCTCTCTCTCTCTCTAGTTCGTGACTTGGGAGGAAGTCCGATTCCATCCTGTTTACACAAATGTATCTTAGAGAATCCAAGATGTGATGAGTAAAGTTCTTATAATTGTGATTTGCTCATTCATTGAGAAGACTGTTCTATTTATAATTTGATGATAAAGGCATCTGTAGTCATTACCTTGAAAGCCTGTTCTAGGATGTACAAATTGTAGCCATATTTACTCCTCTTGATAAGTTCATATGAGAAGTGCATGATGGTAAATGACATTACTGGCTGCACTGCAGCAGTTCCGCTAATTGTGCTCGATCATGTCCCAGTTGGACAGGTTGATTCCAAGAAGAATAGTGAGCGTATCTATTCCATCAACCCTAGATTGAAGCATTTCTCTGACTGGCTCCTAGACATTATAGCCACTGGTGATTTGGATGCATTTTTCCCCGCAGCAACACGCGAGTATGCTCCATTAGTTGAAGAGGTGTGGAGGGATCCTGCTATACAGGAAACATACAGGAGAAAAGAGGAGCTTCATTTCCTTCCTGATGTTGCGGAGTATTTCTTAAGCCGGGTACGCAATTTTCTTTTATTGTAACATTTCCTTTCCAAAATACCAAAAAAAGTTTAATTGGAACATTGAGGAGAAAAGATGAGCTTCACTTCCTCCTTTTCCTTTTTTTTTTTGGTGCACAAAAAGTAATAAACCTTCCAGAAACAAATGCCGTTGAACATTTGTGTTACAAAATGTCTTTTGTTTACTCTTATATCGTTGCATTTCTTCCATCAGTTCTCCTTTACAAAGCTAAACATCTGGATTGATAGCTAGAAGTAGGATAGAGTAAGGAATACTAAAGTAAAAAAGAAAAGAAAAGCATCGAGACAGAGTTTCTTTACAAAGTTTTGATCCATTTGGTGTATCATACTACTGCTATTTTGTCATGATCCATGTTGTGATCAACAGGAAAGCCTCTCTTGTAAGTATGGCCTTATCATTTTGGAACTATTTGATCTACATAAACCTACCCCTCTAATGTACCTTGTTGGAAAAATGGTCTTCAAAATGATGAAAGTGACGATGTCCTCCTCAAAATCTAGAACAGTAGATACAATTCGAGTCACATTAGGAGAACGCTATCCTAAAGACAGTATTTGCCCCCACCGGATGGTGTGCATCGGGTTATAGCAAATCCGCCTTCAAGATAAAACAAATCCGAACTCTAAGTTCTTTCTATCTGCGTTTGCACAAACAAAGACAGACAAAATATCCGCTGAGCAAATGTAAAAGAACCAAGTACTGATATTCTATTTCTATAGAATAACAGAATATCAGGATGCCTTAAATTCTAAGAAAAGAGTGTTTAGAGAGAGCAATCCAATATGGAATTTTTGGTGTATCAAACGACTTTACAAATGGCCTATTTATAGATTTATAGGCACCCTTATGTGAAAGGTCGTGTCTTTAGTAAATATACATAGGAAGAATCACGTCATTTCAAGACAATTAATAGAAAGGATCATGACTCTTAGTAGGCACCCTTTTATGTAACAATTAATTAGGAAAGGTTATGCCTCTTGGAGGCACCCCATGTTTCACATCCCTTCCTAACAATCATATCTCTTCCAAATGAACACACCCCAATTTAATGGGTGTACCAACCATTTACATAAAGTCGCGACTCATGCAAAAAGGTGTAGCAACCTTTCACAAAAACCTCTCTCAATACCTTTTCCAAAAATAACCCAAACCAAAACCCATAAATTATTTTGAAAATCTCCAACACATCCTAGAGTATGAGGTAGATGTTTTCTTTTCCACATAGCAAGTACCGTAGTACTTTAGGTGTTGTCATTTCTTTTCCCCATATCAAGTACCGTAGTGCTTTAGGTGTTGTCACATGAGGTAAAATCTTATTTCAATGCTATAGGTGTTATAACATGAGGTAAAATCTTATTTGTAGATCACCAACTTACCAGATTAGTTGTTGGATGATGCATTTCAAGACAAAAAGATTTTGGGGTTTTCCTTTACAGGGATTTATTTTTCCTTTTTATTTTAATTGAATTGTGTTTGATGCAATGTTGAAAGATTATCTTGAAGTACGGGGTGCTATATCATTGCAGTTGAACTAACGAAAAAATATGATTACATACAGAAAGGCAGTTGTATGATGGAATTATAAAGCTTGACTTTCTCGTTTCAAAATAGGCTTGAGTTTTTAAGCTGCCACTTCATGTGAAGAAAATCAGAGATTCGGCCTACACCTAGTCTATTACTTTTACTTTCATGCACTTATCTTCATAGCTTAGTCAAATCTATATAGTATCCCGTCTCTGTATATCATGCAGTAATTGGCATCAACACGGGTACTTTGTGAACCGATGGCAGATTCTAATTCTGTTGAAGTTACATATCATTTTTGTTTTCCCCTCCATTTTATCTACCGCCTATCTAAATACTAAGCGTCTCTTGGATGGCTAACTTAGTCATGTCCTCTATTGTTAGGCTGTTGAGGTGTCAAGTAATGAGTATGAGCCTTCCGAGCGAGACATAATATATGCAGAAGGGGTCACACAAGGGAGTGGTTTGGCTTTCATGGAGTTCTCCCTTGATGATCGTAGCCCAATGTCTGAAACCTACACCGACAATCTGGAAGCTCCACCTCCGTCTCTAACCAGGTTATTGTTTCCCCTCGTTCTACTATGTTAGTCACATTTGATGGCCTCACTTCGTAGGCAAAACTATTGGTAGTCAATGTTCTTTTACTGCTCAAAAATATTTGCAACTCTGATGGTATTGGTAGGATGTGCGCGCTTGTAACCTTTGTGTCTAGTGATAGATTCTGTTCGCATGAAAACCACGTATAGAAACATCGGCAATTGAATTATTCTGAAGGTTGATAGAAAGCACTCGAGCTTTTTGACTATTAACTAATTTCTGCGTAACATGTCTTCAGCTAAGAATAAAGCCAATACCTTTGTTTGTTCAAGCTCACCATGTGCACTGCATCTTCCTGTTTTCCTCCAAACCTCCCCTCTCACACACACACACACACCCACCCCATCACCACCACCATCACCATCACCACACGCATATGTATAGATATCTTAGGTAGTTGCATATTTGGCTACTGAATTGGTTTCGTGTAGCACAACTTTTTCAAGCTGCAGTGAAATTATGGTCGTAAATGGTGTCTAGAGTCTCAACAATCCCTGATGATGATAGTGACGATGGTGGTAGAAAATATGTTTTTTGTTTCCAAATATTTATGAAGCTTATAGCCTTGTACTTCTCTTGCTGTCATCAATTCATCATAACCTTCATCTGTATAGGTATAAAAATGTGTACGCATCCATGCAATGTTGAGTGATAGTTGTGGGTTAAAGGGAAAATATCTTTTACAGGAGAAAAATTCCAAGAGCTAAGAGAATTGTGTAAGCAGATTTCAGCAACTTTAGAATTTCTTGACCTCAATTGTCTTTGCATGACCTGGTATGTAAGAGAAACACGAACACATCTGCATTAGTTAGTGAGGTTGTGGTTGATCCGATAAATCTAGGCATACTAACCCCCACGCCCCACCCTATCCTGGAAAAGGGGAAGAGAGAAAAGAGCTATATGAGTGCTAATGATGATGCCCTTGTCCAGTAAGAGAGAAAAGAGCTATATAGCACAATAGCACTCATGCAATGATGATGCCCTTTGCCTAGCCATTCAAACATTGTTAATCATCGATGTATATTTTGTTTCATAGATACCAACTTATTAGAGTAAACGCCAAAGGAATGAATGAGGGGTGCAAATGGGTGGAAATGTTTGAAGATGTTCGTGTAGTAGTCTTTTGCGTCGCATTAAACGAGTACGATCAGTTCTCGCTCGCCCAAGAAAACACCGGCAGTGGGACCCTCCTCCAAAACAAGATGATGCAAAGCAAGGAGCTATTTGAAGCAATGGTGGGCCACCCCTGCTTCAAGAACACCCCTTTTCTATTGATCCTAAACAAGTACGATCTTTTTGAGGAGAAGGTCAATCGTGTGCCCCTAAGCACCTGCGAGTGGTTCACGGACTTCACCCCGGTGCAACCACTTTACAGTCATCAGTCTCTGGCTCACCAGGCGTATTACTTTGTGGCTGTGAAGTTTAAAGACCTTTATGCTTCTCTCACTGGTCAAAAGCTTTTTGTGTGGCAAGCTAGGGCAAGGGACCGGGTGACTGTTGATGAGGCGTTCAAGTATACGAGGGAGGTTCTAAAGTGGGATGAAGAGAAGGAAGAGAATTACTATGGAATGCCAGAGGATTCATTATACAGTACTACCGAAATGAGCTCCTCACCAGTGGTCCGGCAAGAGTGAAGTAATGTATTTTTTCGCGTAGATAGAGAAGGAAAAGGGAAGGTCAAATTCCAACAACTGTAACTTCATGAACTTTTTTCACTTGCAATTCGAGGTCTCGGAGGTGCTGTTTTCATGTTATAGAGTAATTTGCCCCAATCTGAGTATTGTCTCGACCCAAGTGCATAATAAACATCTGTTTTAGTGAATAGATGCAGAGGAATGGTACTATCTTTTTTCGTTTTTTTTTATCCGCAGGAATGGTACCATCACTAACCAGTGTTCAATGTATAACATGTTTCTGTGGTTTAACTATGGAAATATAGAAGTCACCAGTTTTTATCAGATTACCAGTATGATGTTACCAAATTGGATTTAAGAGGCAATCATGTTCTCATATTTGCCTTCGTAAGTTGTGTAAGTCGAGCTGGGGGGTTGTTTTGAGCTTGCAATTGTGAGGGGGGTTGGATAACAATTCAGTACCTCTCTTTTTTTCTTTTCTTTTTTTCGTAGATGTCTAGTCTACTCATACGAAAGGGGTGCCACTCAGTTGGCGGGTCGGTCGAACCGAGAAAGGGTGGGACAACCTCATAATGGGCATCAAAATCGTCACACCACACTTATCTCTGGTGAGAGTTAAACCCTCAACTTCCTATTTTGAGAGCAAAAGTCCCGGAACACCATTTTATAACACAATCGCGTTTGAAATTGTTCGATGTATGCGCTCCATTTGCATCAAACGGCTATCCAAACCCTTTTTTTTTACGGAATTTAAAGGGTTTCGTTTTGATAATTTCGGCTCTAATATACGGGCCCCAAAGTTATACATAAAATTAACTTCATACAATGAGACTTTTTCAGTACATGTTACTATTGAAATCCATTTTCCAAGTGGCAAGCCTACGTTAGTCCACGTTATTTCTACAAAAATGTTAGTGCCACATTAAAGTGCATACCCTATATTCACTAGGCGACCACCCACATATACAGTGTACATACACAGGTGACTCATCACACTGTGGATGTGTCCCATCTCGAGATAGGCATTATAAATAACCATTGTATTGGGGAAAAAAAAATCGTGAATGTGAGTGTATGCGCACGCGCACTTGCATGTGTGGTTGTTGGAGGATTTGTTACTTTTATTAGTTGCCATTCTTTTGTTTTTCTTGGAAAAAGGGGAGTGATTTTCACACCCCAAATTTATATCCACACTTCTTTAATGTTGGTATTCATGCGAAATAAAAAAAATTGCCATTTCACTTGTTCAATTTTTCATACAAAGAAAGGTATTGTTGTAAATTCACATAAGTGCAAAAATAAAAAGGAGTTCACATGGTAAAAAGAGGAATATGAAAATCAATTACCGGGAAAAAATTAGGTATAGGAAAATGATCAATCTCAAACAGATCAACCCGCCCTGTCATCACAAGTTCCGGGTTTTTTCGGGATCCGGGGGTGCTATAGTGCGTTGTGTAATGCTGCATTGCAACCGTCCAAAAAGGTTTTCTACAGGAGAATAACTTATTCATGGAGCTCCATGAATAAGTTATTATGGAGCTCAATCTCGACCATCCAAAAGTGTTTTGGACGATCCGGATTAAAGATAATCCATTACCGGTAATAGATTGTTTTTAATCCGAATTGTTCAAAACACTTTTGAACGGTCGAAATTGAGTGTTTTCGTGAATAACTTATTCACGGAGGATGTGTGAATAAGTCATTCTCTTTCAACGGTCCAGATTAAAAAACAAACTCTTCCAGGGCTCTAGTTTGTATTTAATCTGGACCGTTGATTGATGAGATCGACGATCGCACTACACAGTGGCTGGTGCATAGTCCACATAATCTTTCAAAAAATGCTTTGTGCTCTTACTCTCAATTCTCGCTCTACACTCTCGTTCTCAATACTTGCTCTCGCGAATTTAAGTAAGTTGAGATGTGTTTCAAAAAATTTAAGTAAATTGAGATGTGTTTTGAAGAATTTTGTAAATTGAAATGTATTTCGAAAAAGCTTTCACGCTCGCTCATGCTTTGCACACGCTAGTTATGTGACTTTAGGCCTGGTGCGCCTCTCTCTCTCTCTCTCTGTCCTCTCTCCCTCTTCCCTCGATTCGAAATGGAGAAAAAGAAGGAAGCAGAGCTACTTCCACCCCCACCTCAAAACCCTAACGATTCCCAACAACTGTCACCACTACAACCATCACCACCGCAACACCACCACCGCCCACCAAAACGCTTCATCAAGAACCAAATCCCCGACTCCATCACCACCAACCCCGCCCTCGCCGCCGCCATCTCCCTCCTCCCCTCCAACTACAACTTCGAGGTCCACAAAACCCTCTGGCGCGTGCTCTCCACGGGCGCCAAGCGCGTCGCCCTCCAGTTCCCCGAGGGCCTCCTCATGTACTCCCTCATCCTCTCCGACATCCTCGCCGCCTTCGCCGCCGTCGAGACCTGCTTTATACTTGGTGACGTCACCTACGGCGCCTGCTGCGTCGACGACCTCTCCGCCGCCGCGCTCGGCGCCGACCTCCTCGTCCACTACGGCCACAGCTGCCTCGTACCCATCGACTCCACTTCCATCCCCTGCCTCTACGTATTCGTCGACATCAAGATCGACGTAAGTCGCCTCGTAGACACGGTGAAAGTAAATTTCAGCAATCTAATCAATAAACAGTTAGTTATTGCCGGAACAATTCAATTTGGAACGGCGATTAGGGCTGCGAAACCTGAGCTTGAAAACCTAGGGTTTAGGGTTTTGGTGCCGCAGTCGAAGCCATTGTCGGCCGGGGAAGTTCTAGGTTGTACGGCCCCAACTATTTCGAAAAACAGTTGTGCTGGTTTTGAGGAAAGTGATGAGAATGTGATAATATTTGTGGCTGATGGGAGGTTTCATTTGGAAGCCTTTATGATTGCAAACCCTAGAATTAGGGCTTTTCGGTATGATCCTTATATGGGGAAATTGTTCTTGGAGGAGTATGATCATAAGGGGATGAAGGAATCGAGGAGGAATGCGATTGTGAAGGCGAGGGAGGCGAAGAGTTGGGGGATTGTGTTGGGGACTCTGGGGAGGCAAGGGAATCCGAGGATTCTCGATCGGTTGGAGAAGAAGATGAGGGAGAAGGGTTTGGATTGGACTGTTGTTTTGATGTCGGAACTTTCTCCGTTCAGGATTAGTTTGTTTGGGGAATCAGTGGATGCTTGGATTCAGATTGCTTGTCCTAGGCTTTCTATTGATTGGGGTGATGCTTTTGTGAAGCCCCTTTTGAATCCATTTGAGGCAGAGATTGCTCTTGGCAATTTACCAGGTTGGTGGGAGAGGAAAAAGGCGGCTGAGCCTTTGAATTCCCATTGTTGCGATGGGGATGGTTTGGATTGCTCGCGGAAGGAATCCCATTGCACGTGCAACAATGGGGATGGTAAAGATAGGGGAGAGGGCACTGTGGATTATCCGATGGATTATTATGCTCAAGATGGAGGGGAATGGAATTCTTCTTACTCGAAGAAGCAGTCTCGTCCTATGCGGAGAAATCTTACATCTGGTAATGGTAGTGCTGCTAGTTCTTAATAAGCTTCAAATTTTCAGTCTTTACTGTATTCTCTGATGATCAAAGCTTACCAGTTACAAGTCAGTGTTGAGTTGAACTCCACTTATATATTGGGGTTGTCGTGTTTGATATAGAGTTTTCATAGAGATATAAAGAAGGCTCACGCAATTTGTAATCTTTTCCATAATTTGAATTTTGACAATAAGATAGATAGCTACTTTATTAGTTAAGAGAGGGATCAAGACACCCTTCTGTAGGTAGGAGTTGCTGAAACTACCATTTATGGAGGAATGAAACTTTCTTTGCGGCATCAAACATGCTTTCTTTCTTTCGCGGATCAAAAAAAAAAAATTGCTTTCTTTCCTTTTTCCCAATTAGTGTGTTCTTACCTCAGACCTGAGGCTTGCCTCTCTGGTTCTTCCTGTATTTCTAATGCTTATGCAACTGCAGATTAGGATATCATTTTTTCTTTGAAGTGCTAGAGATTAACTTTTTGAAGAAAATTTCAATGGAGTAATCTGTGTGCGGTGGCGCTGAGCTGGAATGCTTGTAAGGCTTCATGTTCCTTGACTGCTCTGAGGTCTCATTATCTTCCTGTTGCTTGGCTTAAGTTTGTTTGGTTTCCAATAAATACATCAAACCACAGTTCTGTTTTGTGGATAGGGATAAGAATAGGACTAGGCTGATGAACTTGGGAAATTGGGTATCATTGACAATGCTTCATGTATTCTGTCACCAAGAGACTCATCAATCTATTCCTCACCTTTTCCTTGACTGCAGTTTTCACAAAAATAAATAAATAAATAAATAAATTGCCACATATCCCCTCTAAATATTCTTCAAAAACTAAACTCTTACTTGTGTTTATCCTCCTACTGTACAAGCGAAAGAGCACTCGGATCCTGAAGTTATAATACTCTGATTGACCCTTCCACCCATTTCGCCGATTGATGAGCTTGTCATCTGCAGAGAAGGCTTCATGTGTTTTCCCAGCGCGGAATATGGATTCAAATTTATCTTCGTACGAGTATGACACTGTTGCCACTTGGAATCAAATCTTCCTCCATTATGGTGCAGTATTTTAGGATTGTGGAAGTGCAGTTAGTTAATTTGACTACAGTTCAGCCATGACATAAACTCATAACAGCTTTTCAAATTACCAACGTCTTCCAACAAGTTGTATGGTAGTGGGAAAGATTCATTGGTTGCGCAAAATACAGCCTCCCTTTTGCTACATCTTGTTTGTCATTTTTTAAAAATTTATATATAACTTTAAAAATTAAAATGTTTTGTGTATAATTTTGAATTTCTGCATCCATTTAAAGAATTAATTAAATATTTAAATTAGTGTGAAAAAATTAATAATCAAATATATAGAAGTGTTTTAGTTTTTGTTCAAAAACAGATACGATTTTCAAAGGACAAACGATATAGGACAAAAGGAAGTATAACTCAAGCTCCATGTTTGCCCTAACTTTATCTTATGTAAATTTTGTGTTAGATTTTCGTAGATTATTAGTTTGTCTTAGTTAGAGGAATCTCAAAAAGGTATAAAATTGTGAACAAAGCATTTAAAAAATCACAAAGGGCAAAAAAGTTCATTGAATTTGCATTATTTTGACTTTAGTAAACTTTAAAAAAAAATTGTAATTTTTTCTTTTTATATTTCTCTAGACTAACTTCTAGTTCACCAAAAATTTAATGCAAAACTACTAGTAAAAATTAATATCAAACAACAATATTATGAGAGATAGTTTTATTTTTTTTTGTCATTCGTTAATCCTAATATACTCTATCCTAGGGGACTTGATGAGGGAGATGGGTGCTTACGGGAAGTTATCCCATGGAGATAATTCAGTAAGTTCTCCCATCAAGATAAATGTGTTATGGCTGATCAAAAAAGAAAAGAAAAGATAAGTGTGTTATGAAAACATCTCAAAAGCTATCCGATCAACATGATGTTGGTCGGTGTGGTGAATATTATCGATGAGGTCTAAAAATTGAACGGTCTCGAAAATGAATTAGACTAGACTGTACAATCTATTTGATGGACTGGAAAGTTCAAACTCCCAAATAAATCTACGGTCAAGATGGATATAAGGGTGGTACTAGTTCGAAATTAGGGGTGTACAGAGAAACAAAATAAAATCACAAGAATTTCAAAAAGATGAATTCTCTCAAAAGTTGAAGTACAGTAAAGTAAAGAAAAATATTAATTCTTGCGTTTATTTTGTTGACGAAGAATTTCACAAGAAAACTAAAATTTCTCCCCTATAACATGATCTATTATGCAAGAAAATGTTTCTCAATGAACAAATAGAACGACTCCCATAACTTTTTCAAGAGATGAACATAAAGATAATTACAAGAAAGTTATTTTCCAGTCCTTTCAATATGATTTATTTTTTGTAATTTTTTTAGCTTTTAGATTGTAAATTTTGGAGTTAATCATTCGTCGAGACAAAAGGAATAAGAAAAGTACTTTCAATACACTTTTTTTTGTAGTAATTTTTTTAGCTTTTAGTCGTAAGTTTTGGAGTTAATCATTCGTTTCGACAAAAGGAATCAAAAAAGTAACATGGTCCAAAGTTACAAAATTCAAGAGGAAATACCAATTATTTGATTTTTTGGTTTTGGTTTTTGTAGACTCTCATCGTCAAGAAGAATGATTAAATTAAAAAATTATACTGTGAATTCAATAAAACTACCAAAACAAAAAATTCTTGGTAGAAGTAAAATTTAGAGAGAACGGGTAAAACTAGAGCTCATATGCATACCGATGCTCTCAACTATCAATGAAAGAAGCATAGTAATGTGCACAGACATTGAATTGGATCTCTAGGCCTGCCCACTCTTATGTCATTTGGCTTTTAATTGGGAGCATGGTTCTGCAGCAAAACAGGTATAGGGGGGCCACTGTTTCAGTAGTATTTTGAGAGCAGTCACTTTGTGTATATTGCCAAAAGTTAAGTCTGTCTCCAATTCTCTTCCGCACATACTCCCAATGATTGAGGGACTACATAGATTCTGTTATTGCTATCGTGGGTAAGAACTAGAGCTATCTAGTGGATAAACCGAACCGACCAAACCGAGCCGCTCGCGAACCAAATTGAGGCATTCAACCGATGGATGCGAATATAAAAATATTTTTTTCTGCCGTATCCGGTTCAAACTGAGCCGTCCGCCACCTTAGGAAACAAAAAGGATTCGCCTGATCTCCATCATCGCACGACTCGGCTGATCTCCACTATTAACTGGTATGTCTCTCTCTCTCTCGCCTGATCTCCACTATAAAGTAGTAGTTTTGTCCTGGTTTGTATTCTTAATATTGACAATTACAGATTGATGATTTGCCTATCCAAGGCACTCAGATGTATTGTTTCCTGAAATTGTCATCAAGAGGCTAATATGTTATTTTCTCTTTGGTTTCTTGGGTGTTCTGAAGAGAATTTGATACTTGTGTTTGGAATCAAATGGTTTAGGGCCTTAGGCGTTTAGCTGATGTCCACACTCTTATTAAGAACCCGTGGTCTAGCTAGTTTGATGAATTCAACTCTGTGTCCACCCAACATGAATTTTGGACTTGAGTTTCGTCCACTTCAGTCGTGTCTTCAATTTCCTGTGTATAATCCTAGGTATTGGGTGAAAAGTGGTTCTTAACCCTTGCTTGCTTAAACTTACTGGGTTTCAGAGAGCATTTCAGAGCAGATCTTACTGTCACTTATGTTTTGAATATTTCTCACTGCAGCTGTTGATAAGGACGTGGAGGGACCTTATTTTGTGTGTTCTTAATGCACGCGTCGTACACCTGGGTCAGATGGATTTAGTTCTTTTTACATCTCTTACTAATAACTTTTGCACCTTTTAATAATTGTAATGGGACTTGCTTGTTTGAATCCCGGAGTTACACCATGTATTTGGTGTTTCTCATGATGATGATTTATTGTTTTAACTTGATACCTCGTTTTACTCATGATGAATAATAGATTCAGCAAGAATAAAGGACAGGTTGGGTCCACTAAGGACGACTTTGGTATTTGAATATGAGCAATGCTAGAACCACACGCACTTACACACCCATTTATACACACACACTCACAAGTTTGTGGGCTCTACACACACTGGCCCACGCACTTGTGAGTGTGGATGTGTAAATGGTGTGTAAGTGGGTGTTGTTCTAGCATTTTTGTTTGAATATTTAAGAGTACTATTGTTCCTTACATCATTTTTGGATCCATTGCAATCAAGTTCAAGGTGACGACTATGATAATTTCATGTTTTCTTTTCCTCCTGTCTTGCAGCAATGCCGTCAATAGATCTGCGTTCTCTGCTTCTGTTCTCAGCAGTTCTTCGACTTGTTTTGATTCTTTATGGAGAATGGCAGGACACTCATATGGAGGTCAGATATACAGATGTTGATTACCTCGTGTTTTCTGATGCTGCTTCTTTAATGGCCTCCGGGAAGTCCCCTTACGAGAGAACAACGTATCGGTACTCCCCTTTGATTGCATTTCTTGTCATACCTAATTCTATGATCCATCGCTCATGGGGAAAGTTTGTTTTCTCTGCTTCAGGTATGGTATCTTATGTTGTTTATGGAGTTCTACATCTCTTGAAGGAAAACATAGAAGAATAAAAGGAAACATTCACGTGATTGCATGTTCCACCATTCAAATTTACTGTTATATCCATTTTATATTTTTGTATCAAGGTGGATCTTTAGAAAATGTTGGGTTTTATCGCCAATCATTAAAAGTCTGAAGACTGCCCCCTGGTTCTAATGATTGGACATTGTACTTGTTATATTTGTATTGTATTCAATCTATTTTCATTGTCTTAAAAGTTACAGCTTTGCACCTGTGTTGCTGTGACTCATGTCACTATTTATCATGCTATTCACTTTTTTTCAAACATCAAGTACGGCTATGTAGCATGGACACTTCGTCAGAGGTGACGTCTCGCTGTTGGATACTTGTTGAACACCGACACACGCCCAACACTCAAATCCGAAGTGTCCTATTTTTCTTTAATGTTTATTTATTTATTTGGACACTCCATAAACACTTTAAAAAATTCTCTGGAAACTCTTGCAAATACTCTATGGACACTCGCAAGACACGTTGGGGGTGTTAAACGTTATAATAGAATCAAGTTAAAGCTTGGAATTTTTTTTTCCTTGTGGCAGATGATGATTTTGTTGATTATAAAGACAAAGGTGATGAAACGCTTTTTGTTTGAATTCATTGTGAATGGTCTAATGATAATCAAGATTAATTTAAGTCTTTTATGGTGTTACATTTTTATAAGTAGAGACTTATTTTCCATTCATATAGTAGTATGCATTAATATATTTGAGAACATGTCCCCAATGTGTCGTGTCCTGCAAGTTTTTAAAATTTGCGTCTCAGCATGTTCGTGTTGTATTACATGTCCGTGTCGGTGCTACTTAGAACTTAGAAGTACATGCTTTTGCTTAGATATTTCTCTTAAATATCACTTCTATCCTACTGTAATTGTGGGAGGGGTTAATATATGGGTTAAATACCTAGACACCCCTCCAAGTATACCTCTTTTTTTTTTCAGTCACCCTCTCTACGAAATTCGCCTTTGGACAGACCTCTTCATTAAAGTTTTCTTGTCCCCTAAACTCCTTCTGTCAGGCTTCCCGTCTAGAACTGTTAATATTTTCACCTAAGTTCAGTCAAAAGTGGTAAAATGTTCCAATATTGCCCCCTACTTAATCTTTGCCCCACTTTGGCCAAAAAAAATAAAAAAACTTTGCCCCAAACTGCAAACTCCATTCACGACCACCATCGACGCCATTTCCAGCTACCACCAACAATGCCAGAGACCACCACCCACGCCGGCGACCACGACCTAAGCCACCCTTCTCTCTCACTGTAACTCTCTCTCTCTCTCTCTCTCTCACACACACACACACAGCTCAGCAAACTCACCATCCTCAAATCCTCCTCCTCCACCTCCACCACCGTCTTCGATTTCTCCGACGTCTTCGCCCCACTCCCCCCTCTTCATCCACCCAATCCTCCTCCTCCTCAACCCTGGTCACCGCTGCCGATCCAGAAATCATCCACCACCGCTCCCACTCCTTAGTCGGCCCCTCGCCCCGGTTCGCCCCCTCCAACCCCTCCCCCTTCGACACCGCCCAAGACTCGGACGAGAGAGAGAGAGAGAGAGATAGATGGTTGTCGCTGGATAAGGTGCCAGAAATGGTGCTGGATTAGGTTTTGTAGAGAGAGAGAGATATGGGAGTCAGAGAGAGAGAGAGAGAGAGGTGGCTTCGTGCCCATTTGTGGAGGTTGGTGGTGGTTGCCAGAAATGGCGTGATGGTGGTCGTGAATGGAGTTTGTGATTTGGGTATTCTATTAGCAGAGAGAGAAGTGTGGAATGAACTGGTGTGGGTCTGCTGTGGGTGTATATACATAAGGGCAAAATGGTGTTTTCATTCATTCCGTCCAATGGAGTTAGGTCCTCCAAATGAATTATTTAATGACGGGGTCTGTTCGTAGGCAAAATTCGTAGAGGGGTGACCGAGAAAAAGAGGTATACTTGGAGGGGTGTCCAGGTGTTAACCCTTAATATATCTTTCAGACACGTATGGACTTGGCCTGCAGGGAAACACCTGATTCCCCTGAGTATTTTTAAATTCTGACTACTTCAGACGTTAACAGAACAGTTTAATATCTGTCTATTTTATTTAAATTTCTTTTTGTCTTTTGTCTCTAGTCTCATGTATTTTGTTTATCATGAAAAGTTACATCCTGTTCATGCTGCAGATTTACTTGTAGGGTTGTTTATCCATAACATTCTGAAGCTACGAAAGGTGCCTGAGAATCTATGCTCCTATTCTGTGATGGTATGGCTCTTCAATCCGTTTACCTTCACTATTGGTACCCGTGGGAACTGCGAGCCTATTGTTTGTGCGATGGTTTTGCGGATCATTATATGTCTAATGAACGGTATAACATCCTATGTCTCTATACCAACTTTTGAAATGAAGAATCATTACAGTTGTATCTTAGGGAACCAGATTCTAATTAATTTGATTTGATGCCTTGGATTAAGTTTGTTCCAGTGATGATCTACTTAACAGTTGCCACCAAAGGTAGACACTAAAGGATATGTCGTGTTTTTCCATTCTGCAGGTAATTTGTTACAAGCTGCATTTTTGTATGGGCTTGTTGTCCATTTACGAATCTATCCTATAATCTATGCACTTCCTATTGTCTTGGTTCTGGATCCTTTCCACTTCCGGTCTAATAAAAAGCCGGCTCTTACGGAATGGAGTTCTAGTAATGGAAGGTCAGCCCAAAATTTAAGCAGCAAGAAATTTGCTGGTGCGTACAATTTATGGGTTGCGTTGACCAGCATGTTTACAAAAGAGCGACTTATGTTTGGGCTTATAGCTGGAGCTGTATTCTTTATTTGTACTGGAATTTTTTTCTTTCTATATGGGTGGGAGTTCTTGCATGAGGCACTGCTGTACCATCTTACTCGTACAGACCCAAGGCACAATTTTTCGATCTACTTCTACCACATCTATCTGGATTACGAGCATGAATTCTCAGTTACAGAAAAACTCATCTCTTTTCTGCCTCAGCTCATAGTACAGCTGGCCCTTGTTTTCCGCTTTGCACAGGATTTACTATTCTGTTTCTTTGTTCAGACGGTAGCATTTGTAGCATTCAATAAGGTATGCTAAGTTCCGTGATTTATAGCATGTTGTAATATATTTGAGTGACCTTTTTTTTGAACGACATATTTGAATGACTTTCTAACATTTGAATTTAGCTGAATCTACATGAGCTTAATAAAGACACTAATGCTTTCCTAGTTTTAATTGGGAAATTTGTTCTTATCAGACGTGGTTTCGTTTAAGGTTGAAAAGTTCATTTCTTTGACAGGTCATTACAGCACAGTACTTCGTTTGGTTCTTCTGTCTGTTGCCTCTGATATTGCCATGGAGTAATATGAAGCTTAAATGGAATGGTTTGTCATCCATTTTCATATGGATGGGAGCTCAAATCCATTGGCTGATTTGGGGTTATCTTCTTGAATTCAAAGGCAAGAATGTCTTCCTACAGCTCTGGGCTGCAAGCTTAATATTCTTAGCTGCTAATACCTTCGTCCTTATCAAAATAATCCTCTGCCACAGATTTTCTCCGTTGTTCAAGCAGTTGGGGCCTGAAAGTTCCAAGGGAACAACGAAACATGAGTGAGAGAGTATGGCTCCACTCACAGGTTTCACTCTCCATTCTGATCCGATTTTGGAACTTGAAATGGACAAAATGTGTGCACTTGTTATGGTATTTGCAAACTCGGTCATCTGAAGATTTATGAGGCGGACAGTATGTCTGTTTATGATATGGATGATGATCAAATAGAGCTTAGTTCTGGCTCATATCCGGGCAAGATACAATTTGGAGAAACACCAAATGACCAAACGCCAAACACATACCTCGGTATGACTTGTTTTGAGAAATTGATGGACTGGATAACTCTTAGTGTCGGATCGTAGCTCATTATTCTTCTTTTTTTTCGATTTTGTGAGTTGAAATATTTTACTTGACGAGTTGGAGATATTTCTGCAGGGAGGGGGTTTTTTTTTTTTTCCAATAGACAATGAGCATTGTCAGAATCACGAAGTAGGGAGAGGAGGTATACGGATGACCACCTTGGAAATGCATGTTTTCATTCTTCAGTTTTGATAGCCATCTACATTTTCAACACTTCCATTTGTTTTTCATATGCTATTTGTTATTAATTGTAGCTTTCTGGTACAATATATACCTAACATTACTTGTGTTAGCTAATAGTATTGCTCATAAGGAGTGCTAGGGTTTCTATGTTTGTGGTTTGATTAGGCCAATTTGGGGGGGTCTTTCATCAGTGATCACTTTACCTTCCTTCTTTTCCATTTTGGGTTTTTGTCTTTAGAACAAAATGGGGGCTTGTAACTCAACAACAGAAGGGAGTTTCAAAACTAATAACTTATTGTTGCAGATGAAACCAGATGCCAGTACTGAAGCTCAAAATGCTACCATAGTTCTGGTAAAGGAAAATGATTCCAACACAGCTTCCAATAACGACCAATCCAACTCAAATTTGGTGATTTCTGGTAACATTGGAAACGCTGATGCAGCGGTCAGCCGGTCACTGGAGAATTCTCAAATTCCTCTACTACTACTACTACTACTCCGGAGATCGCCTTATCAGAAAAGGTCATTACATCTAATTCATCAGTCGAAGTGGAGGGGGATTCTGGGTTATAGACAATGGAGGAAAATGCTGATACAAAGCAGAATGGGAAGTCAGAAACCAGCAATGGAACAAATAAAAGCTGGGAATGCAGATGTGGGTCAGCGTGATCCAATTGATTCTACTGATTCAATGGGTACTTTGCCAGAAATTAGAGCGGAAGGAACCAACAATGGAGATGCTGCAGCTCAATGAGAAGTTAGATATAAGTTTGACTCACATGGTTATTATTAGTTTTCTCGATTTTTGATATCTTTATTGTCTATTTTGCTTTTTCTTGGCTAGAGCGGTCTGCTTGATTCTGTTGTTTGTGAATATAACTCTAATGTCTAACTAATATGGTTTCTACTTTGCATGTTGAACTGTACGTAGGCAAATTGAAAATATTGAAGCTTTTAATGTGTTTTCTATTGTAATAAGGTTTCTCTTTCGATATTCTGATCTTTTTTCTTCGACGTCATTTGGTTTTTATTTTGTCGCGATATGGTCATGGGAGAAGTTAGTCATAATATTAATCATACTTGTGTATTTCTGAGGACGTAATTAAAATGCTTTATTACTGATAATCTTTAACAAACAAAAACAATTTTATTATTGCAGTTTATTTTATGGAAATTGATATCCACACTCCCCATTTCTCCACCTACACTCTTTTTTTGTCTCTATTAGGGTAAAGTTACTAAAATGCCCCTGCACTTTATAATCTACAACATTCAAGCAATGGCATCTTATGGGGGTATTTTAGTAATATCCACCCTAATAGAGAAAAAAAATGTCGGAGTGTAGGTGGAGAAATGGGGAGTGTGGATATCAATTTCCTATTTTATTCAGTAAATGCTTTTGCAATTGTTAGCTGTACATCTTAGGGAATTATATGTACTAATTTCAAGTTTATCTTCAGCCTTTTATTATTATTAATTTTTTTGAAGAATGGTAATATCATTGCAAAAGTTTAGATCCAATTGAAAGAGTATATACAGAGTACTGGGGAAACGCCCTAACAAGAAAGGGGGAAAGAATTACTACTAACCTTATTAATGAGCTAGTCTGAGCTAGTATACAATTAAGTACGGGGATGAATAGAATATTTTTTCTTTTTTTTTGGCCAAAACTCAAATTATTATTTAAATTATGTCACAGGCAATAGGTCACCAACTAGGATCCCAACAATAGCCAACTCTGTTCAAGAAAATGTCAATGAATTTAAAAGTAAACCGTTTATGGAATTACACCAAAATCCCCAAGTTTGCTAATAAGTAAATCTTCTACTATCCCATGAGTTTTTTTTTTTTTTTTTTGCCATTTGTTAAACTAAATCTACTCTATTTGGGAACTTGGGGAGGGGATGGATTAAATGGATGTCCAAATACTAGTAGTTTCTTAATCAATTACTTCACAGCGAAATAGTTACCTTTAAGTAGAGGTGACAAATTGAACCCAGACCCATTAAGAAACCCAAACCCATCTATTAAAAAATCAACCCAACCCAACCCATTTATTATTGGGTCTTAATTGGGTTTCAATTGGGTTAACTTAAATGCCCAATGGGTCATGAACATTACCCAACAAAAAAATAAAACTACCACAGAAATGAAAAAAACAAAAGTAAACATGTTACGTGATGCGAACCTTTTTCTTGGTCAAATCGGGAACTGGTGACTCGGTTTGAACGGTTTCATGTTACGAATTCCAGTTACAGTACAAGCCGACTTTTGTAGTGAACTCGTACACTAAACGAACCAAAAATTCGAACTCAAACTTCATTTGTTTGTAAACGAGCCGAGTCCGGTTTGAGCCGAGCTTATACAAAACGAGCCGATGATTTAGAGTGTTGAGCTCGACTCATTTACTGTATGAGTCAATCCATACCCACCCTTATCAATAATTAATCATATTGATCATTTCCCAATCCCAAGCGTCAGATTCGGAACGACGGGTGCCACCAGATCGATGATGGTTCGCTTAAGATTAATGTTGATGGTGCTTATAATGCCGTGTTTGAAAGAAAGAACATGGAAAGAAGAGAGATGGGAAATGACTTTCACTTTTTTTTTTCTCACACTTTCTTTCCTTGAAATCAATTTTGCTAGCTACTATTGAATATTGATTGTTAAAGGTAAATTACTGTTATAAGAGAGATTGGGGGTGGAGATAGCCCACAAGTTTGGCCCAATCTGGCAGAAGGTTTAATGAAGCTAATCTGGACATAATAATCACCAACAATTTAGAAGAGAAAATCAAGTAAAAAAAAAAAACCTCGAAACTCTGAACTGTTAAGTCCAAAAATTCCTAAAATTTCAGCAGAATTTCCATTCGGTTCAGTAATTTTAGTATAAGGGGTAATTTGGTCATTTTAGTATATAGGGGTATTATGGTAATTTTAGTATGCAAGGGTAATTTGGTCATTTCAGTGTATATGGGTATTTTAGTCATTTTCAATTTTAATTGGGTTAATAGGCGGGTTGGGTTTGATTTTAAATAAATTATGGGTAATTGGACTCCTAACTAATTGGGTCTAAATGGGTCAATGACTCATTAAAGACTCAACCCACTTATAACTTACCCAATTTGGCCCAAACCCGCCAATTTGACACCCCTACCTTTAAGAAAGAACATTAATTTTTTTTCCCTAAATCGCGAAAGAGGGAGTATTGCCATGATTTAGAAAATTATCATAAATCATCATATCCCACCCCTTTAGCCGCACATAATCCATATATCGTGTAAAAAAAAATTGAAATCTTAACTGGCAAACACATCATATAAAGTTAAATGTTCATTATTAATTGAACCAAGAAATTAGATGAAATTAATCATCAGCATTAGTACTCATGATGGACTAAAAAAGAAACTGAAAAGGATTAATAAGGTAACAATTAATTAAGGCAAGTGAGTTACTAGCTTTGGGACCACCACTAAATTGGACAAGGAAAACTCAGAAAAATCCGTGGCCATAACCAATATTTTGGACATGAGTGGTTGAAGAAGCATTCATCTGATAGGGTTTGATCTCAACCGAATCAACCATTCCGATACCGTTCGCTGAGAAAAATGGTGAAAGATTTACGTTACCCTCCACGGAAAGCTTATCGGTTTGATTTGTCACGTTTTTCTTGAGCACCTCTATTGAATCCCTGAGTTGCTCGAGCTCATTCAACCCTAGCTCATCTATAGGTTTTTCCCACCAATACTTTCTTTGGCTAGCTAATTTTCTCATGTGATCTAGGGTTTCACCCCTTTTTCTTCCGGCCTCTAACTCATTGAGAACTTGAGTTAGTTGCGAATTGAGATCTCGCACACTAGCTTTCCGGTGTGCATCAATGAGGTGGCGCGTGGTGGAGTTTGGTGGAGGGTTTCGACCGAGGAATTGGTCAACAATTGAGTCCACGTTAGGGTGACCAAACGAAAATACTTTTCCGGCCGGAGAGAAAACTATGATAGATATTTCAACACCGCAAAGCGTGCAGAGCTCACTCGCCTTTTTGAAGAGGCCAGAACGCCGTTTTGAGAAGGTGACTTGTAAGTGGTTTTTTATTTCTATTTTCGCGATTTTGATCTTTTGGCGACCAATGCTTGGCTTCTTTGCCATGACTAAAACTATTGAAAAAAAAAAAAGTTTATCTTGTTTTTTCAGGTGTGCTTGTGGAGATGATTAGAGGTGAAAATGAGCTATTTATAGGACCTTGAAATTTACTCTAGGTGTCAAAAATAATTGTCCATTGAAGTTTAATTGCAAGTTTCGTTTTGTGTCTTATAAATGTAGTGATTTGGGCCTATCAAAAAAAAAATGTAGTGATTTGGGAGTTAGAAAATATTGTGATCTTAATGCGTGGATATGTGAAATTAAGTTTCAATTAGTTTCCATAATAAAAAGCTAGTTGACTTTGCATGTCAAAGTCATTTGTTTAATTGTAGATTTTATAAGGTCTGGCCTGTCAAAGAATAAAACGTAAATGGGACAAAGGCTAACTGATCTTTAATCTTTTTAATTAATAGATTGGGTGTTCATCATAACGTAAAATCTCAAATATGAACTAAATTAAGCCCAATTTTTTTCATCTATTTTTCGTGTATATGGAACTCAAGTCACCTATCACACAAGATTTGTAAATAGTTGATCGCACATACTACAACAATATTCTCATCTACCTTAATATGGACGTGTGTTATGTTGTTATGCGTTAGAGCAGGTCCAACTCAAAAACGGATAAGAACATACTATAAAACGAAGAGTCGTTTAAAACTTACTAGAAGGGAAAGCTCAAGATTGAGAAGTGATCGATAACTATTCGTGTCGCTGCAAATGGAAGCTAATTGGATGGAAACACATTGCTGTTACCTTGAAAATTACTATAAGTGCTCGTAATCAAGGTGTAAATGCAATGCATTTTCACTAAGGAAAACTAAAAACAAGGATTGGAAACTCCAGAAAGGCTCATAATTAATTCATGCAATCAAACTTTTTATTTGTCTTATTATTATTATTATTATTATTTTTTTTTTTGTTTTATTTATTTATTTTTTTTTTTTTGGGGGGGGGGGGGGGGGGGGGGGGGGGGGGGAATAATTAGTTTGTGAATGAAGGTTTTAATAATATCATCCTAATGCTTGTAACGCCCATGTAATGGAGTCATTGATAACAACATTGTAACACATTGTGCCAATTAATCTGTTTTAGAACTTTCAATTAACAAATGTTTTTATATACATGAGCAATTATCTTTGAGAGAGGAAAAAAAAAACCATCGAATATGCCCTGTGTTACCATGCAGTAAGCGCCATATGCTCACCCTGTAGTAACATATGTCTTTGTATTTTTACTGGCAATGTACAATACTTCTATTGACCTACTATCAAAAAATGCCAGCTCTCGTTCCAAATCCTAGCTTCGCCAGCGCATGAAACCTAAATAATCAGTTTCATTATACACCCATTTCGCCGATTGATGAGCCTGTCATCTGCAGAGAAGCTTCATATGTTTTCTCAGCTAGGAATATGAATTCCTATTTATCTTCGTATGACAAAGCAAGTGCCGAGGATGGAGGTTTCTGCTGAATATTATTATATGTGTATGCACCTCCAAGCATATGTTTTGAGAGAAGCAAATTGATCTTCATCTACCCGATGCTCTAGCAAATATGGAAGATGATCAATAATAGATGGAGATTTAGAGAAAGCTCGATCGAGAGATAAATCAGCATTAAATACCCGCCCGTGACTTGTTGATACGTTCAATACTTGCACATGCATGATGACTAACTACAACTTTTAAGGAGCAGAATAACAATCGAATATGAAAGCTCAGCACCACACAATCCACCTTATACATCAACCAGAAAACAAGCCTTAAAACTCCATCAACTTATTACTAGTAAGCATTGCTAGAAGTGAAGATAGCTGCATCCACTTGCACACGACCACCATAATAATGAACCTCAAAATCAATCTACAAGCATACATCACTTTGGGGCAACACCTTCGCATGCTCTGCAAATAGCAGCAGAGAGAATGATACCACTAAGGGAAATAAGTACTTATACTTATTTTTTAAATTAAAGGTTATGTATTGTGAGAGAATGACCTGTCTCGTAAAGCGAAAAATAAGTACTAAAAAATAAGAACCTTAGCGGAACGGGATGAATTCCGATGTTCACCATAAAAGCTATCCAACTGTTTGAGGTGTTGTAACTATCCAACTCTCTGTTGGATGCCTTGTTTATCTTTGTTTTCCCCCTCGATGTACCCTTTCGAGTTAATAAAAAGTTTCGTTTGCCGAGCAAAAAAAAAAAATAACGACCCTTCGGCTATACCGAGCGTGCGACCTAACCATCCGCGCAAGACCCATTTTGGTCCAAACCATGACGTGGATTCGGCTCAGCAATCACCGGTGTTCGGCGGAAGTTCCATTGAAGTCAGATGGAATTGTTGATCTCGCACGCCGACCCTTTGACGGTTGAGCATCACGTTCTACTTCGAGCGGACGTTAGGACCTTGTTGCCAACCCACCCATGTGGGAATGACTGCCTTAGCCATGATGATGATTGTGACGTCATCCGAGCGGTTACATACTTGAATAAGGATAAGGGCACGTGAAGGCGTTAGCTCACCCCCTTAGCAGTTACAAAACCCTAATCTGACGACGGGGTGACGTCAGCCAACGCGTGTTGTGCACATGTACAATCTTGAAGGCCAAGCAAAGGAGAGCTCTATAAATATCTCTTGATAGCAGCCCTTGTGAGGTACATTGTCTCCAACACTCAAACCCTAGTTCTTAGCTTTGCCTCTCTATGCACTATTCTTATCCTTTGGGAGGGCTATTCCGGAGCTCCTCCGGTGTGGTCTTTAGTCGTGCTTCCTTGTACAGGTTAGGTGGAAGCCAGGAACCACTCTCACTCCAACCGTGGTCTTGGAGGAGGCAAACCAGATTCATCGGAGCCCCACAAAAGCTACAACAGTTGCCATATTCCCCAGAGATTTTGTTGGATGCAGAATCTTCTAGCCACTCAATTTTCATCCAGGTTGTATGGGATATTGCCTTTAGTTTTTTCCTTTGATGCTTCTAAAAAATTTAAAGCAAGAAAAAAAAAGAAAGGAGCTCATTTCAGGGAGGAGGAGGCATGAATGGAAGGAAAAGGCCTAGGACGTGGAGGCCAAAATACATTCAAGCCCCGAACAAAGGAAAAGGATAACCAGCAAAGGAATCCTAATATTAATGGTGGTAACTCTAACTCCAATGGTAATTCTAACTCGGCTTAATCCATGATTGAAAATGGATACGCACGTTTGGAGATAGTGGTAGGATATTAGCTCATAAGATAGTTTAGGTGAACTGAAACATATATCTGGGGCGGTGGGTGGGGAAGAATAGGATGATACTTTGGCAGTGGCTGTTTAGGGTGGTAGATTTCGAAGTGAGATAATCTGCTACATGCTACTTACCCAATACTCTAGTAAATGATGTCATTCAATAATATGCTCTAAAAGAATTCTTCACCCTTATTTCCTCTAAAAGCTTCTCTGATTTGTGGCTTTAATGTTATAGTAGTTGGTATGAATTCAAAGATGAAGCATCTACCTGGAAATCCATTGGTGGCAGTTTTATTGTCCGTACAAAATTGTGTTGTGAGGGAGTATTAATATTGCTTGCCCAAATACTCTGGTGGTGTGTGTTGTTTGATGTTTTGCCGAGTGTATGAAGAATATGATTTTATCTGAACTTGTTGATCCCACATAGCAGGCTTAGCGCTCATAGCTAGGTAACTGGGTACGGCTCATTTGTATGATTTCCAAAAGCGTTAGCCTGTGCGTTAGCAAAATCTTGCATAATAGGAATCTCTCTCTCTAGATCTCTTTTCTCTCTCTCTCTCTAGACCAAGGGTTTCTCTGTTGCTGCCGCCGCCGCCGGGGGAGGCGTCCCTCCCTCCTCCCCCCGGGCTCCTCTTTCCTCTCCCTCCCGCTATCTCTCTCTCCTCTCCTCTCTCTGTCCAGTTTCGATGCCCTTCCATTTCCTCTCGCATGCGTTTTCTCGGGCCGCCGCCCTCTTCTGTGTGGGAGGTTGGGGCGGCTGCCGTCGCCTCCAACCGGTGGTCTCCCGACTTCCTCCGGATGTCTAGCGACGTAGGGTGGCTCGAGATCGGTGGTCGTTGGTGGTAGGTCTAGCGGTGGTAGATCTGGCGGAGTTTTTAGGCATGGTGGGCAGTGGTGTGGGGGATTGGTGTAGCTAGTTTATTTTTCTAATGTTTGTTTTGCAGGTGTTCATATTTCAAAAATGATCGGTAAAGATGGGGCGTCGATCGGTGAGGGTTTCAGTCCGATGGTGGTGCGGTGGATGCGGCCCCCATGACTGGGTGTTTTGGTCGTTTTGTGTGCTGAAGTCCGGTCGGCGACCATTCGGAGCTCTCAATCGGGCGTGGGGCTGTCATTTCGCTGCTTCTGGGTTGCTGCTGTTGCCGTTTGGTGTCTATACTGCAGGGGTGGTGCGGCTGTTGGTACGGTGGTGGTTAGCCCTCTGGCTTTGACTGCTGTGGTTGCTTTTTTCGTAGGCTAGTTCGTTTTCCGCCTCCAATCTCTACATCTGGGAGAGATTGGCTCAGCTTAACGGCGAGGCGGGGCGCCGGTGGTTTGTACGGAAGGGGTGGCCATAGTAGTTAGGGTTTTGGGGATGGATAGGGTGGGGCCAGGTCCAGGTTTGGATGTTCTAGTGTTGTTATGTGTTTTATCCGGATTTGGGTCGGGCTTTAATGTCTTATTTGTTTTGGACCTTTGTAGACCCTTGGGTGGTTTGGATTTTGCCCTTGTGATGTATTTTCCAACATTTTGTTGGATCCCCTTCCCCTTTCCCCATTTTTAATAAAATTCATCTTTTGCCGATAAAAAAAAAAAGCGTTAGCCTATCTGGGCAAATAAAGATTGTTCTAGCATCTCGCACCATCTTTTAATTTGTGTGCAGTGATAAAGTTTAATTAGTGCAAGATATATTACTGATTTTGAATCTAGTGATCGAAGTTACTTTGGCAGTGGCTGATCTATTCGTATAGCTTGCTACTTTCCAGAGCAGACTGAAATAGATCTTGACTATAGACATACATGTTGTCATGTTGAGGGTACTATACATTCATTTATGTATATCTAAGCATATCCGATCCTTACGTACGTTCCAAATTATATAAAAGATAACATACTACGTACTATAACTTATGAAGAATATATATATCTAGCATGACATGAGCTAGACGCAAAAATTAATTAAAGTTGAAATATATCCTTAACAAACTCTGATTGATTAATTTATGGTATACGTACGGGGTTGCAAGGGAATTGTTATCTCTTGGACCCAGTACTCCCATGTCTTCTTTGATTGCCGGCCAACGAATCTAATTAGTTTGAGAGTATAGTTTGATTTTGCCATGTCGTTCCCTTTTTTCTTCTAACTATATTTCAAGCTCCCTCAATGTATGGCATATATGTTTTATGATTCTTATGAGGGACTAAAGTTTCCATGCATCCACTTGAAGTCTACACTATATATATATATATATATATATATATATATATATATATATATATAGGAGGAAGCTATGGTACACAGGGTATACCGTATGTCTAAATTATGACAATTTGTGATTTTCATTATGACGATTTTTGGTTTTCTAATGCATATTTATGATTCTAGTTACAACTTGTACTTTAAAATTTACTTGTTGAACAGGTCATTAGCAAGTTACCCATAATTAAAAATATTGTTATTATGTAACCATAATTATTCATACCGGAATCCATAATACTTGTACCCTAACCAAATACATGCGTACAATATCAAAAATTAAATAATGCTACCCACAAATGTTATAACAACACCATAAATTGGCATTATCTTATCACGATGAGTCGTACCAATTTTTTTTGACTCGTATGATATTCCATAACAAAATCAAAATATGTCGTACCAGAATCAACAATTGTTATACCCAAGTCAAAAATATTTGTAAAATGCCACAAATTTTATAAAATAACCACAATTGTTATGACAATACCTAAAGTTGTCATTTTCTTAACACAACGTGTTGTATCAAAAGAAAACGTATTTAAATACCACAAATTATATAACAAACCACAATTGTTTTGACAATATCATAAATTGACGTTTTCTTACCACAATGTGTCGTACCAAAGGAAATTAATTAAAATATTCCTTAATAACACATGTCTAAAATACCACAAATTCAGTAATATAACTAAATTTGTTATGACAACACCATAAATTGACGTTTTCATACCCACAACGTGTCGTATAAAAAAATTCAATCGGAATGTTCAGTAAACGATAGTTATAATCAGCAAAATACCATATCACTAATTATTTTCAATTCCTGCCACATTATTTTTTCAAATTTTAAAATTTCCACCATATTATCTTAATTTTTGATTCCCTCTATACTATTTTTTCAAATTCTTATTTGTCCCTACAGAATACCTCAATAATTTAAACTAAAAATGAAGTTCTAGTTCAAAATTTTCATCCAAGAAATTCACCAAAAAGTAAGTACTATACCCAAATTTTCGAATACAACTACAATTTCCTCTCAAAATATTAGTCAAAATTAAATTCTTTCTCTACAAAATTTAATTCAAAAAATCAAAATTCTTTCAATTTTTTGTGGAAAAATGAGAGGTCACTAAAACAAATAATTATCCAACTGTCTCAAGATACGTATATTCAGGGCGGTGCACTTAACAATTGGCACTATATAGTTGACAAGCAGATCGGTGCCAAACCTTCACCCTATGCATACAAATCCAAATTTAATGGTGGTCCTTGGAACTAGGTCGTGGAAGTACAATCTAAATAATTTTGTAAATTTATTGTCATTGTACTTTCTTTTTAAAAAAATTATTATAGTCGACATATTGATTTAAACCAATGACATGGGCTATAATATAATCTACAAGTGCAGGCCCAGCACTAGGACGGAGGCATTTGAGGCCACTGCCTTCTCAAATTTTTCAGCCTGGAAATAGGGCCCCTACATACAAAAAAGTATTATATAATTAATAGCCTTCAGAATTTCAAATTCTCAATTGTGTAAGCCATTTTTTTCCGATCGGGCCCGTCTATCTTTTACAGAATATGAATTAGATTAAATGTACCAAGAATGAAGTTCATCGCTTATCGTTAGACCATTAATCAAACAAAAATATCATTTTATGATTGAATTCGGGTGCCGATGAAAGGCCTTTCTAAACCCGATCGAGCAAAAAATTTACGTTAATTATTTAATCAACAAGCATAACGAAATCAATGATTTTGATCATTATTATTGTGTCGTGGTCACAAGTCTACCATATATTCAGCTACAATAGAGAAATTAGTTTTATATAAAGTATATTGAATGTACAAATTCTAAATGTTGTTTTTTTTAAGAATTTTTTTTTAAATATTGTTATCGAGTATATTTATAAAATGATCGATCAGAACTGTTAGAATGTGAAGTCCTACAAAATTCAAGATTGTCACCAAAATTAGAAATCATGGGATATCGACAAATATGTAGCCAAACGATATTTAACGTATCTGAATGCATTAAAGTCTATCCTTAATTGTGGTACGACATATTTTAGTCTTGCTACAGAATATTTGGATTAATTTCTTTTAGTATGACACATTGTGGTAAACAAATGCCAATTTTTGGTGTCATCATAAAAGTTATGGTTATGTTATATAATTTGTTGTCATTTTTTGGAGAGGGAGAGGGAGAGAGAGTGAGGGAGGAGAGAACAACCAGTTACCTGCTCAGCCCTTTTTTTATTTTATTAATTGATTTAATAAATGGGTGGTTCGGATCATTCACTTTTAAATCCAAGGGTTTAAAATCATGGTGTGTACGGTATATCCTTTAATAAGGGGTGTGTACCATAGGACTTATATTAGAGGTTGAAAATTATACTTATTCTCTTAATTTCTTTGTCATTTTTAATTATTGCAGGTAATCGATCGGACTATGTAGAAGCATTGAGTGCTGGATATCTATTTTCATGGAGGTTCTACAAGGATATGGCAACTTATGATATTTTTGTGATTTTTGTTTGGACTTGTACGTATTGTGGATTGTTTTGGCATTATGCCAAGTACGATGGGAGACATGCTAAGTATGAACATTGTGGATGGATTTTTATTTGGACAGGTTTATGTAACGGAGCAACGGATTTTGATATGTTATTCTGGTTCTATATGCAAAAAAAAAAAAAAAAAAGTATTTTTGACTCCATTAATTGTCTTCCTAAGAGCAGGTGTAATAACAAACATGTGTATACTAAGACTTCCTAAAGCATTTCTAGAATTGGGTGGGTAATTTAGAAAACGGAATATGGCAGTTGTTATCTATATAATAATGGAGCTCATTATTTGAATCTTATATACATTTATAATTATAAATCTGGACCCTTCATTTCTAAATCCTATGGTTAGCCAGTGTTAAGAGTTTCTATAAATCTAGACCATCTATGTTTTGTTACCAACGGCTAGGATTAATTTCCCAAACACTTACTTATCTAAAAGGAATTGATTTTGCACTGATTTTATTTGTTATGGAAGTAGAACTTTAATTGATACTATATATATGGTAGTCAACACAATCCATATTGATTTTATTTGTTATGAAAGTAAAACTCATATATGGTCGAACTTTAATTTAATTGAGCGTTCGAGTCGTGCCTTCAGGCACGAGCATGTACTAGTCCATCTATACTATCTAATTATCTATCTATATATATACTATATACTATAAGAATGTAGTTACCTAAAATAAAATGAAACTCTTTCCTTAGTCCTCTCTCCTACATGGAATTTCCTCAATTTTTCAAATTTTTATTCATTATTCTACATTCTTTACGAAATATAAAATACATATAGTTTAGTTTGTTTGGAAAGGAAACTAAATTCAATCAATAACATAACAAATATATACTTTATTTTGCCTGAAACTATCTTCTTCTTTTTCTATATTTGTTTTTTTATTGTCGTAAAATTTTTCTAAATTATTAGAGAGAAAATGAAGTAAATTTAAGAGCCATACATGCTGACCCACTGACAAAAAAGCAACAGGAAAAATGTTCTCACTAATTTTTTTTTCCGTTCCCGTCATCGAACGGGCAAAACACTAGTTTTATACTATAGCAACGATTGAAGTGCTACTAGAGGATTTGGCTATGGCGACGGCGAAACATACCAACGGTTCATTAGACAAGAAAGAAATTTTCCTCTGCTAATTAATGGTTAAAGGCATTGCTAAACCAACCGTCACTAAAAAAAATATTTGTACCACCGCTGGTATAGTCTAGACGGGTTGCACTTTTTTTATTCTTTAGTGACATTTTTTACCATTGCTAGATGAAAATTTCTTGTAGTGCTTGCATCATTTGTAAATTAAAAAAAACAAATCATGCATCCAAAGATTGCAAATTTAGATGCAAGAGATGTAAAATTCCTAGTCATTCTCAACGAGATTGCTGGTTCAATCATGAAAAAAATAATGCTAATTTTTCAGAAAATAATAAACTAGGACAATTATTCTCTTGCATGAATGCTAAAAAAAACCCAGATAATGTATGGTATTTGGATAGTGGATGCAATAATCGTAAAAAGTTTGTGCAGCTTAATGATAAAGTTTATTCACAAGTAAAGCTCAGAGACGAAAAGCTACAGAATGTCGAAGGAAAATGAGTTATTGCCGTCTATACAAAGGGCGGTAACAAAGATTAATTTCAGATGTCCTTTATGTTCCTGGGCTAACTCAAAATTTATTAAGTTTGGGACAATTGCTGCAAAAAGATTATGCACTCAACTTTGATAATAATGAGTGCATCATTATCAACAAAAAAAGAAAAGGTTACAGTGGCAAAAGTGAAAATGACTCCAAATAAAATTTTCCCATGCCACTTGGGAAAATTTTGCCCTTAAGGGAGAAAATGTTGATGACTCGTATTTATGGCATCTTAGATATGGCCACTTAAATTATAAGGGCATTAGATTGCTGAAAGAGAAAAATATGGTGAAAGGGCTATCTAATATTAAAAAAAATAGGGAAATGATAATTTCAAAACTGTTTTTGTTTGTACCAAAACTCTAGTGCACAAAAGGCTTGTACCATATGTAGTGTACAAGACTTTTATGCACTGGAGTTTTGACACAAACAAAAACAGTTTTGGCATTATTATGAAGTTTGTGAGTGGTGCATATACCGAAAAATGCAAGACTCACATTTCCAAAATTCTCTTGGAAGGCTAAAGCTCATTTAGAGTTCGTGCATGCTGATATTTGTGGCCCTACCAGAACACCATCTCTTGGTAAAAAGAAGAGATACTTTCTTCTCTTTGTTGACGCTTTATTTTCGTAACCAAAAAAAAGAAGCCTTCTCTATGTTTCTTCAATTTAAAGCGTAGAAAGGCAAAGTGGCAGGGAAATAAAGATATTGCGAACAGATTGTGGAAGAGAGTTCATTTACACTCCAGACATGGAGCATAAAGAGGAAGACCCTACAATCATCTACTTCGACAATATGTCAGCCATAACAATGAGCAAAAATACAATTTTTCATGAAAGGACAAAGTATATTGAGCTTCGACATCACTTTATCAAAGACTTGGTGCAAAAAGGAGAAATGTAGCTCGAATTTGTCAATACCAAGGAGTAGCTAGCAAACAACATGCATCATGACCAAATCAACAGCATTAGAAAAAATCTCTCAATTTCAAGAGATCATGAAGATTATAAATTAAGGAGGAGTGTTGAAAAAGTAGTAATTTATAATCTTCTAGAATAAGTGTTAAAATATCTAAGCTAAAAAATAATTAGAAGTATGTAGAAGTAATAATAACACTAGAAAGATTTTTGTATTTAAGCACATAGGTAAAACTAGATATTTCTAGAGATTGGATGGTCGATGGATTGCTCTATAAATAGAGCTACTCCTTCCTATATATAATGAAAAGCAAGTCTAAAAAGCCTTGAACACCTTTGTGCTTATTGCACCAATCACCTCTCCTTTCTTACAAATCCTACTTATCTTGTCCAATTTCCTTCCAAATTTAATTAAGCGCCCCAACAACATTTTGCGGAGGTTTTTTTTTCTTCTTCTACGATACGATAAACAAAGGTCATTCCTTCGGCAAACACCATGAGTTTTTACATACTCTAAGGCGGTGCTGGCTCCAAACACCCATCTCACTTTTTTTGTTGGGTTTACGGCATTTTGGTCAGTATTCATTTGACACTTTGTCAATCAACTGCTGGAGGCTTAACTCTTGTCGAGCAGCATCAGGATTCTCCAATCGATGGAGTACTTTGTAGGTCATAAGGGCAGCAATCGACCAGTAAATAGCTTTAAAAAGAGTATTGATGTCAGAAAAGTTAATTTGGAGCATGATGCTTTCTATTGTACAGTCAAATCTCAAAAATACCATGTATTTATATACTCTAAGGCGGTGCTCGCTCTAAAGCTCCAAACACCCATCTCACTTTTCTTGTTGGGTTTACGGCATTTGGGTTGATATTCATTTGGCACTTCATTAATCAAGTACTGCTGAAGGCTTAACTCTTGTCGAGCAGCATCAGGATTCTCCAATCGATAGAGTACTTTGCAGGTCGTAAGAGCAGCAATCGACGAGCAAATAGTTTTAAAAAGAATATTGGACAGTCAAATCTCAGAAATACCATGTATTCAGGTACGGACAGGAGACCATGGAGGCCTATGGACATTGTAATTCAGAATAGTACAAATTAGGATCTAAGAAACTTATACAAAATATATTAGTTTGCAATTGAAAAAAACCATAACATCCGGTCTGTCTTCGAGCCAACTAAAGTTATCTGGCTGTACAATATAAAAATAAAAGCAAAATTAGGTGTGGGCTTGTCCGCTCTACAACACGAAAGGGTTATAGCGAGGAAATATGGCGAGGAAAATGGATTTCATCGCTAAAAGTACATTATCTGCGAGGAAATTCAATTTCGTCGTGTAACGACCCTAATTTTTGGTAAGTTAAAATTTTGTTAAAATTTTGAATTTTATTTTAATTACTTGGATTTCATTTAAAATTTCTTTTAAAATCTAATAATCCGTCATAATTAAATTCTAGACTTATAAAATATGTTTTCTTCATTTCCCTAAGGACCAAAAAGACTTCTTATTTATTGTGTCTAGAATTAATTCATAAGTTTATCTTTTTGGGCTAGGAATCCTACCTTTCCTAGGATAATTTTATTCCAACCAATTAGTTAGCCAAATCAATTGGATTCTAAAGCCTAGTTAAACCTCCCTAACCATTTTTGAACCTTATGAATCTTCCTAATTCCTAGGTGCACATCTTGAACCTTGTGAACTTTTCTACACCCTAATAGAACCTCTTCAACCCTAGACTAGGAAATCATTGCACTTTCGTGATTAGTCATTTCAAGACTTTATTACTCATCATTACTTCTTCCAAGTATATCTTTCTTCTTTACCCATTGAACAATAATTCGTAGAGAAATTATTATCCTTTGAGTAATAGGAATAAGACTTGCCAAAATTCCATGAGTACATACATTTGACAAGCCAAAACATTAAAACCCTTCATCATGACCTAGACTAATTAATTTTAGTCAAGTAAAATTAATTTTAACCAATTTAAAAAAATCAATAAATAAAATACAATTGCCCGACTAATTATTTTAGTCGGCATGTAATGATATTAGACGACTAATAATAATTTTAGTCGGTAAAATTCATTTTTCTACGAATTTAAAAAATAAAAAAAAGAATTTATTTTTCCGACTAAAAAGTTTGGTCGGGAAATATTATTTTTTCGAATTCAATAAATTAGAAATTTAATTCCAACTAACCAAAGGATTAAATGGGTTTTCTGGAGTCCTGATTAAAGATGGATTTAGCTTTAAGAGAGAGAAAAAGAATGGTACCTTTTCCAGGCGATTCTAATGAGTAAATAATCTCCATCTTTCAAACGGAAGTTCGATAACATCAAGGCGGCAGAAAGAGAGTGTATTAGCCTATTAGTGTTTCTAATGGCAGCTTGAGGCTTATATACCCTTAAATAGCCGAGATTGTGGGGTGGAGCTCACGTTGCATTCTTGTAAAATAAAAAAATAAAAAAAATTCTAAAACATCTTTCGGTAATTGTATTTTTTGTAATTTTTATTTTGTTTTTTATCTTAATTTTTTATGGTTAATCATTCGTCTCAACGAGAAGAATTTGTAAAGTATCAAAATGTGTTGATGAAAATTTATATAAAACGACACCGTAGACACACACACACACAAAAAGAAAGAAGAAGACAACTATTTCGTATTTTTTCCGTCTTTAGTGAACTTTTTTACTTCTGATCATAATTTTTTTACTTTTTAAACTTTTCTTGTCGAGACGGATGATTAGTCTAAAAAATATACCGCAAATCTAGCAAAAATTCAAAAAAATGAACAAAACACACAAAACAAAGGGAAAAAAAAAAGGTTTAGTCGGTAAAAATAATTTTTTACGAATATAAAAAATCAATAAATAAAATATATTTTCCCGACTAATTTGTTTTGTCGGGAAATATTATTTTTTTGAATTTAATAAATTAGATAACAAAATTGCATTTTCTGACCAAATATATATTAGTCGGGTAATCCGAATTAAAAAATCAAATCTATTTCCCAACTAATAGACTTAGTCATGGAATATGAACTTTTTCCCCTTTTTAAAAATTTCAAAGAAAGGAAATATTTGTTCCAACTACATTGATCACGATGCAACCTTTCCGATCACTACTGGTCTCTCTTTTTTCCTTCTTAATCATAAGATTCTCGTAAAATTTTGGTTTGATCGGGCTAAGGAAGCCCCTTTATCGGCACAAAAATTCTTAAATGTAAAGAATTTTGTTATCCGATTAAGTGCCTACCCATATGCAGTTAACTTCATTCTTGGTACAAATGTTCAAATTCGTATTACGTCAAAGATAGATGATTTCGATCGTGAAAAAATACCTTAGGCAGGGCTCAGTTAGTTCACTATAACACTTAAACGTCTCTGAACGCATTAAATGTCTTTCAATAATGTGGTCGCCAATACCAAATGATCTCCGATTTTAGTGACAATGCTATAAAAGTAAGACGTGAAATCCTAACGGTTCAGATCGATCATTATAAAAAATGACTAAACACCTTAACTATATATATGTTTGATGTATTTGATAGTTAACTAATTCTTATGTTGTACTTGTTATTATAGTAGCCACAAGATCGCGAGACATTCTTGACGATCAAGATCGTTGATTTTCTTGCACTTATTGAATTATTCATTCTAGTAAATTTGTGGCTCGATCAGGTTTAGAAAATCCCTTTATCGAGACGTGAATTCATTAGAAAAATAGTATTTTTTGTTCGATCAATTGTCTAACGGAAAAAGATCAACTATAATATTAGTAAGAATGATCTAACTGATAATATTAGAGAAGATAAATGGTTCTGATCGCGCAAAAAAACCTCAAGTGGGGCTCGGGTGGTGTGTTATAAGACTTTAATGTTTTTTGGAAGCAGTAAAAGCCATTCTGACTCAAAGAATTATTCCCGACTAAATATTTAGTCGGCCATATACCTACATGTGGGATGCTTGTAATTTTGTATTATTCACACTTTGAAAAAGTTGTATTATTCCATTTAAGCCACACCAATCTAGATTTCCCACTTGGTTCACCATTCCATGGTTTAAATCTTTAAGGCTTTGACGGTATTTTTATGTCAATTATGCTTTCGCACTTTCAAAATTTTACAGTCTGTGCATCTCTTGGACTGAGTAATGAGGCCTCGGGTGGAAGTTAGATCCACTGGCCGGTCACGATAATCCTATCATTTTAACAACCTTTAGGATAGGGTTGTGAAAGTTTCTTAACCTTAGGCAATGACCAATACACCAGTCGGTCCCCCGAGAGTTGCATTTTTTTCTTACCCGATATGTGTTTGTGCGTATCCCATGTATATTCTCATCCTTTACTGCTCTCATAGGCTGGAAATTAGAAGTTCAACATTCTCTTATGACACTAGACTGATTACCTTGAACCAACTATGGTATTCATGTGCTGCTGTTGCTATATTTTTTTGGAATGGAGTATATGGAATGGACTATTTGAAGCTTGAAGCTGGTGCTATATTAGGATACGGTGCTATATCCTAAACTGATTAGGCCTTTAGCATGGACTGCATTTTTTCTTGTTGCTTCTGTTTTTTGGGTGTATTACAATTGGAATGCTTAAAAAAGGTTGAAGCTGGTTGGGTGTTGGTTCCACAACAGTCATTGGACTGCATTCATAAAGCTAGTAAACCAGTTTTGTGACTGTCATGCACTGAATATGCTAGGAAAGAACTTCAAACTTTTTTCATTCATTCATTCATATAAAACCACATTACAGATGGGTGCTTGGCATTTGGAGTGCATGTGCTTCTCATGGCAATGCTAGGAATATGCTTAATTTCATGTGTCCTTTGTTTTTGCCGAATCTGATATCTCTATTAAAAGGGTAGAGGAAGAAGGATTGAAGGTGCTATAATGACTTGGTTTTTGACAGTTTTGAACCAGAGTTTGACCTTGGTTTGTGACTTGGAAAATAGATGCAATTTGAGTACTCTGTTTTTTGCCCCATGTGTGAGTCTATATAGAGCACAAAATGGAGGAAAACCCATCTGGTTTGGTGCCAGATGTGTTGGGAAGGTGGAATTTCAGTTCTGCCCTTACATTGGTGGAGAGTGTAGTTTTTTGTTGGGTTTGCCGTCCAAAATATTGGATGGCGTTAGGTTATGGACCAAGTAGGGTGGGATATGGATAGTTCGAGGACGAAATAGGTGATTTTGATAGTTTAAGGATGAAGTAGAAAAATGAGTGATAGTTTGAGGGATGTTTTCATAAAAACTCTAAATACTGATAGATTGTTCCTTTTTTTTGGTTTTTTACAGGGACAGCGTTTTAATGGAGTATCGTGCAGGATGTTGGTTATTGACTATGATGATCGAAGTTGGATTTTGGTTGTGGACGTGCTTGGATTTTTTTTGGTTATCCGTTTGTTCAAGTTGAGTGTCCACGAGGTTTGGATACATTTTGTTACTGAGCTTGGATTTTTTTTTTTTTTTTTCCCCTCGTGGTGGACGTGTTGTTATTTTGCACTCTAGAAATTTGGATACAAGTTGTTTTCTAACTATTTGATGGACACCTCTATTTATGAAAGTTTGTATTTATTTCTTGGAATTTTTATTTTGTATTAATTGCATTAGGTTGGCAATTTTGTGGATTTAATGATTCTTGGCTGAAATTTACAATGAATAATAATGTGGAAAAAATTTGTAGGAAATTTTGGAATAACAAATTGGTATGGAACATTTCTCGACTAAAGTTTAGTCGCCAATAAGCCACAAATGATGATTTGTATATACTTTTACCAACTAAATAATTAGTCAGTGATAGTAAAAATGCATCTCCCGACTAAAGTTTAGTCACCAATAGGCCACAAATTAGTTGATTCGAAAAGACATTTACCGACTAAACTATTAGTCAGTGATAATTAAAACACATTTCCCGACTAAACAATTAGTCGGCCAATAGGTAACACATTTCCCGACGAAATAATTAGTCGGCAAATAGGTTATACATCCCCGACTAAACAATTAGTCGGCCAATAGTAGCACATTCACCGACTAAAAATTTAGTCGGCAAATAGTCCAATCTTTACCGACTAAATACAAGTGCCGACTAAGTATTTGGTCGGGATATGTTAGTCGGTAAAGGTGTATACTTTAGCCAACTAAACTTTTTTTTGTCGGCAACAACCTTTGCCGACCCTCTTCCACCGACTAATATGCCGACCAAAATTTTTAGTCGGGGAAGGCTTTTGCCGACTAAAATGCCTACAATTGCCTACTAAACCATTAGTCGAGAATGGTGTTTTTTCTTGTAGTGATGCCTATTATACCTAGGTACACTTTCTAGGAAACTATTAACCAATGGACAATGTTCTTGCCATTAGAAGCCACCTTTAATCATTACCCTTTCCTCCTAAACCTAATAGGACTAATTAATATCTAAGTGTGCCTAGCTAAGTATATGTATATATATAGTTGTATACATACTTTCTAGGGAAAGTATTGACATTTGGGTATTGTCTAGCACTTGAAAGCCTTGACTATCATCATTACCTTTCCTTAGACTCATAAAGCTACTTGGACCTAAACATGATTAGTCTTACACACACACACACATATATTTACATACATAGTACAAGAGAGAGAGAGAGAGAGAGAGAGAGGAGAGAGAAAAAGTGGTGTGTGTGCGCATGTGCCTATTCTTCTCCTAGAAAGCTATGCTTTCTTACACCCTCTTTAGCCCTTAAGCCTATTACCACATGACAACTCATTCCTAGACTACTTCAAGCACCAAATCTAGCCTTTAATCATCCTAGAAGCCTAGCCTTAATCACCCTAGATTTTGACTACAACCTAGACCTAGGATTGACTAAACATGGAAGACTACTTCTTTTAGCATCCTTAGACTTATAAGACTTTCAACCTAGGTTATAATCACCTAAGATATCCTATAAAGCCTTAAGATCCTACATGATTATATAGCCTTATGCCTAAAATTAGAAAAGACAAGTCATGGTAGGCTTGGCATGCTTGATTGGACAAGACCATGGAGCAAATCCATGAGAGAAATGGGGAGAGAGAGGGCCGGCCATTGTGAGGAGAGAGAAAGCCCAAATTTTTCTATAAATAGCACCCCCCCCCCCCCCCCCCCCCCCCCCTCATGCCATTCAACTCACACCTTCCATCCTTCAACTTCTCTCTCTAGAAATTCTTGTGTTCTTGCTTATTCTTGCTTTGTTCTTCATTGTTCTTGAGTTCTTCTTGAGTTCTTCAAGAAACTCATCCAAGGCCGCCACTCGACCACCCTCTTGATCCAAAAAGTTTAGTAGATAGGTCAAGAACTAGTTTCGAGAGAAACATTTCTCTTTCGAAGCTACCGTAAGCTTACCGTAGGAAGTCACTCCGTCCAATAGCCGACTTACTTTTCCATAGCCGCCCTACCGCCAAGAAGAACGGTAGAATATCCTTATCCCTATCCCTAAGTATAAATAGAAATGTGTATATTGTATGTTACTTGCATGTTTGAAATACAAGAATAACTAGTAGACTTATTTTCGAAAGGAAATATAAGCATGTTGAATAATTCGACTCATTTTCCAGAAAAATTTATGTTGTTTTGAACTTCCCTAAAAGGGAGAAAGAACGGATTTTCGGAATATAAACTTAAATGAAAGTATTCGTGTTTTGATCTTAAAGATGGTTATGAGCATGTATACGGGTTTACTTGAATTACTTGTTTGATGTATGATAAAGCATAAGTGGTTTTCACTCCAAAGGTGTCCGTCCATGTGACACTATGCTTTATATTGTGTGCTAAATGTTTGAGCATGACTATGTGAAAATAGAAAATTATACCATGGTATCAATAATATAGAGTTGGATGATCTTACTGATTTAGTTTCAAGATTACGATGAATGATTTGTGTGTACTTGCGTATAAAGTCCTACCGCGGAGTCTATGTATGAAAACGAGACACAAAAATTGAGAAAGTTAGAGGCATGATACCTAGGGTGTGTAAATGACAAGATATGTTTTGAAACCGCAATGTGGCCGGACGTGGTAGCCCATTGTGTGTATGAAAACCCGCGATGTGGCCGGACTTGGTAACCCATCGTGTGGATTGCGAAAACCGCAATGTGGCCGGACGTGGTAGCCCATTGTGTGTATGAAAACCCGCAATGTGGCCGGACTTGGTAGCCCCTTGTGTGGACTTGCGAAAACCACAATGTGGCCGGACTTGGTAGCCCATTGTGAAGATTGCCAATGGGGCCGGACGTGGTAGCCTCCTTGGTAGTATGGCTTGGTTATCCGTGGAGAGGAGCCAATGCAACTTTTGTGTGCCAATGGGAACCCGGAGCGGTGGAACCTTTGTGAGGATACTCGGGAACCCGGAACGGCGGAACCGAGGTTGGGTGTGTAAAAGAAAATACTTTTGGAAATGTTGATTTGGTAAATGAAAAGTGAAAATGATGACACGATCTACGAAATATCGCATAGGAGAAACTCATATCTCACGAACACCAACGTTAGTCGAATAGTGAATGTGAATGTGTCTTTGTTAACTACTTGCTAACATGCATGTGCTATTTAGAAATCGCTGATTTTACTTGAGCTAGTGTACTACCTCGCCCCGTTGTTTTAAGTTATGGGTTAGGGGGTATGGGTTTATTCTGCTGAGCTTTTGTAACTCATGGTGTTACCTTTGGTGACCCTGACATATTATTCTGGTGGCGACGCTGGTATAATGTGTCAGACTTTGTAGATGATCAGGGTGAACTGTACACCTTGGAGGCTTTCGGAGCCGAGAAGCTGGCTAGGATGGAGGAACAGGCGGAGCTGTAGTTAGGAAACCTTAGTTTCCCTTCCCTTTGTGTAATAAAAGTACTCTTACGGGAGTAATGATGTAATAATGAGCCAGACTCTATTTAAGTTTCCAATAAAATTGTCTATTTAACGTACCCAAAATTCAGGGCGTTACAACATGGTATCAGAGCTCTAGTAAACCTTGGCCATGGGTAGAATAGGTAGACCATAAGATAGTTTGACCGTTGCACAAACGTGAATTTGAGTTTAAGTTTACCGTCCCAAATTGGGTGGAATCCTGACAAAACAATCTCCGGATTGAAACAAGGTGTGGAAATTGGCAGTACTACCGAGCTGGGAATTTCCGAACAATTGAATGATGACTTAAATCAAAGATCGGATGTGGAACTTAGAAATTTAAAAGTTTTCTTTAACAAATAGCAAAACTTTGTCTTAAAACGTTACTAATTGAGGTTTAAAACTTATTCCTTGTAGATAAATACCTACCAAGCCAACCTACTAGCAGAAGCTCGCCAACTTAGAAGCACCATAAAATCGATGACGAACCAACTAGTGGGAGATCCCTACTTCCCCACGCCTTTCCCTACATACATGACTTCTATCAGGAGCATGATACCTTTCTACTCCCCGAAAATGAGGAGGAGGATGATGACGAAGGAGCACCACCTGTCCTAGTCCAGATAGCACCCCTCGATGACATAGAGTTTGTAATTGAAGAAATTGGAGAGGAACCCGAGGGAGATCCCAAGGAAGAACCAATGGAGGAAGAGGATCCCGAGGAATGGGAAATAGGACCGGAGGAATGGGAGATAGAGCCTGTGAGGGAAATAGAACCCGTGCAAGAGCCAGAAGTTATGGATGTACTTTTTAACTCCGGCGATGTCCCACCACCACCATACGAAACCGACATAGACGTACTTGAACTGACTTGGTGTCAAGTTCCCGACGTCTATGACTTCTCACTTGCATTTTAAACTTCAATGTGGGAAAAAAATACAAAGAAGAATCTGAGTTAAGGGTAACAATTACCCACCACGAGGAAAAGGCAGGGAGAACTTTTTTTTTCTTTTTTTCTTTTTGGTAACTTAGCTTGAAATAGAAAAAAGGATAACCGATTATACAGCCTACAAGGGGCATACCCCATGAGGAAAAAAAAGAACAAAAATCTAAAACCTAAATAAACTACGGCAGATATTCAATAACGCTCAAAACACCCTTCAAGAAGGCAACACAAAGGACATGGAGTCCTTAACAATCATCTCTCACACAAGAAACTAGATCATTTTGTCTCTTGAAGCCTTCAACATCTTTATTTTCTCTTTAAGCTTCTTTCTAGTTTCACCTCTAGCGGGCGTAGGTGATGTGGAATCACCCACCACCTGGTTCAAACTCTGATGAGGTCCAATGAAATCGCCTTCCAAAGGGATCCTTGGAGGCTCTCGAAAACGCGTTGATCGACGGAGAGCCGCGGGAGGAAGCTCTTGTTGATTGTTACCCCGAGCTTGGACAACAGGAGTAGAGACACAAGATACAGGATAACGCCCAACTGGAGTAGGCACAATCCCTGCATCTTTGTTTGTTACTTTCACCATTGAGGAGGCACCCGAATCCTCATTCTCGAGAACGCCAACTTCGTTTGCTGTAGAAGAAGCACATAAAGAAGGAGAGATGGCCAAAGGAGTTCTTTGGGCTTTCTTCCTCTTCACCTCGACCCATTCACCTTTATCTCCATCTACTCTCTCTTTAGCAGCTTGCTTTTGAATAACCACGACTACTTGTCCTACTCGCTCCTTGGCAACGCACTCTTGAACAATCGGGCCCTCCTGCCTTACTGTCTCTTTAGCTTGCCACACTCGAGAAGGAGGAGCCTGAGGCTTGACTACGCAAGCACTAGTAGAATGGCCAAAATTTTTGCAAATGTGGCAAGCTTGAACCTCAACTCTAATTTCATACGGCTCACCGTAACCCAAATTTACAACGAAGGACTTGGGAATCTCCTTTGCCGCATCCACTTCAATACAGACACGAGCAAACGTCAACCGGCTATGATCTTGGGTGAAATCATCAAGGTAGAGGGGGTTACCAATATAACTAGCAATATAACTCAATCCATCCTCGGTCCATGATTCAAGGGGAACATTGTAGAGTTTAACCCATACCGGAACACTAGAGAAGGCGCCTTTAGTAAGATGCATTCCAGGATGCCACTTTTTAATCATAATGTGTTTGCCCCCACAGAAGTATGGACCATTCTCAAGAATGTAGTCCAGAGCTGCTGCGTCTCTAAAGTTGAACACGAAAAATCCATTGTCTAGAGTGACAACATCCTCGGCGTCAATTTTCCATACCCGTTGAGCCCAAGATCTAACTTGGAAGTAGGATAAACGTTTGTCAACGAAGCAGCCCACCATTGCATTTTTCCATTTCAAAGCTCCGTTTTCAGAAATTTTAGTCGGAATCATGACTTGACCATTCTCGTACACAATTGGAAACTTCTTAAGGTGTTTACTGAGCTTTCCATTTTTTACTAAAATCTTCCGATTTGTCCAAGCATTTAGATTAGCTTTGCCTTCTGATTCCACACTCGGAGTAGAGAAGGGACCCTTGTCTCCATTGGGGGAAAATTCACCCGTACTCCTAATCGGACCCTGAAGAGGTGTCATGGTCACTCCTCCACCACCCTCAACTGCCTTGGCCGAGATTTTTAAACCTGAATTGGAATCAGCTGTGCTAAGCTTCGGCCAAGGATCAATGGTAACCAGAGGTGCCAGAGTGGCCTCCTCACTTGCTACCACTGAATCATCATCCTCCTCATCAATGGAGACAATTTCGACATCAGAAAAATCATACCCATTATCAATTTGTTCGTAAAAGTCCCGTAGAGTTAGTTTCTGAACTTATAGGGGGCTGATTCATGTGCCTCTACTAAGTTACAGGATTAATGCTAATACTAAGACTGAATGCGGCTGGGTAGTCTCCCTGTCGAAGTTTATATTTCTACCAGAAAAGGCAAGAAACTATCAAATGCAAGCCAGATGATGTGGTTTTGGCCAGAATGCCTCTGATGGCAAAGTCAGCAAGCTACTTCACTTGAGATAGGCTCAGCCGAGCGAGGAAGTTTCCTCCATTGATTCTAGAGAACTGGTGTGGGTCCCGAGGAGTAGGCAAGTTGTCAAACCTCGTATATATGTGTGTTCTCTTTTTCTTTCTCTTCCTATATTTCTCTTGTTTGTTTTTCTGTGATTCCTAGCATTTAAGATTCTGAGAGTTTGTGCGTTGGTGAGTTTGAGCGCGTACTTTAGTCGTCTTTAATCCCAACATGAATGGAAGCCCCCCATGGAAAAATATCAAGACAATGTAATTTCGTGTCACTACACTTTGTACCGCGTTTGATGCACAACATCCCCAAGTCCACAGTTCTCCATTTTCCTTTTTTCTTTTTTCAATAATCAGCCCGCAGTTTACCATGACATTAACTTTATTATCTAGTCAAATTACAAAGTGCGAGACATTCATTTGGTGGGCAAATATGGCGCCATTTTTTGCTAACTTGAGATATACTGCAGCTAACCCCAGATATAGTTGTTGCCAAGAAAACCTGGTGAGGTAACATGGGAAGCAAGTAGCAATAAACCACGAATTCATATAATCTCTTCAAATTTGGGATTCTTCATTATGATGGAGTTACGTCACGACATAGAAATGCAAAACAAAATTCATCCACCAAATCGAAGGTAATATTTAACTCGCAAAGATTTCCTTATAAAAGGACCAATTAACCATTAAGTAGGGGTGAAAGAAAAACCAAGTAAACCAGACTGAAAACCAAAACCAGACCAGTAGTCTTTTTGGTTCTGTTTGATTTTTAGCCAAACCAGTGGCTTGGTTTGGTTTGGTTTCTAGAGACTAGAGGTACTCAGTTATATGTATAATATTAGGTTTCTAGAGACTAGAGTAACAAATCAAAAACCAGAATAAACCGGTCAAACCAAACCAAAACAAACCAAACCGAACAATTAATATTAGGTTTGATTTGTAAAAATGTCAAAACCATAATGTTCGGTTTGATTTAAAAAAATGCCTAAACAAGACCAACCGAACCGTTTACACCCCTACCATTAAGGGAGCCAAACACCAGTTTTGTCAATCGACTGACATTGTCTCTAAAAAAATGCCCCCAAACTAGGACAACATAACTGCGAAAGTACAAGAAGCTGCTCCTTCACAAAAAAAATTAATGCAAGAAACCATTAAAAAGCAATTCCAAAAGAAGCATACAAAGATGGCCCAAGCCAGTAACAATCTTCCTTGCAGGGGTGACGGTTTGACGGTTCTTTTGGGCATTGAAAAGATTGTAAAGAAGCACATAAAGGAAGTTTAGTCCAAAATCGAGGATTAAGATGCAACTAGATCAGGAGTTTCCGCCTCCACAGATACCAAAGCAGTGTGAACTTTGTCAACCCAGTTGTTCAGCCGGTCACGCAAAGATTTGATCTGAGAAATACCTAAAACTCTTGGTTGCACCCAGGAAACATGGACAGTCCCCTCAACTTGATCAATTATCCCCTCGATAAGATGAACCTGCAATAGGACTCACCCACTATTTAAAAAGGCAAAATCCCCATAGCATTTCA
Organism: Rhododendron henanense subsp. lingbaoense; assembly: GCA_020567845.1. Taxonomy (NCBI): domain Eukaryota; kingdom Viridiplantae; phylum Streptophyta; class Magnoliopsida; order Ericales; family Ericaceae; genus Rhododendron; species Rhododendron henanense. Next base: position 24,460,865 of record CM036315.1, read on the forward strand.
AGAGTTACAGTACTAACATGTAAATACATTGGAAGGACAAAACGCAACAAGAGCAGCAAAACCAAAAAAAAACACAGTTGACAGTGAAGATTAAAGAATCTGTCACATCCTAACAACTGAACAACTATTTTCTTAATGGCTTTTTTTTTTTTTTGAACGGCAACTGAACAACTATGTGGAGGGTAGGAACAATAACTGATCTTTTCGGAACAATAAGTAATCCCCGTGAGGCATTGGAAATGACTACTATTATATTGAGAGAAAAGGGAGAAGGGTGGGGGGCTGCGGGGGTAGGGATTTCACAGTGAACCATATTTTTGACAAGCATGGACATCTCAACACATAAGCAGCACTTGTCTAGAAAACCAAGTACTAATTGTTTGCATTTTCGTGCCTAGTAAAAGTGTCTCCTATCTCCATTCCATTGGCAATCATACATAATCAATGTCAATCAAACATTCTTATGTGTAGCCTTGATTGCTTCAGATGTGCTACAAATAATGATACTTCATCCCAACATTTTAAAGCATCACACACTAAGTCTTCATTGTTGTGGAAGAACAACAGCTGAAAAGTAGGCCAACCTCAATATCATGAGCTTTAGAGTCACCCTGATATTATTCATAAAATTTGTATATGCAAGCAAGGGCACACACAAACACAGAAGAGGGAAGGAGCAGTGCAGCTTGGATGCCCGGAGATGCACAGATGGAAGAAAACAAGGAGGTTGCAGGGATAGAGAACTAGTTGAAAGGTTTAAATCATGCACGGTTTCAGTAACCATTACCAACAACCCAAAAGCTATGGGACCACAAAAACTAAAAACCACTAGAACAAAATGACAACTGAACTATAGTCCTACCAAATAAAACTTTTTGTAAGTGCCCAAAAAGTCGGCACTCATCTTTCTCCTTTAACTATTGCTCTCATTCTAACCAGTAAGTTCCTTTCAATATCCAGTTACGCACTATTCTCTTAGGGTACGTTTGGTTCGATGGAATGGAATTGAGGTTGTAATGGAATTTGATGAAATGATATTGGAATATCCATTCTCATTCCCAAGTTTGGTTGTGCTAAGGAATAGTCATTCTCATCCGCAATGGAATGGTGTGGCATCAGTAATTTTTGGAGTGGATAGTAAATTTTAGAGTGGCAATAGTAAATTTTGGTGTGGCAATAGTGAATCTTGGAGTGGCACTAATAATGTTGGTGTGGCAAGAAATGGAATGGCAATTCCTTTGTTGTTTTAGTGAAATGACAATTCTTTTACTAAGGTGAATAGTGATTTCATTTGGAATGATCATTCCATCATTTAATGGTGAACCAAACATAGGAATAAGTATGCCATTGGAATGACCATTCAATTCCAACTTTGATTCCATCGAACCAAACATACCCTTGGTCCCATAAGGTCAGTCAACAGGTCCCCAATTGTGGTTGCACAAAATTGATTCCCACTGATTTTTATAGCCTTTTCTCGAGGTTGAAATGTCCTAACAACCAACTTAGACTTTTAACAATGAACTTCTGAACAAGGTTAGTTCAAACATAAGCCATTCTGAACAAGGTTAGTTCAAACATAAGCCATAACTACAATTCTACAAAAATATGATACATAGCCAAGGGTGCTGGTTTCATAGTAGTGATCCCGAAAATTTTCAATCAAAAATTGTCAAAACAGGGACTCACCGAAAGGCTTTTCATGAGAAGATACTCCACATCCTCGACAGTAAGTTTTGTGCGCTCAGCAATGATACTTAGTGGAATAGTCCTATCTTCTGAAGGTCGGCTGCCAGGAAACACATAGTTAAATTTAGTAACATGTAAAAACATTTCAGTAATAACGGCTACCATAACCCTAAATTAGCGAGTAAACACTGGCTAACATAAGATACCTGAAGATGATTTCCATCAAGCAGAGAATGTTTATCTTTTCTAATAGCTTCTTTTCATTCTCCACCAGTGCAGGTTGGGCATTTAGAGCAGCACTATGCACATGGCACAATTCTTGATAACGAACTAAATCACCAGAGTTGAATGCTTCAAGAATGTAATAAAGCCATTCAACCTTTGTCCCCAGAAGACTCTTTATCTGTACCAATGGTTCAATAGAAGGATGTCATAATCATCTCTGAGAAAGTAGGAATCTGCTAAAGGGCAAACGTGAGAAACCAACAAATTGCTACTTGCTGAACGTTATGACTATCAAACTCCAAATATGTTGTAAAAAAATCCATCAAAATATAGGGGAATATCAGGTACAGTGTGTACAGACAATTAAGTACCACAATTGGCATAAATGAAAGATAAATTGTTTTGTCAGTGCACCCCACACATAATCAGTGCAGATACCGTAAAGATGCAGTAACCATGTTCCCCCATATAGCCTAGTTCTTCTGAAAGATGCAATTGCCAAACAATAAGTTCTTTGTTGCGCCATTGATATTTTTAATGTGCATCACCATATTAGCAGTCACGCCTCATTCCATTAATTCAACCAAAATTGAAACAGAACACCAAAACAACCCTACCACCTAATGCAAATCAGGGTAGGTCTGAGGTTGCATAAGATGCTTCCTCTATATCATATCAGATTTGCATCTGTTACCTCCTGGGTTTTAATAGACATGGCCAATTTCATATCAGGATGCCCATACTTCAAACCCCCTTCTAAACACCCCCGCGCAAATAAAACAAAAAAAAGGACAAGTTTCTTCTTTCGATACCCCTCTTCACCCCACTCATTTTATCATGGTTGACCAAACATTGGAAACGTTTGGGAATTGGGGCGCTTTTCCTTTATCATCAAAACTTCCAAACCTTTACCCCCTTCTTTCAATTCTTTCAATATCACGGCCACCTTCTCAATCTGATCATGGCTCACCATTCCACCCCATATCAGAGCCAAGTGTACAAGCACAGATAGTATGATTCCTTTTTTTTTTTCTGATAAGTACAGATAGTATGATTCCTCTATGCAAATCTAATCATAACCAAGCCAGTTTTTGTTCACACTCTTTTAATCCTTTTACAGGAAGGATTATTCCTGAGTCCCTGACCAAAAGGCTGCAGACACGTAGGGTTACACTTGTCCAGAACCAGCAGCGACATGGGCAATGGTTAAACTAAAGGTATATTTATATTGCCACATCCAAACTCCCAGGGACATACTGTTTATACCCACTTAAAACTTTTTTTCCGCAAAAACAATGATAAAATGACATGTGGCAAGCGGGCCCAAGCTTATGGTCAAGAGATGAGGGTCCAAGTGTGATTTGATCAGAAGGCCAAGAAACAGGTTGTAATATGGCAAGGATGTACTTAATCCTCCCTGTCTTACCATTCAGCAATGGACACCTATACTTAATGCACGCCTGTGCAGACAGGATTTTAGTGACAGGTGTCACTCACTGGCGTCTCGAAGCATCACCGGGTAATATTTAACATATTCGTTGGATTTAAAGTACATGTTCCTTGGAAGACCAAATCACTTGTCCCATGGGCAGCGAAGAAGCAAGTTTCAGCTGAGTATGGTTGGTGGGTGAAAAGAACCAGAGAAGTAAAATAGGAAGCATTTCGGGTAATGACTTGTTGAAAGCTACAAATGGCAGCCATCAGAGGTGGTACATCTACAAATATTTTGAGTCACCAGAAATAATATAGGAGACGTATCATCTTTTCAGAGCGCAAATGTGCCCAATTTCGGGGGAGAAATAATTGAACAACACTTATAGATAGCACAATTCAGGGCCAGCCTAGGGCTCCGGTCCTCAAGACGCCGTATCAATGTCCAAACTCAAGCTTTTCAGCTTTCAAATTCATTTCCAAGTCCCAAAAACTTCAATTACTTAGCTTTAGCTTCCAATGCCTTCAATAAGCAAGCCTTTTCTTTCGTTGTAGTTTGTAGCCTATGATACATTTCTTATTTCACTTGTATTCATTAATATTAGTGGTCAACATTGTTTAGTTGTGTTCATTTACCTTACTTTCCAATTCATTCTTCCAACAGGACATTTTGGTTCCTAGTCGTCATTTAATTTGTTCACGAAATTTTAACGACCAAGGGAAAAACAAGAATCATCACTGCCTTCATGGTAGGTTGGGGCACAACTTTCAAATTAGAAGTCAGCACTTAGGCCCAACACTCAAATCTATGTTTGGATCATGTGTCAAGTCTTGAAACGCCCGTAAACACACAATCATTCACCCACCTCTTGCCAGGAGGTGAAATTCCCTGGACGTTCTGAGGGGAAAAATATTGTCGTTCTCGTTTCAAACCAAACTCAACAAGGTATCTCACCCATTTTTTCTCCTACACACCTTGTAGACCACGAATATTGCATTACTAATGCACAAAAACAATATGAAATCACGCAATCCCATAAATTGACTCTAACCCATGAAAATTAACCATAGTTCAGAGCAAATGCACAGCCACAGCCTCTCTTGATCTCTTCCCATGCATATGCTTTCAAGGTGGAACATGTGTATTCATGTCATCTGAGCAACCCTTCTTTTCGTCGCAAAACATAAAAAATAATCCACAAATGGCATATGTGTGCAAACAGTAGGGCTTTTCTTTTAATGTGCACCTAAATTTCAGAGGGACAAAAGACCCTACCAATGCAAGGTCTAGACTCAACCAAAGCAAAGGATTACGTATTTGTACCCACATTTATCTGCAAACTTTTCTTTTTTTATTGTACCCAGTGATTTAAATACGCGAGGCGACAAAGCCCTCATTGAAGCGAGGCGAGGCGAGCGCCTCATTCAAGCGAGGCGAGCATTTAAAAAATTATTAAAATTATAAATATTTTTATGTTTTTTGTATAACTGTTTCGTTAATAATTTGAGGGGTTAATAATTTGAGGGGGTTAACTGTTATGCTAATAAATAACATCACCATATTGCAAAATATAATTTTTATGGGGCCAAAATATAATTTTAAAAGGGGTAAAAATTGTTATTTTTCATCAGATCTACTATTTTTGGCCTCTCTGACCCTAAATCGCAACCACCCAGCCCTCAATCTCACTCGAAACCTGCTCAAACTGGTTTTCGATCTACAGTTGCTGATTTTGCGTCGATTTGCAACACTACAGTTGACTTCGAGTAGTTTTCAACTGGACCGAGTTAATTTTGAGTGAAATCGGAAGGACCCAGACAAGTTTGAGCACAATTGAACTTCGTCGGTGATCGGAAATTACTTTCCGGTGGATGGTGAGGGTGGAAAGAGGTCGGTGGGTGTTAGATTGTTAGGTTTCAAAGGGTTTCGATCGCCGACGAGGGCTGTGCAGGCGCTGACGAGGGTCGACGGTGACTGGGTATGAGGTTTCGAGGATTGAAAGTGGTTGGCTGTGGATGGGTGTTTGGCTTCAAGGGTTTCAGATGCCGGCAAGGGCTGTACAGGCGCTGACGAGGATCGACGAAGGCTGGGTGTGGGGTTTTGGCGCCTAGTCGAGCTTATAAGGCGCCTCACGCCTCACCCCTAGGCGACTCGAAGCGAGACTAGTCGCCCGCCTCACCCAACCTCGCCTCGCCTCACACCTGTGAGGCATCACAGGCTCGCCTCACGCCTCGCCTCGCCTAGGCGCAATTTTTCAATCACTGATTGTACCTAAGCTTCACATAATGTAAGAGTAAATTAGATGCTTCCATCTTATTAGATCTCTTAGGCCCCATTCCGCTTTCCCTTCTTAAGAAATAAGTACTTATTTGCAATTTTCAAACTTAAAAATAAGGAACTTACAAAAATAATTTTTTGATTTTTTTGCATCGTTAAAAGATCTCATCGAGATCTAATTTTCAGATTTCAGTAAGCGCATTATTTTTAAGCTTGAAAAATTGCAAAGTACTTATTTTTTAAGAAAGGAAAGCGGAACGGGGCCTTACTAACACAAACCCTTGGCCTAGTGGTCAATGCTTGGGACTTGGGGATTTGTTCCCTCCTAAGATCTCAGGTTCAAAACCTCTAAAGTGCTATCAAGTCCTTTGGGGCGAGTCCATATGGGGCTCTGTCCTAGCGTTAATTGTGCCCCTGCTAGCAGACAATGGGATTGGCACCCAGCATTAGTTGAGGTGCACATAAGCTGGCCTTACACTTGATTATCAAAACTGAATCTCAATGCAGTTCACAACTCACATAATGGGAACAAACAAACGCAAAATAACTAGAAGAGATGCAAACAGAAAAGAAAGAGAAACACACTTACAATTGGATGAGCAAGCAACTCCCCAAAGTTGTATATGTTTTCTCCAAGCAACGCAGCAAGGGACAAATCAAAAGCCAAATCCTAGAAAAGGATGGACAGAGAATCAATAACCGCTCATGGAACAATGGGAAGCTCAACAAACCATGTACATGATATCCAAGAGAAACATCAAAAGAAGTTATATGCAGCAACCGATTAAGCTTTATTGAATGATTTTTATTTCCTAACAAATGTCTAACACGCATCTCCAAACAAGTCAAATTTAGCACATTTCATCATCATAGAGGAAGAAAGCACATTCTGGAACCAAATGCATTTTACAGCTCTCTTTTTTGCATGCAATAACAAGAATACAATTTACCATATCGCATTTAAACAAGTGTTAAACATCATAGTATCATGAAATTAAACCTTCCACTACATTTCCATGCCAAGATATCCTTAAGGGTAAAAGTATAGGGAAGAATGAAAGATGTCATGGACCTTGGAAAAGTACATCATAATCCCATACCAGCTTAAATGATTCTGATATAGACTCCACTGAAGTGTATGCCAAATAAAGTAGAGCACTTTTGTAAAATTCAGCAAATTCCTGGCGAGACTTGTGATATTGTGATGAAACCCAATAATAGCTAGCATACACGGAGGGATCAATGTCAGTCATGCTGTCAAGTGTAGTCTTCCCATCTTCTAAAAGCTTTTTGCACTCTTTTTGGTCGCCTTTCTCCACACTGAAGATAGCTATTTGCATCTTAATGTAAAGGATTGGTTCCTCAATGCGCATCTCTCTAGTAGCACGAAGCTTTTCAATCACGCCTTCAAGAAAACTAATGGCAGCCTCTTTCTCTGGATACTGCCGAGAGACTATGACGGCAAAATGTGCAAGTTTGAGAAGATTGATCTTGGTTTCAAAGTCCGCAATGAAATTATGATATAACTGTATGAGAGAATCACCAGCCTGAACATAATGACAAATACAAGTGTCAAATGAACATAAAGAGCAGATGATCGCCAGTGGATGTTTTCAAACTGAGTTTTCCAATCAAAAAATTGAGGAAACATGTAGAAGCAGCCATGCTACATGTCAACCTTCACATCATAGTATAAAAAAATTAAAAAGAAAAGGAATCATAGTCATAAATAAGATCCTATCAAAAAGCCATTACAAGCCAAACAAATGACTAGACTACTGATGAATAGGGAGACAAAACCTCATCTTCCACAAAAGTATGTTATGATAACGGTAACATAAGTAATGATTTTGAAGTTAGGGTAGCTCTCAGTTTTCTAATCCTACCTTTTATCCTCAGTGTGTGGGCACTAAATGGCTCCATAGTCCATCCCAACTTGGAAACCCACTAGCAGCTGTTAAGAAGGGAAAGATGTGATTCAAATACAATTACACCAGCTACTTTGAAGTCAGTGATACTATAAATATTTTACTTCGAGGACAAGCAGCCTTCTCGATGAGCAAATAATAGATTAGGATAACCACCAGTATTTCCCGATATTACTTAAATATTGTGCAAGATCTGCCACTCAACTTGTACTTAAGGTCCAAAACCCTAAACTACCAAACTAGAGTAACCTGGATCTAGATTTCTTCCATTCCACACCCACATTGCATACTGGTCGTTAACAGATAAACTACATGTGGACATCAACCCAATTTCCAACAGAACCACAACCCCCAACTGACTTGGGGAGATGCGATACAGGTAGGAGGGACACAATTATAGGGGACAAATACTACCACAGGATGGGATTGTATTTTCCATATGGCAAGAGGTACTGTGTTTAAATAGGCTGAGATAAAGGGTGCAACTAGAGGGAGCCCAGGAAGGATTGTTTCAATAAACAGCGTAGAAGGGGAGACAAACCAAAAGATACTTGGGAGGGGTTGAATTAAACCCTCTTTCCATTGATTGGCACAGAATGAGCAATCCCAAGGTTGTGCCTTAGTCCTCAAAATAAACAAACAACGAGCTATCTTGTACCACCACTTCCCCCGATATGTCCACAAAGCTTTGAGTAGCAGGCAATAAAGATTCCACCTTAAAGAGCCTTACCGCACATAGAGTTCATTTCCCAAACAAAAAACAAACATCAAAAAAGTTTCAGATATCCAGCAATGCATAACAATGCTCAAGCCATTGACTCCAAATAAACCAAAATGACGATAAGCCAAATCATCACATGAAAGAGGACACTCTTTCTATACAACCTCACAAGCTCATCTTATTTCTCCTACGGTCCTACCGAAACTTCTACATCTTATTGTGCATGTTAAGGGAATCTATTATCTTCTTATTAGCTGGCAATGAATCAAACTTCAAGGCACTCAGTCCAGTTTCTGCTTGCGCCGAACACTAACAAGTAAAGGCCACTTGGATAAAGTGATCCACCAATAAAGGATAAACCCCAAATAACAGCAGCCACCTACAATCCTCAGGTATTGAACAAGACGAGGTGTAGCAGACGGGAGTTGAATAAAAGCCTCTGGGTATACAGTTGGCCCAACGTTATACAGCTGGACTACGCTAATGGGTCCCCAGGAATAGGATCTCATATAAAGTTCCACAAGCCTTGTTCTCTAAATTCTCTTTTGTTCTTTGTCCATTAAAGTTTCAGACAAGGAAATCACATCTTATAACGGACCTAAATAAATCCTCTGCAGTTAAGCCAGCTTGCCATCTTCAGAAACATAACCAACAAAACTAAAATACAAAATTTTCAACCCCAAGGAAACAAAGGCTAACTGGTAAAACCATTCTCAGGAAAACTGGCAATACTCTCCTAAAAAACCCAACTTTTCAGTCCAAGAACCTTAATGAGATCTCCAAACCCTAATTTCGGCACACAGTCAGGCTCGAACAAACCAATACCTAAAATTCCGTAATTCCCAACTTACTCGGAGCAAAATAACGTCTAAGCCGCAGATATATGAACATGTATAAGTATCAAAATTGAGATTGAGGAAGGGGCGAAGAGAGAGGGGGGGACCTGAAAGGCGGAGAGAGAGACGAACTGCTCGAGCTTGAGAGTGAGCTGATGCCAGAGCTTCTTCTGGTACAGATCTGCTAGGGTATTGAACCAATCGTCGAGCCCTGGATGGGCATTGCGAAGGGTCTCCAAGTACTGCAGAGCGGCCATGGCTGACTCAAAGCGGTGAGCCCCAAGTCGCAAAGGCGGATACAGTATACAGAGAGAGAGAGAGAGAGAGAGAGAGAGAGAGAGGGATTGTGTGTAAAACCTCTCTTCTTAAATTCTATACTCTTCTGTCTTGTCTTCTGCTTAAAGAAAGGAATTCAGACGTCAACGAGATGGAGTTTTGAACCCAGCCACTCTGGTTTAGGTGAAACGACCTCCAACTTTGATGGGGTTTTTTTGCTGCCCTATAGTCTTTACCAAATTTTTTAACCTTTTTAGACCGTTTATATACAGTATTAAAAAATATAGTTAAGTGTTCCAAATTTCAATCCGTTTGAATCGGTGGAAAGATTTTAGTTTTCTGATCATTTTATCCTAAATTGTCATAATTAAATTTTGACTCTAGGGCTCTCGTTGAATAGCCCTAAGAGATATTTGATTCTACGAGTCCAAAATTTCATTATGACCATTGAAGATAAAATGATAAAAAAAACAAGATCTTTCCACCGATTCAACCGGATTGAAAATCGGAACACTAAAATATTTTTAAATAAATAAAAAAGAAATATGATACAGAGTATAAACATTATTAATTAAATAAATAAAAAATAACAGAAAATAGGTTCGGATATTTTTGGGTATTCCTGGGGAAGAGGGGGTGGGTTCGGGGGTGGTGTGCCAGGGGGAAAACGCAATTTGCATACATGTGTCAGGAGGGAGGAAATGTAATTTGAACACATGGAATCCAAAATACCCCAAAACGACGTCGTTTTGGGGGGGCTGCAAACTGCAGTGACTAAAAGTCACTACAGGAACGCCGGGTCCTTTTTTTTGCTGCCCTATAGTCTTTACCAACCTTGTTCGGTTTGGATTTTGAGAGAGGTTCGGTTTGAATTTTAAAGAAGATTTTTAAAAATAATAAATTTAGCGAGGTAGATAGGAAAAATTTATTGACGACGTGCGCACCACTATTTATTTATGGGAGACTTAAATATTCATCTTCAGAACCCAATTGACTTATGTTTTCATCCTACTCATTTTGAACACTTATGTTTTCACCCTCTATCTTTTTTAATTCCAAAAGTACCCTTATATGTATGTATGTATGTGTGTATATATATAGCACCGAAATTTGGGACTAGAAAATAAAACTTTCCGTCCCCCGAAAGAACCGACGGTCGATCCCCGCTAATTTCACCATTGAATCCCAACAAATTCGCTAATCAGTCCCTAAAATTTCTCCACTCGATCCATTTATAACCGACACCCCCTCCATTTGTAATTTGGTCTCCATATTTTCCTAAAAACCCATAGAAAATCCGGACCATGTTCGTCCTCCATTAATTGGTGCGAATTCTCTCGCCGCCTCGTCACTCACTACTTGCTGTCGTCTCACCACTCGTCGCCGCCTCTCTGCTCGTTGCATGTATAAGAACCATTGCAGTTATGATGGTTTCCGTTTCATGGTAAATTATTTGTATCATTTACCATGAAACAGGTTTTTCCCGATCAAACTATCCTTTCTGGCCTCCTTGACGGCACCCTCGGCGGCCTCGCCCTCACCACCCCGCTCTTCGTCATCTGCAGTCCCGTCCTCGTCCCTGTCGCGCTTACCCTCGCCTTGGCCGTTACTAGCTTCCTTCCATCGACGACCGTCGGACCAATCAACATCAAGATCGAACGCTGGAGGATGCGGTTTCCGCACCAGGAAGGTCTCATCGGCGATCGAACGGCTCTCCATCGCCGTGATTTGCCCAAAACACTCAAATCTCGGCCGTCGCGAAAGAACGATGCTTCGTCGCCATTATCATCCAACTTCGCCTTTGCCAAAATCAACGCGTTCAGAACCGATGGCGATCCACTCGTTGTCCGACGTCCTCCGCTCTGTCGCCGCCATTCGCCTCATCTCCGATGTCTTCAAGTCCAAACTATCCCTCCTCCTTAGACTCTTCACCGTCAGCCACGTCCGCTACTCTACCACTGGTGCCTCCATGGTCAAGAACGTCTAGCCCTTCGTAGACCGCTAGCAGTTATATTGGTTTTAGTTTTCATGGTAAATTTTTTGTATCATTTACCATGAAATATATTTCTTTGTTATTTTCATTTGATAAATTATTTGAATCGTTTACCATGAAATATTTGTTCGAATCATGGGATATTTTTCATGTTCACGTTGTAATTGTCATGGGATATTTATCGTGTCCACATTGTAATCGTCATGGTAATTTAACCATGTAACGGTTTGAGTATGTCATATTATTTCTTTTTTATGGTAATTTAGCCATGTTCCGTGTAATAAGATCAATGAAAAATATGACTTTTTGTTATCTGGTTGGCCAACTCGAAGTTTGAAGAAAACATGCAAAGATGTGGTCAACTTATCATGTGAAGTATATTCCTAAAACAAATCAATTCCACAAATACATTCTATGATAAATAAATAAAAAGAAGAAGAAGTAATCAATAATATTTAAATTTACCAAATCCCACTGAATTAGGAAAATAATCCAATTCAATCCCATTAAATTGAAAAACAATTCAATCCAATCCCACTAAATTAGGAAAGTAATATAACATAATATATGTATATCATAGTGAAAAGGGTAAGAAAAGTAATTCACACAATAAGAGAATGAAAACATAAGCATGAAAAAATGGTGGGATGAATTCTTCCATGGCATAGATAAAGAGGATGGACATTTAAATATTCCTTTATTTATTTATAGGGTAAATTTCACTAACATCCCGTGAGATTTCCAATAAATACAGTGACCTCCCCTAAGATTCTGATAATTGCACTTTCATCCCCTACTTTACAAACTATTAGCAAGATTCCCCATTCAGTTAAGTTTATTTTAACACCGTTAGTTTAGGCTAATAAATGACTGAAATAGGGTAGTTTAAGCTAACACTGTTAGTTTAGTCTCTCTCTAGCTTGCCAATTTGCACCAATGACAGCGCAAGAAAAAGGGTAATGATGAGTTTTCATCGCAAAGGTAAAGCAAAGCCCTTTTGCTTTGCTCTTCTATACATGGCCTTATCCTTCTTCTTCTTCTTCTTCTTCTTCTTCTTTTTGATGGATAAGTGGATATATCATCCCTACTTAGCATGATTAAAAATATGAATGAAAAAAAAAAAGGAAATCACCATCATCTTTTTTTTAATTGATTTTTGCACTCAATGTTTTGCAGGAAAAAAAAAACCCATGGGTACAAACCCCTAGATATTTAGGTGTTCTAAACAAGTCTTGTTCTCATTTTCATTTTCAATTGGAGTTTCTAACATTAAAAGAACTAAGACTTTATAATTTTGGTTGTATGTGATTGAATTAGTGTAATTATTTGTACATCTAATATCTTAGTAATTACTCCATCCATCTCTTTTAAGTATCTAGTTTCGTAATTCCAACTTATTAAGAAAATATCTTCATTAAGCTTTTCACATCAACTTTTACTTCCACTTTTTACTTATCCTCTATGGAGATATCATCATTTCACTTTTACTCACTAACTTTTTAAAATGGATTCTATTTTTAGGGGCAAAATGAAAAATGCACCAAAGTTTACCCACCAACTTTACAAAATGGACATTTATTAAGGGACAGCCCAAAATAAAATACTGGACTCTATAAAAAAGACAGGGGGAGTATAGGTTTTTTTGTCGTAAATTATATTTGTTTTTAATGTATCTCATTCTTTGTTTTTTGTTGCTAAAAAATATTTTTTGAATGAAATGTATATGCAAATTTTTACTTTATCATATCCCCCTCCAACAGCAAAAAAGAGTGAAAAATTATCCTACTTGTTTTTCGTAATGACTACCTCATTCTGATCCCTAACTTTTTTTTGTCTTTTTTATTTTGGTACTTTTGTTTGTTTTCTCTGAATTTTTGTTAGATTAGTATTATATTTTTTGAATTAATCACTTGTCTCGACGAGATGAGTCTAAAAAGTAAAATATGATGACCAAAAAAATTCACTAAACAAAATGCGCAAGTTACTGTATAATTTTGAGTAAAATATGTATGACCACGGTGTAATTTTATTTCAATACTAACTTTGGAAAAGAATAAAACAAACAGTAAAAAAAGTAAATATTTTAAGTAGAACGAGAAACATTAAGTGATTTTTATCTCATTTGTACAAGAACAAATATATTATTTTTAGAACTACATTTTATCCAATAAGTACAAACATTATATCTCATATAACCAAAAGTCTAATTTTCTTTTAATGTTTAAAATCCAATTAAAAAAGAACCAAACTTAGTTTTTTAGAACACCTAAATATCTAGGGGTATCTCAGTCATTTATTAGCCTAAACTAACGGCGTTAGAGTAAACTTAACGGAATGGGGGAATCTTGCTAATAGTTTGTATAGCAGGGGAGAATAGTGTAATTATCAAAATCTTGGGGGAGGTCCCTGTATTTGTTAGAAACCTTAGGGGAGATTAGTGAAATTTACCCTCTTTTTCCGACATTGTATTCTTTGGTTTTTTAATCTAGGGAGCGACTATTCGCAGCCTCGTTTTTTCTCCCTTAGCCCTTTAAAAATTGCCAACTAATTACAACATGACCCCCTAATGCAAAGTGACCTACTTACCCTTATACTTATACATGAAATGACCTATATGCCCCAAAGACTAAAACCCCTAAATTATCCACTTCCCCCTTCCCCTCAAAATCATCATTCACGTTTTCCCCCTTTCCCCTCAAAATCATCCATTTACGTTTTAAAAGAAAAAAACACACAGACCTGTTCTTCATCTGCGTACTGTTCTTCATCTTCGTACTGTTCATCTTCTTCTCTTCTCCTCTCTCTTCATCATTTTCTTTTCTCCTCTCTCTCAAATCTTCCAATGGAGGAGGAACAAGGACCAAATAATGTATCAATGAAAGGATCAAGTCCTTCCATTGATCCATTTTTTGACCCATTTGTAGGTTTAGATTTTGAAATTGAATCAAATTCTATTTACAATGCGATGGCAGAGGAGAAGAAAGATACTGTGATGGACCTTGTATGTTGGAAGCCGCGTGAGGAGGTAAGTTTTTCCATTTACAATGCCTCTGTTTTGTTGTTGTGGCGTCTGGGTTTACAAAACTCAGTTTTTCGAGGGTTTTTTGATGTTTCTGGTTCGAAGAGAATGAACAGAATAAAGTAGGTAATTTCGGTAGCTAACCACTGTAAAATATTACCATACTCGACAGTTAGTTACCGAAATTTAGATACATTTTCAGCATTCAATTACCGAAATATAATCTTGTTTGCAACAGATATTTACCGAAATGTATGTATGATTTTCCCTATATATATAGTTCGACAGTTGTTTACCGAAGTATGAACATATTTTCGACGTGTAGTTACCGAAATATAAGTATTGTTTCAACAGCCATTTACCGAAAATAGTGGTTCAACAGTTGTTTACCGAAGTATGAACATATTTTCGACGCGTAGTTACCGAAATATAATCTTTTTTTCAACAGCTATTTACCGAAATGTATATATATGAATTTTGTATATAGTGGTTTCGGCAGTTGTTTACCGAAGTATGAACATATTTTCGACGTGTAGTTACCGAAATATAATCTTGTTTTCAACAGCTATTTACCGAAATGTATATATATGAATTTTGTATATAGTGGTTTCGGCAGTTGTTTACCGAAGTATGAACATATTTTCGACGTGTAGTTACCGAAATATAATCTTGTTTTCAACAGCTATTTACCGAAATGTATATATATGAATTTTGTATATAGGGGTTTCGGCAGTTGTTTACCGAAGTATGAACATATTTTCGACGTGTAGTTACCGAAATATAATTATTGTTTCAACAGCTATTTACCGAAATGTATATATGATTTTTGTATATAGTGGTTCGGCAGTTGTTTACCGAAGTATGAACATATTTTCGACGTGTAGTTACCGAAATATAATTATTGTTTCAACAGCTATTTACCGAAATGTATGTATGATTTTCCCTATATCCTATATAGTTCGACAGTTGTTTACCAAATTGTTTACATATATTCGACATGTTGTTACCGAAATTGATACTTATGTTCAACATATACCGAATTCTATGTATTTTCGATATTCACGTACCGAAACAGATCCCAGAGAGGCCAAAAACTTGTTTTAATGGACTTTTGAATTTTTGATACTTTCTTCAGGATGATGCTTCAACGAACGGCAGCCACATAGGTCCAGTGACCGCACAGGAGTTTACGACAGAGAATGTGAGTGCGCAGGGCAGCCACATAGGTCCACCAGTGTGGCTGGACCTATATGATTTCACACGGGAGTTTACAACGGAGAATGTGAGTGTTTTCAAACATGTGGATGATTCAATGGTTCTTTTGATTTTGTTTGTTTACTGCTATGAAATGTTTTTGTTCAATCATGTTTGTAGGTTTTTCCATCTGAAGATATATTGAGAGATTGGATAACATCTACCGGCAAGGAAAATGGGTTTGTGATTATCATTAAGTCGTCAGAGAGAATGGCAAAGAACCGAAGGCCAAGGATGCGGTTTGCATGTGAACGGGGTGGAAAGTATAGACCGTTTATCAACAAGACAAAGGACTTGAGGGGCACGCTTATCCCGCGAGGTTGAGGCAAAGAAGAAATGCTTCTTGTGTATTGTTTATCGTTTTTGCTAACCTCAGTCCATTTAGGTAATGTGCTGTGGATAATCCACACCTAATTCCAAAAAAGTCGATGTTTATACATTTTTCACATATATCAATGAACTTTTTGTACATTAACCATTGCTCACTGGGCTGATGTTGGCATTTTCCATTGCTTATCTTGCTCGCTTCCGGTTTACCGTTTCGGTACTTTTTCTGGTGATGGAAACAGCTGAGTTTAGGGGATATCTTAATTTGACCAGTGAGTGACATTTTGGTGCAATTCTTATGTTTGTTCTATATCTAAAATTTGCAGCAGGGGAAGTTGAAAGCCTATGTTTAAATTTTTTTTTTCCACTTGTCGTGGCGTTTACCTAATGTATTATGATACTCACTGGAGCTTATTGATTTCTTGAATGTCGACACACATTTTACGTTATACTTTGTACTTTTGGCGAAATACGGTAATGAAGTTTGTGTCCCAGCCTTCGGCATTTGAATAGCTATCTTGTTATTTTCTTTCTTCTCTTTAATTCCGAATCCTCACCAGATTTGTCGGCTTTCCACTAGTGAATTTGATGAAACGATCGAGTCTGTAAGGCTGCGTACCAAGAAACAAGACTTGACGTTCAAATCCTACGGCCATTTGCAGATACGTCATAGTAACATGGATCTAGTGAATTTGACGAAACAAGACATACGGGTTTGTCGAAGGAACGAACGGGGTGCCCAATCACATAGAATCACATAGATTGCAGCAGGGTAAACGTAAACCTAAGAGAGCTGAACGCGTTCGGGATCCTTTCAAAAAGGAGATCTACCAAAACCTAACCAAACTGGTTCTGGGACACCTAACCACAATTGGCACCAGCAAAAGAACTAGAGAACTGAGCAGTATAACACACCAGACAATAATGAAATACTAGTACTTTACTCAGATGAAACAACGGGAAGAGTTGAAGTTTAGCTCTCCAATTGTGGCAACAAAACATTTCAAAATGAAACTTTAAATCCAAATTTATAGGGCTACAGATATAAAGGCTTCTTGTCTATACCTAAATAGACTTGGGGAAGGATATGCAGAACGAGGTTTAACCTGCAACTACCACACCTTCATTTTCAGTCTTTTGAAATACAAAACCAATGAACGAATGCATTACTTCTACTTATAATAAGGACAATAGGCGACGAACTAAATCGAGAAGCATACAACTTTTCCACCCCAGCTCTATCTTAGCAGAGCCTACAACTGGTCTTGCTTTTGGGTTTTGTTGCCATTCTGCTGCTGCTGCTGTTGAGTCTGTTGCTGCAGGTGGTGTCGCTGGAACATTTGGGGGCTGATAGAAAGCTGCTGGAACTTGGTTGGATCCGCATTCATCTCCGCAGTAGCAATCTTCAATCTTTGAACCTCCGCAGTTAAAGCTTCATTAAGAGCTGTCACAAGCAACCACATTTAAATATGCAACTCTCTTTGAGCTCCATTTGGAAAAGGAAAAAAAAAAAGGACTTCTAATGAACGAGTTTGATATGATTATTCAATAAGAATAGCTGATGTTTAGGTCTAATAAAGAGATTTTGATATTTGAGTTTGAGAGCTCAAGCGTCATCGATTTTACATTACTTTCTCATAGGAGCGATTGAGATCCTTCACGTCAAGAATTGTACAACTCAGGTGATACCAATGAAATATACATCTGTTCTACTTCATTCCATATTTCATCAAGTTTCACGGGCAAAGAGGGAGCGAGAGAGATTACATACTCATTCAACCTTGAAGGAAAAAGGAACCGAATTTCTCTTTTTAACAATGAAACATCAGTTTTTAAAAATGTCAATTTTATTCTGTTAAACTGATACAAATCAATATGCACGGCATGACTGTTCCTTCAAAAGGGTGAAAAAGATATTATCTCTAGATAAAACCACCTGCCCAATGACGTTAGACATGAATTAAAGCAGAAATCTATTAAATCCAAACAAAATTCGTGTATAAAAAACTTAATCATTAGACATTTAAGCAATAAATTGGACATATAAAAAAAGAAAAGATAACAGCCATACAAAATGATTCAACAATTTAACCACAGTATGCTGTTACTTATGTGCATGAAATTCCCCCCTTCACAAGACGGCCCTCGTGACGAAAAGTAGGGACGATTCTGAGCAAATTAAAAGCCCCAGCAAGAAATATCCCCCAGACGATGATGTAAAACTATGGTAAAGGAAATTAATTGTAGGATAAACCATCGAAATTCGCAGGAAACATCCCGTGTTTCACCCAATCTATGAGAGAGAAACCCCAAGAAAAATCATGAGGAAACGAACGCGATATCTTTCTCAAAAGAAACACATGTCTGACAAAAAGAAATAATAGTCTTCCGGGAAGAACAAAACCAACAGTGAAGCTACACTCATACAAGAGAGAGAACAAAACTTGGTGGTGTGGCGGTGGTGAACAGAGAGAGAGAGAGAGAGAAGAGAAGAAGAACAGAGTGAGAGAGAGAGAGAGAACGACACCTGAGGTGGTGGTGTGGCGGTGGTGCGGCGGCAAGAGTGGCGGTGCTGCGGTGGTGGCTATGGAGGTGGAGGAGGTGGGAGGCGGAAATGGCGTGGGAGTGGTCTGCCGACGTAAATGGGGTGGGGGACCAGGGGTGGGGAGTTTAGGGTTTTGATGGGTGAGTGGGTTTAAAGTGTAATTTTTTAGAGAAAGGGTATAATTGGAAGATCAGGGACATTTATTGGGCTACCTGGAGAAAATTTTCTGTTTTAAAAGGACTGTATGGAGTAAGGGGCTAAGGGAGAAAAAACAGGGTTGCGAATAGTCGCTCCCTTAATCTATTGTTTCAACGGTGAAGGACGTCCGGTCTTTTTACGAGCACCTCAACTAATCACTTTTTTGGTCCAATCAAAGACAGGTCATCCACACCAAGATTAAAGAATTTACAATAAATTTCTTAATTGTAGCCTGACAACAAGAATCAAACCATGGTCAAAATTGTTTGGGAAAATGACGGCCAATGACGTGTTTTGATAATTAATACTCGGCAAGGACTTAGCGGGTATTAATTATCCAAACACGTCCTGAGCCGTCATTTTCCCAAATTGTGTGGAAAGAAAGCCCACCAACCAACTGAACGAACCATTGGGGTTTTACCAAACATTGTATATCAACGGGGTTAACAACACATAAGGGGTTCGACATCTCTATAGATTCAATTCTCAAACCTTCCCCTTAAAAGCTAGGGGTACTAAACTACTAATAGATGGGCTTAGAGCCACGCCTTAATTCTTCGTAGGACCATTATCTCACACACTTAATAATTGCTCTGTGCTTTCGTTTTCAAATCTCACTCTAAGAAATTTTAGTACTTTGAGATAGTTTTAAAAATATTTTCATGTTCGCGCATCATGTGACTGTGGTCTAGCCTATATAACTACATTATGCTTTTCTCTTCTGAAAAGAAAAAACTAGGAGTGCTAAAAGCTTAAAATCACCAATTTCAAAGAAAAATTATTCAATGCTCTTCGGGCACTGTCATATGATGTCCCAAACTCTTTTTCAATCACACATTTGCGTGGTCTCCGTCACAAAGCGTGTGGAACCTACACAAATGTGTGGTAGAAAAAAGTTTGGGGCACCGCTTAGAGTTCAAATAATTTATCTCAGATTCTCAACGGGTTATCTTCACTAATTTGAAAACAAATAGTATGCATTCGTTTTGCTAAATACAATAACCATACTTAGAAAAGTAACTATTATTTAGACAAGAAAAAAAAAAAGGAAATTTGTCATTATAAAGAAAAAGTTACATTAATAACTGTCACTTGGAAAAAAATTCTAAACTTGTGGAGACAAAAATATTCCACTTGGGAAAATGAGATCAAAGCCTGGGAGAATTGGGAGGATAATAGTCTTCAAATTCTTAGATTCAAGGGGTTCGATAGCGATTTTCAATTTTTTTATAGTACAAAATTATTTGAACCCAATACCAATTAACTGATACTAACGGAACCTAACGATCATGGGGACATTGGTACTTGACTTCGAGGACTAGATACGTAATAAAATTAAAAATGAAGAGACAAAGTGACACTCCATGTAAAATGCAGGACTGCAAAGTAGGGCTGTCTGCGGATCGGTTCGGGTTTCAATCCGATCCGCTCGCGGTGGATTGTCGCTTTCTCCATCCATCAACCGTCCGTAGCGTTGTTGGGTTGGTTTGGTTTGGATGCGATTTTGGCAGAACGGTTTCAGCGGTTTCAGCGGATTTGAGCATGCAGTTTATTTTTTTTATATACACCAAAAAATTAAAAAATAAAGTCCCAAAATTTCAAGTCCAATCAAGTCCGCCACAAATTCAAACAAGTCTAAACCAACATTACTTAGAATTAAGTTACATTCATCCTCCCTAATGTCTAAAGATAAACTATTAGACTTTAATAACACTCGGACTTGGAGTTGGACTAGAACATGAACTTGATTCAAATTCTAATGTACCAAAAAAATAGAGAAGATTACGAACATTTTCAACATAAAACATAAAACCATCCTAGAATACATGTTTATTACTTTATTACCTGTGAAATTTTGTTCAAATTAATTAACATCATCCATAAGCTTTGGAAGAGAAATAGAAACATTGCGGATTGGGTGGAACCGAACCGAACCGGATCCGTGAGAATTAGTATTTTTAGATCCGTATCCATCCGTAGCATGCCTTGGTTTGGTTTGATGCGGATTGACCGGTTCAGTTCATTCATTGGTGTTTATGTTAAATTAGCTCAATCTTTGGCAAATGATTGTGTACGGGCGTGCCAGAAAATAATAGAAATTATCTTTTTCAGATTAACTCAGAAATAGCTAACTTAATCAGGCAATTGAATCGACACACTTCAATCAGAGAAATCAGAAAAGATAACTGAATATAAGCAAGCTTGAATTCAATCGAAAGCAAGCTTATATACAATTACTCTTAGGATTTCAGCAAGAAAAAGACAGAACAATGTAAGATAAATTGAATTTAATCAAAAGCAAACTTACATTCAAATAAGTCTTCAAACTTGTAAAATATTAAGCTACAACTACTTTAACAACTACTTCGAACTAATTCCAAAGTCCTAAAACTACTCCAGATCTCTGAACAACCATTTTGTATGGAATGATTTGTCGAGGGTTCTTCTTCAGTTGCTTCTTCTATTTATAAGCAATGGGGTTTGCCCATAATTCTTGTTCTCCACGTTTTCTTTGAGCGCCCAAGTCTTCATTCAAATTTGATTTGAAATGCCTTGATTCCCTCCAAGAACGGTTGTAACTATCTTCGAACTGCTTGTTGACTTGGTCTTCTCAGTAAACTCTTCCACTTCCCATGTTTGTTGCTATTAGTCACGGCTAAATATGTGGATCATGGGCTCTTGTTCTGATGCAACATGGATTAGTGCTTCGAAATGAGTTGCTCAAATGGATGTAAATAAATATAACTAATTCTCCTCATAAAACATCTCTAAATGACACCGTTCGATGATTAGTGAGTTAATTAACTGTTATACTTAATCTTCCTCTTGACATCTGTCATTAATTACTTTGGTTTTTGTTTCATGACTAAACATGGTCGTTCCCAATCTAAATGATACCGTATAGTACTAAAATAACATTATAATTAAACCCTTCAATCTCATGTATCTTAGGTGTAATTATAACGTGCTTTGATTGGTCCATACACTATTTAGTGCTGCGTGTAATTTTTTATTGGGTAATATATTTTTGAATGTAAACAGTTGGACAGTCCTACTGCAAAGTATACTTAACCTTAGTAGCTAAACTATGCCTCGTGCCCTTTTGAGTTTTGGGCCTTTTGGCATTCTAGAAATATATACCATGTCACTGAATATATAAATTCCCCATAAAATGGTGGAAATCTATTTATCTTTGGGGCTTGTTTGGTAGCCTTAATTATTTATTCATTTTATTTATCCTTCAATTATACAACGCTTTTTTTTTTAATCAACCTTCCGCTCCCTTTGTTCAAATAAAAGTCTATTTATTTACCTTCTAATCTTCTACTATTGTAAATTAAAAATGAATGAATTGCCAATAATCAGAAACTCTACCAGCAACTAAAGACACAATAATTAGATCTGAATAATCGAAATTAACAACAAGAATGTCTTCCTCGTTTATGCACTACCTCACACGTACGTACAAGTCCAAGCCAAGCCATGGTACATTTTTGTTCTATTGTTGGGAGAGGGTATGTAACGACCCTAATTTCGGCCCTAAATTTTTTTAAAATAAAATTTATATTGCTATTCCGAATTGTATTAATTTAGTTAAACTAATTAGTTAATAATTATCTTGTCCCGATAATTTAATTGATATACCTACGGATATATATGTATATGTATCTTTTCCTAGAAATAAGAGTTTTGGTTTATCCTTTCCCTTTCCCAGCCGATTCTCTCTCTCTCTCTTACACTCCTTGGCCGAACCACCTCTTCCTCCAACTCCTTAATTTCAGCAGCCATCATTATCCACTACCTCCCCCATTTACTCCAATACTTGCCCATTCCCTCCTCTCCCTCCACTCTCTCATAATACCCTCTCTTACTCTCCGAAAATCATATTACAAACACAACATACACCACTGAAAATCCAGAGAAGAAGAGATGGAAAAAGAAAGTTTCCAAGGTCCAACAATGGTGGTCTAGAGAGAGAATATGAAGTGGGTTCCGGTTTGCACTCACCCGAACACAAATCCGGTTCAAACATCATAGCCCACGTTCTCAAACATAACAGAGACATCCACCGCTCAACCGAAGTCAGCCCCGAGGTTCCCCGCCGTCGCCGTCTTCCTCGTTTTACCGAAACTGTCCGGAATCCGTTTTTTTTTCGCTTACAACCGAATTCGAGGTAGACAAATCTCTCCTCTACTCTCTCCTAAATATATCAATGTGCTATTATATTAGTTGTAATGATAGGAATTGAAAAGAAACGAACCCGTGCATTGTAAGTCGAGAAAAATCGGAACTTTTCGTTTTCAGTTCAGATCTGTGTTTTCGGGGAACTGTTCGTATGAAAAATCTGATTCGTTCATCTTGTTCGTCTTGTTGAGACGATTCCGGAAAGGTATAATAAGCCCAGTTTCGATGTCGGGATTGATCACACGACCCGGTCAAAGTTTCGGGTCAAACCATATGTGTATATATATATATGTGTGTTGTATATACGGATACCTGTGCATGAACAGTGCCATGATTGAAGACGACTGACGTTTGAAACCATCCATCAGAAATTACAGTTTAGCCCCTCAAGATTTAAGAGGTTATAAATCTAACTTGTGAGTAGTAAAAATTTAATATCTAGCCCTGAGATTAATTAGTTTTCGATTCCAACGCCGCCGGCCGAACCACCCGAAACCCACTGAAATGTCCGAACCTACGGCCACTGTTTATTTATAATATATTTTGGATTATTTCCAGTTTAGTCCCTCAAGTGTATTTAGTTTGTAAATCCCACCCTAGTGTATTAAAAGCTAATCGTATAAGCCCCAAATAAGAATCACTTATTTGTTTTAAATCGCATGATTATTGTATTCGCATGATAAATTCTATGGCATGATAAATCTTATCGCATGAGTAGTTTTATCGCATGATTATTTTTACTACATGGTTAATTACTGTTAGCATGTTTGTAAAAATGTTGAATTGTGTGAAATGTTGTTGTATTGATAGATTGGACAAATAGGTTCCCGGGATGGTTACGAGTAGTGAATCATGTAGACGATGATAAGTAAATGGAAAATGGTAAAGTGTTGAAAGTGTGAGTTGTGGATTGTGATTTGAGCCATGGCGATGGCAAGGGTAACCTGTGGGGCCCTGTGTTGAATGGGTTACCTGCGGGGCCCGGTGATGAGATATGTTGTGACGCTAACGTATGATACGTCATGGGAAGTTTTCCTTCGAGGAAGGGAATGGGTCCCATGAGACGATTATAGTTAGTGAGACGCTAACGTATGATACGTCATGGGAAGTTTTCCTTCGAGGAAGGGAATGGGTCCCATGAGACGATTATAGTTAGTGAGACGTTAATGTATGATACGTCATGGGAAGTTTCTCTTGGAGGAAGAGAATGGGTCCCATGAGACGATTATAGTTAGCGTGGGGTAGGTGATGTTCGACCCTAACGTATGATACGTCATGGGATGACTCAATCCTCCTGTTATGGTTTTAAGTGAGAACATGCTCGGTACATAACTTAGATGCGCTCACCTAGGACCCTGGTGCAGGACAAGCAAGAGGAAGGGTGGACCCATGAGACGGTTGTAGTTAGTGGATGTGGGAGGAAAGGATCTCGTGGAGATGATCCTTAGATTTCATGTAAGTTGATGAATAGTAAAGAAAAGGACGATGTGCTATTATTCTGTACCTCTCGTGTATTATCAATTGTGAAATTATTGTTATTATTGAACTGCTAACTGTAGAGTAAGGGGGTAGTAGGGTTGAGATTATCTACTGAGTTTCAAAACTCATTATGGTGCCGTTGGCCTGGCGTTTCATGCCAGGTAATCAAGCGACTGAAGGGCAGATTCCGCCGCAAGGTGATTTGTATCAGAGTGAGGACCTCCCAGCTGAGGAAGGGGAGTTTGTCGAGTCTTGGATGCCCTTCCCTTAGAAGCTCTGTTAATTTAAAGTATTGTTATTTTAATTTCCAAAAGTGTTATCACATTTATCAAACTTTGTTTTATTTCGTTGGGTTGTAAGACAGTTAAGTAGTTTTGAATTTAGTTTGAGATTTCCGCTGCTAAACTCTGTTTAATAAAATTTTATTTTCTTAAATTAGTTTTATGGATTATTAAATCAATTAAAAATGATTTAATTAACGTGTCCGAAAATCGGGGCGTTACAGAATGGTATCAGAGCATAGGTTCAACTCTCGGCCTTGGGTAGATTGGGTAGATCATTTTCTGAGAGCGTAAGTCTAGATAGTTAAACGTTTATCTTATTTATTACTTTTCTAACTATGCGGCATTGTACCTAAGTATAGCATATAAATATTTTGTTAATTGTTGCAATTTAGACTCTGAGAAGGTATGCAATCAACATTGACTCCGATTTTAAAAAAAAAAAAAAGCGATAGTGGAACCGCTCCTATTGTATTCGGCTAACCGATACTGAAGACAAGAGACAAGCCCCCAGTGCAGGAGAAGGTACTATCGGACGAGGCTGCTTAGTAAAAAAAAAAAAACTTTCTTTCCGTGAGTAGATACCGATTGAAAATAGGTCGAATAAAGTAGGTTCATTGTGGGAACGTATCGTGAGAAAACATAGGCTCTGCATGTTGACTAACTCTTAGACTTTATGTGATATGTGCATATTGTATATCTATGCTAATAGGATTTGACTAGTTGTACTAAATTTTTATTGTTATTTTTGAAATCATTACTTGTCATTAGACGTGAAACCAAAACTTTACCATTTCAATTCCAAATTGCCTGCACACGATGCCTATGGAGAACCCAATAGTTAAGAACCCCTGATCGCGGGAAGAACTGCTGAAATCAATGACCAAGATGCCAACATTGACCGCAATGCTGCCACCATAACAACAATACTAAACGTCGAGATCAATGCTAATGTGCACCCTAACGCGATATCAAGAATCTGCGAGATCAACAGCTACTAGTAGTCGTCGTCACTGTGAATAATTTTACACCCAACCTCGAGCACCGTAGACTTCTTAAAATTTTTGACCAACGGATGAAAGCATGATGATGTCAGAGATTTGTAGTCACCAACCACCTATATTCTATGCAAATTGAGCCGACGTGGCACCCACATAGATCAGAAGATCGAGGAACTGCTCGACGTCATGAACATCCGAGAAGATAGTGAATGTTCTCTTGCGCTGAGGTTCTATTCTTTTAAGGGGGATAGAAGAGGAGATTGACGACTGTACATTCATCTAATCCTCTTCCTTAGTCAATTGACTATATTATCACTATTCAATATTTTCAACCTCTCTTGATTCTTTTCTATGAGATTCATTTTGAAGCATTTTTTTTTCCCCTCATTCGAGTACAAACCCAAGAGCTTAAACTCGTTGAAATTTTCACTCCGAGTCTCATAACACTTCTCTTTTGTTAGTTATGGATTTCTAAGAATTCTCTTATTGCAAATTCTTTTTAATTGGTCGGATCTCATCCTTGCTATCTCAATAGTCTACTCAATTATAGGACCATTGGTACAAGCTTTGTGAATTTCTCATTGATCAAGTACTGGTTGTATAGAAATATCTCATCGTCGTCACCCCCCTTGATACTTTTCGCATCCGTCCTTCCAAGTTTTATAATTGTAAATCCAAAAAAAAAAATTTTTAGCTAGAGTTCCGAATTTCTGAACCCTTATATGTATTTGTGACGCTACTCTTCCTTGAGTTATGTATTTGCTCTTGAATGATAATATCCAATTCTTGAAACATCTGTAACTTATCCTATTGTTGGAGACCTATTGAGCCATTTGCATATCTATACATTCGGACCCCCAACTAGAATTAGATACTAGTTTTGAAACATGTTTGGCCGATGAAGATTAATACAAATATTTAGTTCATTTTTTTTTCTTTCTCGCTTGTTTGCTATAACCATTTTGCAGAACCTTGTCAAAGTAAGTCTACTTATCTCATGAAAAAAAAAAAAAAACTTTTTATCTTCCCATTGCTGCAATTTTGAAAGCTACTAGTATAGATTCCATCGTAGAGAGAAGAACATACAAGACAAGATTATTCGCTTAGTTTGAGTTATCAGCCAACCTCAGCAAAAAGGGAGTAATCCTAAAAGCTATTTGATATCATCTACAATAACGATCAGCGATTGTTCAGTACAAGAGACACGATCTAATTTCGAGGACGAAATTGTTTTAAGGGGGATAGGTTGTAACGACCCTAATTTCGGCCCTAAATTTTTTTAAAATAAAATTTATATTGCTATTCCGAATTGTATTAATTTAGTTAAACTAATTAGTTAATAATTATCTTGTCCCGATAATTTAATTGATATACCTACGGATATATATATGTATATGTATCTTTTCCTAGAAATAAGAGTTTTGGTTTATCCTTTCCCTTTCCCAGCCGATTCTCTCTCTCTCTCTTACACTCCTTGGCCGAACCACCTCTTCCTCCAACTCCTTAATTTCAGCAGCCATCATTATCCACTACCTCCCCCATTTACTCCAATACTTGCCCATTCCCTCCTCTCCCTCCACTCTCTCATAATACCCTCTCTTACTCTCCGAAAATCATATTACAAACACAACATACACCACTGAAAATCCAGAGAAGAAGAGATGGAAAAAGAAAGTTTCCAAGGTCCAACAATGGTGGTCTAGAGAGAGAATATGAAGTGGGTTCCGGTTTGCACTCACCCGAACACAAATCCGGTTCAAACATCATAGCCCACGTTCTCAAACATAACAGAGACATCCACCGCTCAACCGAAGTCAGCCCCGAGGTTCCCCGCCGTCGCCGTCTTCCTCGTTTTACCGAAACTGTCCGGAATCCGTTTTTTTTTTCGCTTACAACCGAATTCGAGGTAGACAAATCTCTCCTCTACTCTCTCCTAAATATATCAATGTGCTATTATATTAGTTGTAATGATAGGAATTGAAAAGAAACGAACCCGTGCATTGTAAGTCGAGAAAAATCGGAACTTTTCGTTTTCAGTTCAGATCTGTGTTTTCGGGGAACTGTTCGTATGAAAAATCTGATTCGTTCATCTTGTTCGTCTTGTTGAGACGATTCCGGAAAGGTATAATAAGCCCAGTTTCGATGTCGGGATTGATCACACGACCCGGTCAAAGTTTCGGGTCAAACCATATGTGTATATATATATATGTGTGTTGTATATACGGATACCTGTGCATGAACAGTGCCATGATTGAAGACGACTGACGTTTGAAACCATCCATCAGAAATTACAGTTTAGCCCCTCAAGATTTAAGAGGTTATAAATCTAACTTGTGAGTAGTAAAAATTTAATATCTAGCCCTGAGATTAATTAGTTTTCGATTCCAACGCCGCCGGCCGAACCACCCGAAACCCACTGAAATGTCCGAACCTACGGCCACTGTTTATTTATAATATATTTTGGATTATTTCCAGTTTAGTCCCTCAAGTGTATTTAGTTTGTAAATCCCACCCTAGTGTATTAAAAGCTAATCGTATAAGCCCCAAATAAGAATCACTTATTTGTTTTAAATCGCATGATTATTGTATTCGCATGATAAATTCTATGGCATGATAAATCTTATCGCATGAGTAGTTTTATCGCATGATTATTTTTACTACATGGTTAATTACTGTTAGCATGTTTGTAAAAATGTTGAATTGTGTGAAATGTTGTTGTATTGATAGATTGGACAAATAGGTTCCCGGGATGGTTACGAGTAGTGAATCATGTAGACGATGATAAGTAAATGGAAAATGGTAAAGTGTTGAAAGTGTGAGTTGTGGATTGTGATTTGAGCCATGGCGATGGCAAGGGTAACCTGTGGGGCCCTGTGTTGAATGGGTTACCTGCGGGGCCCGGTGATGAGATATGTTGTGACGCTAACGTATGATACGTCATGGGAAGTTTTCCTTCGAGGAAGGGAATGGGTCCCATGAGACGATTATAGTTAGTGAGACGCTAACGTATGATACGTCATGGGAAGTTTTCCTTCGAGGAAGGGAATGGGTCCCATGAGACGATTATAGTTAGTGAGACGTTAATGTATGATACGTCATGGGAAGTTTCTCTTGGAGGAAGAGAATGGGTCCCATGAGACGATTATAGTTAGCGTGGGGTAGGTGATGTTCGACCCTAACGTATGATACGTCATGGGATGACTCAATCCTCCTGTTATGGTTTTAAGTGAGAACATGCTCGGTATATAACTTAGATGCGCTCACCTAGGACCCTGGTGCAGGACAAGCAAGAGGAAGGGTGGACCCATGAGACGGTTGTAGTTAGTGGATGTGGGAGGAAAGGATCTCGTGGAGATGATCCTTAGATTTCATGTAAGTTGATGAATAGTAAAGAAAAGGACGATGTGCTATTATTCTGTACCTCTCGTGTATTATCAATTGTGAAATTATTGTTATTATTGAACTGCTAACTGTAGAGTAAGGGGGTAGTAGGGTTGAGATTATCTACTGAGTTTCAAAACTCATTATGGTGCCGTTGGCCTGGCGTTTCATGCCAGGTAATCAAGCGACTGAAGGGCAGATTCCGCCGCAAGGTGATTTGTATCAAAGTGAGGACCTCCCAGCTGAGGAAGGGGAGTTTGTCGAGTCTTGGATGCCCTTCCCTTAGAAGCTCTGTTAATTTAAAGTATTGTTATTTTAATTTCCAAAAGTGTTATCACATTTATCAAACTTTGTTTTATTTCGTTGGGTTGTAAGACAGTTAAGTAGTTTTGAATTTAGTTTGAGATTTCCGCTGCTAAACTCTGTTTAATAAAATTTTATTTTCTTAAATTAGTTTTATGGATTATTAAATCAATTAAAAATGATTTAATTAACGTGTCCGAAAATCGGGGCGTTACAGGGTAAAACTCATAAATCACTTCTGAAAATTCGCTACACTTTTTTTAGGCTAGTGATTTTGCCACACAATAATTTATTAATGTCACACTCTGCAAGTGTATTTTTTGGTGCAAAATACACTTACAGGGTGTGGCATTAACAAAAAAGGGTGTGGCAAAATCATTTCCCATTTTTTATTGTGGTTTGGGTTTTTTTCTACTCTACCATGCCACTTGCCTTTTTTTTTTAAGCTCTTTACCGGTCACTCTAAAATTAGGAAGATCTGCACGCGCGTCCACGTCCAGTCGAATGATCTCTTGCAAGGACTTTTAATTTGGTTATCTCTACCAATAATACTCTCTATCCCTCACCCTTCTAGGCTATGTTTGTTTGGACGTAAAATATTTTCCGGTAAAATGTTTTACCTATTTTTCGGTGTTTGGTTGTGTAAAAAATAGAAAAACATTTTACATGTAAAACATTTTCCATTAATTTGATGAAAATGACTTACCCTTAAATCTTCCGTAAGTTATTTTTCGAAATGAACCCACTGCCTTCTACTGCAATTCTCACTGCTCAGTTTCTTCAATCGTCAATCTTGACCCACGTTCAATTCCAATATTTTCAGATCTCTCTACCGTTTAAGCCCTCCCTCCCTCTCTACACTATCTTATTGATTTCTGAAAATATTTTCAAGTGCCAACCAAATACCGAAAAATAAAAGTTTAAAATTTGTTTTTTGAAAACATATTTTACATGAAAAATATTTTACATTGTAAAACATTTTACATTGAAACAAACGGAGCCTTAATGTAAAACAGGAGCAAAAAAGTCGATGTAAGCCCAAAAAGACTTATAAATTCATGAAAGCCTGGACCGGGAATAAGTTTACAAGTTAGGGACGACCGATAAAATTGTCTTTTTTTTTTCTACCTTTCATTTCATTCAATTTTTTTTTTTTTTTTTTGTGTTGATGATATTGCGGCAATGTTTCTTTCAGTTTAGTTCTGTGTATGAGTATAGTTTTGCTGAGACGGGCCAAAAGTCTACCCTTTATCCCCTGGCCAACTAGCCCATGGGACATTATTAGGAAGATGAACATGGGAGCGTGCAAAAAAAAGAAGTTGCGTACCTGTTTGTGGTAAATTAGCTCAACCTTTGGCAAAATGATTGTATGCAAGCGTGCTAGAAAAGAATAGAATTTATCATTTTCAGATTAACTCAAAAATAGCTAACTTAATCAGGCAATTGTGATTATCCGTTCGATTATTTCAATTAAGAGGATTTTTCTTAAGGGATCAATTGAACCGAATTGACACGATTCAAATAAGGAAATTAGAAAAGATAATTGAATATAAGTAAGCTTGAATTTAATCAAAACCAAACTCATACACGATTACTTTTTAAGACTTCGACAAGAACAAGATGGAAATATAAGCACGCTTGAATCTAATCGAAAGCAAGCTTATATGCAATTATTCTTTTAGCAAGAACAAGACAGAACGATGTAAGATGACTTGAATTTAATCAAAAGTAAGTTTACATTCAAATAATAAATCTTCAAACTTGCAAAATATTAAACTACAACTATACTAATTCCTAAACTATTTTAGATCTCTGAACAACGTACCATTTTTTGTATGGGATGTCAGATGATGATTTTATCGGGGCTTCTTCTTCATTTTCTTCTTCTATTTATAGACAAATGGTCTGTCCATGGCTCTTGTTCTCCACGTTCTCCTTGAATGTCTGAGTCTTCATTTGAATTTGATTTGAAACGCCATAATTCCCTCCAAGAACGGTTGTAATTGCCTTCGAACTGTTGTTGACTTGGCCTTTCCAAAAAACTATTCTCCTTCCCATGTTTGATGCTATAGATCGTGACTAAACACATGGATATTGGGTTCCTAGCTATTCTTGTGCAATCATGAGTTAGTGCTTCAAAATGGGTTACTCAGATGATCATAGGTAAACATAACTAATTCTCCTTGAGAAACAAGTCTCTAATGACACTGTTCGATGGTTTAAAGAGTTAATCAACGGTTATGCTTAATTGTCATCTTAATATCTGTCGCTTTGTGACCAAACGTGGTCATTTCCAATCTAAACGATACCGTATAGTACTAAAATAACATCGTAATTAAACCCTTCGATTATCTATATCTCGGGCATAATTATAACGTGTTTTGATTGGTCCACACACCGTTTAATTAGTGCCACGTGTAATTTCTCATTGAGTGGTATATTTTTGGATGTAAAGGTTCTATGTCTCATGGCATGCCGCCTATTCAATTTTGGGTCGTCGCGGGTCGTTAATCTTAATGTTATATAGCCTGCTAAAAAATCATTCTTACCAATTAAAAATCAGCTTCATGAAATCCCTAGCTCGCCTAAAAGCTTCATGAAATCACTTTTTCATTTTCTTTTTATCATTAGCATGAAATCCCATTGGTGCATGAAAATATAGGGCTAGTTTGATACTTCAATTTAGATTAAAAGAGAAAGTTTGAAACTTCAAGTCTATTAATTTTTCGCTTGCACAACGTGCTTTATTTATGCAGCTTTCAATGTTCAAACAAGATAGTTTGCCTGAAGAATCTTCTCGACAATATTTACTAAGATCAGTGGTTGTCACTGGCGACTATATACTTATTGGTGGGTTTCTAATTGAAAACCCTTCAATAAAAATCTAACATTAGGAAAAAGGTCTTTTGTAATTTTATTTGTAGTCTAATATAAACATTGACTACCCTAAAAAGACTAATTAATCTTTGTTTGAATCCACTTCATCAGTTTAAACACAACTTTAACTTTAACCCAACTCCTTGTATACCTTTGCAGTAGTCCTTGCCAACATGCAACTATTTTGGATAGAGAACAACTATTTCCACGGAACTTTCCCTGAATAGTGGTTTACAAAGCTGAATCGCACCTGTCCAAAATTTCATTAAAATCCAAACCGTCCAATGCCAAAACAGATGGCTGAGATTAAGAGGCTCCATAAATTACCTCTTTACAGCGGCTCCGCGAATAAGCCACTCTTTTGGATATCATTCTATTTCTCACTCATTATGTGCTTAGCCCAGCCAATCTATCCAATTGGAATGACCATTATCATTTAATAGGTACTGTATTAATTTCTTTGGAGGAAATGATTTCTTAGCTACGAGTGTATTGCAAGAGATACACTCACAATCATACGGATAATGAGATAAACTATGCAACAACTCAGAGTTTAAAAACTTGTCGAGTGAGATTACAATATTTCATGTACTTGGAGTTGCCTGTTGAAACATTGATGTCAGTGTATTACCACTGGCCTTTGTGTATCATCTTATAATGTCATTGATAAAATTCAAGTGTTATATTGACGACCTTAACGAATATCCGCCACAAGCGATTTTTATGATTACTTTTGTGTGGAATGACTCCGCAGAAGTCCAAAATTGGCATCACACCGCATCTACCTCCAAAAAGATTGAAAAACTTTGGATGACATAGCTATGATTCTCCCTCCGAGTATTTTAGGGGTGAACATTAATTATTGTATGTGAGTCTACATCGGATCGCATTTTGTGAATTACAGCCGGTTATTTTATATGATTTGAGTTGATTTTTCAACTCTAATACTTATAGTATCCAAATATCCAATTAAATTGATGTTATACACGAATGGTTACATTTAATCAAACCACACAAAATCTCACTCAAATATTTATTCAATCGACCTAATTTTCTATATTGAAGAATTTTTTAAAAATAAACTTTTCAAAATGGACAATAAAAATTTTCGAATCAATGACACGGTTTAAACCGTAACAACGGAGTGATCACCCACATTAGTTTCACCGGTTCACGGTTTTTTCTTCACATGACTAAGGCTTGAAGCAGATAACACATGAACTAAGGGCTGGCTTTGGCCAAAAGATTAAGCATGATTATTAGATTATTTTTGTTTGGACTAACTTATTTTTGTTTGTTAGATTATTGGATTATTAAAAGACGTGGAGCCCCTTTTCTCTCTCTAAACTTTTCTCTCTGCTAGGTTATCCCAAAAGTCACAACAGCCCCCTCCTTCCCCTCCTCCCCAATGGGTTTTGCACTCATTTTTGGCGGCAGGAGGAGAGGGAGGATTTCTCCCCCCGTGGGATTTTCTCCCCCAATCTTTTGATTTGGAGCTTTTTCTTGGGTGTTTTTGTGCACAGATTCTTCCTACCTCCTTTGTTCTGGTTATTCAAAGCTCGTTCTTTTCACTTTTTTCCCAGATCCGAAGTTCCTACTACGCGTGTGGTGGTGGATGGGTTCGATGGTGGCTATGGTGGTGAGGCTGCGGTGGTCTTTGGTAGGGGCAGAGGCGGACGTTTTTGGGTTCTCTGGTTCCGTTTGGAACTCGATCTGGCGTTAACAGGGTGCAAGGCATGTTGATCCAGAGTCTGTTCGGCTCCCTTGACGTTTCTCATATTTCGGCACTGGGGGCAGAGCGTCTGCCGACATCGCCGATGTTGCTCGGCGTTTCTGTGGAGTGGTGTCTTGTTTTCTATTAGGGTTGGGTTTGGGTTTTTCTTTTTAGTCTTTTGGTTCTTTTTTTTGGTGTCTCCAGATTTCTCCCCATTTGTGGGGCTTCTCTCATCCCTGCGTGGGTGGTTCTGTTACTTTCTGCTGTGCTCCGCCTGTTTAGAGTTGAGGGTTTAGTTGGAGTTGGGTATAGTCTTTGGACAGAGTCCCCTCCTTTTGATTTCTTGATCCTTGTTTGGATTGAGTTTTTGATTTCTTGATCCTTGTTTGGATTGAGTTTTCTCCAGATGTTCTGTTCTCTTGATTTATAATATTACATGTTATCGTTGCGGCAAAAAAAAGATTATTGGATTATTTTGCTCCAAACAACCATGTTATGTCAAGTAGTAGTATTTTTAGCCTAAACAAAGTTTGATAATTGCTCTATGCCCATGGGACACCACGTGACAGTATTCCAAACTCTTTTCCATCACTCATTTGTATGGGTTCCACAAAATTTGTAATGAAAACTATACAAATGTGTGGTGGAAAAAGGATTTTGAGCACAACGTAACGGTATCCCAGAAGCATTGAATAATTTTTCCTATTGCCTTGAGATAGATACGTATCTATTGCCTTGAGATATTATTACACCACGCCAATTCTATACCGCATCATCTGCCCCCACGCCTCTCTCTCTCTCTCTCTCTCTCGTCTGTGAGAGAGAAATAGACATTGAAACAGAAATAGTAGAGGGGAGAACCAAAGGTCAGAGCACATCAGCACACCCTTCTGGGTGAACCATAGTTGAAGACAGTAGACCTCCAAAAAATGGTGGGTATTTTTTCTAGATTTTCTGTCTACAGAAACGGTCTCCGACGAACCCAAAGTGCACTTGTAAGCCTCTTTCTCTCTCTCTGCTTCCCTTTTGAATTCTTCATAGCTGTACGCTTCTTGGAATGATTGATCTGTTTCTTTGATCTGGGTTCCTATCGTCGTTTTATCTCTTTTCTTCTTCTTTTTGCCTACCGGTTTTTGTTTCTTCAACTGAAAGTAACACTTTTGTGGTTATGTATATCAGTATATGTGATGGAGATGGTTATGTATATGTAAATTTGTGGTTACTTATATGTTCGTAGATGGGAAGTATCAACTGTAATATTCTTTTTAGGGATTATGATCCGCAACTGTCACACCATCTGTATGTTTTAATTCTCGGTTTAGATTTTGTGCTGTTTGAGGGAGTAAGACTTGTTTTGACCTTTTCATTCGGCTCTAGTTTGGTGATAACGTGATTTGGGCTCCTGTATCAATAATTTCTTGCACTGAGAGTTTTATGATGGTGTTAGTTCAGTAATTAAACTAATTTTCCAGGTCTTTGACCATTTTCTCTGGGTACTAGGTCAACGAAATGCTTATTGCCTTATTGCTACCCTCCTCATATTAATTTCAATCCAAACTTAATCAAGTAGGCACATTGAGATTTTTTTTTGAACAGCCAAAAAAATTCATTAATCTTGAAATTGTTACAAGACTAATAGGAACAAGGAAATGACATCATGCTCGAGAACATTCATCTGCCCAATCCGAAACCCAATCCCTACGTTTTGGCAAGAAGCCAAAACAAGGACACCCATTGGGCCGAAACCCACCTAAAAGGCAGAAGCCCAAACACTCTAAAGTAGGCACCTTGAGATAGATACAAATAAAAATGCATGATGTAAGAATAGGGGGGGTATGGGACTTGATGATTAGTTGTTGTATCTGGTCATGTTCACGTATTTGGTCGCTTTATTTTGTACACAGGATCAGGGCGAAGTACTGCCCCCTAATTCTGAGGCTGCAGAAGCCACTACAGTTACAGCTGCGCCACATGGTATCGAAGTTGCGGTTGAATTTAAGCCAGTTGAGTGCCCGACGGAGCCTCTTGACACTGATCGTCCGATTCAGTGCCCAATGCCTGAACCTTCGATTCGTAACGTAGGTTAACTTGCTTTTATTTATGTTTGCTCCCTGCCTGAACCTTCAATTTTTAACGTGAGTTAACTGGTTTTTATTACTAACTTGGGGTAGTACATATACACCTGGATACATCTTTATGGGTGTTTGTGTATTTAGAAGGAGATGCCATGGAACGCATAGGATATGCAACTTAGCTGTCCTGTCTTTTGAGCTTTTACTGTTATGGGTTTCAGCTTCATACTCGGAGCTGCAGGAGCAGGATGTTGATTGTAGAACTAGAAAGTTATCCCATCCCATTACTTATCTTCGCTGATTGTGATTTCGATGCAGTGCCCAATGTTACTTAAGTTTATACAGAATGGACCATGAGGACCATTTTAGATGAAGTATATGCTGGTTAGGATTAATCATGGTTCAACTACATGTGGGGATCAACATGTGATATATGCTTCATGCTTGAGGCTTTAAATAGGAATATAGGATGAAACACACTTCCATGTTCAAGGAACGCAGACGAGAACCGTGCTTTTTTGGGGTAATTGGAGAACCGGTGCTTTTTAGACGACATGAAAGAATGTTCCAACAGAATGAACTCATTGAGGTGCCAAGCTAGTATTGCCTTGTAGAAGGCTTATTA
Organism: Rhododendron henanense subsp. lingbaoense; assembly: GCA_020567845.1. Taxonomy (NCBI): domain Eukaryota; kingdom Viridiplantae; phylum Streptophyta; class Magnoliopsida; order Ericales; family Ericaceae; genus Rhododendron; species Rhododendron henanense. The sequence goes on from CM036315.1 coordinate 24,497,503, forward strand.
TACTTGATGCAATTTCATACACGAAAATGATGGAAGTATAATAAATGAAGGGAACCTGACTCAGAGGTTCCTGTAGTTGTTTGGCAAAATTCTACCTTAAAACTTTGGTTATAGTATCTAGAATTTTGGTTGGAGCTTTGTTTGTTTTTTTCTTGAGCTCACTCTAGGAATCAAGTAGTGAGACTCGACAACGGCTTTTCTAGTTTAGGTTTCCCATAGAAAGGCGATTCTACTCGGACATTTTATTTATTTACGTTATCAAAAAATGTTGTACTAAAGTTTAAGTTCCCATTATGCATATCAAGGATTTTTTCATTTGTTTAACTATGAAACACTATTTTTCGTGAAGTGGACAAGTATGGTTTAAACCTGATAGCGCTGCTTATTTTTTGAACAATGAATTTGATAGTTTCCTCCTAGCATGTGGTCGTTATTTTGGAACTTGAACGGAGCTAAAGGCAACACATTAGGTGACAATTTGGGAATTTTCCGATGAGCTATTGATACTTAAAGTTCCTTTGATTCAGTAATGAAGCTCATTGGTATAGTTTCTCCATAGCAACCTGGTGTCACGGGTTTGAAACATGGAAGCAGCCTCATTGCAACCTGATAAGATAGCACTCATCTGACCCTCCAAGAGACTACAGTGACGAGAGCCTCATGAACTAGGTTTACCTTCTTAGTTCATTGGTATATGTGGAGTTGTATTATCCGTACAGCCCCTCAAATGACTGTTAAAGCCTTAAAGGGAGAATTGGAAGGGAACGTCACTCAGAAAAATAGAGAAACTCACAGGTGCATTTAGAAAGAAAGATAGTGATAGCAGAGAAAAGATAATGGATATCGAGTTTTGCTCCATTTGCCAATTGGAGCTCTACCATTATTATTTCCGTCAAATTCTTCATTTTGCTTGCCTAATAAATACTAGTTGAGAGTATTGAGACAGGTTCAAATTATGCTGGAGGTCTGACATGTCCTTATAAATATATAATGCTGGCCATTCATTTTGGAGGAGGAGAAAAGAAAACAACAGAAAGAAATGGGGGGAAAAAGCAGAAGAGAAAATGAAGAAAATTGGAACAATCAGTACTACTGGATACACTCTGGATTTAGGTGTTATGAACTTTTTGGAGAAGTCGTTATAAGTACAATACCAAATTGATGGTGGAAACTTACGTGGGAATTCTCGGCTAAAACAGCTTGGGATGCAATGTGGTTGGTTCATGTTGCGGTGCCTTCAAGCAATGTGATCTGGTTCAAGGAAAATGTTTCGAGGTGGGCTTCTATTCAATGGCTATGCTTTCAATGCAAGCAGGCTAGATTGGATAGAGTGATTAGAGGTAGGGGCATTGCTTCTGATCGTGCTTGCGTACTGTGTAATGTTGGGACTGAATCGTATAGGGCTTGTTCTTTGAGTATAGTTTCTCACAGCATAGTTGTTTGTATTTGCTGGTAAAAAAGCGAATATATTTAAGAGGTCCTATGAATCTGGTGGGTCAAATAGATTGGGCTGTCCAAATTTGTAATAAATCTTTCAGGGCTTCAATTTTCAAGTTCTCTTAAGCTGCTACTTTATGCCATTACCGGATGGAAAAGGATTTGAGAATTTACCAGTAAAAAGCTTTGGACTGCTATCTCTAAATATTGGTAATGATGTCAGACCTAGAATAAGTTCTTGGATCAAATGCAAATTCTGTTCATAAGTAGCTTTGCTTGTCTTGGAATATCTCTTCCATGATTTTGCAGTACTCAGTATTTGTATGAGTCTCTGATATCTCATGTACTTCCAAGGGGGCGCGTCTTGTTTTCAGCTCACTATGGTTAGATTCTTCTTACCTAGGTATAGTGGATCGCTGCTTCCAGGCTCCTTGAGCCTTGGTTGTGTTCCTTTTTGGTGCCTGGGGTGGGCTCCTGTGTATTTTCAAACTTCGTTTTGTTAGATGGAAATTATGTACTCAATAAAAAATAATTAAACTGCTTTCTTCGACATCCTAACGTTTATTTCGTTTTCTTCAAATTTCAGGACGGACGAATATGGAAGGAGCGAACATCTGCTGGGGTGCGGAGAAGGCCAGATTTGCCCGTAATGCAGGAGGAGACCGGGACCCCCACAGAACCAGAGGCCATGGGGAATGAAGAAGTAAAAAGGCCACCTTCCAACCGCATGATCCTACCATCTATCAGTGCCCCTGAACATACCCTCCTTAAACTGCTTGAAGAATGAAATGCATCTGGGATCTGAAATCACGTGGTACTGGTGCAAATTCAAAAGCTTTTTTCTTTCACTGTTTTCTCGTTGTAATTGTTGTAAAAGCTACAATGCACAATGCTTTCCCTCTCTGGCTGTCTCTCTTTTTGATCAATTTCTGGGAAGATTTATTTCCGAATGAACTCTTGTCGAGTCCGAGATTGTGTATGTATATGAACAGATGAGAAAGGAGATCAGTACATATCTTTACTTGAATAGGAAAATACACACTCTTTTCACATTATTCCTTCCAATCATTCACGTACTATGAAATTGTAGATAGAGCTTAGTTTAGTCAAATGGGCATTATTGTACTATACATAAGAGCACTCCAACACAAGTGAGAACTAACACCAGAACACGATGATGCAGAATGTTAAACCGGTAATTCACGAGCTTGGAGCAGATGCTCAACCTTCGGATTGATAAATTGTTTCCTAGGCCCGCGAAAGCTTCCATGATTCATCCACGGCTTCCTCTGCCACATCCCGTGGCATTCTCGTACACGCTTTTCACCGACACGAGTACCAGCAGCAGAAGCTGAATGGAGCAACGCTGAAGAGAGGAAAATGAAGAGCAGAAGAGCAACTGAAGTGAAGAAGGTCCTCAACTGCACCATTGTGATATTCTGTTCTGATGGTTTATTGTTAGGATCCTTGGGAGTTTGGTGCTAATAAAGAGACTTTGCTTTGCTTAGAAGTCACTTGGGGAATCATTTTATCTCACACTCCATACATTGGTTCTGGGCCCTTTGGTGGGGTTGGTTAGTGTGTCTAGTTGTAATGATTGAGTGTAAATTCTATCTGCCATAGGTGGAAATCATGGGATTTCCACCGCCGCATGTGGGCCCTATAAGACTTTTTTTGTTATAATCTTAACCGTTCATCTTGTAGAACACGTAGAGTAGTATACCCATGAAAAAAATTAGCTTGATTGGATATCAATAGGTATATCAAAACTTGAATTTTGGTTTACAGAATGGAGGGTCATAGATTTTGAAGTTAAATTGTTTATGGCAGTCCATTTCCTAAACCGAAATTCAATTTTTAATATACCCATTGATGTCTGACCAAGCTCATTTTTTGCGTGCATATACTATTATGTGGGCTTTACAAGATGAACAGTTTAGATTATAACAAAAAATGCTTGGTGGAACCCGTAACAAATTGTGGTGGAAAACCAAAGGTTTCCACCTGCGATGGAAAGAATTTTAACTCGTAATGATTTTGTTGTGGTAGTTGAAATGAATAAATTAATTGTATATAGTGTGCATAGGTATGACTTATGTGTATGACAGCCATTTGCCAGTGAAATCACTCACATGAGCCTAGAAAGTATTCGGGGGAAGCCTCCGCCCACATCACCATTCAATATTTTTTGACCCACGAATGTCCTGGGACCCGGGGACCCTGCCGAGTGGGGCGGGTGCCAAGCGGCCAATCCGGCCGTTCATCTCGGAATCAACGGCCCGGATCGAAACATCTTTTTCCTTTTCTTTTTCTTTTTTTTTTAAATCCATTCGGTACCTTTGCATCTGGGCCGTCCAAAACACTTTTGGACGGCCGAGATGCGCTCGGCACCCCTGCTTGGCAGGGTCTCCCGGTCCAATGTCCTGATCACTTGGACATTAGCCCCAATGTGAGTAGGATCGCTCAACCATGCTTCAATAGTTGGAGAAAATCAAAACTGGCAAAAAGAAAACGCTATTTTGGAGTTTTATCAACAATTTGCTTGTGTTACAAATTTGTTCGGTGCTTCATTAGGCCTTAAACAAAACATTTTGCGGAGACATCGGAATTACTCATTTAGATCGCATCACAAATATATAAGGTCTAAAAATCACTTTTTATTTTTTGTCTTTAATTAGAACAATCAAACCAACTTTTTTTTTTTCTCCAGCTTTTAGAGCATTGGCTTGGGATGGGAGCGGGATTTCAATATTGGGTGAATGAATGTACCTAGAATGAAAATTTAACTCCGAACATGTGATCTTGGGTGGGCAAACCTCTAAAATTTTAATTTTTTTTGGAAATAGTTGTATCGTAGTAGTGAAGATTTTTTGAAACTTGGGGTAGGCGATTACCTGGACTCGGCCGTTTCTCAGTCCGTCCTTAGCTTTGGCAACTATCTCCCTAACATGCATACCGAGAAAAAGGTTTTTTGTTTTTTGTGGTCCGAACTTCATTTAATAAATTCATATGGCATCTACATGATTTCCATCCACATAAAGAGATATGGGAAACTCATCAAGCTAGAAAACTAAGAATAAACAATGCGCCCAAAAGGCAAACTAATGTCCTAATTACGAGCAAAGCTCCCAACACATTACTGCGACCCCTCAACGGCCGGCATAGTGAGGTCAGACATTGAATCTCCTCGCCTCAGGAAGGCGAGCATCCCGAATCAGAGGCAACAACCAATTACGCGGATGGAAATCAAACAGGCGGCCAAACAAGAAGGCAAGGAAATCGAGAAAAGGATTACTCAACACAATGTGAAACGAGTAGAAGAGCATTGCGCGGTTTTTCGTGTGTGTGAAGCGCACAATCTATGCGTCTTTTTTTATATGTGACTTTGGACTAGTCATTTTTTACTAGTAGTGGTAATTGCTATCTGTATTTCATTTGGCCAATTATTGGTACTTTCGGATTATCATGTCGTATTTTTCATAAATAAAATATCACAATTACACAATGTGGATTACTCATTGTCTTCCAACTAGTCTATAAAAATAAATGATATTGTCTCTACTGCATACTTTGTCGCAACGTAAATGGTTGAGAGTACCACGTAGGCACCGCCACGCGATATTCTGGGAACGTTGAATAATTATTCATTTCATTTCACTCTTATGTAATCTTTTTATTTTATTTTATTATGATTATCACCCTTTAAAGTTGGACTTAAGTAAGATAATGCACGTGCACGCGTGCCAGGACGGGAGCACGAGCACAATAGTGCAAGTGCCCTTAACAATATCCCTGAAAATTAAAATTCACGATAGCCAGACCAAGAATTGAGATCCGGAGCGGAGGAGCGAAGGACACTGTTGAAGGATGTTGAAGGATTATGTGACTAAAATTTCAACCTTTTTAATAAGGTGATATTGCTAACTCTTGTCTAATCTACACATATAGTAATAGCAGGGATTTCAGGGGGGGAAGTTACTCCGTACAATTGTTAGGTGAATTCCAACCGTGTAACTGTGTAAGGTAAGTTTAGTAGCAATTCTGTTAAAAAAAAGTTTAGTAGCAATAATGAAATGGGGCCACTACGATAAATAATGCAATAACACGTAGGAAATTGATTTTAACATTTCAAAAATTGAAGTAGGGGCTCCAAAACGACGTCGTTTTGTGTATCAACTCAGTACAGTTTTGGAGCTCCTTTATCAATTTTTGGAGTGCCAAAATCAAAATCCTAACACATACGAGTAGATCATTATTTGCATACTCAAAAAATTGTTGAATATGATAAATTGGTACTTGAATTTTGACCGCATGAATGCAAAATACTACTAGTATTAAAAATGCTTAATATCAACAATGAAGTAGGCTTGCGGGACCCATAATAATGAGAAATGTTATATTATTATATTATACATCATAGAACACGGCCGTAAAATATGATTAGCATTTAAAGAAAAAATTACTATACTTTGATTTAAATTAAGTTATTTCAAACTCTATCTTACGTAATGCTTTACCCATCGTTGTCTCGTCAACGTGGGTTAACTTTTTAAAAAATCATTTACGAAATTTTGACATTATAGTTTTTCATCCTAGTAAAGCATAAATCTTCACGTACAAGTACAAAAAACGTAGCGTGGCGTAAGCGGAGATGGCCAAAAGAGCATATATGGGTGAAAGTCCCTCCCTCCCCACAGAGTCTTGGGTTTGAATCTCGATTGCAGGCAATAGGGCCCTTGTACAAGATTCTATATAAGAGGGCCTTCGACTCCACTCGCACTTTAGTGGATTTATGGTGACAGACTGTCTTGCTCCAGACAATGATTGATTCGTAAGAACACTCTGTAGTAACGATCTTAATCGGGACAGGTAGCCACAATTGAACATTCCACAGTGGGTCACGACTATGAAGGGAAGTTACAATGATCGCTCATTCTCATCCATTCTTTTGGCTTAGAAAAAAGAAGAAGAAGAAGAACGAGAATGTAATGTCGCAAACTCCAAAAACAATTTCAAACAAGTTTTTTAAGTACTTATTTTTTTATTTATTTGCACTTATTTTTCTTAACGGAATAGGTCCTTGGTTTCTTTCTTTCATCCATACTTTCAAAGGAAAACAGTATGGTTTTTAGATGATTTAGGTCTCTTTGGCCTAATTTCCTTATTATTTATCTTGATTTTCTAATTTTTCTTGTTAATTTTGCCTTGACGACAGAAACCTTCAAAAGTAAAAAGTGAAGGCTAGAAGTTACTAATTCACTAAAGACAAAAGCAATGAAAAATTGACAAATTCCTTAAGCATTAATTTTTCCAATTCTAGATTTATATCGTTTTTATCTACTGTGATTATTTTCGTAGAGATGATAAATATAGTTCAAAGATAAACTCTCTCAATTTTAAAATGTATTATACAAAAATAAAAAATAATTCTAAGAGAGAAAATAAGTCAACGACTACAACATATCTCAATCTATATTACACATATATCTTGTTTACCCATCGTTGTCTCACCAGCCGTGGGTTACATTTTTATTTTTTAATAAATCCCTAAAAGAATGAGTTTTTTACCTCAAGATATGCCAAAACCAAGGGTGCTATACGTTTTCAGAATCCAAAATAAGCACTTATTTTTTAAGAAGATAATTTCAAGTTTAAAAATAATGTGTTTACACAAGTAATTTTTCTAGCAATATGGATTTTGTTTGATAGATCTCATTGAGATCTTTTAAACGGTGCAAAAAAATCAAAAAAATTATTTTTCATTTACATTATTTTTTAGTTTGAAAAAGTGAAATAAGCTGCTTATTTTTTATGCAGGTTTGTGGAACGGGGAACACTAATCTACAACGGTCAGGGATGTTCGGACTAGTTTACGCGCTTCTCGACTTACTCACTCCCTGATTCAGTCAAAGGTAAGGCCATCCACGTCAGAATTGGAAAATTCACAAAACAATTGTTTCTCACGACACGATTAAAAAAATCGAACCCTAATCAATTGTGTGATAAACAAACCTTCCAACCAAAGGGATTAACCATGCAATGAACACTAATCTAACCAGAGAAAAACATCTTTACCGAGCAACCCGTAAATAAAGTTTACGATACTCAATCGCGCATGTACAAAAGTGTTTTTTACGGTTCGGATTGAAAACCAACTTTGACCTTATCGGTCAAAATTGAAAAACAGATTTCAATCATTAATTGTCAAAATGAACGATCGAAATTGTGCGAAATTGTGAATAAGTTTCTCTCATCTAACTATCCCGCGTTACACACAAGCAAAGTGAGTATAGTGCTTTCTTTACTCAACTCTCGCTTCCCCAGTTCAAAAAACTCTCTCTCTTTCTCTCTCCCTCTATACTTTCTATTTCAAAACCACTCTCTGCGGAAGGTTTTCCTGCAAAATTGCCGTGCCACCGACACCATGAATAGCCGCAACGATCCCAACCCATTTGACGAAGAACAAGTCAATCCATTTTCGGTAACAGCCCTGCCCTCTCACTTCGCTAATTTTTCCCACATTCATAACCGCACCGTGGATCGACCACACACGTCGCAGATCTAGCCACATTTTTGCTTTTTAATCTCATTTTTGTTGATCCGTTTTTTATTACCGCATTTGGTTCGGTTTTTCTTACATGGACAGGTGTATCTTGATTTGGGTGGGTCGATGGGTATTTTGAGGTTATTTTAGGTTAGACATGGGTCTAGATCTGAAAATAGTAGCTTCTGACTGTGGTGGTAAAAATGGTTATGAATGAGATTGACTTAATGAATTCTGAGTGCAATAACATTCACCCATCTTGTAAGTGGATGAAGAAAATTAAACTCTTCAATATCTGCATAAAATCGGGTATGCTTTGCGGCATAAGGTTGGGTATGGGTGGGATATTTTTTATTCCCAACCGTACGATAAAGGGAGGAGATTTGGGTACGTGTGATGTCCCACGGCACAACAGAGGGTGTTATGCCCGCCCCGTGCTCATTCCATGACCCAAACCATTCATTTTGTATGACCCAATGAGTATCGCATGAAATCCAGGTTATTTTGACTCCGGTCACCACATAATCGTATCATATTTGTTTTTACGGAAATGGTGAAAATTATGTTTATGATAATTGACGTTTACTTTCTAAAGATAAATGTCTTTAGTACACCCATATTTGACTAATATAATCATTTGCATGGATGATCTACTCATGGGCTATACCATAGGTCCATATGAACGGGGAAAATTATGAAGTTGTGCCTGGGATAGGCCCCACAAAGGGTACATCACCCCATGTTGTGCCCAAGCAGGTTCTCCTTGGGCTTAGGGTGTGATACTGTGATGTGTAAAAATTCAAAATATTTGTATAGAAGTCCGTTCCATTTACATGAATATTCATAAAGTCAAGGCAAAAACTCATAACATGCAAATACTATCGATACAACGTTAATTTTGTGAGTTTATGTGCAAGTGTGATGATATATTTATGATTTGTCGGAAATCTAATGGGTATGATCAAATATCAATGATGTCGCGTGTTTTGTTGTTATGTTGATTTTGGCATCTTTTTTCTTTTAACAGCTTTTATTTTTTATTTTGGGGTCAGTTCGAATTTTTGGATCTTTGTTGGTGCAACCACTGGAAATAAGGTTCTGTCAAATTCTAATACCGGAATTATCTATTCTAATATACCAAGGGAGAACGCCTTTTGTTATGAACAATTTTGTTAAGTGGAGTTACAAAAGTGATTTCCATGATTGCTCAACAAAAAGCCAAGGAAATTTCAACTATCTTACTGTGGCATGAATTAACCATTGGGAAAAATTATATAAGAATTAAAAACTTAATTAGAAACTCCTCACTAAGCAAATAATTGTTTACGGTTGTAAAAAAAGCTGTGCTGAGAGCACATGGAGAATTCCTATAGAAAGCAGTAAATAATTAGCGCCATCTTGTTGTTATATGGAACTGTAAATGAGACCATTTTGGTGCAGATGTGTTGTCAAGTTATGTTCTATCAATCTATCTGATGTTCTCGGAAAGGTGTCATTAGAATTATAATTGCAAGAAAACTGAAAAGATTTTGAGGACAACCCTCGATGGTGAATGCAACATTATTTAAGGTTTGTTAGATAGCTTCCGAAAAGGGAATCTGAAACGAGGCATGGTGATAGTCGTAAGTGAGGTGGTTCGATAATATCTTGTCAATCGTGCATAAATGGGCAATTTAGGATCGATCATATAGGTGTTGGAACATATGTGAAGGATTTGAGTCCCACATCACATAAATAGAATAGGGTTGGACCTTAATATACTTTTGGGTGGCTCACCACTTACAAGGCTTAAGCTTTTAAGTGGACTTGGGTCATTCAATGTTAATTGGGGCCCAAGTGATGTGGTGTGGACTGTGTGGATACTCCCCAATGGATTGGGCCCACGCGCACATGGGGTGAACCTTTGTGGATCAGACTCCTAACAATAGGAAGCTATTCTTTCTGTTGTAAATTACAATCTTAATTTGTGAAGAAGTAGCAACTGTAGAACCTTTGGAGAGAAGTTACTCTGGGGAATCATGATCATCAAATCTCTTATAATTGAACCGTCTGGGTCACCACCTTTCGAGACTCAGATTAGATCAAAATCATATAATACCACTTTCACCATGACCCTCTGGAGCAATCATTTTGCTGCCACTATTGTTTCTATGCCAGACGTTATAATCACTTGTCATGCTCCTAGTTACCCTGAACTAGAGAGGAAGAAGGCCAGAGGATTAGTGTGGGAGTTTGGCCCATGTGGAGATGAGATTGACCGAAAGATCCAAGATTGATATAGAGATGGAGCATTCAGCACAATTTTCCATTTGGAATTAGAGACCATTTGGAAAAATCCTTCTTAACAAATATAGTTATATAAATAAGATCTAAATTCCAGCAATGGTTTTGCACTACATATATCTAATGCTCCATAGGGAGAAGCAGGCAACAACAACCTGGTGCTATGAGAAGGAGCTAGGGCAAAATTCGTTGGTGTCCTTTGCACTACTTATAGGTTCCAGATTTTATGACCCATGGAATGACATGTTTTTGGGTCAAGAAAAGAGAAACAGGAAAAAGAGATCTCGAGACATGAAAGGTGTCCTTTGGCTGGAGTGCTTGCTTGAATCTAGCTAGTCCCACTAAAATGGAATAAACTTGTGCTTTATATGCGGAATGGCTACTACCAAATGAAGAAGTCTGAAGCAGCTGTGGGAGGCTGGGAGCTCGCTGCTGGTGAGGGATTTAATGTGAAGAAAGCATTCTTTTGTTGATTCCTGTAATTAAGTCGATGGCATGCTACAGGTTGTCAGGTTATCTACGGGTACAAAATCATGCTTTGGGGACCCAAATGAAATTAGAATTTGGCTGCTTAACAACAGTTGGACCAAAGTTGATGATAACTACGAATTAACGCCAACATATCTTAGATTTTTTTTATCTAGAAGTCTATGACTTTATGAAAAAACAAATGGCCGTTTGTCAAAGACAAACTACTGATAACACGATATATGCGTCTATAAACGAGCATATATGTTTGGTTCCCTACGTTGAAAGAGTTGGAAGCCCGGGTGTTGTTTATAAGATGCTTCCTTTCGGGTGCCAAACCACAATGGGGACATGGGAAAGGATGACTTTGCTTAGATGAAGCTCATGATCTTTGCATTGCTATTTTTTCATATATTGTAGTTATCAACTGGAATACAACAAATTTATTGGCAACTTTTGATGTAATCATGTTTGGTAAGAGGGAGAATAGCTTTAGGGATAATGTAGAAATGTGGGCCCTAACAATAACAGCATTTAAGAGGGTTGTCTGTAACTGTAACAAGACAGATGTTGTACGGTTGGATAGTCTCCTTTATCTAGCTGAACATCCCTGCTTTACATTTTCAGGTTATTGTAAAAGCATTTGTAGATTCAGGATTTAAGAGACAGAAGAAAGGTTCTAGATTTATGGAACGAAAAGTCTGCTTGTATTTTGAAGTTGTGGTTTTCTGAAAAATAGGCACTGAAAGTTTTGATCTACTAAAGGTTTTTTACTGATTCGTTATAGAGAAATGGCATGGTGTTGTAATTGTGAAGCTTTATGAGGACTTGAACAGAGGTTCTGAATTTGAAATGGTTTTGGGGTTTTCCCCTGGGGAAGAAAATGGAATATTGGTACCCCAAGGAAGTCGAGCTTTCATTGTGGTTTTGGGTTGCTAGGGTTCAATATGGGCCCACATAGACATTGTTATTTGTGAAACCTTAGTTCAAAAGTCAAAGGAAACCATAGTTCACCCCATGATTATCTACCCATTGCAGAATGTTTTAATCACCAAATCTGAATCACACTTTAAAAATTTCACGGTAATAGTAATGTAAAAATCGTTGTCAAAACTGGTTTGTGTGCGTAGTTGAGTAACTTTTGCTTTTAGGTGTCGAACTGCAGATACATGCATAATTACATGAACTTGTGATTGGCCCTGGGCCAGTCCTTAGTGGAGTTTAAATTAAATTAACAGACGAAAACTTGTTATTTGTTCTCTCTGTTAGTAACTAGTTGATGTATCATTGCCTAAGCTGCTTCATAGAAGTACATTTTGCTTTTTAATCTTTTTTCTTTTTTTTTTGGAATTCATGGTTGAATCATGCAATTTGGATTTAACTTCTTTTTTTTTGTATGTTGTATTCATTTAATTGGATTATCATGCCATCCGAACTATCATTGCAGAATGGCAGTGCTGCTCCTGGATCAAAGTCACGCATTCCCCAGATGGTTGCTCAAACTCTGGGTTTTGGCCAAAAACATGATGCAAATGTTGATATACCATTGGATACAATGAATGTATGAAATGTTAGAGTATATCATAAATTTTCCTGTGATTGTATTGTGAGCACTGAGTTGCATAACATGTGGTGCGAAATGGCAGGATGGTAAGAAAAAGGAGAAGGATCTTGCTACTTGGGAAGCAGATCTGAAAAGGAGGGAACGAGTTAGTTCTTCAGTCCTTCTATTAAGCATATGTTGCCAATGTAACTTATAGCTTTGTCTTTCTTTTCTGGATTGCAAATTGTCTCACGACCTTAAGAATAGCAACCCGACTACTTTACAAAATGATGATGACTCATTGAGATGTTTCCATATATCTTGGTCACGCATTTGCGCTGTAGTACATGGTACATGTCATCTCTAAATGTTACAATTCACCCGCATAGGACCTATGTTACCAGAGAACGCTATTACCCTAGCGGATTATGTTTGGTATGAGCTTTCCAAAACATGGTACACTACCATTCTGCGATCCAAAGCGATCCCACAATTTTTCCCCAAATTGCTAACTTACTATGGTAAAGATCGAGAGAATTTGGAATTTCGGTGAGAGAAATGTTAAAAGTTCGGTCATTATGCTCCTAGAACTGTTTTTTGTATGAATATAATTTGACAAATAATACTTAGTTTCTCTAGATGTCTTTCGCTTGGAAGAGTTGGTTCTTAGTTTTGTCATCTATGGAAGCCTACCCTAACGTACCACAGATTAAGCATGTGGCGTACCCCATTCCTCATACCGATACAATTCGCGTTCCAGCTAACATAGCCTAGGACACTCGAGTAAGAGTTTGAGATATGCCTATCAACAATTAATTTCATTAGATACCTTTATTTAAAAAAAAAAAGAAAGAGAAGAGGACCAGAGAAGAAACTAAGCGTGTCCCTCATCTGATGATGAAGGGGACGGGGCCAACACTTTTAGTCGGAAACATTCACCTTTATTTTGTAGCCCAGATCATGATTCAAGTTTACGGTTAAACGTCATAAAACTCACATTATGCATGGAATATCTATGACGTTGTAAACAGCATTTAACCGCACAGAATAAGAAATATATAGAGTATATGTTTTCTGTTTCTGTATCCTTGAGATGGAAATTAGATAAATTTGACACTTATCGTGTACCTGAACCCAACACATGAGTTCATGTAAGATAGCTTTTAAGAATATATATACTTGTCCTAGGTAGAAGTAGAACTGATGTGTCATGTGTGTTATGTTTTCCAGGAAATTAAGCGCAGGGAAGATGCTGTTGCTAGTGGTAAGCCATGAGATTAAGTCCAAGTGATGTTCATATCTTTGAGAGTAGTTTTGTTTGCTTTCCTGGATGGTGGTTTTTGCTAATTTGATTCTTCCTACATTGCATTTCAGCTGGTGTCCCCGTAGATGATAAGAACTGGCCTCCATTTTTTCCAATCATTCATCATGACATAGCCAATGAAATCCCTGTACATGTTCAGAGGTTGCAGTATTCGGCTTTTGCAAGTTGGTTAGGTATGGGATCATTGCACTCTTTAGATTGGTGCATTTGTCACTTGGACTAAGTTTCTTCCCAATTTAAATTAATCTGAGATAGTTTCACATTGGGAGTGATTGACAATGGCAAAATTTTCAGCCCATTAGCATCCTGTTAGTTATTGTACATGTCTTGTTCAATACAGAATTTGTATCCTGGAAATCCTTTATCTTTGCTAACTTAAATGCCGCCTTCATTCTGCGTTTTTTGTTATATATTAGCATTCTGTTTGTTGGTTATTATGAAGAGTTGTGCAATCCACGCTTCCCTGGAAATCCTTTGCAGCATAAATGTTTTCTGCCTTTTGCATCAGCTACCACAATAAACACGCAGATTATTGAACTCTATATTGGCAATTTGTTTAGTAGATTATGTCTTCATTCTGGATTTTTTTTCCCCCTATTTTGTTCTTTCCGTTCTTCATTTTGGTATGTCATCTCTGAGGCTGGATCATTCAAATTTGGATGATAAGCTTTGGTAAAAAGACTTCTGTAGTATCGTATAATACATATAAATTCGTCTTGTTCCATTCTTGCCCCTTCCGTAAATTAATTTTCTCCCTTTTCACAAATTGCCATTGCAGGTATAGTTCTTTGCCTTGTATTTAATGTTGTTGCTGTGACAGTATGTTGGATTAGAGGTGGAGGTAAGGTTTTTAATGTTTGATTTCGTATAGAGTTTGGGCATCTAAAAAATATTGACATGATACAATATAGAGCTTCTGAGTTATGAAATGGTTTCACTATCTCCAGGTGTAAAAATCTTTTTCCTGGCAACGATCTATGCTCTACTCGGATGCCCCTTATCATATGTTCTATGGTATAGGCCACTTTATCGTGCAATGAGGTATTCAACTGTGCCTTCTTTTGGTTTTTCATTCTCTGACTTCACCTATGCCACTTCTGGAGGTTCCAAATTCATATGTACTTTGTTCTTTATTTGTAAAGGGGGCTGTGGGGGGCTTTCTTTATGATTGAAATTCATCCATGCTAAAAAGTGGTAAACTGGCAGGTGGCCCCTGCCCGTAACCCCCTCAACCTGGAAGGGGCTCCAATGGATGCAGTTCTAAGTATTGAAACTTATAGGCTATAGCATTTATAAAATATCATATGGTGTATCAATATGGGAGCATATGGATAGCTACATGATGATTAACTTGTTGAAAGGTTTTTATATTTTGATACAACACGAAAGTTCTGGATGGAGTGCTGATAGATGTAGAATGTGACTCTCTGTTTCCACACTGCAGGACGGACAGTGCACTAAAGTTTGGCTGGTTTTTCATGTTCTACATGGTGAGTCTGGTCATGGACTGATATTTTACTGCTTCTTGAAGTTTGACTTTTGTTTCTTTGTGTTTGACATTACTGGAATTTGCAGCTTCACATTGTTTTTTGCATATTTGCGGCTATTGCTCCTCCTATCGTCTTCCACGGGCAGTCATTGACGTAAGTTCTATTGACTTCAGTTTTTGAGTTTAAGGAACTAATTTCTTAGGAGGTGATCTGATAGCATTTTATTTTTCAGTTTAAGCATTCATGTTGATTCATTGTGATATTTTTGTTGCGATTTAGCTGGGAGTGTTTCCTGCTTAGTATTTCAAGTTCATCATCAGAACTCTGAGCAGTTCTACATGTGTCTTTAATGTCTTGTGGTGTATCATTGTTTAATTAACAAATAACACGACAGATGAGACAGCAATTTTATGGTCACTGTATTTGAAATTCATTTCTAAAAGAGAAAGGGAAACATCCTTGTTCTACTCTCGGTTTATTTCAAACTGTGTTTTTTCTTTGTCGCTCGTCAAGTCGTCATGAACTGAATTATAGCTGAACAAGATCTAATAATCTCAAGGTTTCTGATTCTTTAAAGGTGTTAGTCGTCAGTTTTATCATGATAGTTTGTAACTTTGTCAAAACTTACCCAATACAAAAGATTTCTACTATGAAACCTTTTCTGCTTTTTACCAAATTAAAAGTGCTTTGGACCTTTTTCATATGCCTTCTGGTTATTCTGTACTTACGGTTCCTTAGTTCCTACCAATGTTGATGGGTTAAGGGGTAAGGGCCCATAGCCCCATACTCTTTAAGATTCAGGTTGCTAGGCGTATGCCATAAACTGCTCCTAGTCCTGAACTCTTGATTCTTCAGTCATTTTGGGTTCTTCAAGAAAGCGTCGTAGTACTTTAATGTTCAGAGACAGTCGGTGATTGAGCTCTGTAGCCAACCCAGTGCATCGATTTAGACGCTGAATTTATCTTGCTTTACAAATTTGTTAGTCTTGGTGAACAAAATACTAGAATAAAGTTTTGTTGGTTGGAAATACAAACGTGAATGCTTTTGGGATTAATTCTTCAGTATTATACTCATTCTGCAGCTTTAATAATTACTTGTATAAAGAATATGAGATTTTGTTGCTTCTTACTCGTGTCCTTTGATCTTTTTAAGTAATCCATTGGTCTCTCCTTTTCCAATCTCAGGGGAATTCTTGCTGCAATTAATGCCTTCTCTGACCATATTTTGGTGGGGGTAAGTTATATTATGAGCCTGATAATATTCGCTTTTTCTTTTTAATAGTTATGATGTATGTGCTCATGCAACTTATTATTTTCTTGCACTTGGATCTTTTCGGAGTGATATGGTTATGGCAGATGGTAGCACTAAGTGTAGGAGTATACCCAAATTGACTTTGGAGGCGGTAGTTTGAGGAGACCTAGGTTTCTTGGATATCACGGAACATGAAACCCTCGACAGTACTCAATGGAGACAACGGATTCATGTAGCCAATCTCAATTGATTAGAACTTAAGGCTCGGTTTGTTTTGGATCTGTTGTAGAAGCCATTTCCCCCCCTTTTGAATGGCTACCTCTTGTTGCCCCCTTTCTAACACGCCTGTCTATTCATGCAATTTTTTGTAATGCTGGACAACGTCTAAGCCAACATGACTTGATTTCGTTTATTATTGTGCTTAGAATGCCTTAAATGATGTAAGGAATTAAGGTCATACGTGTTTTTCTTTTTGCTTTTCTTGCAACGACTTCTGGTATTTATTGTATGGATATAGGTACAACTAATGTCACTTTGTTTTCTTGCAGATTTTCTACTTGGTCGGATTTGCCCTGTTTTGCTTGGAGTCACTTTTAAGCTTGTGGGTTCTTCAGGTTAGCTACAGAAAACTTGAAATATCTTTTCAGTTGTAAAACTCTTAGCTATGTGCACATTGTGATTTATTTAATTTTCCTCCATTGTGATAGTAATGAATCATCTAACAATTCCAAGAATTCATAGATAGGACTGCCCTAGTCTTTCTGACAACAATATCTTATGGTACCTATTAGGAGATATTTGTGTATTAGTGAGTGAGGGTAACTTAGTCTTAGCCATTTTGTATCTTGTACTCATACAAGATACAAAATGGTGTGAGAGCCAAATCCTAAGCTTAATCCACCAACCTCGTCGATGCCGTCACGATCCACGCCACCATAGCCCTTGGTGACTCGTGACGCATACAGTAGATTCATTCTCTCTTCGGCTACCAAAAATTAGTTTAAGAATATGCTTATTAATTCGAAGTTCATTAAACAGGAAAAAATATTACATAAAGTTTATCCAACCATGAAGGCAAAATCATTGGTGTGTACAGAAATGCGTTGGTGTGATATGTTTCCACGTTTGAGTTATTGGTTTGTATAGTTGATTACTTAAACTCTCTTGTTCTGTTTTGCAGAAAGTTTACTTGTACTTCCGTGGTAACAAGTGATGCGTGAACCTGGGTCGTGTTCCATTCAGATGTTTGGTGTTACCGTTTGTTGAGCTCTTCAGCATATTCCTTCCATCCTCCATTGTCATCCTTTTATCACTGAGGTAGTTGATTGCCTTCGAGAGAGTGATTGACGTGGTATATATATTGTTCTTTTTTCGTGTTACATTCGAAGAATATTTTTTTGTTCAACCATTGAAGGACCTTGTGTGTTCTCATTTTTTAGGTTCGCTTCATGCTTACTAGTTTTGTTGCTTTCTTTCAACACACCATTGGTACAAAATATTATTGGCCGCAATTGATCACGGCGTTAATGGATTCTTTGATGTAAGGATTTTGTTACTCTCATCCCTCGTATTTGTGAATGTCTGATCTTCTTAAACATGTCTTTGGGCACCTTACTCATATTTCTGTTTGGTTGTAAATGATGGTCCTTCCATCCATATAACTGCCAGCATAATATACCAGGAAGGGTTAGCTGCGGATTAAACAAAATGCTAAGTTTGGACATGCGGTTAGCATGTTGGTGTGAATTTTCCTCGGAAAATCTACGAATTTGAAAAATCGTTCACTTTGACAAGGCTTATTGAGGATTACCCATTTGTTGGATCTTTTTGTTTTAAGTTCTGCTTTGAAGAAATCGGTTATAGGACCTATTTACTCTTTCCTTGGAGAAGTAAACAGTTGTATATTTTTGTCCTCAACCATCCCTCTTCTTACATTAATGGGCTTCATGCTGGGTGCAGCCTAATATGCTTGTCTACAGTTCTTCTAGTCTAAAATCTAATCCCGAATTTACAGGATAAAGGTTATAGCCATGGAAATGTTTTTAATTAGGACCCCTGCAAGTGGGTGACAAAATTGGTTCTCCAGGATTAGTCGAGGTGCGTGTAAGCTAGTCCGGACACCTGAGCTATCAAACAAAAAAAGAAGCCATGGAAATGTTTAGCAATGAGATTTATATGGGTTTGGTTAAGAAAAGTAGTTTCTTTCCATCGATCATCTTCTATCACCTTCGTAACTTTGTTATTGCCTTCTTCTGGGAAATACACTAGTTCAGGAAGCACCATAAAAGAAATTGT
Source organism: Rhododendron henanense subsp. lingbaoense (assembly GCA_020567845.1). Taxonomy (NCBI): domain Eukaryota; kingdom Viridiplantae; phylum Streptophyta; class Magnoliopsida; order Ericales; family Ericaceae; genus Rhododendron; species Rhododendron henanense. The sequence continues at coordinate 24,516,138 of CM036315.1, forward strand.
GCTGAGAAGTATGTCGGTAATGGAAACCAAAGGCGTCTGGATCCCTTCATGTGAATGTGATCTTCTCCTGAGCAGTGCGTGCCTCTGCTTGAGATCTCTCCCATTTAGCCAATCAACGGTTCCGATTGCACTCTCATTGAATGAACTAAACATCGCGTCGGTTTGAGCCTCGGGGAGAAAAGGGAAGAACCCCAAAACAGGATGAGCTTCCACACAATTTCATGCACTCTCAGTTTAAACATTTTGGAATTCACATCCTTCAATCAATCAAGAATAAGTAACCCAAATTAGGTTTACTTCCTCATTACCATTGTTTTATTCCTAAACCTTCAGAGAGATCAAGACCGAGTCACCCAAATACCGATATATGTGATACTCCCTCCGTCCCTTTTTAAGTGTCTTACTTCGTAACTTCAACTTATTAAAAAGACATCATCATTATACCTTTCACATCAACTTTTTCCTCCACTTTCCCTACTTACCCATCATCATTACACTTTTACTCACTAACTTTTCAAAATGGAATATACTTTTAGGGACAAAATAGACAATGCACCAACTTTTACCCACCAACTTTACAAAATGGACACTTATTAAGAGAGCCCAAAATGGAATACTGGACTCTAAATAAGGGACGGAGGGAGTATATGAATTCCATGACAAATGATGAAGAGAGACACCATCAGGGTGGTAGCCCAGTTGGCACAGGTGATGGGGCTTAAGTGCCTCTCCCTCCACGTGCACTCGGGTTCGAGCCCCTCCAGTTGCAAAAAAATATATATGAGCTGGAGGGACGCGTGGAGGGCCCTATGCCAGCTGTGCGCCTAGGTGGTGTTGTGGTGACGGTATGTCCTCACGGACAGTAGCTATGGCTACGCCGGTCGCCCCCTCCTCTACCCTTTTTACAGTTCAAAAAAAAAAAAATGATGAAGAGAGACTTTGCGGCCCATTCATTTTGGATATGATACTTTTTACTTGTACTTATTTACTTATTATTACTCGTAATTATCAGAAACCTCAAGGGAGGGCAGTGAAATTTACCCTATTATTAAACAATCCAATTATAATGGATTTTTCTTTCTTTCTCAGGCTATTAATTAAGGCTTGAAGTGATATAAATTACATTTTCAAAAAAAAAAAGAAGTGATATAAATTAGGTGTGTCTATATGTATGTATATATCTATAACTTGCTTGGGAAAAAGTTGTAGGTAAAGAGGGGCAAATTTGAATTTCAATCTATACACACTCTTTCATGGGACAATCCACATTCCTCAGTCAAAAGAAAGACAAGATTACAGTCACTCTCGTGTACTGGTTCACTTTTTCTATCTCCAGGGGGAAGCTATTTCCTTATCATTATAATCTAGCAACCAACAAAACCACAAATAAAGTAGTAAATCTTCACTGAGGCTGTTCCAAAAACACAAATGGAAAACAGAGTGTAGATTTGATGTCGTGGGGTTATCCATCCTTCCGTTCATCAATGGGTGAATGAGCATGTCCTGATCTATCCTTTCTCCCGTGAGAGCTAACAGCGAAACCAACAACTCGGGCACTTTGATACCTAAGTAAGTAAAAAATAGGTATAGAGACTCGAGAGTACAACATACTCCCTCCGTCCCTTTATTACAGTCCAGTATTCCATTTTGGGCTGTCCCTTAATAAGTGTCCATTTTATAAAGTTAGTGAGTAAAAGTTGGTGAATTGTCTATTTTGTCCCTAAAAGTAGATTCCATTTTGAAAAGTTAGTGAGTAAAAGTGTAATGATGATGGGTAAGTAGGGAAAGTGGAGGAAAAAGTTGATGTGAAAGGTATAATGATGATGTTTTTTTAATAAGTTGGAGTTACGAAGCAGGACATTTAAAAAGGGACGGAGGGAGTACCTTTTAGGTTCCATCTTGTAGCAAGCAGCTTGGCCTGCTAGCTAGCATCTTGTGCCTGGCTCGTGTCCTCATAACAGCTTCGTAGTTGTGACGTCATGCATGACATTGCCGAGTGCCATGTTGGCAGTCGCCATGTGGTTGAGCTGTGCCACCCTGGTATCCACATGGTGCCAACTAGAACAGATGTGCATGGTGGACTGCGTTTGATCCAGAAGGATTCGGCCCAATAGCCCATAACCACGGGACCGAGATCCCCTGTCCGACCCCAATCCGGACAGGGGCCTGTCCGACCCCGCTCGGCTGTTGATCTCGCAAATCAACGGCTGAGATGTGCCGAGCCACTTTTTGCTCAAAAACGACGTCGTTTTGGCTCGGCACATCTCAGCCGTTGATTTGCGAGATCAACGGCCGAGAGGGGTGGGACAGACCCCTGTCCAGATTGGGGTCGGACAGGGGATCCGGCTCCATAACCACGGACTAGGCTTGCTTCCCCTGGCCCAGCCTTGCGCGTGGCTCCAGGCAAGCCCCGTCAAACGTCTGTCGTCCCATCAACCTGTGATGACATGGGCCTATTCACTTGCTCGGTTCATGTACCCTTTATTCGGCCCACTACAGATGTTCATACCAAAGTGCTGTTCGTTTCTCTCAGGTTTCTGTTTTGGAGATGGATGGCCAACTTGACAGATTATGTAGGGGGCCGAAATTTACAAAGTTCAAAAGGTTAAGAAGGGTCGCGCACAAATTTAGTATTTACTATGGACACGTCACTCTGTGGACCCATTTGCATCTAAAGCTACAGGAAGCACCAGGTTTTGAGGCAACCTCCCCGGCCTCGGTGGCTAGGGCTCCGATGTCTTTTTCCTAACGTTCCTACTGCTCGGCTGACATTTCCCTAAAGCTCCGATGTCTTTTTCCTAACGTTCCTACTGCTCGGCTGCCTAACGTTCCTACTGCTCGGCTGACATTTCCCTAGCGTTCGGATGTCTTTTCCCTAACGTTCTACACTTGTTGTAACGTTCAACTGAATTTTGCTCCCTGAAAGATCTAACAAATATCCAAAGTCGGTTTAGAAGCTTCTGGAAGATTCTTTGAACAGGTGGAGGACAGGTGTGATAAAGCAAATCTCTTGACACGTGACATCATCCGAATAGTACGATACACGTGGGTGTACCGCCTACCGGTTTAGCACTCCAAGCATTGCCTATAAATAGAGGGCTCCTTCTCCAGGTTTGAGGATCCTGCTTCTTCATACTTTTCTCCCTAAAAAGCATACTCTCTTCTCTTTCTTTCACCTACTGACTAGGTCGTCGGAGCTTCTTCCCGAAGGTACACCCCCCTCCGGTTTGCAGGTAACAGCCTCGGTGGCAACCTTCCCGGGCTCGGCATCTCACTCCTCGGTGGCAACCTTCCCGGGCTCAGGGCTCAGCATCTCACTCCTCGGTGGCTTCCCGGGCTCGGCATCTCACTCCTCGGTGGAGACCTCTCACTGCTCAGTGGCGACCTCTCACTGCTCAGTGGAAACCTCTCAGTGCTCGGTGGCAACCTCTCACTGCTCGGTGGCAACCACTCCAGACTCGACGAGCACCCATCACCGTTAAGCCACATCATTTAGATCAAAGAAAGTAAAAGGTTCAAAGTGGAATTCACCCCCCCCACAATTGGCGACTCTGCTGGGGACCATTTCTCCTAGCTCCGGACTGCACCAATTCCACTCATCATCTTCACGGGTGCTCCTGTTTGGCCGCTCGGCTTGATTACCTTCCCCATGCGCACCGGCTCCTGGGTGATGGTCATAGTGGCAGCTCGTAGTGGACACAATTCCCCGAGCCCCTACAATATCCTCCTTGGTCGAACACCCACGAAACCAACGTATTGCAGATTGCAGACGAAGAAAGGAAGCTTGGAGGATGCATGATTAACGGGGCTACCAACACCAATGGCACTGGGGCTGGTACTGTGCTCGTTTCACCGAGCGAATCTGCTTGTCCTTCTATTTATCTTAACATTCGGCTGACGTTTCCCTAAACGTTAGGAGGTCTTTCCTAACATTAGGTGGTCTTTCCCTAACGTTAGGTGGCCTTCTATTAGCCTAGCGTTTGGCGGACCTACGCGTCGCTATTGTTAGGCAAAATCCTCGTAGTCCTCGGTAATCTAATCGTTCGAGCGAAATCCTCGTAGCCCTCGGCAATCTAATCGTTCGGGCGAAATCCTCGTAGCCCTCGGTAATCTACCCGTTCGGGCGAAATCCTCGTAGCCCTCGGTAATCTAATCGTTCGGGCGAAATCCTCGTAGCCCTTGGCAATCTAATCGTTCGGGCGAAATCCTCGTAGCCCTCGGCAATCTACTCGTTTGGGCGAAATCCTCGTAGCCCTCGGCAATCTAACCGTTAGGGCGAAATCCTCGTAGCCCTCGGCAATCTAATCGTTCGGGCAAAATCCTCGTAGCCCTCGGTAATCTAACCTTTCAGGCGAAATCCTCGTAGCCCTCGGCAATCTAATCGTTCGGGCAAAATCCTCGTAGCCCTCGGTAATCTACCCGTTCGGGCGAAATTCTCGTAGCCCTCGGCAATCTAATCGTTCGGGTGAAATCCTCGTAGCCCTCGGCAATCTACTCGTTCGGGCGAAATCCTCGTAACCCTCGGCACTCTATTCGTTCGGCAAAATTCTCAAAGCCAATGGTTACACATTCGTGCGTCAAAATTCTCGAAGCTGTCTGTTACTGTTAGGCACTTTCACCCCTAACGTTCGGCGTGCCTACGCGACGGTAGGGTTCAGAGGCTTTCACCCCTAGCGTTCGGCGTGCCTACGCGATGCTAGGTTTCGGGGGCTTTCACCCCTAGCGTTCAGCGTGCCTACGCGACGTTAGGGTTCAGGCACTTTCACCCCTAACATTCGGCTAGTATGCTTAGGGAAATCCGATAGGATTGTTTATCGTTCGGCCCCCATATTTTCAACTCCTCCTTCAGCTTTGATCGCTGGAAGAAGGAGTTGAGGGGCTATTGTAGGGGGCCGAAATTTACAAAGTTCAAAAGGTCAAGAAGGGTCGCGCACAAATTTAGTATTTGCTATGGACACGTCACTCTGTGGACCCATTTGCATCTGAAGCTACAGGAAGCACCAGGTTTTGAGGCAACCTCCCCGGCCTCGGTGGCTAGGGCTCCGATGTCTTTTTCCTAACGTTCCTACTGCTCGGCTGATATTTCCCTAGGGCTCGGATGTCTTTTCCCTAACGTTCCTACTGCTCGGCTGCCTAACGTTCCTACTGCTCGACTGACATTTCCCTAGGGCTCCGATGTCTTTTTCCTAACGTTCCTACTGCTCGGCTGACATTTCCCTAGCGTTCGGATGTCTTTTCCCTAACGTTCTACACTTGTTGTAACGTTCAACTGAATTTTGCTCCCTGAAAAGATCTAACAAATATCCAAAGTCGGTTTAGAAGCTTCTGAAAGATTCTTTGAACAGGTGGAGGACAGGTGTGATAAAGCAAATCTCTTGACACATGACATCATCCGAACAGTACGATACACGTGGGTGTACCGCCTACCGGTTTAGCACTCCAAGCATTGCCTATAAATAGAGGACTCCTTCTCCAGGTTTGAGGATCCTACTTCTTCATACTTTTCTCCCTAAAAAGCATACTCTTTTCTCTTTCTTTCACCTACTGACTAGGTCGTCGGAGCTTCTTCCCGGAGGTACACCCCCCTCCGGTTTGCAGGTACCAGCCTCGGTGGCAACCTTCCCGGGCTCAGGGCTCAGCATCTCACTCCTCAGTGGCTTCCCGGGCTCGGCATCTCACTCCTCGGTGGCAACCTTCCCGGGCTCAACTTCTCACTTCTCGGTGGAAACTTCTCACTCCTCGGAGGAAACTTCTCACTCCTCGGTGGCAACTTCTCACTCCTCGGAGGAAACATCTCACTCCTCGGTGGCAACATCTCACTCCTCGGTGGAGACCTCTCACTGCTCGGTGGCGACCTCTCACTGCTCGGTGGAAACCTCTCACTGCTCGGTGGCAACCTCTCACTGCTCGGTGGCAACCTCTCCAGACTCGACGAGCACCCATCACCGTTAAGCCACATCATTTAGATCAAAGAAAGTAAAAGGTTCAAGGTGGAATTCACCCCCCCCCCCCCCCCCCCCACAGATTAGATGAGCTGATTTGCGTCGAGAGCCATCTCAGTAAAATCTCCACCAATTGCTACGGTGAAGTCACTCAACAAATTTTTATATAGAGGTGGATTTGTGAAACAACAGCGGAAGATGGATCAGAGGTAGAAGAGATGCATTTTGTTGGGATCCTTGCATGACTACCATTCACAATGTGAAGGATCTTAATCACTTCTTTTTAGCAGTTGTTTCAAAATCCATCATGATAAAACTCCCGAGCTCAATGTCGAAATTCATATGTGGCCTATTAAATCTGATTTCAAGCTATTCTTACTGATAATGTCAGATCCCTTCGTTTGAAAACTTCTCTCTCAAATGGAGTCCAGTCGTTTTCTCAGACGACTTAGCGGTAAACTCTAGAGAAGTTTAGGTACTAGACCTGCTAAGATACCTAGGCCAAAGCACATATGCAACCATCTTAGCAAGTTCTCAACCATTTGCCAACTAGAGAGAATCTACATCACCGAGGGAAATCGCAATGACCACGCACTAGAATTCACAGCAGCAGTATGAAGAAAAGGTAATAACAAAACAAGATGATGCATTTTCTACTGCCACATAACCATAATTGATAATTCAATTCAACAAGTTTTACCACTTTTCTCCTACAGATGACAAATAAAACATTGATAATGTGGTTATTCTGCAGTTTTTCACTTCATAACCGGGGAATCATACATTGAGCAGGCTTAATAGTTACAACTTACGACTAGAAGACGGCATTTATTGAAGTTGAAACAACTGTTTACTTAACCAATATGCTTTTGTCAAATGCTAAAGCTCAATTTATAAACTTTTCTCTGGCATATCTCACAAACAAAACACAACTTTCTAAGAAATGAACGGCAGGGCTTCCCAACAAATATGCTAGTACATCTATGTACATCATCAAAGCTATAAATATCAAGGATTTTCTTTTATCAACATGTGTCTAGAATCCCTTTTTACAATGCTGGAACTCGACTCAAAGAAATTATGATTTACCAACGAGCTTACAATTTGAGGGGCTGATTGTTTTAACCCACAACTGCAAGCAAGCTTTGTCTGACAGCAGGGACTGAGCATAAAAGAGAACCAAATATACCAGTGAGAGCATAAGCAATGGCACAAAACGGGAGAGCCTCAGGTTCCTTTGCTGATAATGCTGCTGTTCCCAGTCCATGAGCACTGAAACAATCAGGAAAGAGCCTAGTGTAAAAACTACTGGCATGAAATAAGAACCTTTCCCCCCTTTTTTGGTATTCCTTCGCTTTTTGGCAATTTTCTTTAGAACTAACCGAGGAGTGAGGGATAATAATTTCCTCTCTTTTTGTATAGATCCTCTGATTGTTGAATCCGGAATCGTAATTCAGCATTTGGTCCAAACTAGCATATCCTCAGATAGCTACACAGTTCAATAAAACGGGGAGTTGCCATCTCTGGGGAGAAGTCACATACCTAGATGCAGTTGCAATGCCTCGAGCAATAGGATCATCAAAGCGGAGTTTGTCCAGCATTGCTTGCACAAAGTTTGCTCCAACCAGACCAGTTAATACAACAACAGCAGCTGTGAGAGACGAATTGGCACCTAAAACCAAAATGGGAAAGAAAGCAATACAAATTAGAAAATATGACTATCATATTACAAGCATTGCATCCAGTGGTATGCTACAAACAATTTGATTATCAATTTACGTAAGAGGAAACATAACAGAAATATTACAATACCATTCTAGATCATTATCAATTTCAATTATAGGAGCAAAATTAGTCACTGACCTTCAAACAAGGACACAATGCTGAGGGCTAGGGCCACTGTTATACATCTGGGTAGAATTGAAATTGTTAAAGATGGTTCCAACCCAACTAGACGTCCAATGAAAGCGGTTGAATACAATGAGAATACTGTTGAAATGATGACTGATGTGAAAATTTCAGTTGAATGCCTCTTAACAAGCTGAAACAGTAAACAGTACCCGATATCACTTCACAAAAGACATTCATATCTACTTACAGTAAGAATATGTATAGTCCTGATATTGGCGCTCTATAATAATCTGTAGTAAACACATTAATGACACTACATATTACGTATATCTGAGCTATATATGTTACTAAGAGGCAGAAATGAGCAAAAAGTGCACAAAAAGAAGCAGGGCCTATGATTCTTTTGTACAAACTTGTATGTCTTGCATTACAATTTACCATCGACTTTTTTGGATGTTGCTCACCATCCACCCAACTATTGATTGCTTATAGGCTGGTGATGAGTGGTGACTATGATATCAAACGAAAACTAGATCTTCTTGTTCTCTCCTATTATCATGAAAAAGAAAAGAAATTTAAACTACACTTGGTTTAGTTCAGTGTAATCGGGGACAGGGAGGGGTAGATTGCTTAAAGACCTAATATTTGGCGTTATATACATTAAGGGGCTGCCCTTAGGATCGAAACCATTATCCCAAGGTTAGTAGGTCTAGTTTAACCAACGAACCAATTGAGGGGCAGTGGTAGGTAGAACAAGGGGGTTCTCCTTAAAAAAACTGCAAATCACGTCAAGTGTTAAGTGTTAAATGAAATTTAAACCTGCCTTAAGCTTCTAAAAACAAGAGAAATAAACCGTTAAGAATAATCAGTTACCTTTCTCTGTTTGAACATAGAGAAGGCAAAAGATATAATAACTGATCCCAAAAATCCCATCAAAATGTCACCAGCTCCAGGGTTCGATGAGACTTTCGTAAGGTAATATCCTGCATTACTTAAAATGGATTATTACGTAGAAAATAACCAAGTAACCATTATATACAATAGTCAATGAAGTCATAAAATTTGAGTCCTCAAAAACGAAAGGGATAGAGAACTGATTTGGATTTTGTAAGTATTATTGTTAAGGGTGAAAGAGATGAACATGGATTTTCAGCCCTCAAATGAACTTTAATTTCTATATTGTTCAGCTTCAAACTTAATCTGAGCTTGCTTATTAGTCCAGATATGGCTGTAGATTGGGGGAACTCATATACCAGCTAGAGTTATCATGGGTATATGAATCTGATTTTTCTCACAACTCGGAAAATAATACTGGAGGTCAGCTGCAGCTTTCATTCATACCCGTATTGAAAGTGAAGACGACTGCTGGTTTATCCCTAGTCTCCACTAATAAACCAAAACATGAGATCCATTGTACCAACAGATGAACCTAAATCCGATAAATGTCCAACTTAGATATATGGACAAAAAAGGCGTCATTATATCCAGCGGACACAAATATCCTTATCTCGAACCTTCACGTTAGCTATTTAGGAACCTAGTCAATGCCTCACAATCAAGTTACAACCATTTCAGGTTTTAGTTCTGAACATCTGGTCAGAGCCTTTATGATTAGACGGTAGATTGCACAGTTCACACCTCTTATCATCTTCTCAAGCAACTCATCGCATCCTTATGAGCAAAACGGGTTCCAAATAATCAGTCCTTCGAATAAGCAAAGCTTTCCCAATAGAAATATTCACATGGGATGCTAACAACAAGATGTGATTTCTACCATGCATTTAGATTGATATTCATATCAACTGTGCGACTACCAGTAATAGCGCCACATTGTGCCTCAAGAGTGTAGGTGTGCACTGTCTATAGCATGCACCTACTTGCAGTGCCAGGCGCATACATTGTGGCAAACTTGGTTATTTGTTGGCAATAAATTAAGCCTTTACTTTTTCTCTCACTTTCCAATGTTGACACTTTCATAAGGCAAGTCACAGCTTTCTTTAAACCATTTTGAGAACACCCAACTCTTGCTTCAAATAATATAAACTTTGAAAATCTTTCCAACATGAAAGCTATGGTATGATTCTGTTTAAACCATTCCACTATCTTTTTGCAACTTGAATTTGTACCTAGAACAGGATCAATTCCAGAGTTGGAAAGATAAGCAAAAGCCAAAGCTGCTATATCCGCAGATAGTGCACAGCAAAGAATTGGATGGAATACCTTTTTCAGATCAGATGGCAACCTGAAAGACAAAATTTAACAAGGTGATGAAGCGACACTTCATAACAAGAGAACGAACTAATTATACCTCGACAATAATGTTAATTCATTAGATCTGCTAAAATGAGAAACTGCATTTTACCCAGAACCAACCATATAGCCAAGCACAGTAGAAGCAAGTAGAAATGGAAGGCATGTTCTTGCGCCTGTTCCGAGTGCTGTAGGGTACAGAAGTGAGGCAACAAATGACACAAGGAAAATACCACTCCAGGTCCGTATCTCTAAAGAAGAAAAAGGAGGTGGTTTTGACATAGGCTCAGCAGGTATCATTTCTGTTTTTACCATCTTTCTCACAGCTATAGCTGTAAAACCAGCCACAGAGAGTGAAGCCAGCCAGCCTCCAACTGCAAGACATAAGGAACAGTTATACATTTAAATGAGAAATGGTTTACATCACGCAAGCAGAGAGAGAGAGGTTTGCAAGATGAAATACAGTTTTTATATGCTTATGTCTTTCCTGAATGGACAATGGTTTGCCTTACACATTCTTAATTAAAAAGCTGAAGCTAAGTAGAGCGAATATGGCTGAGTTTTCTACTAAAACTGACTTATTTCAAGCATTGATGTCTAACCAGCACCAACCACGAGATAACATCATATTTTTTTTCCTGTGGCAGAATAATCAAATTGAACAATTTAAATTGGGTTTTGTTCCTTAAATACACGACTAATGGGATACTTGGCAGTTAAATCAGATATAAAATCAAAGCGAGTGATTCTGGAGCATGAAAGTCTTCATAACTGCATTCACTTGTTGATATGCAAATACTATTCATCAGGCAAACCTGCAAATGAGGAATTTTTCGGTTTAACCGTTTAAGTACCACACCGATAAGCAGAAGTCTTGAGCACATATAGTTCCAGAGCAACGTCATGATCCTACAGTACCTTGGCTTCGTCCTAATTTAAGACTTTATTTGACCAACAATTGGAACCAGATCTAGGCAGAGCTGAAGTGTGAAACAGGAGTCCATATAGGAGATTTATGAAGTAGCTGGAAGACTGGAATAAGGGATTTGTTTAAGTTGAAGAATAGCAAGGCAAATGAAGGCAGAAAAAAAAACTGGTTTTTATTCTTATCCTCAGTGAAACCACAATTCCAAATACTGCTACATCAAGGAGTAAGGAAAAAAACTGCACAATAGTCCGCTGCTCTGAGAAAATTCTCAACAGTTGTTACATAGCTATTTTAGGCATTCAGCTGATGAATACTCCAAACATTCTTCAAAGCCAACAATTTTCATCCTCTATGGATACTGGCCCACAAAAATTTGTTGCACTCGATCCCATTGCTACATGAAGTGGAGGAAACAACTAACTGGTCTAGTTACAGATGCAAAAGGGGAAGTAAGGAGGAAACACGAGGCAAGTGGTGTGACACGACATGTGATATGATGCTAAATCTTGCAAGATATAGGCTTCGCGTGTTTTGTGGATCATAGTGATTTGGTTGGCAGCCATTAGACATTATAAAACTGACAATAATGTGAATTGGGTACAAGCAACCTAGTGAATTAAGTATATAATGGCAAGTAAGATGATGGGGCACGTGGGCTTGGTAATTTTGTTTAGCTTTGATGAACTTCAAATCTTGTTCAAATCCCCACCATGCCTTTGCTAGACCTAACACTTCTGTAAAAAGAACTGTTACCCAACTTCTCTCCACCAAAAGACCATTTATTTAAAATCCCTACCATGCCTTTGCTAGACCTAACACTTCTGTAAAAAGAACTGTTACCCAACTTTTCTCCACCAAAAGACCATTTTATTTCGTAGGTACAAGTAACCTTACAGAGATATGTTTGCCAAGCGCATTACACAAGAAGTTAGACCAGTTTGCCAAGCCACTAAAAGATTACACAGGAAGATTCACATCCCACTAAAAGAATGTCAAAATACTCCATACAATTCAGAATCCAAAAGTTGACCTACCTATAATGAGAGAGATCTTAACCCCAGAAGCGGCGGGGATATCTTTAACCGCAAGAGGCAAAACCACCAATGAAGGAACATAGAACAACGGAAGCCACCTCTGGATAAACAAAAGTGCGGGCTCAAAGAAGTTCATCAAACTAGTGGCAGCAGCCGGGATGGTAGAATCAAGAACCATGAGAATGGTGAATACACAAAACATCCCAAAAAGGGCGCTTGGGAACTTAATGGCAGCTGCCACAAATGCCTTCTTCAATACCTTATCCATTGCCAGTATAATCCCCAGCGAGACAACCAAATGCAACACCTATAGGCAAACATATAGAACCCATCACAACCAACCATTTATCAACAAAAATAATAAAGAAAACAAAACAATCACAACACGTGAAATACATACTTTAAAAAATAACAATAACACAAGACATAGAGATTTTTACGTGGTTCCCAAATGTGTAGCTGAGTACATCCACAGCTGACACCAGTTTCACCATGTATACTGTAGTTAGTAAATCCACGGCTCACACCAGTTTTCACTATGTATCAAAATGAAGGGAGTACAAGTCACTGATGCGTATAACAAGTGTTCATAATCTAGGGTTTACATCGCCCATTGCCGTGATACCCTGTCAAGGTAATCAGGGAAAGCACGACCCATATCGAATTAGGCTTCACAAGCCCAACAATACAAAGAACAAATCCACTAGCCCTACAATACAAACAACAAATCCACTATTAGGTAAGAAGTGAGAAAACTGTTGCTTACACTTTGAAGGCTTCTGGAAGAAAAACTACTGTCTGAACCCATGGATTTGGCATGAATCCTCCTAGTAGAGTGGGTGTTGTGAGGACCCAATTGCAAGAAGTGCGGATTAGGTCCCAATGCTCTAGCGGGTGTTTTCGCAGTTTCGAGGGGATTTGGCTGGTTATGTGAGATACGGACGCCATTGAAAGCAACTGGGAATATCTTTGGATGGATTTTAGTGGGATACTTTCTTGAGAAAGTGAGATGATTGAGTGAGAAAATTCTTGAAGGGTGGTGATTGGTAAGAGAGAAAGGGGGATTGCGGGGAACAACGGAGGGGGCAGCCATGGGGAGAGAGTGAAGGGAAGAGAGTGGCAGCGTTTCCCATTTTGTTGGGGGTGTGGAGTTTGTTATTTGTGTGGACATGAATGGCTGTTTGAAGTAAAGAAGATGAGACTGACTCTCTCTCTCTCTCTCTCCTGGGACAAGTTCTCGCGGGAATTTCACAAGTTAACAGTTATTTAAGTTGGGTCCATGGCTTCAGGGGTCCCAAAAGGTGAAAGTCACATTACAGTAATTTGAACCATATACCAGACCACTTTCGTAACTAACAAAAAATATCGTAACATACATTAAAATTTACGTGTAACTTACACCCAAAAAACGTAACATTGTACACCTACAATACTTGCGTCCTTAATTATAAACAATTGTGTGTGGTTTAGAGATCCGGAAACCCATTAGTGCAGGGTCTACACCACAGGGCGTGCATGAATAAATTTTTCTCCGAAAAAATTTCATTTGAATTTGGGCCTGATAAGTAGGATAGACCTAAGAAGGTTAGCACTACGAGAACTACAGACCTGGGGAGTATAAGCTAACCTCACCAGGACCTCTCTGGGAATCTACCCGAAGAAAAGTCAGGATTCGCCAGCTCCGCCCTTCAGACAAAGCTGAAGGAAGGTCCAAGGACCAGCTCCGGACTCTAGCTATAACAAGGAGGATAATATCTGAAATATTATCCACGGAATATACCTATTCCATCAAAGATAGCACACTCAGAAACATAAATCCTAAGGGATAAAGGAATGTCGTTGATAAGATAAGTATAAAGTGTCAATGATATACCTAATCAAAGACGGATAAGGATTCCTAGCTAAGGCGGGGAGCCATGAATTCCTAGCTAAGGCAGGACTCAACATCCCTCAAAGAGGTAATCCGGAAATCTACGAGATACAGTCCCACAAGGACTCAACCTCCTATCAAAATACCTATAAATATGATAGTAGAACTACAACAAAAGGTATGCAACCCATAATCGAGAATCTCAATTCTTTCATCATATAGAAAATTCTCCACTGACTTAGGCATCGGAGGGTGGTTGGCAAGCCACCACACCGGTGACTTAAGCTCTTGTTTTGTTTTGCAGGATCAGGTCGAAGCTGACGACAAAGCTGATTCATCAGCTGGCGTCGTCTGTGGGAAACGACTTTTTCCTTACGGTGAATAGTTTTGTATGGTAGAAACCCAATCAAGCAAAACAACAATGGTTTCAGACCCCCCACAAATGGGCGTCGACGATGCCACAAAGGCCGCCGCTGCAGCCAAGGCTGCCAAAATGGCCAAGGCTGCAAAAGCTACTAAGGCCGCCGTCGCCATTGAAAAAGCTGCTAAGGCAGCAACTGCAGCAAGCAAGACTGGAGGCAATCAGATAACTCCTGAAGCGTTTGCTCACATGTAGGAGCAGATAAAAACGTTAACCCAAGGGTTACAAACAGCGATGCAGGAAAACGCGGATCTGCGAAAGCAAATCTCCGAGCCAAGCATCCTAAACTTACGACATAGTCGACATGAAGAAGAGGATCACAGAGAAGAAGGCGAATCCAGCGAGAAGGAAAGCCAAAATCGAAAGAAGCATGGCAAACCACCCCTGGAAAAGCCGCCCCATGAATAAGAGGCGTTGCTCAAGATGCAAGACCAAATTGAAGGACTAATGAAACATATCAAAGCACAAACTCCTGCTACGGTAGAGGAGTTGGTGCAGAATACGGATTCACCTTTTACGCCCGAAGTTATGGGGCTGCCTCTTCCATGGAAGTTCAAGATGCCCCAGTTAGAGACGTTCAATGGTTCCACGGACCCATTGGATCGTTTGGAAATGTACAAATCTCTGATGCATCTACAAGTAGTACCAGACGAGGTAATGTGCCGGGCATTCCCTGTTACCCTCAAGGGAAGTGCTCGAGCATGGTTTAACAAGCTCCCACCAGGAAGCATACATAGTTTTAAGGAGCTTAGCACAAGCTTTGTAAGCTACTTCATTGCTGGCCAACGCTACGGCAAACCAGCAACACACCTCTTGACGGTGAAACAAGAAAGATGGGAGTCATTAAGAGAGTACACCACTAGGTTCAACAAAGAGGTGGTTCAGATAAATGAAGCCGACGATAGTGTAAGCATAACTGCATATATAGTTGGACTATACTCAGGACAGTTTTTATACCTCTTATCCCAAGAGCCACCCAAAACTCTGGCAGAGCTTATGCTCAGAGCTCAGAAGCACATGAATGCAGAGGAAGCTGTTTACGCAAGACGTTCACGTGATAGTTTTGATCCCCAAGCAGGACCCTGACAGATTGGTGAATTTCCTCCACAAGATAAAGAAGAAAAGAATCCACCCACAAGACGGGAGGTGAACCAAAGAATAAAAAGGTGGACTCGAGGTCCTCCCTGAAGCGGGGAGGAACTGGAGGTCTGCCCCAAGGCAGGTACAAGAAGTTCACTCTGCTCATAGCCATGGCAGAGCAGATCCTTAGCAACCTACAAGACGACCCGGACCTCAAGTGGCCTGGGAAGCTGAGAACAGATCCAAATAAGAGAGCTAAGGACAAATACTGCAGATTCCACAAAGACCATGGTCATAACACAGATGACTGTATTGACCTAAAGCAACAAATTAAGGATCTGATCCAAAGAGGAAGACTTCAATGTTTTGTAACGAAGAAGTATCAGAAACAGTCCAGGAGGGAAGATACAAAAGGAAGGTAGAGATGGCACGACGCCCCGGTCAGGTCCCATTGGAGAGATCAAGGTCATCCATGGAGGATTTGCTGGGGGGGAGAGTCTAGCAATGCTAGGAAAGCTCACCTAAGGAAGCTGAGAACAGAGGAACATTTGGAAGTCAACACAGTTGGCCGTCCAAGCAAATTCTAGAAAAAGGAGGAGATACCCATTATTTTCACAGAAGAAGACCTCAAGGGAGTTCAAATCCCTCATGATGACCCCCTGGTTATAACCATTGTCGTGGCAAACTACCTCTCACGCAGAGTACTGATAGACAACGAAAGTTCAGCCGACATCCTCTACCTCCACGCTTATGACCAACTAAAGGTTGGACGAGAAAGGCTAAGGCCTATGACATCACCACTGGTTGGATTTGCAGGTACGCCCGTTTATCCAGCTGGTCAAATAGCCCTACCAATCTATGGGGGAAGAAGGAAGTCAGATTACGCGCATGATAGATTTCATAGTGGTCGACTGTCCCTCAGCATACAATGCAATACTGGGGAGAACAACTCTGAATAAAATCGGGGCAATAATCTCCACGTATCATTTGATGATAAAATTTCCAACACCAGAGGGAATTGGTTGCGTAAGAGGAGACCAGAAAGCAGCACGTGAATGTTACGTCACCTCACTTAGGGGAGCTAACATCTCCATGAATATAGAAAGTCTCGACACACGAGATGAGGGGAAGCTCCAACATAGAGAGCCAGTGGAAGAGCTTGTCGAAGAGCTCCTAGAACCTGGGCAACAAGGGAAGACAGTAAGGATGGGAACAGGATTGAGCACGGTGGCAAGAGCAGAGCTGCTACAATTCCTAAGAAAGAACAAAGATGTCTTTGCTTGGTCCCACGAGGACATCCCGGGAATTGACCCAAGGGTCATATCTCACAAACTGAATGTAGATCCCATGGTACGCCCTGTTAAGTAGAAGAAAAGAACATTTGCTCCAGAACGAAATGAAGTCGCGGCCAAGGAGGTGGACAAGCTCATACAAGCGGAATCCATTCGCGAAGTCCTCTACCCCGATTGGCTAGCCAACGTGGTTATGGTGATGAAAGCCAATGGCAAATGGAGGATGTGTGTAGACTTCACCGACCTCAATAGAGCATGTCCAAAGGATAGCTTTCATCTGCCAAGGATTGACTCCTTGGTAGATTCTACTGCTGGGTATGAGCTCCTCAGCTTCATGGATGCATTTTCAGGGTATAACCAAATCCAAATGCATGAAGGAGATCAAGAGAAAATCTCGTTCATTACCGACAGGGGATTATATTGCTACAGAGTAATGCCCTTCGGTCTTAAAAACGCAGGGGCGACATACCAAAGGCTGGTCAACAAGATGTTCAAGCAACAGATTGGGCGCAATGTAGAAGTATACGTGGATGATATGCTGGTTAAAAGAGCCAAGGCATGAAACCATATAGCAGATTTGGAAGAAACCTTTCAAGTCCTCAGGAAATACCAAATGAAGCTCAACTCAACAAAGTGTGCTTTCGGAATCTCCTAAGGGAAGTTTTTAGGCTTCATGGTGTCCCAAAGGGGCATTGAAGCAAACCCAAAAAAGATTCAGGCCATACTCACCATGCGCTCACCCCAAAACATCAAGGAGGTCCAAAAGCTAACGGAACGTGTTGCAGCATTGAGTAGGTTCATCTCACGAGAAACTGATAGGTGTCAAACATTCTTTAAGGTTTTGAAAAAAGCCTTTGAATGGACTACTATAGAGGAAGCAGCTTTCAATCAGCTGAAAGGATATTTGACATCCCCACCACTGCTTAGCAGGACCCAAGAAGGAGAAGACCTATTTATGTACCTTGCTATCTCCCTTCACGCCGTCAGTGTAGTTTTGATTAGGGAGGAGCAAGGGACACAGCTCCCAATATATTACACCAGCAGGGCGTTGCGAGGAGCTGAGTTGAGATATCCCAGAGTTGAAAAGATAGCCTTTGCAATGGTGATAGCGGCCAGAAGGCTACGGCCATATTTCCAGGCCCACTCAATGAAAGTACTGACAGATCAACCACTTTGAAGGATTCTCCACTGCCCAGAAACATCGGGCCGATTAATTCAGTGGTCAATAGAACTTAGTGAATTTGATATAGAGTACAAGTCTCGGATTGCCATCAAAGCACAAGTGCTAACAGATTTCCTCACAGAGTACACATATCCAGAACCAGAATAGCTCCCCAAGGAAGAACTTAAATCTTGGGTCCTTCAGGTTGATGGATCGACAACTCGAAAAGCAAGCGGAGCTGGTTTGATTTTAACATCCCCAAAAGGGCAATGATGAATCAGTTTTGAGTCTAGCTCCGACCTGATCCTGTAAAACAGAGCTAAAACTTGAGTCACCGGTGTGGTGGCGTGCCAACCACCCTCCGATGCCTAAATCAGTATAGAACTTGCTATATGGTAGGAGAATTAAGGTTCTCGGTTGTGAGTAGTGCGTACCTTTATTGGAGTTCTACCGTCACTTTTATAGGCATTTGATAGGAGGTGGAGTCCCAGTAGGACTGTATCCCAGGGATTTTGGATCGCTTTAACGAAGTGGGTGGAGTCCTGCCTTAGCTAGAACTCCACGTGCACCCTGTTTTAGCATGGAATCCTTATCCGTCTTTAATCATGTTTATCATTGGCATTTTATGCTTATCTTACCGACTTCTCTTCCTTTATCTAGTAGGATTTAGGTTTATCAGAATGGTATCTTGATGGGAGTAAGTAATATTCCATGAATATTACTTATCCTATTTTAGCTTAGTGCTAAAGCTGGTCCTTAGACCTTATTCCAGCTCCGTCTCATGGGCGTAGCTGGCATCTTCTGACTTTGTCGTAGGTGGTACTCTCCTGGGGGGCTTGGGCAAAGCTGACTTCTACTCCCTAGGTCCGTACTGTTTACTGAGCTGACCTTGCCAGATTTATCCTACTTATCAGGTACTCCCCTGTTTCCAAGCTCCAGCTCTTGGTTGGAGGTTAGAAACATAGTCTAGACCTGTGTGGTGATTGCCGCTCTTTCTCTTTTCGGGGGGTTTTAAATGCGTGTTGCATCGTGGGACAGGTGTCGAAATCCCTGCTCTTTAGGTGCTTAGAGGTGGACGACAAAGATTCAGGAGTGCTTATCGGGATCGATGCTCAGCGTTTAAGCTTCCCCTTGTTTTGATCAAACTCTATTAGAGAAGCATTTGAATCAACCCAGGCGAATTCCCGTGTGAGACCTTTCTTCTCCGATTCTCCTTCGTCGTCGTGTTAGAGCCCGTCTTTTCTAGGTACGTTCCCCTCTTCTTGCTGTTCTTCTCTTTCTTTTCATGTTAGATTTTTCCTTTCCTAGCATAGAGATTTCAAGCCCAGAGTGGGCTACTCCAAGGGAGTTTATTTACGCTAGGTTAGCCGGTTTTGCTTCCGCCAACCTTGTCTCTCCCGTTATAGAAGACTTCGCACCTTATTCCATTGTACTCCAAGATAGGGTTTTTTGAGATCTTTTTGATTTATTAGCTTCCTCATATCCACGATCATCCGTCGGAACCCTAATGTCGAAGGGTCTCATCAATTTTTCCTCGATTCTTCAAGTCGAAGAGTTGTCGATGGATGAGGAGGTCCCAATGCGCCGTAGTAGTGTGGCCAGGGCTCCGTCTCATGTGGGTCAACCTAGCAGTGTCAAGCCCTGGTCACCCCCGTCTTCTTTGAAGGTTCCCCGTAGGGTTCCTGCCTTTTCTGCTTCCATCATTCCTTCTACGATCACAAACGAGGAGTTGGCCATTCTTAGGGTTAGGTTTTCGATTCCATCCTCTGTAACCCTTAGGAAGCCCTCTGAATCTAAGCGAGCCTGTTCTTTTGTTGAAACCGAAACATGCATCTATGTTGGGGCTTTAGAAGGAGGTCTTCGTCTGCCCTTTCCAGCCGTGGCGAGGGAAGTACTGAGTTTCTTGGGTTTAGCGCATGGCCAAATTGTTCCTAACTCATGGCGTTTGCTGATTGGTTGTGCCGCTCTTTGGGGAGCCATGTCAAATGGTCTTACTCCTTTGACAAAAGGACCATTTCTCAATCAGTTCTCAATAAAAGAAGCTCCTGGAGGTGTAGGATGGTATTGTTTTACCAAAAGGCCTGGTGGAGGAGAGTTGATCACCAATCTCCCCAATGTCCATAAGAACTGGAAGGATAAGTTTTTCTTTGTTGGGGGAGATGGATGGGAACTCCCGAGTTAGGAAGTTGGGTCCTACACACAGCATGTCCCCAATAGATGGGGGGAACCTGTTGCAAGTTGTAAGCCATAGCTTTTCTTTACCCTTTTGAATATTACCATAAGTTCTTTATTCTCAAGGGTTTCTGTCTTTTATTTTTGTGCAGCTCGTGCTTTATTTCCTTTGACCCCTGCCACAGAGGCGGAACTGAAGTTGGCCTGGAGCTACGAAATCCATAGCTGGGGGTTGCTTGTGACTCCGGAGTCCTTGGCTACTTACTTGTTGGGTCCAGAAACATCTCGTGAGGCCTTAGCTCTTTTAAGAGGTATTTCCAATTTTTATTTAGGTATCGAACCGTCTGCTGACTTTCTCATTGTCTCCACTTCTTTTCTTTTCAGAAGAAGAAAGTGAAGGTAAAGAGATGGCACCAAAAATGGATAGAAATCTGCTGGCCCAATTGAAAGCTGAGAGGGTAAAGCAATCATCTGGTGGCGTAGCTCCAAAAAGGAAGAGCTCTCGTCTCCAGAAGGAGCTGAATGTTGATAGTTTCTTGGATGCTGACCTTTCAAAGGACCCTGCTCTTGACTTAGTGGTTGAGCAGATTGAAGAAGAAGGTGTCGAGAAATTGAAGAGGAAGGCGAAGGGTACGGCTGTGGAGGGTACCCCTTCTAATAAGAAGGCAAAAGCTTCTGTTGGTCCTTCCACACTGGCCAATTTCCAGGAAGCTCTGGAGCGTGCTTCTGGATTGCTCTGTGCAGCTGATAAAGACTCAATGGCGGAGATGTCTCTCCAGGTGGTGGGGGAGCACATGTTGGTCAAGTTGGCCATGGTAGGCTCCCTTTCTGTATCTTTTGATAATTCGTTTTTCTAGTTATTTCTTTCGTTAATCTTTTCTCTCTTATTGCAGGCCACGGCTCGTGGCCGGTATCTTGTTTCCCAAAGCCATAGCTTGGGGAAGCAGGTGGTTACACTCACAGAGACCAACGTGAGGCTCTCTAAACAAAGTGTTTCCATGGCCGCGGAGCTCCAGAAGGTGACAACTGAGAGGGATACTGCCCTGAAGTCAAAGAGAGGTTTGGAGGAGGAGAGAGATACCGCCGTGGCGACTGCTCGAAGTCTGGAGCAGAAGATTCTTGAGTGGGATAAGGAGATGGAGAAGCATAAAGTCATGGGCTTGGGGATGCTGGAGAAGGTGAAGAATGCTCGTAGAGACGCCATTGAACTCTTCCTGCAGTCTCCTGAGTATCGTCAAGATATTACCCAGCAATATTTTGATGGGTTTGAGGCCATGAGAAGTCGTGCAGCCTTAGCTTTTCCAAACTTGGATTTTTCCAAGTTTGAAGTTGATGATGAAGAAGGCCCCTCATGCCTTGACGGGGGACAGAAGGAAGAGGATGAAGGCGATGACGCAGCATCTAAAGATACATCTATTTCGAGCTCTTCCCTTGCATCCTTCTCCAAACTCCTGAAAAAGTCTCTCTTCCTCTTGAAGCTTCAACACCTCCTGGCCCGTCATCTGGTGATGGGAAAGTTGTTGATAATTCCTCCCTGGGCCTTTGAATGGCCTTTAGAAACTTTTAATTGATTTGGGTCTGTAACTAACACTTTTTGAATACTGTCGTACTTTTAACTGTGTTGGCTTGGGAGTGGCCTTGTTGGTTTGGCCTTGACTGGAAAAACTTGTGTTGATGACTGTTGGGAATGATCTAAATGAGATCATATTTTTGGGCCTTCTGAAAGGCTATCTGCCTGAAATCATGACAGGTATAGGTTTGGAGATCATGCTCTTTGTCTTGAGCCGAATTATGGAAGTTTCTGATAGCCTTTGTGCATATTATGCATACTGACTTTGTAGGTCTTGCCAATTCTTGCCCTTATTATTGATGTGTCAAGCACTTGTGTTTTAGTATCTTTGCAGGAGGCGTACTCTTTCTGTACCAAATTACGTAGCTAGAAATTCTATTCTGAGCTTATTTGATTTGCATAGGCGTGCTACGTCTATTTTGGAAATTTAATTTTTCCCTCGTCTTGTCTTCTCTGCATAGTTATACTACGTCTCTCACTCCCCTAAGTGTGTAAATTGCTCGCGTCCAAGCAATTAAGACACTTATTTAAGTTTTCCCTTGGGATATTTACTAGGTGAGCTGTAATTCCGTAGATTGCATAGCTGTGCTACGTCTGTTGAGCTTGGAAATTTTTCCTAAGCTGCTTAATTAATGCATAGCTGTGCTACGTCTGTTGAGCTTGGAAATTTTTCCTAAGCTGCCTAAATAATGCATAGCTGTGCTACGTCTGTTGAGCTTGGAAATTTTTCCTAAGCTGCTTAATTAATGCATAGCCGTGCTACGTCTGTTGGAGAGTGTTTGTATACCTACTCCCCTAAGTATGTAATTTATTTGTGTCCAAATATTTAATATACTTACTTTGATTGCCCGTAGGACATCTCTCAAGTCTGATAATTATTTCTATAGAATATTATATTTGCTCATGACGTGAGAGGTTGGATTGTTGAGTCCAAATCGTCTGTATTTAAATAAAAGCAGTCGTTTCAACTGCTCGAGGTAATGGGGTTTGTAACTTCCTATTACTCTAAGCAGTTGAGGTGGCAGTTTTAATTGCAATCTTGATTGTGATCATGCTGATTGGCTCAGCAAGCGGTTAGTGAACCGCCTAATTTGTGCTATAAATACCAATAGGTTTTTAGGGATTACTCTCCATTCCACAATCGAATTCAAGTTGCTAATGGCGAGTAATGATCGTATCACCGAGTTGTGCCAGGAGCTGCAGAGCCTGAAGGCAGCCATTAATGGGTTGTCTTCGAAGATGGAGGCCATGGCGGAATCCATTTCCGTCATGGAGAAGACGGTCCGCATAGTGCTGATAGCCAACTGGGAACAGTTGGAGGCTTTCCGAGGGCAACCGGCGCCACCAGTTCCTTCCCCTCCGAGGGAGGGAGGTAGTGATTAGGTTGCAACTTTGTGGGTTTACCCACAAAGTTTTTATGTAAAAGCTGTCCACATCCCTTGGGGTGTGGATTTATTAATAAAATTTTAAATAATTTTATCTCTCTGCTTGTCTTTCCATATCATGCATAAAGGAAAACTAAACCATATCATGCACACAGGGAATTTGAACAATCATCCCTCGTGGGGAGTTTTATTGGCCACTAGGGCTGACAAACGTAAAGAACACGTGGTTCTAATTAAAAACAACTTTGTTGCTAAGGTTTTATTAAAAACAAGAAGTTTCCTAAAAACTGAAATAAACTTTCTAACAACGGAAATAAATTTGGATTGCAAGCACCTCCTTGTAGTACTTCTTCAGGTGCTCTGCGTTCCAGGAATTGGGTAGCTCTTTTCCCCTTAGGGTTGCGAGTCTGTATGCACCGGCCTTGATATGGTGCAAAACCTGGTAGGGTCCCTCCCAATTTGGGCCGAGCTTGCCTACCTTCTTTCCCATGGGATCAACTTTCCTTAGGACCAGATCGCCAGCTCGAAAATCTCTTGGCCTAACCTGTGCTTCATGGTACTTGACCATTCTTTGCTGGTAGAGGGCCAACTTGGCCATGGATGTCTCCCTCGTTTCTTCCAAGAGGTCCAGCTCAGCCCTGAGATCTTCTTGGTTCTCCTGGGGGTCCGTGCTTACGGTCCTGTAATTGAGGAGTTCAACTTCAATTGGGACCACTACTTCGGCCCCAAATGCAAGAGAATATGGAGTTTCTCCCGTCGTTGTTCGGGGTGTTGTACGATATGCCCATAGCACATTATAAAGCTCGTCTGGCCAAGCTCCTTTGGCCTTTCGAAGCCTTTTCTTGATTCCTTTCTTGATTGTGCGATTTGTAACCTCCACTTGCCCATTAGCCTTTGGGTGAGCCTTGGAGGCATAATGTACATGTATTCCCTTGGAAATACAGTACGTCTTGAACTGAGCATTGTCGAATTGCTTCCCTCGATCTGTGACTATCACTCGTGGTAATCCAAATCGGCTTATAATAAATTTCCACAAGAAGTCGATCGTAACCTCTGCTGTGATTGTGGTAAGCGCCTTAGCTTCGACCCACTTTGTAAAGTAATCCACAGCTATAATGGCATGCTGGACCTGGCCTGCTGCCATTGGAAGTGGGCCAATTAGGTCTACTCCCCCCTGGGCGAATGGCCAAGATCCTTTCATAGGAGTTAAGACTGTGGGTGATCCATGAATGATGTTCGCAAAGCGTTGGCACTTCTCACATTTTTGGACCATAAAGTTGCAATCCTTCTGCATGCTTGGCCAATAATATCCCAACCTAAGGAGTTTGTAGGATAACATGCGGCCACCTTGGTGATCCCCACATACTCCTTGGTGGACTTCTTCCATAGCCCTTGTAGATTCTGCCGTGGTCAGACATCTAAGGTATGGTAATGAGAAGCTTCTTCTATAAAGCACATCTCCCATCATCAAGTATTTTGCAGCTCTGATTTTGAGCTGCCTAGCTTTGACATTATCGTCTGGTAGTGTCCCATTCGTTATGTAGTCGACTATGGGACCTGTCCATGAATTGATGTAGTCGATAGCTTGTACCTGTACGTCTAGGGCAAAGATGCTAGGTAGCTCTAAATATCGTATCGGTGCATTTGGTGGGATAGCACCCTCTTTGGCCGTGGCCAGCTTTGACAAGTAATCAGCTTCAATGTTCTCCTCCCTTGGGATTCTGACAATGCTAAAGCTTTGTAGCTTTGCACTTTGGACTTTAACTTCATCCAAGTACTTCTGCATTACTTCTTCCTTCACAGTATATTCCCATAGGACTTGTCCTACTACCAACTGTGAATCACTCTTGGCCAACACATGGTTAGCACCAACGGCCTTAGCCAGGTCCAAACCAACCACGAGAGCTTCATAATCAGCCTCGTTGTTGGTCGCTTTGAATTCAAACCTAAGCGCATAGCTTAGGCGTTGCCCTTTTGGGGATGTTAGAACTAAACCAGCTCCGCTTGCTTCTCTGGTTGTCGATCCATCCACCTGTAGGATCCAAGGTTTAGGTTCTTCCTTGGGGAGCTCCTCTGGTTCTGGATACATGTATTCCGCAAGGAAATCTGCAAGTACTTGAGCTTTAATGGCGATTCGAGGCTTATACTCTATATCAAATTCGCCAAGCTCTATCGACCATTGAATTAGTCGGCCTGAAGTCTCTGGGCAGTGGAGAATTCTTCGAAGTGGTTGATCCGTTAGTACCTTGATTGAGTGAGCTTGGAAGTATGGCCGTAGCCTTCTAGCCGCTATTACCATAGCAAAGGCTATCTTTTCAGCTCTGGGATATCTCAGCTCAGCTCCTCGCAACGCCCTGCTGGTGTAGTATACTGGGAGCTGCGTCCCCTGCTCCTCCCTTACCAAGACTGCGCTGACAACATGGGGGGAGACAGCAAGGTACAAGAATAGAACCTCTCCTTCTTGAGTCCTACTAAGCATTGGCGGGGACGTCAAGTATTCCTTTAGTTGGTTGAAAGCTGCTTCTTCTGTAGTAGTCCATTCAAAGAATTTTTTCAAAACCTTAAAGAACGTTGACACTTATCAGTTGCTCGTGAGATGAACCTGCTTAGAGCTGCAACTCGTCATGTTAGCTTCTGGACCTCCTTAATGTTCTGGGGCGATCTCATAGTGAGTATGGTGCTTACTTCCCGACCTCGCCTTCAAATAAGAGGTTGATAGATACCCGAAGCGTAGGGCTAGGTCATCAGTAGCATAATAACCGGAAGTCCGGGATCGTTCCCACAGAGAATTCGATTATAGCTTGATTCGGATTGTAGGTTTTGTAAGTAACGGATTTCGGCCTTGAAGACGGCTAACTTGGTTTTGTTTTAAAAAGAGACGACTTAAACGAAAACTAGATTAACGCTCGATTAACTTAACGAGGCAAGTCTCGGGGTCTTCTAACCCTTGACAAAAGCCGTTACCGGTTCTCGATTATAACTCAGGCGAGAGTCACGACCGCGCGCTCACGCCCGGATGATTTAACTTTAATGACTACGATTAATGAAAGATGTGATTTCCCGAAGGCGAGTTAACTTGTTTTTAATATTTATCGAGCACAAAGGAGGCCACGAGGCCTCAATAAGTCACTTACCAAGACCGCTTGACTAAGCTCCTTACCAATGGGTTAACACCCCTAGTTTAGACCGAAAATGCAAATAAAGCTCTATTCCGGAAATCATGATTTAAAAGCCCGATGGCTCGAGAACCAAATAACAACCTAAGTCCTCGGGAAAGATTATCCCGAGACTTAGCCTAACGACTACTCACACATAGCTAAAGCACAAGACAAAGCATAAAAACGAGACATAACTTTTAACCGATGGATTCGAAAATAAACTTAAGATTATTGATAACCTTAACCGTGGCTACAACTTTAATAAACGACAAAAAGACAAACAAGTACAACTTACAAGAGTAATGGAAAGGCAAAAGCTTGAACTTGGTCTTCAATGGAGGAAGACAAAAAAAAGACTAGAACTAAAGAGAGAGAGACAAAGTGTAGTTATGAGGGAGAGAGAGGGAAGGGAAGACTTAAAGGAGTCTTTCTCTCTCTACAAATATCCCAAAAGTAGAGACAAAACAAAATATCCCAAAAGCAAAAAGTGAAAAAGTAGCCAAGTTCGGACAGAAAAATCACATCATGAACCGGTACATGGTTTTGGTCGTACCGGTTCATGGCCTTTGTAAAACTTCCAATCTTCCAGCTCTGGGGCCCATGAATCGGTACATGGTTTTGGTCGTACCGGTTCATGACTGGCAGAAAACCGATTTTTCCTTTGCCTTGATCCAACGGCCCGGCAATGGCCCGACGCTTCCTTGGTCCTTCAAAAATCACCCGACGGGACTTGACGGGGCAGTGCCACGTGGCCTCGAATACTGGAATTCTTCCGAGAGGAATCCTTGTCGTTCAAAAGCACCGAAATTACCACGTTTTACCTGAAAACATCAAAACGAAACCTTACGCGCAAAATGAGATAAAAAGGAATAAAAGGGAACGAAACGCTGCAAATAATAAGCTAAAAGCCCCCAAGATTATACAATCTTGGGTGCAGATCATATGGCCTGAATCTTCTCAGGGTTTGCTTCGATTCCTCTTTGGGATATCATGAAGCCTAGGAATTTCCCTGAGGAGATTCCGAAAGCACATTTTGTTGAGTTGGGCTTCATCTTGTATTTTCTGAGGACATGAAAAGTTTCTTCCAAATCTACTATATGATCTCGTGCCTTGGCACTTTTGACCAGCATGTCATCCATGTATACTTCTACGTTGCGCCCAATCTGTTGCTTGAACATCTTGTTGACCAGCCTTTGGTATGTTGCCCCTGCGTTCTTAAGACCGAAGGGCATCTCTTTGTAACAATATAGTCCCCGATCGGTAATGAACGAGGTTTTCTCTTGATCTTCTTCATGCATTTGGATTTGATTATATCCTGAAAATGCATCCATGAAGGTGAGGAGCTCGTGCCCAGCTGTAGAATCCACCAAGGAGTCAATCCTTGGCAGAGGAAAGCTATCCTTTGGACATGCTTTATTGAGGTCTGTGAAGTCTACACACATTCTCCATTTGCCATTGGCCTTCTTCACCATAACCACGTTGGCTAGCCAATCGGGATAGAGAACTTCGCGGATGGATTTCGCTTGTATGAGCTTTTCTACTTCTTTGGCCGCAGCCTCGTTTCGTTCTGGAGCGAAAGTCCTTTTCTTCTGTTTAACAGGGCGAATGGTGGGATCCACGTTGAGCTTGTGAGATATGACCCTTGGGTCAATCCCTGGTATGTCCTCGTGGGACCATGCAAAGACATCTCTGTTCCTTCTCAGGAATTGCAGCAGCTCTGTTCTTGCTACTGAGCTCAACCCTGTTCCAATCCTTACTGTTTTTCCAGGTTGCCCTAGTTCTAGGAGTTCTTCCACGGGCTCTCCGTGTTGGACCTTCTCTTCATCTCGAGTGTCTAGACTTTCTACATTCCTGGTAATGTTAGCCCCCCTGAGTGAGGTGACATAACATTCCCGTGCTGCTTTCTAATCTCCCCTGACGCTAGCAATTCCTTCTGGTGTTGAGAACTTTATCATCAAATGATATGTGGAGATTATCGCTCCGATTTTATTCAGAGTTGTCCTCCCCAGTATCGCATTGTATGCTGAAGGACAGTCAACTACTATGAAATCTACCATGCGTGTAATTTGACTTCCTTCTTCCCCCATGGTAATTGGCAGGGCTATTTGACCAGCTGGATAAACAGGCGTACCTGCAAATCCAACTAGTGGTGATGTCATGGGCCTTTCTCGTCCAACCTTTAGTTGGTCATACGCATGGAGATAGAGGATGTCAGCTGAGCTTCCACTGTCGATTAGTACCCTACGTGTAAGGTAGTTTGCTATGACAATGGTTATAACCAGGGGGTCATCGTGAGGGATCTGGACTCCCTTGATATCCTCTTCTGAGAAAATGATTGGTATTTCCTCCTT
Source organism: Rhododendron henanense subsp. lingbaoense (assembly GCA_020567845.1). Classification (NCBI taxonomy): domain Eukaryota; kingdom Viridiplantae; phylum Streptophyta; class Magnoliopsida; order Ericales; family Ericaceae; genus Rhododendron; species Rhododendron henanense. The sequence continues at coordinate 24,544,604 of CM036315.1, forward strand.
TTTCTGGAATTTGTTTGGAAGACCAACCGTATTGACCTCTAGGTATTCCTCCGTTCTCAGTTTCCTGAGGTGCACTTTCCTAGCATTGCTAGACTCGACCTTGATCTCTCCAATGGGACCTGACCGATGTGACGTGCCGTCTCTACCCTCTTTGCTTGTATCTTCTCTTCTTGATGGTTTTTGGTACTTCTTCGTTACAAAACGTTGAAGCCTCCCTCTTTGGATCAGATCTTCGATTTGCAGTTTTAGGTCGATACAATCGTCAGTGTTTAGACCGTGGTCTTTGTGGAATCTGCAGTATTTGTCCTTAGCTCTCCTGTTAGGATCAGTCCTTAACTTTCCAGGCCACTTGAGGTCCGGATCATCCTGTAGGTTGCTAAGGATTTGTTCTGTCGTAGCTATGAGAGGTGTGAACTGCTTGTACCGGCCTTGGGGTGGTCCTCCTGCTCCTCCTCGTTTCGGGGAAGATCTTGAGTCCACCTTCTTGTTCTTTGGTTCCCCTCCCGCCTTGCGGGTGGACTCTCTCCTTTTCTTATCAGGGGGAGGAAACTCGCCAACCTGTGATGGCCCTGCTTGGGGATCAAAGCCATCACGTGTGCGCCTTGCGTAAACGGCTTCCTCTGCATTCATATGTTTCTGAGCTCTAAGCATAAGCTCTGCTAGAGTTTTGGGTGGCTCTTGAGATAAGAGGTATAGAAACTGTCCTGAATACAGTCCAGCTATATACGCAGTTATGCTCACGCTATCGTCAGCTTCATCAATCTGAACCACCTCTTTGTTGAACCTGGTGGTGTATTCTCTTAACGACTCCCATCTTCCTTGTTTCACCGTCAAGAGGTGTGTTGCTGGTTTGCCGTAGCGTTGACCAACAATGAAGTAGCTTACAAAGCTCGTGCTGAGCTCTTTGAAACTACGTATGCTTCCTGGTGGGAGTTTATTAAACCATGCTTGAGCACTTCCCTTGAGGGTAACAGGGAATTCACGGCACATTACCTCATCTGGTACTGCTTGTAGATGCATCAGGGATTTATACGTTTCCAGATGATCCAATGGGTCCATGGAACCATTGAACGTTTCCAACTGGGGCATCTTGAATTTCTTGGGGAGCGGCAGCCCCATGACTTCAGACGTAAAAGGTGAATCCGTATTCTTCACCAACTCTTCCACCATAGCGGGAGTTTGTGCTTTGATATGTTTCATTAATCCGTCAATCTGGTCTTGCATCTTGTGCAAGGCCTTTTGATCATGGGGGAACTTCGTTGTAAGCGGCTTACCACTCTTCTTTTGATTTTGGCTTTCCTTCTCGCTGGACTAACCTTCCTCTTTGTCATCCTCTTCGTCCAGTCGAGTATGTCGTGAATTTAGGATGCTTGGCTCGGAGATTTGCTTTCGCAAATCCGCGTTTTCTTGCATCGCTGTTTGTAACCCTTGGGTCAACGTCTTGATTTGCTCCTGCATCTAAGCAAACGCCTCCGGGGTCATTCGATCAACCCCGACTCTGTTTGCCGCGGCGGCCTTGGCTTCTTCCGCCGCCTTGGCGGCTGATGAAGCAGTTTTGAATCCGGCACAGACCTGATCCTGCAAAACAAAGCTGAAGTAAAAGTCACCGGTGTGGCGGCTTGCCAACCACCCTCCGATGCCTAAGTCAGTATTGAACTTGCTATTTGGTAGGAGAATTGAGATTCTCGATTATCTGTGAGCGTACCTTTATTGGAGTTCTACCGTCGCTTTTATAGGCATTTGATGGGAGGTTGAGTCCTAGTAGGACTGCATTCTGGGGATATCTGGATCGCTTTAGCGGGGTGAGTAGAGTCCTGCCTTAGCTGGAACTCCACGAGCACCCTGCTTTAGCATGTAATCCTTATCCGATGTTTATTGGTGATTAGGATAAGCATAATGTGCTTATCTTACTGGTTCTTCACCCTTATCCCGTAGGAGTTGGGTTTAGTCGCATGATATACTCGGTGGGCTTGGATCAGCTTCGTGTCATAGCTGGTCCTTCTTGGACTAGCTTTGTGTCGTAGCTGGTCCTTAGATTCGGCTCCAGCTCTGCCTTTTAGGCGTAGCTGGGGCCCTCTTTACTTGTTATAGGTGTTGTTCTCCTGGGGAGCTTGGGTAAGGCTGATACCTACTTCCCAAGTCCGTGCCTGTGGCAGAGCTGGCCATACCAGATTTTATCCTACTTACCAGGTACTCCCCTGTTTCTAAGCTTCAACCCTTAGCTGGAGGTTAGAAACATAAGTCGGACCTGAATGGCGGTTGCCGCTTTTCGTCTCCTCTTGAGGTTTTAAAATGCAATGTTGGATCGTGGGACAGGTGTCGATATCTTTGCTATCCTGGGGCTTAGAGGTGGACGACGGGGATTTAGGAGCGTTTATCGGGATTTGTGCTGCGACGCTTAAGCTGGTTCAAAAAGCTCTGATCAAGATTTCTGTGTTTGGATCATCTCAGGCGATTTTTGTGCACGAAAACCCTTCTTCTTCGTTCTTCCTTCGTCGTCTTCTCTAGAGCCCGTCTCCCGTAGGTACGTTCCTTCTCCCTTGCAATTCTTGTCTTTTTTTCATGTTAGATTTCCCTTTTTTAGGTACAGAAAATCCGAGCCCAGAGTGGGCTGTTCTTGGGAGGTTTGTTCGTGCTAGACTAGCGTATTTTGCCTCCTTTAACCCTAGTCCTGCTGTCATAGAGGATTTTGCCCCATACTCTGTCGTTCTTCAAGACAGGGTCTTCCGTGATCTCTTTAGTTTTTCGACTTCTTTACACCCCCGATCATCTGTTATAGAACCAATGTCGGGGGACACTCTTGATTTCTCCTCGATTCTTCAAGGGGAAGAGTCGTCGGTTGATGAGGAGGTCCCATTGCATCGTAGCAATGTGGGTAAGGCATCTTTGCATGCAAGTCGTTCTGGTAGTGTTAAGCCCTCTTCACCTCCGTCGTCGTCGACAGGTCCCACTAGGGTTCCACATTTTTCAGCTTCTTTGATTCCTTCGACGATTACGAGTGAAGAGTTGGCCGTGGCTAGGGTTAGATTTTCAATTCCGTCTTCCGTAACCCTTAGAAAGCCTTTGGGGTCTGAACGAGCCTGTTCTGTTGTTGAGAACGAGACGTGTGTTTACGTCGGGGCTTTAGAAGGGGGGCTTCGACTGCCCTTCCCTACCGTGGTTAGGGAAGTATTGAGTTTTCTGGGTTTGGCTCCTGGCCAAATCGTTCCCAACTCTTGGCGTTTACTGATTGGCTGTGCTGCTCTTTGGGGAGCCATGTCGGATGGTCTTACGCCTCTGTCGAAGGGGCCCTTCCTAAACCAGTTCCAAGTAAAGGAGGCTCCTGGGGGTGTAAGATGGTATTACTTTGCTAAGAGACCTGGCGGAGGAGAATTGATCACTGATCTTCCTCATGTCCATAGAAACTGGAAGGATAAGTTTTTCTTTATTGGTGGAGATGGATGGGAAGTTTTGGATTGGGAGATTGGGTCTTATACGCAGCATGCTCCCTCTAGATGGGGGGAGCCCATTGCCAGTTGTAAGCTGTGGCTTCCTTTTATCTCTCTTTGGAACTTGCTTTTAGCACTTCCTTGTTTTTAAAGATCTCTGTTTTATGTTTTTATGCAGCTCGTGCCTCGTATCCCTCGACCCCAGCTATTAAAGCAGAACTGAATTTAGCTCGAAGCTACGAAATTCATAGCTGGGATTTGCTTGTCACTCCAGAATCTTTGGCCACCTATCTGCTGGGTCCTGAAACATCTAGTGAGGCTTTAGCTCTTTTGAGAGGTATTCCCAGTTTCTGTTTAGGCATTTTAGGCTGCCTGCTGACTTTTCTTATTTATTCTCCCTTGATTCCTTTTCAGAGGAAGAAGGAGAGGATACAGGGATGGCGCCAAAAATGGACAAGAATTTGCTGGCTCAACTGAAGTCTGAGAGGGTAAAGCAGTCGCCTGGAGGTGGAGCTCCAAAAAGGAAGAGCTCACGTCTCCAGAAGGAGCTGAATGTTGAGAGTTTCTTGGATGCTGACTTCTCGAGAGATCCCTCTCTTGACTTAGTGGTTGAACTGCTTGAGGTGGATGGTGGTGAAGTTTCAAAGAGGAAGGCAAAGGGTACGGCCGTAGAAAGTACCCCTGTTTCCAAGAAGATGAAGACTGTTGCTGGTCCTTCTACTCTGGCGAATTTCCAAGAGGCCTTGGAGCGTGCTTCTGGGTTGCTCTGTGCTGCTGACAAGGATTCACTGGCGGAGATGTCTCTCCAAGCTGTGGGGGAGCTTATGTTGGTTGAGATGGCCATGGTAGGCCTTTCTGCCTTTTGTCAGCTAGCTTTTCCAAGTGTTTCTTTGTTTAATTCTGTCATCTTCTTTTTTGCAGGCTACGGCTCGTGGTCGTTTCCTGGTTTCCCAAATCCTTGGTTTGGGGAAACAAATGGCTGCACTTTCTGAGACCAACAGTAAGCTTTCCAAGCAGAGTGCTGCCATGATTGCAGAGCTTCGGAAGTTGACAACTGAGAGGGAAAGTGCCCTGAAGTCAAAGAGAGGTTTGGAGGAGGAGAGGGATACTGCTGTGGCTACTGCTCAGAGTTTGGAGCAAAAAGTCCTTGGTTGGGATAAGGAAAAAGAGAGGTTTAAGTCCACAAGTTTGGGGATGTTAGAGAAGGTAAAGAATGCCCGTAGAGACGCCATTGAACTCTTCCTTCAGTCCGCTGAGTACCGTCAAGATATTACCCAGCAATATTTTGATGGGTTTGAAGCCATGAGGAGCCAGGCAGCCTTGGCTTTCCCAGACTTGGATTTCTCCAAGTTTGAGGTTGATGATGAAGAAGGGCCCTCATGTCTTGACGGGGGACAGAAAGGAGGAGAGGAAGGCGATGAGGTGGTATCCAAAGATACATCAGTTCCGAGCTCTTCGATTGCATCCCTTCTCAGCACTCCGGAAAAAGTCTCTCTCCCTCTTGAAACTCCAATTCAGGCAGTAACAGCGGTGTGGGTGAAAGCGGGTTCTGTGAGGTCGCTTACGTGTACAAAAGTGAGCTGGAGAGGTTCGATTGGTCGATGATCAGTACCAAAGGGGAAAAGAGGAATAATCTCGTGGGGTGAGGGCTAGAGCAAGAGGTACGGAAAAGACAAAGGCAACGTGTCTCCTTTGTTCTCCGCGGGGGTGAATGACGTCTGCCCTTTCTGGAATCAGATGAGTGAGGTCACCTTCTCTCCGGGGAAGAATGTTCTCCTTCCTCAGAATCAGTGCTCTCTCTCTATCTCCTTTTCCAGAAAAGTCAGCCTCTGGCAATCATTGGGAATGTCAGGGGTATTTATAGGGCACATGGGCCTAGGTCAGGCCCAGGACGGCGCTCCTATAAGACCCCAACACGTGTCCCTCCCGTACCTCCAGGTCGTGGAAGACTTGTCCTCCCGCGGAAAACTTCCGCGGGGGACCCGCACTTCCGCGATGCTACCTCCATCCCAAGCCACCGAGCCACAAGAACTTCCCCGATTCCCGCAAGAGCAAGGTCGCGACCCGCGGCGATCGTTTGCCTCCCGCGGGGTCCCTTCCGGGCCTGCCTTTTAGGCCAGAATAGGATCCCGGGGTCTTCTTGTAATTCCTGTACCAATTCCGGCCTGTCTCTCAGTTCTCCCTGGCGGGGCCCGCGGGGGGGTCCCGCGGGATCTTCACTTCCGCGAACTGGTTCCGCGGGGTCTATCATAATGTGCTACGTGTTTCTTTTCCATTGGTCAGTCAAATGTCTTCTTGGAGTAGTGTTTTGACTAAGATTGACCTCCCGCGTGGACTTAATCGCCACGTGTCCACGGCTGATAGGCTGGTCAAAAGGTCTTCCCTGATGACATGTCAATAATTTTGACCGCGCCTACAAGCGGTAACACCTCCTGGCCCATCATCTGGTGATGGGCAGGCTATTAACAGTTCCACTCCGAGCTTTTGAACGGCTCTTTGAAACTTTAACTTCATTTGGGTTTGTAACACACTTAAATACTTTTCGTATTTTGTGTTTTTAGGAGTGGCCTGGAGTTTGGCCCGAATACTTTTCTGACGGTTGTTGAGGGTGATCTTTGAAAGATCATGTCTTGGGGGCCTCCTACAGGCTCATTTTAACAGGTGCAGGTACTCGTTTTGAGGAGGTAAAAGATACTTTTCTTATGGTATGGCATTTTCCAATAGTCTTTTGTCTAGACATTTTGATTTTGCCAATTCCTGTCCTTGTTGCTGCTGTGCTGAGTGCTAGTATTGCTTGCAAGTGGTATGCCTTTTGCTGTACCAACTTGCTTCTTTTTGTTTGATTTAGATAGACATTTTAATGTCTAACTTGGGAGCTTTTTGCTTTGTCGTGGTGCAGTTGTACTACGTCTCTTACTCCCCTAAGTGGGTTAAATGCTTGCGTCCAAGCAATTAAGACACTTATATAGTTTACCCTTAGGTTTTTCTTGGTGAGTTGCTTTTTTAATAACTCGTGGCTATTAATGCATAGCTATGCTACGTCGTTTGAGCTTGAAAATACACTAAGCTTGTTAAATCAATGCATAGCTGTGCTACGTCGTTTGAGTTTCGAAAATTTATCAAAGCTGTTAAATCAGTGCATAGCTGTGCTACGTCGTTTGAGCTTCGAAAATTTATCAAAGCTGTTAAATCGGTGCATAGCTGTGCTACGTCGTTTGAGCTTCGAAAATTTATCAAAGCTGTTAAATCAGTGCATAGCTGTGCTACGTCGTTTGAGCTTCGAAAATTTATCAAAGCTGTTAAATCAGTGCATAGCTGTGCTACGTCGTTTGAGCTTCGAAAATTTACAAAGCTGTTAAATCAATGCATAGCTGTGCTACGTCGTTTGAGCTTCGAAAATTTATCAAATATGTTAAATCAGTGCATAGCTGTGCTACGTCGTTTGAGCTTCGAAAATTTACAAAGCTATTAAATCAATGCTAAATCAATGCATAGCTTTATTACTCTGCTGGGTATTCCTTAAGTTGGATGATTATCATAACTCCCCATGCTTGCAGAGTTCAAGCCGTCTGCATTTAATAATTTGGCTATCGTTTCAACTGCTCGAGGTAGTGGGGTGTGTAACTACCCATTATCCCAAGCGGTTGAGGTTGCGGTTTTGATTTCGATCATGCTGATTGGTTCAGCAAGCGGTTATTGAACCGCACAATTTTGGCTATAAATATCAGTGGATTGCAAGGGATGACTCCCCATTCCAATTTTAACTTCGAATTTGCCAATGGCAAGTAACGATCGTATCACTGAGTTATGCCAGGAGTTGCAGAACCTGAAGATGGCCATTACTGGGCTGACCTTGAAGATGGAGGCCATGGCGGATTCTATTTCTGTCATGGAGAAGACGGTCCGTATGGTATTGATAGCCAACTGGGACCAGTTGGAGGCTTTTCGAGGGCAACCGGCGCCACCAGTTCCTTCCCCTCCGAGGGGGGGAGGTAGTGATTAGGTTGCAACTTTGTGGGTTTGTCCACAGAGTTTTTATGTAAAAGCTGTCCACATCCCTTGGGATGTGGATTATAAATAAAATTTTGATAATTTTATTTTTTGTCTCTCTTATTTCATGCTCAGAGAAAATTAAATCACGTGTAGTGAGAATTTGAAACGATATCCCTCGTGAGGAATTTTATTGGCCACTTGAGCTGATAAACAAAAAGAACACATGGTTCTAACTAAAACAACTGGTTTACTAAAGTTTTATTGAACACATAGAGTTTCCTAAAAAATAGAAATAAACTTCCTAAAATTTAAACAAATTTGGGCTGCAAGTACCTACTTGTAGTACTTCTTCAGATGTTCTGCATTCCATGAGTTTGGTAGCTCTTTTCCCCTTAGGGTTGCGAGTCTATATGCTCCAGCTTTGATATGGTGGAGGACCTGGTAGGGTCCTTCCCAGTTTGGGCCTAGTTTGCCCACTTTCCTCCCCGTAGGATCAACCTTTCTTAGGACCAGATCACCAGCTCGAAAATCTCTTGGCCTAACCTGTGCCTCGTGGTACTTAACCATTCTCTGTTGGTAAAGGGCCAGCTTGGCCATGGATGTTTCCCTTGTTTCTTCCAGGAGGTCTAACTCTGCCCTGAGAGCTTCTTGGTTATCCTGGGGGTCTGGGCTTGCAGTCCTGTAGTTGAGGAGTTCGACTTCAATTGGGACTACTGCCTCGGCCCCGAATGCCAGAGAATATGGGGTTTCTCCGGTTGCTATTCGGGGTGTTGTACGATATGCCCATAGCACATTGTACAGCTCGTCTGGCCAAGCTCCTTTGGCCTCTCGAAGCCTTTTCTTGATTCCTTTCTTGATCGTCCGATTTGTAACCTCTACCTGGCCGTTTGCCTTTGGATGAGCTTTGGAGGCGTAATGTACGTGTATCCCTTTGGAAATACAGTATTCTTTGAGCTGGGCGTTGTCGAATTGCTTTCCTCGATCCGTAACTATCACCCTTGGCAGTCCAAAACGACTTATAATGAATTTCCATAGGAAGTCGATTGCTACCTCTGCTGTGATTGTGGCCAGTGCCTTGGCTTCGACCCACTTCGTAAAGTAATCGACAGCTACGATGGCATGTTGGACCTGGCCTGCTGCCATTGGAAGTGGGCCAATTAGGTCTACTCCCCACTGGGCAAATGGCCAGGGTCCTCTCATAGGTGTTAAGACAGTGGGGGGCCCGTGGATAATGTTTGCAAAGCGTTGGCACTTCTCACATTTTTGGACCATGGACTTGCAATCTTTCTGCATACTTGGCCAGTAATACCCTAGCCTGAGCAGTTTGTAGGACAACATTCGGCCACCTTGGTGATCCCCACATATTCCTTGGTGAACTTCTTCCATAGCCCTTGTAGACTCTGGTGGGATTAAGCACCTAAGGTATGGTAGTGAGAAGCTCCTCCTGTAGAGCACGTCTCCCATGATCAGGTACTTTGCTGCTCTGATTTTCAGTTGCCTAGCTTTGACATTGTCATCTGGTAATGTTCCATTCTGAATATAATCGGCTATGGGGCCTGTCCATGAGTTGCTGTAGTCGACAGCTTGTACCTGTACGTCCATGGCAAAGATGCTAGGTAACTCCAAGTATCGTATAGGTGCGTTTGGTGGGATGGCACCTTCCCTGGCCGTGGCCAGCTTTGACAGATAGTCGGCTTCGATGTTCTCCTCCCTTGGGATTTGAACAATGCTGAAGCTTTGCAGCTTCGCAATTTGGGCTTTAACTTTATTCAAGTACTTCTGCATTACTTCTTCCTTCACCGCGTATTCTCCTAGGACTTGTCCTACGACCAGCTGTGAGTCACTTTTTGCCAACACATGGTTGGCACCGACGGCCTTAGCCAGGTCCAATCCAACCACGAGAGCTTCATATTCGGCTTCGTTGTTGGTTGCTTTGAATTCGAACCTGAGCGCGTAGCTTAGGCGTTGCCCCTTTGGGGAGGTTAGCACCAACCCAGCTCCGCTTGCTTCTCTGGTTGTTGATCCATCAACCTGTAGGATCCACGGTTTGGGTTCTTCCTTGGGGAGCTCCTCTGGTTCTGGATACGTATATTCCGCAAGGAAATCTGCAAGCACCTGAGCTTTGATAGCGATGCGGGGCTTGTATTCTATGTCAAACTCCCCAAGCTCTATTGACCATTGAATTAAGCGGCCGGAAGTTTCTGGGCAATGGAGGATCCTTCGGAGTGGCTGATCTGTTAGTACTTTGATTGAATGAGCTTGTAAATATGGTCGTAACCTTCTAGCAGCTATTACCATGGCAAAAGCCATTTTCTCGGCTCTGGGGTATCTCAGCTCTGTTCCTCGTAAGGCCCTGTTGATGTAGTATACCGGGAGCTGTGTTCCTTGCTCCTCTCTTAGTAAGACTGCGCTGACAGTGTGGGGGGAGACAGCAAGGTATAGAAACAGGATCTCTCCTTCTTGGGTCCTGCTAAGCAAGGGCGGTGATGTCAAGTACTCCTTTAGCTGGTCAAAAGCCGCTTCTTCCGTAGAGGTCCACTCAAAGGCCTTTTTCAAGACTTTAAAGAACGTCTGGCACTTGTCAGTCGAGCGGGAGATGAACCTGCTTAAGGCTGCAACTCGCCCGGTTAGTTTCTGGACCTCCTTAATGTTCTGAGGTGACTTCATGGTTAGTATGGCCTGAATCTTCTCGGGGTTTGCTTCGATTCCTCTTTGAGAGACCATAAAACCCAAAAAATTCCCTGAGGAGATTCCAAAAGCACATTTTGTCGAGTTGAGCTTCATTATATATCTTCTAAGAACATGGAAAGTTTCTTCCAAATCTGCTATGTGGTCCCGTGCCTTGGCACTTTTGACCAGCATATCGTCCACATAGACCTCTACGTTGCGTCCAATCTGTTGTTTGAACATCTTGTTGACCAGCCTTTGCTATGTTGCCCCTGCGTTCTTGAGACCGAAGGGCATCACTTTGTAGCAATATAACCCTCGATCAGTGATGAATGAGGTCTTCTCTTGGTCTTGTTCATGCATCTGGATTTGGTTATAACCTGAGAACGCGTCCATGAAGGTGAGGAGCTCGTGCCCAGCTGTAGAATCTACCAAGGAGTCAATCCTAGGCAGTGGGAAGCTGTCTTTTGGGCATGCCTTATTGAGATCCGTGAAGTCTACACACATTCTCCAGTTTCCATTGGCCTTTTTCACCATAACTACGTTGGCCAGCCAGTCTGGGTAGAGGACTTCGCGGATGGATTTTGCTTGTACAAGCTTCTCAACTTCTTTGGCCACAGCTTCGTTCCGGTCTGGAGCAAAATTTCTCTTCTTCTGCTTGACAGGTCGAATGGTGGGATCCACGTTGAGCTTGTGAGATATGACCCTTGGGTCAATCCCAGGTATGTCTTCGTGGGACCATGCAAAGACGTCTCTGTTTTCCCTCAAGAATTGCAACAGCTCCGTTCTTGCTACTGAGCTCAAACCTGTCCCGATCCTAACCGTTTTCCCAGGTCTTCCTGGCTCCAGGAGCTCCTCCACTAGTTCCTCTACTGGTTCTCCGTGTTGGAGCTTTTCCTCGTCTCGAGTATCCAGATTTTCTATGTTCATGGTAATGTTTGCCCCCCTCAGCGAGGTGACGTAACATTCCCGTGCTGCCTTCTGATCTCCTCTAATGCTAACCACTCCTTCTGGTGTTGGGAATTTCATCATCAAATGATGTGTGGAGATTATCGCTCCAATTTTATTCAAGGTTGTTCTCCCCAATATCGCGTTATACGCTGAAGGACAATCAACCACTATGAAATCCACCATGCGTGTGATTTGACTTCCTTCTTCTCCCATGGTGATAGGTAGGGCTATTTGTCCAGCTGGATAAACGGGCGTGCCTGCAAATCCGACTAGTGGAGACGTCATGGGCCTTAGCCTTTCTCGCCCTACTTTCAATTGGTCGTACGCGTGGAGATAGAGGATGTCAGCTGAACTCCCACTGTCAATCAGTACCCTACGTGTAAGGTAATTTGCTATGACAATGGTGATAACCAGTGGGTCATCGTGAGGAACCTGGACGCCCTTGATGTCTTCTTCTGAGAAAATAATGGGTATCTCCTCCTTTTTGTAGACACCTCCCAAACGGGGCATCGCCATACAGATTGATCACGTTGTGTTTGCTCGATTGTTTGCTCACTTCGTAAACCAAAATCATGGACATTCCCATGGCTAGGAACATCGCCACATGATAACGGTTATCATCAAATAGAGTCGCCACCCAGTTTATTAAAACTGGGAAAATAGATAGAGATTCTGGATACGGGAGCCAAAAGTACAATAAGGGGAAGGTGTTAGGCACCCCTCTCTGCCCAGTCGTGAGACTGGCCCATAATCATTCAACATAAGACATGTAGATGCTTCATTTAATTCTAACACATAGTCTGTTTAATTATTCCTTTAAACAGTAAGCAAAGTGAGCCAGTGCGATAATTGAAGCATGCATTAGAAAGCAGAAAGGCAAACAAAATGTCCCAGGGAGATGGATCTCGCGGCCGGTGAATTGATCTCACGGCCGAGGGATCCTCCTGGTTTAATGTACCGGCCGAGGGATCGAAGTCCCGGTCGGTGTTCTTCCTCACACCAGATAGAAAGATTAACAAGAAATCAGAACACTACGATTAGTAAAAAGGGACAGTAAATAAGGCAAACCAGAGGCCGTTGGGCCTCACCACCTTGATCCCTCAGTTGCTTGATTGCTTTGGATTGTGCGTGATTGATTGATTGCTTGATCGAGAACCCTAGAGTTAGGGTTTGAACTTCGGGGTTTGATCGCTGGATTGACGGCTGCCTTCGGAAGGTTAGGGCTTTTGGAGTATGGGATTGAGGGAGTATTTGTGCAGAGTTTCGAGGTTTGATTGAGTGTGTAGGTATCTCAATTTCTGTGTTTATTTCGGAACCTAAAGGCTCCTTTATATAGGCATAGGGATGACTCACTCCGGCCAATCAAATCACGAGATGGCAATTGCAATTGCAATGCATCTCTAACTCTACGTCGTGATCTCCGAACGTAGCCCGAACGCATCGGAAAGGTAGTGTAGTTGGATCAAACCAAACGTCTGACAGAATGTTCCAGAGTCTGGAAAAAGGTCGATCTGGCGGCCGAGCAAAGGATGTCGCGGCCGAGGAATGGATGTCTCGGCCGAAGGATAGATCTTACGGCCGAGGGATTGATCTCTCAGGGAGATTTTGCTGGCAACAGGTTGCTCGGGTGAGGGATTGATGTTATGGCCGTTAGATCGATGTCACGGCCGTCAGATGGATTCTCCTAGGCTTCTATATTTCTGTCTGAAAGGCTGTATGGCTTTGAATTGGGTCCTCTAAGTGGTTCAAAGTTTTTACCGAAAGTCCTAAGGTTCTCAAGGAAGCAATCAGCAATCATTGTATCCATTTCATCATCGGGATTGTCCCAAGGTGGGACTTGAAATAATCGTTAGGCCAAATTGGGGTGTCTACAGATGCCCCTCTTTGACTGAACTCAGACGGATCGCGAGACATGTTTGAGTAAGAGTCAAAGCTGTAAAAAGCAACTCAATTTGGTCCAACCACTATCCCAAGGGGTTTTCGAAAAAGGTTTTGTTATGGTCGGGCCGGGAGGCTGCCTATGTATTCCACAAGGGAAATTCAGACCAATCGTAGTTCGGGCAATAAAGAAAAGCAAAAAGTTTGGAGGGTTAGAGACAGAAGACGTACCTTAGGGCTTAAAAAGCCGTAGTGTGACATACCTAGACTGAGCCAGGGTTTTGACGGAAGATAGTTGAAGGAGCGCAGGGCTGCCTGGGGAGTTTTTGCGGAGAACTTCCTTAGTTATTTTGGGGTAGATCAGTACACTGCAGGTGCGTTTGCTTTTCTTGATCATCCTTACTTTGACTGAAAGGAGCTCGGTAGAGTAGCCTATCCTTGCGAATGAGCTGGAAGGAATTGATATAGTGGGGTGGAATCCAAATCACCTGCTGGGGATGAATCGGACGCCGTTTGTTTTTGAGATGGGGGGCGCAGGGCCAGTAGCTGGAGCACGGAGCTTTTGGAGATGAGGGAACCGAGGCACGGAACCGGTTGTAGTCATGAGGTGAGAGCCTGGAGAGTGACAGAATCGAGGTGTGGAGCCTGTTACAATCTTGAGGCGAAGGCCTGAGGAGATTGGGTAAGACCGAAGCGCGGAGCTGGTGTTGATCATAAGGCGAGAGCCTGAGGTGATTGATAAGACCGAAGCGCGGAGCTGGTATAAGGCAAGGGCCTGAGGTGATTGATAGGACCGAAGCACGGAGCTGGTGTTGATCATAAGGCGAGAGCCTAAGGTGACTGGATTGAGGCGTGGAGCCTGCTGTGGTTTATGAGACGGAGGCCTGAGGTGAGCTTAGAGCTTGAGGGGACCGAAGCGCGGAGCTGGTATTGATCGTGAGGCGAGATCATGAGGTGTCAGAGCTTTGAGCTTGACGTGATGAACCGAAGCGCAGAGCTGGTATAAGGCAAGGGCCTGAGATGAAGGAACTGAGGCATGGAGCCTGAAGTGATTGAGTCGTGGAGCCTGCATGCAGTCTTTGAGGCGAGGGCCTGAGTTGTCGGAGCTTAGAGCTTGACGTGATATAAACCGAAGCGTAGAGCTGGTTGCATTCTGATGGTCTGTGCACGGAGCTTTCTCATCATAAGTGTTGGCGTGGAGCCAAAGGATTGAGGCGCTGGACCGATCAATAAAACCGAGGCATAGAGCCGGTTGATTGCAGGGTTGACCTGTTTCATGAGAGATATGCAGAGTGTATATGTGCGATGATGGTTGTTAGATGTGAACGGATATGATGATGCAGACTTGATGTGAAAATGTTGATGCAAATGTGCACGGGCCCGTGCGTGTGTGTTTGTTTTTAAGCTTAGAGCTTCTATCAAGTTCCGGACTTGAGCATTCAGAGCGTACAGCTCGAGCATTCGAACGGCAGAATCCGAGCATTCAAAGTACAGGCTTTGAGCGTCCAGTACGCAGTGGTTGGGCATCCAAGCGTAGAGCTTGAGCATTCAAGTGTATAACTTGAGCATCCAGTACACAGTGGCTGGGCATCCAAGCGTAGAGCTTGAGCATTCAAAAATGTTAGATTTTGAGCATTCAGGCGTAGAGCCTGAGAATAGATGTCTTGATTGTTGGGGCGGCTTAGAGCCTGTTGCTTGTTTACGGCTTCGAGCCAGTTGAGATAATGGGCTTGGAGCCGCTGAGATTGTTTGTTATGGCTTTGAGCCATTTCAGATGGTAGATACAGGCTTCGAGCCTGTTGAAGTAATGGGCTTCGAGCCGCTGAGTTGTGATAGCGAGCGTAGAGCTGCTGAATGAGTGAATATGGGCGTAGAGCCTGTCGATAATGGGCTTCGAGCCGCTGAGATTGATTGTTACGGCTTCGAGCCAGTTGAGATGATGAACACAGGCTTCGAGCCTGTTAAGAACTTGATTGTGTACGGCTTCGAGCCAGTTGAGACAATGGGCTTAGAGCCGCTGAGTTGGTTGTTACAGCTTCGAGCCAGTTGAGATAGTGGGCTTAGAGCCGCTGAGATGAGTGATAGCGAGCATAGAGCTGCTGTATGAGTTGATGTGAGTGACCATAGGCACGGAGCCATTGAGATAGTTGGGTGCGGGCGTTGAACCACTGAGTAGCGAGCTTGGAGCTGCTGAGATGATTGCTACGGGCGTAGAGCCGTCGAGAAGGTAGGCGAGGAGCCTGTGTGGAGCTGCTGGGATGATAGGCGAGGGGCCTGTTTGATAGATGGGCGTGGAGCCGCCGATTTGACAGGTGCAGAGCCATTGAGGTAAGCGTTGGATTGCTTTGATAGTGATGAGCTCGGAGCTTGTTGTAGCAGATGGAGCTACGGAGCTATAGGGTTGCTGGTAACAGCTGAGTGGTAGCGAGCTTGGAGCTGCTGAGCTTACGACATTAGGCGATGCGCTGAGATGATGAGCGTGGCGCCAATTGAATAGCTTGATAGCGAGCTTAGAGCTGCTGAAGTGGTGATGGTGCAAGAAGCACGGTATTGCTGAGATGATAAGCTTGGAGCCGTTGAAATGATGGGCTTGGAGCCGTTGAATAGAGCTGCTAAGATGATTACAGGCGTAGAACCTGTGTTGAGCGATGGCAAACTTGAAGCTGCGGAGTTTGAAGCAAGGAGCATGGTGTTGCTGATAGTAAGCATAGGGCTGTTGAGATAATGAGCTCGGGGCTTGGTTGCAGAGTTGTTGAATGGACACGGAGCTGCTAAGTGATCATGATGGTGAGCATAGGGCCGCTGAGTGAGCTTCAGAGCTGCTGATAGTGAGCCTAAAGCTGCTGGGCGCTAGCGAGTATGGGCATAGAGCCGCTGAAGCTGTTGGATATGGAGATGTTGGGATAGCTTGCTGAGTGACTTAAGTATGGAGCTATTGAGCACGGGGTACTGCTGAGGCGGGGGAGCCATTGACTGGCTTTGATAGTAGCGAGCATGTAGCTGTTGAGTGACTTGATGGGGATGAATAGCAGAGTCGTCGAGTGTCTTGATTGCTGTAGGCGTGAACATGGAGTTGCTGGGTGACGATGAGCATAGAGCTTGGTGATTGCTGTCGTACTTCCGGAGTACAGTAACTGGGGTGTAGAGTCTGAAGGATCTTTTGGGTTTTGCGAGCAAGAGTTCACAGTCTATAATCCTCAAAGGTCAAGTGACCAGTAGTTGCGAACTTGCTGCTTCAGAGAGAGCTCCGAAAAAGTCCCGAAGCGGGTCCAACATTGGTGCTTGAGATTCCTCATGTTCGTGATTGCCTCCAAGGCTATATTTCACTTGCTCGGGATTGCCCCCAAGGCTAGATTGCGTGCATTTGGTAACCCCTGCAAGGCTTTTGTCATTGCTTGATTCTTCTTAAGCTTGGGAATGCTCCCAAGGCTAATTTCCTCATGCTCGGAATGATCTTGAGTCTTAGACTGAGTGCTTCTGGCAAACATTTGACAGCCCATGCAAGGCTTTTGATTTATTCTGACGCTGGTGCTTGATGGAATGCTCCCAAGGCTGGATTTGCTTATAAGTTCTATTGGCCACGGGCCCAGAATACCACGAATGCTTTGTTGGTGCCTGGATTCAAATCGATTGCCTTTGAAAAAGGAGATTTTGAAGAAGGATGCAGCAGCTGCGAGGTTGATTTATCGGGCGTGGGAATGCCAGGAGTCAGAGGATTGATTCCACGTGCCCTTAAGGCTAGTTTCCACATGCTTGGGATGCCTCCCAAGGCTAGTTCTGAGTATGCTCGGGATTGCCCCTAAGGCTAGTTCTTGACCATATTCCCCTGTGACTTTGTTGACTTGTTGACCCAAAGTGCCATAAGGTTTGTTAAATGCTTCGGCCATTAATGACTTCAGAGATTTCCATCGCCTCCATTTACGGGGTGCCTTCTGGAGGCTGAATGCTTTCTAGAAGCTGGCTATACAAACGCTTTCTGGAAGCTAGCAACATAAACGCCTTCTGGAGGGCTTTATCAACACGGATGCCCTTTTTGGAGGATAGATGCCTTCTGAAGGGCTGGAGTGTGCAAGCTTTATACAGGTGCTTTTTCTTGTTGGCTGTTCACTCAATGTATTAAGTGGAAGCCGCAGGATTGTTTCGCTGGCCTGGAAGTGGTGAGACTACTTAACCTCAAGATGTGAGCTCGGGGCAGCTAAAGTAAGCACTGCACTGTTAAGAAGGAACCTGCTATACAGCGAGGCCTGAGTGTAGAGTTGCTCGGAGTTCTTGAAAAGCCAGATAAGGCCGCAAATACGACAAGGCACGTGTATGGTGCTACTGAAGAGCAAGTGTGAGGCTTCTGATTTTATGAAGGCAGAGCTGCTAAGATGGAGATGAAAGCGCGAAGCAAGGAGCTATGGAGATGTGAAGTGCGAAGCCACTTTAATGCTATTGGCATGGTGCCATTTGTAGAGTTTGCTGGGGCTGTCTTTCAGCCTCTTTGACTTGGCTCTGTCGGTCATAGATACCAAGCTCGGTATGGTCGGTTCAAGGACCGAAATCCAGGAGAATCCTGCAATCCACATTTGAATGGTTTAGAAAACAGCAATGGATAAGAAAACAACATGCAACAGGCTTGGAGTCGACCACGGGCCAAAGTCCTTTTATGCTGACTGCTAGGGGCAGGACCACCACACTTAATGAACCCTAGTTCAAGAGCTTGAACGATTGCGGGTAACATGGTTTGCAACGCGACATATATGCATTTGAGTATTTAAAAAGAAACGCAAGCCCCCTGTTTAGGCTATGAATGCTTGATCCTAGCTCAAATGTGCATGATGACAATGATCTAATTGCCCTTAGCATAGAGACATGCGATGTAAACAGCAATGAATGTGAGTGCAATGTTTCTCTTTCTGTTTGGCAGAGATCTTGGCATGCCCCTGATAATGCTGTGTGACAGCATTTCCACAAAAGAGTTAAGGTGTTCTCCCAGGATATGACGCTTCTTAGGCTGAGCTTTTTGAAGGCCGAGTGTGTTGGCAGGGAGGTAGATTTTACAGTGCGTCCCTTTGTTGCTCTTTTACTCCTCGCATAGAGATGATGGCCATGATGCCTTGATGATTCTGCCTTGTTTGATCATAAGAAACACCTCATATTTGGAGTTAGCTTGTGCAATCACGACAAGAGGTTAGTGCAAAAGACAGGGTGATAGCGATATGCATGTAAATTCGCAATGTATTCTGGACATCTCAGCTTTTGCGTATTTGATCAAATGCTTCCCCTTGATTTGGGGAGACCAATAATGACTTATTTACTAGCCAGGTGTTTGAAAGACCGCAATGCCTTAGCGGCACTACTGAAAACATTGTTTGGTCAAGGGACCATATTGCTACACTCCTCATGAAATGAGGGACCCATATTATTTCCTCAGAGATTTGCAAAAAGTGACTGTGCTTGTATTTGCTGTGTTAAGATTGTTTGAGATAAGATCAATTTTGAAAGTCTTTCCTTAAGGATTTCAAAATCATATCATTTCATCTATATGTTCCACACTCACGTCATTCAATCATCAAAGGACGCAGAATTATTTTGCAAACCCATGTCCTTAGCCAATTAGGTGAGTTTGTTGCTTCGAGCTTGATCTGACTGACTTAAGTTGGATTGATAGGCGCCTATTGAGACCCATATGAGAGAAGTGCATAAAGGGGAACATAGCCATGTCCCTTGTCTCACGTTACTCTCCACGTTGTGTGATTTGCTAAGAAGATGCAAATTCCAAGATTCTTGCCCTTCGTGTTAAGTCCCACATTGGTGATGCCCCTAGTGTTTAGGACCTTGCTACTAAGTCGTGTTCCCCAATCTGAGAGGACTTTGTTACGGACCATAATGTAGGCTTGGGGTTTTGGGTTGAGAAAGAAGCGGATGTAAAGGCTCAAACCTAATTTCTACTCACGCTTGGGTTTAAAAAGCTAGCAGCCATCTTCAACATTTTTATCAACTCTTGTTGTCTCTTGTCTCACTTTGTGTGAAAGAGTTGGTTTCTTCGAAATGTCCTTTGTATGTATTGGAAGAAATGTTTCCTTCAAAGTGCCCCTTGTATGACGGGGTGCTCATTCTTTCATTGATTTTTCTTTCACCTCTCCTTGTATTTTTTTGTGTTTGCCCCAGTGTAGGGGATGGCTGCCTAGCAGGCTGTTCAAAGAAATTATCCAGAGGCTCGATGTGGCTAGCAAGGGATAAGTGTTTGGGATAGAGAAGTGAATGCCTTTCTTCATCTTGAAACACACGACAAAGTGAAAAGGATCCTAACCAAGAAATTAGGGGCTTCGAGGTTTAACCAAGTGGATTTTCTAAGATTGAGGACAATCTTTTGAGACACATAGTAGATGCATGGAGACACGGCTAATTTCTCACTTTGTTCATGCTCTAACTTTTGCCAAGACCGCCCTTACGGGTTTTCAATCTAGCGAGCTCATCATTTTTTTTCTTTTCTCTGTATTTTTCCTCTCTTTTCTTCTTTCTCCTTCTTCATCTTCAATAGCATGTTTTGCTTACAAGTGATCTCTGTGAGGGTGCAGAGATGTGTCAACTCCTTCTTAACTCAACAGAAATGATGCGGGTCATAGCTTTGAAAAACTCATTTTGCGCTTTTGACAATTCAAGTGATTATGATGTGTTCCAAAAGATGCCATGAGATTACTTTGAAATCCCTAAGGATTATTTTCAATACTCAATGTTATCATGAGCATTCTATAGCAGCGAACTAGCACAGGAGGGAACATTTTCAAATTTGTGGCCGACCAAAAGGTGCCTACGTATCCCAACAGAGAATCAGGCCATCCGTAGTTCATATTCGGGGAGACTTGAATTTAAGACCCACATTTCATGCTGAGTGTGACAATTGGCCAGAAACCATGATTAGCAAAATGATATCAATTTTTCAAGAGAGGCAAAACATGGGCCGAAATGGCGGCGAGAGTTAGCTAGGTATGAAAAGATTGTTTTAAAGCCAAGACGTGATGGACATGGCTACCATTGCTCAAAACTTGGCTGGATTGAAACTTCAATTTTTTGTCAGCCATTACCATCACGTCTGATATCAAACTCCAAATCTAAGAGAAGGAGAAACCTAATCATGCTCAAGTTGAGATATCCAAAACTAATTGTCCATGCGGTGCATTTTCTAATATGCAAACTGCCCTTAGTGGTGATGCAACCAAATGACATGCGATGAACAAAGAAAGAAAATGAGGGGGATGGACTCCTCTTTTGGTTTGGCCCCTGCATAGTTAGAAAGAGGCAATCAAAACGATACGTATATATAGCACCTCAACTACTTACATAGATTATAGATGAGTCATATGTTGCAATTCGTTTGCATGCATGAGTTTATCGGATACTATAGATAGCCAGCCATTTTTGATATGGATGATTCTTAAGACTCGTTGCTGCAACTTAAGATCCTACTTCCAAGCCAATCCACATTATGAGACAAACCGAAAAAGGTTGAGCATATGGCTACAACAGAAAGTAGACTCGGAGTCCATCGCTGTGCTAGCGGCTATTTTGAATGTTTCAGAAAAACTTGTCATTAGACTAGGCATTGCAAAAAGTTTTGAAAGTTCTTTTAATTCTTGGTTAGGGAAGATCCTTTCTCAAAACGTGATTGAGGTAATCGAAATCCACTTGATAATTTGCTAGCACATTGACAACTTCCTAAATTTTACCAGCTCGTTGAGGTAAGCATGCTCATAATTTTGAATTTTGAAAGATGGGTTGCTAGGCCGATTTGGAAATAGGAACCAAAGTCCTAAACTTGTCATGCTGAATCATCCATGGAGAAATAAGTATTGCAAGTTCTATCCATAATATCCTTAACTTTGCATACATAACATGCTTTACTACTTTACACTCCCTCTTTCCTTTAGCCTTGCAAGGCAAAGATTGCTAGAGCAACCTCTAGTTCAGTTGCCGGCGGGGCAGCCAGTGTTTGATTTCGTTCTAGAAATCCATGCTTCGCGGTGCTTTAAGTAAAGCGAGAGTGTTAAGTAAGCAATGATGCTTTTTACCAAAAATATACCTTGCAGGCAACGCCATTAGTGCTTGGCTATAAAGACTTAGGGTTAGGGCTTTTAGTTCAAGCCATAACCCTTCTGCACAGAAAGAGATGTTACAACAACATATACAAGGTGTGAGGAAGAACTTGGAAGTAAAAATGCAAGTAGGTTCCTAGCCTGTAGGTTCCTGTCTTAGTTTGATAAGTTCTATGGCTTTCTAAAACATGCAAGGTTTTGGTAGTCTCAGGGTGCTCCGTTGTCAAAGGGCACCAATCCTCTCACCAGCCCATCATAGGCGGTGATTGGGTGATTCGCTTTTTGATATACCACTAGGTACGAGTGACTGTGGAGTTTGCTGGAACCCCCAACATAGCCCGTGTCATGCCGGGATATCAGGTGAACTCAACGGGTTGCCCACTCGATGCATATGATAGATGAATTAAACAAGGCATGTATTAGTCTTATGTTGAACTTTTTGGTTATGGCTCTCATATTCCCCAGCAGAGTCGCCAAAAACTGTAGACACCTCCCAAACGGGGCATCGCCATACAGATTGATCACGTTGTGTTTGCTCGATTGTTTGCTCACTTCGTAAACCAAAATCATGGACATTCCCATGGCTAGGAACATCGCCACATGATAACGGTTATCATCAAATAGAGTCGCCACCCAGTTTATTAAAACTGGGAAAATAGATAGAGATTCTGGATACGGGAGCCAAAAGTACAATAAGGGGAAGGTGTTAGGCACCCCTCTCTGCCCAGTCGTGAGACTGGCCCATAATCATTCAACATAAGACATGTAGATGCTTCATTTAATTCTAACACATAGTCTGTTTAATTATTCCTTTAAACAGTAAGCAAAGTGAGCCAGTGCGATAATTGAAGCATGCATTAGAAAGCAGAAAGGCAAACAAAATGTCCCAGGGAGATGGATCTCGCGGCCGGTGAATTGATCTCACGGCCGAGGGATCCTCCTGGTTTAATGTACCGGCCGAGGGATCGAAGTCCCGGTCGGTGTTCTTCCTCACACCAGATAGAAAGATTAACAAGAAATCAGAACACTACGATTAGTAAAAAGGGACAGTAAATAAGGCAAACCAGAGGCCGTTGGGCCTCACCACCTTGATCCCTCAGTTGCTTGATTGCTTTGGATTGTGCGTGATTGATTGATTGCTTGATCGAGAACCCTAGAGTTAGGGTTTGAACTTCGGGGTTTGATCGCTGGATTGACGGCTGCCTTCGGAAGGTTAGGGCTTTTGGAGTATGGGATTGAGGGAGTATTTGTGCAGAGTTTCGAGGTTTGATTGAGTGTGTAGGTATCTCAATTTCTATGTTTATTTCGGAACCTAAAGGCTCCTTTATATAGGCATAGGGATGACTCACTCCGGCCAATCAAATCACGAGATGGCAATTGCAATTGCAATGCATCTCTAACTCTACGTCGTGATCTCCGAACGTAGCCCGAACGCATCGGAAAGGTAGTGTAGTTGGATCAAACCAAACGTCTGACAGAACGTTCCAGAGTCTGGAAAAAGGTCGATCTGGCGGCCGAGCAAAGGATGTCGCGGCCGAGGAATGGATGTCTCGGCCGAAGGATAGATCTTGCGGCCGAGGGATTGATCTCTCAGGGAGATTTTGCTGGCAACAGGTTGCTCGGGTGAGGGATTGATGTTATGGCCGTTAGATCGATGTCACGGCCGTCAGATGGATTCTCCTAGGCTTCTGTATTTCTGTCTGAAAGGCTGTATGGCTTTGAATTGGGTCCTCTAAGTGGTTCAAAGTTCTTACCGAAAGTCCTAAGGTTCTCAAGGAAGCAATCAGCAATCATTGTATCCATTTCATCATCGGGATTGTCCCAAGGTGGGACTTGAAATAATCGTTAGGCCAAATTGGGGTGTCTACACTTTTTCTGGAACTTACTAGGTCGGCCAACTGTGTTGACCTCCAAGTATTCCTCCGTTCTTAGTTTCCTGAGGTGCACTTTTCTAGCGTTGCTAGATTCGCCACCTCCTGCAAACCCTCCGTGGATGACCTTGATCTCTCCAATGTGACCTGATCGGGATGCTGCAGCATTCCTGCCTTCTTTGTTGGCATCTTCCCTTCTGGGTGGTTTTTGGTGCTTTTTCGTGACAAAACGTTGGAGCCTCCCTCTCTGAATCAGGTCTTCGATTTGCTGCTTTAAATCGATACAATCGTCGGTATTATGACCGTGGTCTTTGTGGAATCTGCAGTATTTGTCCTTAGCTCTTCTGTTGGGATCAGTCCTCAACTTCCCAGGCCATTTGAGGTCTGGGTCGTCCTGCTTTGCCGTAGCTATGAGCGGTGTGAATTGCTTGTACCGGCCTTGAGGTGGTCCTCCTGCCCCTCCTCGTTTCGGGGAAGATCTTGAATCTACTTTCTTGCTTTTTGGTTCTCCTCCGGTTTTGCGAGTGGGTTCCCTCCTCTTTCTGTCGGGAGGAGGGAATTCACCGATGTGTGACGGCCCTGTTTGGGAATAAAAGCTATCACGTGTGCGTCTTGCATAAACAGCCTCCTCTGCATTCATGTGTTTCTGTGCTCTGAGCATAAGCTCTGCCAAAGTTTTGGGTGGCTCTTGTGATAAGAGGTATAGAAACTGTCCTGAATACAGTCCAGCGATGTATGCTGTTATGCTCACGCTATCATCAGCTTCGTCAATCTGGACTACCTCCTTGTTGAACCTAGTGGTGTATTGTCTCAAGGATTCCCATCTTCCTTGCTTCACCGTCAATAGATGCATAGCTGGTTTGCCGTAGCGTTGACCAGCTATGAAGTAGCTTACGAAGCTTGTGCTAAGCTCTTTGAAACTACTGATACTTCCTGGTGGGAGTTTATTAAACCATGCTCGAGCACTTCCCTTAAGGGTGACAGGGAATGCCCGACACATCACCTCGTCTGGCACTGCTTGTAAATGCATTAAGGATTTATATGTCTCTAGATGATCCAATGGGTCCGTGGAACCATTGAATGTTTCCAGATGGGGCATCTTAAATTTCCTGGGAAGTGGCAGCCCCATGACGTCAGATGTGAAGGGTGAATCTGTGTTTTTCACCAACTCTTCCACCGTGGCGGGAGTTTGTGCTTTAACATGTTTCATTAACCCGTCAATCTGATCCTGCATTTTGGTCAAAGCCTCTAGGTCATGGGAAGTCCTTTCCATGGGTGGCTTTCCACCTTTCCTTCGATTCTGGCTTTCCTTTTCACTGGATTCGTCCTGATCCTGCAAAACGAAGCTGAAGCTAAAGTCACCGGTGTGGTGGCGTGCCAACCACCCTCCGATGCCTAAGTCAGTATAGAACTTGTTATACGGAATGAGAATTCAGGTTCTCGGTTGTCAGTGGTGCGTACCTTCATTGGAGTCCCGTCATTACTTTTATAGGCATTTGATAGGAGGTTGAGTCCTAGTAGGACTGCATTCCGGGGATTTTGGATTGCTTTAACGAGGTGAGTGGAGTCCTGCCTTAACTGGAACTCCACGAGCATCCTATTTTTATATGGAATCCTTATCCGATGATAATAATGATTATGATTGGCAATTTGTGCTTATCTTACCGGCTCCTCTACCTTTATCCCGTAGGATTTAGGTTTATCAGAGCGGTATCTTGATGGGAACGAGTATATTCCGTGAATATGACTTATCCCATCTTAGCTTGGCATCAAAGCTGGTCCTTAGACCTTGCCCCAGCTCCGTCTCATGGGCGTAGCTGATTTCCTCTTACTCTGTTGCAAGTGGGGCTCTCCTGGGGAGCTTGGGCGAAGCTGACTTCTACTCCCCAGGTCCGCACTTCTTATTGAGCTGGCTTTACCAAATTTTATCCTACTTATCAGGTACTCCCCTATTTCCAAGCTCTAGCTCTTGGCTGGAGGTTAGAAACATAGTCCAGACCTGTGTGGCGGTTGCCGCTTTTTCTCTTCTTTTGGGGTTTTAAATGCGTATTGCATCGTGGGACAGGTGTCAAGATCCTTGCTACTCCAGTGCTCAGAGGTGGACGACAAAGATTCAGGAGTGTTTATCGGGATTGATGCTTTGGCGCTTAAGCTTACCCCTATTCTGATCAAAGTTTCTCAGAGAGGCATTCGAATCACCCCAGGCGACTTCTTGCGCGAAACCCTTCTTCTTCGTTCCTCCTTCGTCGTCGTGTTAGAGCCCGTCCCTCCTAGGTACGTTTCCTCCTTCTTGCTGTTCTTTTCTTTCTTTTCATGTTAGATTCTCCTTTTCCTGGTGTAGAGATTCCAAGCCCGGAGTGGGCTACTCTAGGGGAGTTTGTTTATGCTAGATTAGTTGGTTTCGCCTCTGCCAACCCTATCTCTCCTGTTATAGAAGACTTCGCCCCCTATTCTATTGCTCTTCAAGACAGGGTTTTTCGCAATCTCTTTGGTTTATTAGCTTCCTCACACCCACGATCATCCACTGTAACCCTAATGTCGGGGGATATTATCGATTTTTCCTCGATTCTCCAGGTTGAAGAGTCGTCGGTGGACGAAGAGGTCCCGTTGCGTCGTAGTAATGTGGCCAGGGCCCCGTCGCATGTGGGTCATTCTGGCGATGTTAAGCCCTCATCTCCTCCGTCGTCCTCGAAGGGTCCCCGTAGGGTTCCAAGCTTTTCTGCTTCCACCATTCCTTCGACAATCACGAACGAGGAGTTGGCCGTTCTTAGGGTTAGATTTTCGATTCCATCTTCTATAACCCTTAGGAAGCCTTTAGGGTCTGAGCGAGCCTGTTCTTTTGTTGAGAACGAAACATGCATTTATGTCGGGGATTTAGAAGGGGGTCTTCGTTTGCCCTTCCCTGCCGTGGCTAGGGAGGTACTGAGTTTCTTGGGTTTGGCTCCTGGCCAAATTGTTCCCAACTCTTGGCGTTTACTGATCGGATGTGCTACTCTTTGGGGAGCCATGTCAAATGGTCTTACGCCGTTGACAAAAGGGCCCTTTCTTAATCAGTTCCAAATAAAAGGGGCTCCTGGGGGTGTAGGATGGTATTACTTTACAAAAAGACCTGGCGGAGGAGAGTTGGTCACCGATCTCCCCAATGTCCATAAGAATTGGAAGGATAAATTTTTCTTCGTTGGGGGAGATGGATGGGAACTCTCGAATTGGGAGGTTGGGTCCTATACACAGCATGTCCCCAATAGATGGGGGGAACCTATTGCCAGTTGTAAGCCATGGCTTTCTTTTGCCTTCTTGAATATTACCATAATTTCTTTTACGCTCAAGGGTTTCTGTCTTATGTTTTTGTGCAGCTCGTGCTTTATATCCTTTGACCCGTGGTAAGTAGGATAAAATCTGGTATGACCAGCTCTGCCACAGGCACGGACCTGGGGAGTAGGCATCAGCCTTGTCCAAACTCCCCAGGGGAACAACACCTACAACAAGTAAAGAGGGCCCCAGCTATGCCTGAAAGGCAGAGCTGTTCAGGCATAGCTGGGGCCGAGTCTGAGGACCAGCTATGACACAAAGCTAGTCCAAGTAGGACCAACTATGATACGAAGCTGGACCAGACCCACCAAGTACATCACACAATTAACCCAAATTCCACGGGATAAGGGAGAAGAAACAGAAGGATAAGCACAATGTGCTTATCCTAATCATCGACAAACGTCAGATAAGGATTCCACCCTAAAACTGGGTGCTCGTGGAGTTCCAGCCAAGGCAGGACTCCACTCACCTCGTCGAAGTGATCCCAATATCTCCGGAATGCAGTCCTACTAGGACTCAACCTCCCATTAAATGCCTATAAAACCGACGGTAGAACTCCAATAAAGGTACGCACACATACAACCGAGAATCGGAATTCTCCTACAAAATAGCAAGTTCAATACTGACTTAGGCATCGGAGGGTGGTTGGCAAGCCACCACACCGGTGACTTTTACTTCAGCTTTGTTTTGCAGGATCAGGTCTGTGCCGGACTCAAAACTGCTTCATCAGCTGGCGCCGTCTGTGGGAAACGACTTTTTCCTTACGGTGAACAGTTTTGTATGGTAGAGACTCGATCAAACAAGACAACGATGGCTTCAGACCCCCCACAACAGGGCGTCGACGACGCCACCAAGGCCGCCGCTGCAGCCAAGGCTGCCAAGGCGGCTGAAACGGCCAAGGCCGCAAAAGCCGCCAAAGCCGCCCTAGCCGCCGACAAAGCCGCCAAGGCGGCGGAAGCAGCCAAAGCCGCCGCAGCACTTAGAAGTGGGGGTGATCAGATGACCCCCGAGGCATTTGCCCAAATGCAGGAGCAGATAAAGACGTTAACCCAAGGGTTGCAGACTGCGATGCAGGAAAATGCGGACTTGCGAAGGCAAATCTCCGAACCAAGCATTTTAAATTCACGACACAATCAACAAGACGAAGAGGATGATGAAGAAAAAGGGGAGTCCAGTGAAAAGGAAAGCCAGAATCGAAGGAAAGGCGGAAAGCCACCCATGGAAAGGACTTCCCACGACCTGGAGGCCTTGAACAAAATGCAGGATCAGATTGACGGGTTAATGAAACATGTTAAAGCACAAACTCCCGCCACGGTGGAAGAGTTGGTGAAAAACACAGATTCACCCTTCACACCTGACGTCATGGGGCTGCCACTTCCCAGAAAATTCAAGATGCCCCATCTGGAAACATTCAATGGTTCCACGGACCCATTGGATCATCTAGAGACGTATAAGTCCTTAATGCATTTACAAGCAGTGCCAGACGAGGTGATGTGTCGAGCATTCCCTGTCACCCTTAAGGGAAGTGCTCGAGCATGGTTTAATAAACTCCCACCAGGAAGTATCAGTAGCTTCAAAGAGCTTAGCACGAGCTTCGTAAGCTACTTCATAGCTGGTCAACGCTACGGCAAACCAGCTACACATCTACTGACGGTGAAGCAAGGAAGATGGGAATCCTTGAGAGAGTACACCACCAGGTTCAACAAGGAGGTAGTCCAGATTGACGAAGCTGATGATAGCGTGAGCATAACGGCATACATTGCTGGACTGTATTCAGGACAGTTTCTATACCTCTTATCACAAGAGCCACCCAAAACTTTGGCAGAGCTTATGCTCAGAGCACAGAAACACATGAACGCAGAAGAGGCTGTTTATGCAAGACGCACACGTGATAGCTTTGATTCCCAGACAGGGCCGTCACACATCGGCGAATTTCCTCCTCCCGACAGAAAAAGGAGGGAACCCACTCGCAAAACCGGAGGGGAACCAAAGAGTAAGAAAGTAGATTCAAGATCTTCCCCAAAACGAGGAGGGGCAGGAGGACCACCTCAAGGCCGGTACAAGCAGTTCACACCGCTCATAGCTACGGCAGAGCAGATCCTTAGCAATTTGCAGGACGACCCAGACCTCAAATGGCCCGGGAAGTTAAGGACTGATCCCAACAGAAGAGCTAAGGACAAATACTGCAGATTCCACAAAGACCACGGTCACAATACCGACGATTGTATCGATTTAAAGCAGCAAATCGAAGACCTGATTCAGAGAGGGAGGCTCCAGCGTTTTGTAACGAAAAAGCACCAAAAACCACCCAGGAGGGAAGATACCAACAAAGAAGGCAGGAATGCTGTAGCATCCCGATCAGGTCACATTGGAGAGATCAAGGTCATCCACGGAGGGTTTGCAGGAGGTGGTGAATCTAGCAATGCTAGAAAAGCGCACCTCAGGAAACTAAGAACGGAGGAATACTTGGAAGTCAACACAGTGGGCCGTCCTAGTAAGTTCCAGAAAAAGGAAGAGATACCCATCATCTTTTCAGAAGAAGACATCAAAGGCGTCCAGTTTCCTCACGATGACCCACTGGTGATCACCATTGTCATAGCAAATTACCTTACACGTAGGGTACTTATTGACAGTGGGAGCTCAGCTGACATCCTCTACCTCCACGCGTACGACCAATTGAAAGTAGGACGAGAAAGGCTAAGGCCCATGACATCTCCACTAGTCGGATTTGCAGGCACGCCCGTTTATCCAGCTGGACAAATAGCCCTGCCTATCACTATGGGAGAAGAGGGAAGTCAAATCACACGCATGGTGGATTTCATAGTGGTTGACTGTCCTTCAGCGTACAACGCGATATTGGGGAGAACAACTTTGAATAAAATTGGAGCGATAATCTCCACACATCATTTGATGATGAAATTCCCAACACCAGAAGGGGTGGTAAGCATTAGAGGAGATCAGAAGGCAGCACGGGAATGTTACGTCACCTCACTGAGGGGGGCAAACATTACCATGAACATAGAAAATCTGGATACTCGAGATGAGGAAAAGCTCCAGCACGGAGAACCAGTAGAGGAACTAGTGGAGGAGCTCCTGGAGCCGGGAAGACCTGGGAGAACGGTTAGGATCGGGACAGGTTTGAGCTCAGTAGCAAGAACGGAGCTGTTGCAATTCTTGAGGGAAAACAGAGACGTCTTCGCATGGTCCCACGAGGACATACCTGGGATTGACCCAAGGGTCATATCTCACAAGCTCAACGTGGATCCCACCATTCGGCCTGTCAAGCAGAAGAAGAGAAATTTCGCTCCTGACCGGAACGAAGCTGTGGCCAAAGAAGTTGAGAAGCTCGTACAAGCAAAATCCATCCGTGAAGTCCTCTACCCAGACTGGCTAGCCAACGTAGTTATGGTGAAAAAGGCCAATGGAAACTGGAGGATGTGTGTAGACTTCACGGATCTCAATAAAGCATGCCCAAAAGACAGCTTTCCACTGCCTAGGATTGATTCCTTGGTAGATTCTACAGCTGGGCACGAGCTCCTCACCTTCATGGACGCGTTCTCAGGTTATAACCAGATCCAGATGCATGAACAAGACCAGGAGAAGACCTCATTCATCACTGATCGAGGGATATATTGCTACAAAGTGATGCCCTTCGGTCTCAAGAACGCAGGGGCAACGTACCAAAGGCTGGTCAACAAGATGTTCAAACAACAGATTGGACGCAACGTAGAGGTCTATGTGGACGATATGCTGGTCAAAAGTGCCAAGGCACGGGACCACATAACAGATTTGGAAGAAACTTTCCACGTCCTTAGAAGATATAAAATGAAGCTCAACTCGACAAAATGCGCTTTTGGAATCTCCTCAGGGAAATTTTTGGGTTTTATGGTCTCTCAAAGAGGAATCGAAGCAAACCCCAAGAAGATTCAGGCCATACTTACCATGAAGTCACCCCAGAACATTAAGGAGGTCCAGAAGCTAACCGGGCGAGTTGCAGCCTTGAGCAGGTTCATCTCCCGCTCAACTGACAAGTGCCAGACGTTCTTTAAAGTCTTAAAAAAGGCCTTTGAGTGGACCTCTACGGAAGAAACAGCTTTCAACCAGCTAAAGGAATACCTGACATCCTCGCCCTTGCTTAGCAGGACTCAAGAAGGAGAGACCCTGTTTCTATACCTTGTTGTCTCCCCCCACGCTGTCAGCGCAGTCTTATTAAGAGAAGAGCAGGGAACACAGCTTCCGGTATATTACATCAGCAGGGCCTTACGAGGAGCAGAGCTGAGATACCCCAGAGCCGAGAAAATGGCTTTTGCCATGGTAATAGCTGCTAGAAGGTTACGACCATATTTTCAAGCTCATTCCATCAAAGTACTAACAGATCAGCCACTCCGAAGGATCCTCCATTGCCCAGAAACTTCCGGCCGCTTAATCCAATGGTCAATAGAGCTTGGGGAGTTTGACATAGAATACAAGCCCCGCATCGCTATCAAAGCTCAGGTGCTTGCAGATTTTCTTGCGGAGTACACGTATCCAGAACCAGAGGAACCCCCCAAGGAAGAACCCAAACCGTGGATCCTACAGGTCGATGGGTCAACAACCAGAGAAGCAAGCGGAGCTGGGTTGGTGCTAACCTCCCCAAAGGGGCAACGCCTAAGCTACGCGCTCAGGTTCGAATTCAAAGCAACCAACAATGAGGCCGAATATGAAGCTCTCGTGGTGGGATTGGATCTGGCTAAGGCCGTTGGGGCCAACCATGTGTTGGCAAAAAGTGACTCACAGCTGGTAGTAGGACAAGTCCTAGGAGAATACGCAGTGAAGGAAGAAGTAATGCAGAAGTACTTGAATAAAGTGAAAGCCCAAATCGCGAAGCTGCAAAGCTTCAGCATTGTTCGAATCCCAAGGGAGGAGAACATTGAAGCCGACTATCTGTCAAAGCTGGCCACGGCCAAAGAAGGTGCCATTCCACCGAACGCACCTATACGATACTTAGAGTTACCTAGCATCTTTGCCATGGACGTACAGGTACAAGCTGTCGACTACAGCAACTCATGGACAGGCCCCATAGCCGATTATATACAGAATGGAGCATTACCAGATGACAATGTCAAAGCTAGGCAACTGAAAATCAGAGCAGCAAAGTACCTGATCATAGGAGACGTGCTCTACAGGAGGAGCTTCTCACTACCATACCTTAGGTGCTTAATCCCACCAGAATCCACAAGGGCTATGGAAGAAGTTCACCAAGGAACATGTGGAGATCACCAAGGTGGCCGAATGTTGTCCTACAAACTCCTCAGGCTAGGATATTACTGGCCAAGTATGCAGAAAGATTGCAAATCCATGGTCCAAAAATGTGAGAAGTGCCAACGCTTTGCAAACATTATCCATGGGCCCCCCACTGTCTTAACACCTATGAAAGGACCCTGGCCATTTGCCCAGTGGGGAGTAGACCTAATTGGCCCACTTCCAATGGCAGCAGGCCAGGTCCAACATGCCATCGTAGCTGTCGATTACTTTACGAAGTGGGTCGAAGCCAAGGCACTGGCCACAATCACAGCAGAAGTAGCAATCGACTTCCTATGGAAATTCATTATAAGTCGTTTTGGACTGCCAAGGGTGATAGTTACGGATCGAGGAAAGCAATTTGATAACGCCCAGCTCAAAGAATACTGTATTTCCAAAGGAATACACGTACATTACGCCTCCAAAGCTCATCCGAAGGCCAACGGCCAGGTAGAGGTTACAAATCGGACAATCAAGAAAGGAATCAAGAAAAGGCTTCGAGAGGCCAAAGGAGCTTGGCCAGACGAGCTTTACAATGTGCTATGGGCATATCGTACAACACCCCGAACAGCAACCGGAGAAACCCCGTATTCTCTTGCATTCGGAGCCGAGGCAGTAGTCCCAATTGAAGTCGAACTCCTCAACTACAGGACTGCAAGTCCAGACCCCCAGGATAACCAAGAAGCTCTCAGGGCAGAGCTAGACCTCCTGGAAGAAACAAGGGAAACATCCATGGCCAAGCTGGCCCTTTACCAACAGAGAATGGTTAAATACCACGAGGCGCAGGTTAGGCCAAGAGATTTTCGAGCTGGAGATCTGGTCCTAAGAAAGGTGGATCCTACGGGGAGGAAAGTGGGCAAACTAGGCCCAAACTGGGAAGGACCCTATCAGGTCCTCCACCATATCAAAGCTGGGGCATATAGACTCGCAACCCTAAGGGGAAAAGAGCTACCCAACTCATGGAATGCAGAACATCTGAAGAAGTACTACAAGTAGGTACTTGCAGCCCGACTTTATTTCAGTTTTAGGAAATTTATTTCTGTTTTTTTAGGAAACTCTATGTGTTCAATAAAGTTTTAGTAAACCAGTTGTTCCAGTTAGAACCATGTGTTCTTTCTGTTTATCAGCCCAAGTGGCCAATAAAATTCCTCACGAGGGATATCGTTTCAAATTCTCACTACACATGATTTACTTTTCTCTGAGCATGAAATAAGAGAAACAAAACGATGAAATTATCAAAATTTTATTTATAATCCACATTCCAAGGAATGTGGACAGCTTTTACATAAAAACTCTGTGGACAAAACCCACAGAGTTGCAACCTAATCACTACCTCCCTCCCTCGGCGGAGAAGGAACTGGTGGCGCCGGTTGCCCGCGAAAAGCCTCCAACTGGTCCCAGTTGGCTATCAGCACCATGCGGACCGTCTTCTCCATGACAGAAATAGAATCCGCCATGGCCTCCATCTTCAAGGTCAGCCCAGTAATGGCCGTCTTCAGATTCTGCAACTCCTGGCATAACTCAGTGATACGATCGTTACTTGCCATTGGCAAATTCGAAGTTAAAATTGGAATGGGGAGTCATCCCTTGCAACCCGCTGATATTTATAGCCAAAATTATGCGGTTCAATAACCGCTTGCTGAACCAATCAGCATGATCGAAATCAAAATCGCAAACCTCAACCGCTTGGGATAATGGGAAGTTACACACCCCACTACCTCGAGCAGTTGAAACGATAGCCAAGTAATTAAATGCAGACGGCTTGAACTCTGCAAACATGGGGAGCTATGATAATCACACAACTTAAGGAATACCCAGCAGAGTAATAAAGTTGTGCATTGATTTAACAGCTTTACGAAAATTCAAACGACGTAGCACAGCTATGCATTGATTTAACAGCTTTGATAAATTTTCAAAACTCAAAAGATGTAGCACAGCTATGCATTGATTTAACGAGCTTAATCTATTCTTAAGCTCAAACGACGTAGCACAGCTATGCAGATTTGATAAATTTTCAAAGCTCAAACGACGTAGCACAGCTATGCAGCTTTAATAAATTTTCAAAACTCAAACGACGTAGCACAGCTATGCAGCTTTGATAAATTTTCAAAACTCAAAAGATGTAGCACAGCTATGCATTGATTTAACGAGCTTAATCTATTCTCAAGCTCAAACGACGTAGCACAGCTATGCAGATTTGATAAATTTTCAAAATTCAAACGACGTAGCACAGCTATGCAGCTTTGATAAATTTTCAAAATTCAAACGACGTAGCACAGCTATGCAGCTTTGATAAATTTTCAAAATTCAAACGACGTAGCACAGCTATGCATTGATTTAACAGCTTTGATAAATTTTCAAAACTGCTTCATCAGCAAGCGACGTAGCATAGCTACGCATTAATAACCACGAGTTATTAAAAAAGCAACTCACCAAGAATAACCTAAGGGTAATACTATATAAGTGTCTTAATTGCTTGGACGCAAGCATTTAACCCACTTAGGGGAGTAAGAGACGTAGTACAACTGCACTACGATGCACCACAACAAAGCAAAAAGCCCCCAAATTTCTATCTAAATCAAAAGAAGCAAAATGGTACAGCAAAAAGGCATACCACTTGCAAGTAATAGCACTCAAACACAGCAGCAAGGACAGGAATTGGCAAAATCAAAATGTCTAGACAAAAGACTATTGGAAAATGCCATACCATAAGAAGAGTATCTTTTACCTCTTCAAAACGAGTACCTGTACCTGTTAAAACGAGCCTATGGGAGGCCCTCAAGACATGATCTTACAAAGATCATTCTCAAACAAAAAAGTATTTGGGCCATACTCAAGGCCACCCCCAAAAACACAAAGTACGAAAAGTATTAAAAGTGTGTTACAAACCCAAGGAAGTTAAAGTTTCAAAGAGCCATTCAAAGGCTCGGGGTGTTAATAGCCTGCCCATCACCAAATGATGGGCCAGGAGATGTTACCGCCTGGATTGGAGCTTCGAGAGGGAGAGAGACTTTTTCCGGAGTGCTAAGAAGGGAAGCAATCGAAGAGCTCGGAATTGATGTATCTTTGGATACCACCTCATCACCTTCCTCTCCTCCTTTCTGTCCCCCGTCAAGACATGAGGGCCCTTCTTCGTCATCAACCTCAAACTTGGAGAAATCCAAGTCTAGGAAAGCCAAGGCTGCCTGGCTCCTCATGGCTTCAAACCCATCAAAATATTGTTGGGTAATATCTTGACGGTACTCAGGGGACTGAAGGAAGAGTTCAATGGCGTCTCTACGGGCATTCTTTACCTTCTCTAACATCCCCAAACTTGTGGACTTAAACCTCTCTTTTTCCTTATCCCAACCGAGGATTCTTTGCTCCAAACTCCGAGCAGTAGCCACAGCAGTATCCCTCTCCTCCTCCAAACCTCTCTTTGACTTCAGGGCACTGTCCCTCTCAGTTGTCAACTTTCGAAGCTCTGCAATCATGGCAACACTCTGTTTGGAAAGCTTACTGTTGGTCTCAGAAAGTGCAGCCATTTGTTTCCCCAAACCAAGGATTTGGGAAAGCAAGAAACGACCACGAGCCGTAGCCTGCAAAAAAGAAGATGACAAAATTAAACAAAGAAACACTTGGAAAAACTAGCTGACAAAAAAGCAGAAAAACCTACCATTGCCATCTCGACCAACATAAGCTCCCCTACAGATTGGAGAGACATCTCCGCCAGTGAATCCTTGTCAGCAGCACAGAGCAACCCAGAGGCACGCTCCAAGGCCTCTTGGAAATTCGCCAGAGTAGAGGGACCAGCAACAGTCTTCATCTTCTTGGAAGCAGGGGTACCCTCCACGGCCGTACCCTTTGCCTTCCTCTTTGAAGCTTCACCATCATCCACCTCAAGCAGTTCAACCACTAAGTCAAGAGAGGGATCTCTCGAGAAGTCAGCGTCCAAGAAACTCTCAACATTCAGCTCCTTCTGGAGACGTGAGCTCTTCCTTTTTGGAGCTCCCCCTCCAGGCGACTGCTTTACCCTCTCAGACTTCAGTTGAGCCAGCAGATTCTTATCCATTTTTGGCGCCATTCCTGTATTCTCTCCTTCTTCCTCTGAAAAGGAATCAAGGGAGAATAAATAAGAAAAGTCAGCAGGCAGCCTAAAATACCTAAACAGAAACTGAGAATACCTCTCAAAAGAGCTAAAGCCTCACTAGATGTTTCAGGACCCAGCAGGTAGGTGGCCAAAGATTCTGGAGTCACAAGCAAGTCCCAGCTGTGAAATTCGTAGCTCCGAGCTAACTTCAATTCTGCTTCTATGGCTGGGGTCGAAGGATACGAGGCACGAGCTGCACAAAAACATGAAACAGAGACCTTTAAAACAAAAAGGTGCTAAAAAGCAAGCAAGAGTCAAGAAAAATGAAAGAAAGCCACAGCTTACAACTGGCAATGGGCTCCCCCCATTTAGAAGGAGCATGCTGTGTATAGGACCCAATCTCCCAGTCCAAAACTTCCCATCCATCTCCACCAACAAAGAAAAACTTATCTTTCCAGTTTCTATGGACGTGAGGAAGATCAGTGACCAACTCTCCTCCTCCAGGTCTCTTGGCAAAATAATACCATCCTACACCCCCAGGAGCCTCCTTCACTTGGAACTGGTTTAGAAAGGGCCCCTTCGTCAGAGGCGTAAGACCATCCGACATGGCTCCCCAAAGAGCAGCACAGCCGATCAGTAAACGCCAAGAATTGGGAACAATTTGGCCAGGGGCCAAACCCAGAAAACTTAATACTTCCCTAACCACGGTAGGGAAGGGCAGTCGAAGCCCCCCTTCTAAAGCCGCGACGTAAACACACGTCTCATTCTCGACGACAGAACAGGCTCGCTCAGACCCCAAAGGCTTTCTGAGGGTTACGGAAGATGGAATTGAAAATCTAACCCTAGCCACGGCTAATTCTTCACTCGTAATCGTCGAAGGAATCAAGGAAGCTGTAAAACGTGGAACCCTAGTGGGACCTATCAACGACGAGGAAGGCGAAGAGGGCTTAACACTACCAGAATGACTTGCATGCAAAGATGCCTTACCCACATTGCTACGATGCAATGGGACCTCCTCATCAACCGACGACTCTTCCCCTTGAAGAATCGAGGAGAAATCAAGACCGTCCCCCGACATTGGTTCTATGACAGGTGATCGAGGGTGTAAAGAAGTCGGAAAACTAAAGAGATCACGGAAGACCCTGTCTTGAAGAACGACAGAGTAGGGGGCAAAATCCTCTATGATAGCAGGACTAGGGTTAAAAGAAGTAAAATACGCTAGCCTAGCACGAACAAACCTCCCAAGAACAGCCCACTCTGGGCTCGGATTTTCTGTACCTAAAAAAGGGAAATCTAACATGAAAAAAAGACAAGAACTGCAAGGGAGAAGGAACGTACCTACAGGAGACGGGCTCTAGAGAAGACGACGAAGGAAGAGCGAAGAAGAAGGGTTTTCGTGCACAAAAATCGCCTGAGATGATCCAAACACAGAAATCTTGATCAGAGCTTTTCCAACCAGCTTAAGCGTCGCAGCGCAAATCCCGAAAAACGCTCCTAAATCCTCGTCGTCCACCTCTAAACCCCATGATAGCAAAGATATTGACACATGTCCCACGATTCAACATTGCATTTAAAACTTCAACAGGAAAGGAAAAGCGGCAACCGCCACTCAGGTCCGAATTATGTTTCCAACCTCCAGCTACGGGTTGGAGCTTAGAAACAGGGGAGTACCTGGTAAGTAGGATAAAATCTGGTATGACCAGCTCTGCCACAGGCACGGACCTGGGGAGTAGGCATCAGCCTTGTCCAAACTCCCCAGGGGAACAACACCTACAACAAG
The DNA here is from genome assembly GCA_020567845.1 of Rhododendron henanense subsp. lingbaoense. Classification (NCBI taxonomy): domain Eukaryota; kingdom Viridiplantae; phylum Streptophyta; class Magnoliopsida; order Ericales; family Ericaceae; genus Rhododendron; species Rhododendron henanense. The sequence continues at coordinate 24,581,908 of CM036315.1, forward strand.
TAAAGAGGGCCCCAGCTATGCCTGAAAGGCAGAGCTGGAGCCGAGTCTGAGGACCAGCTATGACACAAAGCTAGTCCAAGTAGGACCAACTATGATACGAAGCTGGACCAGACCCACCAAGTACATCACACAATTAACCCAAATTCCACGGGATAAGGGAGAAGAAACAGAAGGATAAGCACAATGTGCTTATCCTAATCATCGACAAACGTCAGATAAGGATTCCACCCTAAAACTGGGTGCTCGTGGAGTTCCAGCCAAGGCAGGACTCCACTCACCTCGTCGAAGTGATCCCAATATCTCCGGAATGCAGTCCTACTAGGACTCAACCTCCCATTAAATGCCTATAAAACCGACGGTAGAACTCCAATAAAGGTACGCACACATACAACCGAGAATCGGAATTCTCCTACAAAATAGCAAGTTCAATACTGACTTAGGCATCGGAGGGTGGTTGGCAAGCCACCACACCGGTGACTTTTACTTCAGCTTTGTTTTGCAGGATCAGGTCTGTGCCGGACTCAAAACTGCTTCATCAACCCGTGTCACAGAGACAGAATTGAAGTTGGCCCGGAGCTACGAAATCCATAGCTGGGGGTTGCTTGTGACTCCGGAGTCTTTGGCTACTTATCTGTTGGGTCCAGAAACATCTCGTGAGGCCTTAGCTCTTTCAAGAGGTATTCCCAGTTTTTGTTTAGGTATCGAATTGCTCACTGACTTTTCTTATTGCTCTCCTTTTATTTCTTTTCAGAAGAAGAAGGAGAAGACAAGGAAATGGCACCGAAAATGGATAAAAACCTGCTGGCCCAATTGAAGGCTGAGAGGGTGAAGCAATCATCTGGAGGCGTAGCTCCAAAAAGGAAGAGCTCTCGTCTCCAGAAGGAGCTGAATGTTGATAGTTTCTTGGATGCTGACCTCTCAAAGGACCCTGCTCTTGACTTAGTGGTTGAGCCGCTTGAAGTAGATGGTGCTGAGAAATTGAAGAGAAAGGCAAAAGGTACGGCTGTGGAGGGTACCCCTTCCTCCAAGAAAACAAAAGTTGTTGTTGGTCCTTCCACATTGGCTAACTTCCAAGAAGCTCTGGAGCGTGCTTCTGGATTGCTCTGTGCAGCTGATAATGACTCAATGGCGGAGATGTCTCTCCAGGCGGTGGGGGAACTTATGTTGGTTGAGTTGGCCATGGTGGGCTTTCCTTTTTACATTTTTTGTCAACTCGTTTTTCTAGTTGTTTCTTCATTAATCCTTTCTCTCTTATTGCAGGCCATGGCTCGTGGCCGGTATCTTGTTTCCCAAAGCCTTGGTTTGGGGAAACAAGTGGTTACACTCTCAGAGACCAACGTGAGGCTCTCTAGGCAAAGTGTTTCCATGGCCGCAGAGCTTCGGAAGGTGACAACCGAGAGGGACACTACCTTGAAGTCAAAGAGAGGTTTGGAGGAGGAGAGAGATACCGCCGTGGCGACTGCTCGAAGTTTGGAGCTGAAGATTCTTGACTGGGATAAGGAGATGGAGAAGTGTAAAAGCACGAGCTTGGGGATGCTGGAGAAGGTGAAGAATGCTCGTAGGGATGCCATTGAACTCTTCCTGCAGTCTCCTGAGTATCATCAAGATATTACCCAGCAATATTTTGACGGGTTCGAGGCCATGAGGAGTCGCGCAGCCTTAGCTTATCCAAACTTGGATTTTTCCAAGTTTGAAGTTGATGATGAGGAAGGCCCCTCATGCCTTGATTTGGGTAGACATGCTACGTCTAATCTGGGAATTTTATTTTTCCCTTTTTCCCTTGTTGTGTCTTTTCTTGCATAGTTATACTACGTCTCTTACTCCCCTAAGTGTGTAAAATGCTTGCGTCCAAGCAATTAAGACACTTATGTAAGTTTACCCTTAGGTTTTACTGGGTGAGTTACATTCCCGTAGATTGCATAGCTGTGCTACGTCTGTTGAGCTTGGAAATTTTTCCTAAGCCTTTAATTGATGCATAGATGTGCTACGTCTGTTTCAGCTTGGAAATTTTTCCTAAGCTGGTTAATTAATGCATAGCTGTGCTACGTCTGTTTGAGCTTGCAAATTTTTCCTAAGCTGTTAATTGATGTATAGATGTGCTACGTCTGTTGGAGCTTGGAAATTTTTCCTAAGCTGTTTAATTAATGCATAGCTGTGCTACGTCTATTTGTTGTTCATGTCTGAATAATTAATGTGCTCACTTCGATTACCCCGTAGGATATCTCTCAAGTCTGATGATTATTTCCTTAAAATATCATAATTTCCCATGACGTGAGAGGTTGGATTGCAAGGTTCAAATCGTCTGCATTTAATCGTAAGCTACCGTTTCAACTGCTCGAGGTAGTGGGGTTTATAACTTCCCATTATCCCAAGCGGTTAGGGTGGCGGTTTTAATTGCAAGTTTGATTGTGATCGTGCTGATTGGTTTAGCAAGCGGTTAGTGAACCGCCCAATTTGGCTATAAATATCAGTGGATGTTTAGGGATTACTCCCCATTCCACAATCAAATTCAAATCGCTAATGGCAAGCAGTGATCGTGTCACCGAGTTATGCCAGGAGCTGCAGAGCCTGAAGGCAGCCATTACTGGGCTGACCTTGAAGATGGAGACCATGGCGGATTCCATTTCCGTCATGGAGAAGACGGTCCGCATGGTGCTGATAGCCAAATGGGAACAGTTGGAGGTTTTTCGAGGGCAATCGGCGCCACCAGTTCCTTCCCCTCCGAGGGAGGGGGGTAGTGACTAGGTTGCAACTTTGTGGGTTTACCCACAAAGTTTTTATGTAAAAGCTGTCCACATCCCTTGGGGTGTGGATTTATTAATAAATTTTTTGATAATTTTATCTTTCTGTTGTCTCTCCATTTTATGCATACAGGAAAATCAAACCATATCGTGCATATTGGAAATTTGAACGAACATCCCTCGTGAGGAATTTTATTGGCCACTAGGGCTGGCAAACGGAAAGAACACATGGTTCTAACTAAAACAACTTGATTGCTAAAGTTTTATTGAAAACAGAGAGTTTCCTAAAAACAGAAACAAACTTCCTAGAAATGGAAATAAATTTGGATTGCAAGCACCTACTTGTAGTACTTCTTTAGATGTTCTGCATTCCACGAATTTGGTAGCTCTTTTCCCCTTAGGGTTGCGAGTCTATATGCACCAGCTTTGATATGGTGCAAAACCTGGTAGAGTCCTTCCCAATTTGGGCCGAGTTTGCCTACCTTCTTTCCCGTAGGATCAACTTTCCTTAGGACCAGATCACCAGCTCAAAAATCCCTTGGCCTAACCTGTGCTTCGTGGTACTTGATCATTCTCTGTTGGTAAAGGGCCAGCTTGGCCATGGATGTTTCCCTCGTCTCTTCCAAAAGGTCCAGCTCAGCCCTGAGATCTTCTTGGTTCTCCTGGTGATCCGTGCTTACGGTCCTGTAGTTGAGAAGTTCAACTTCGATTGGGACTACTGCTTCGGCCCCAAATGCAAGGGAGTATGGAGTTTCTCCAGTTGTTGTTCGGGGCGTTGTATGATATGCCCATAGCACGTTATAAAGCTCGTATGGCCAAGCTCCTTTGGCCTCTCGAAGCCTTTTCTTGATTCCTTTCTTGATTGTTCGATTTGTAACTTCCACTTGGCCGTTTGCCTTTGGGTGAGCCTTGGAGGCATAGTGTACGTGTATTCCCTTGGAAATACAGTACTCCTTGAGCTGGGCATTGTCGAATTGCTTCCCTCGATCAGTGACTATCACTCGTGGTAATCCAAATCGGCTTATAATAATTTTCCACAAGAAGTCGATCGTAACCTCTGCTGTGATTGTGGCCAGTGCCTTAGCTTCAACCCATTTTGTAAAGTAATCCACAGCTACAATGGCATGCTGGACCTGGCCTGCTGCCATTGGAAGTGGACCAATTAGGTCTACTCCCCACTGGGGGAATGGCCAGGGTCCTTTCATAGGAGTTAAAACTGTGGGTGACCCATGAATGATATTTGCAAAACGCTGGCACTTCTCACATTTTTGGACCATAGAGTTGCAGTCCTTTTGCATGCTTGGCCAATAATATCCCAATCTAAGGAGTTTGTAGGATAACATGCGGCCACCTTGGTGATCCCCACATACTCCTTGGTGGACCTCTTCCATAGCCCTTGTAGACTCCGGCGGGGTCAAGCACCTAAGGTATGGTAGTGAGAAGCTCCTTCTGTAGAGCACATCTCCCATCATCAGGTACTTTGCAGCTCTGATTTTGAGTTGCCTAGCTTTGACATTGTCATCCGGTAGTGTCCCATTCGTTATGTAGTCGACTATGGGACCTGTCCATGAGTTGCTATAGTCAATAGCTTGTACCTGTACGTCTATGGCAAAGATATTGGGCAGCTCTAAGTATCGTATCGGTGCATTTGGTGGGATAGCACCCTCTTTGGCCGTGGCCAGCTTTAACAAGTAATCAGCTTCAATGTTCTCCTCCCTTGGGATTCGGACAATGCTAAAGCTTTGTAGCTTTGCAATTTGGGCTTTTACCTTATCCAAGTACTTCTGCATTACTTCTTCCTTCACGGTATACTCTTCTAGAACTTGTCCTACTACCAGTTGTGAATCACTTTTGGCCAACACATGGTTAGCGCCGACGGCCTTAGCCAGGTCCAAACCAACCACGAGAGCTTCATATTCGGCCTCGTTGTTGGTCGCTTTGAACTCAAACCTGAGCGCGTAGCTTAGGCGTTGCCCCTTTGGGGAAGTTAGTACTAAACCAGCTCCGCTTGCTTCTCTGGTTGTTGATCCATCCACCTGTAGGATCCAAGGTTTAGGTTCTTCCTTGGGGAGCTCTTCTGGTTCTGGATACGTGTATTCCGCAAGGCAATCTGCAAGTACTTGAGCCTTAATGGCAATCCGTGGCTTGTATTCTATATCAAATTCACCAAGCTCTATCGACCATTGAATTAGCCGGCCTGAAGTCTCTGGGCAGTGGAGAATTTTTCGAAGTGGCTGATCCGTTAGTACCTTGATTGAATGAGCTTGGAAGTATGGCCGTAGCCTTCTAGCAGCTATTACCATAGCAAAGGCTATCTTTTCAGCTCTGGGGTATCTCAGCTCAGCTCCTCGCAACGCCCTGCTGATGTAGTATACTGGAAGCTGCGTTCCCTGCTCCTCCCTTACCAAGACTACGCTGACAGCGTGGGGGGAGACAGCAAGGTATAAGAATAGAACCTCTCCTTCTTGAGTCCTACTAAGCAGTGGTGGGGACGTCAAGTATTCTTTTAGTTGGTTGAAAGCTGCTTCTTCTGTAGTAGTCCATTCAAAGGCTTTTTTCAAAACCTTAAAGAATGTTTGACACTTATCAGTTACTCGTGAGATGAATCTGCTTAGAGCTGCAACTCGTCATGTTAGCTTCTGGACCTCCTTAATGTTCTAGGGTGACTTCATAGTGAGTATGGCCTGAATCTTCTCAGGGTTTGCTTCGATTCCTCTTTGGGATACCATGAAGCCTAGGAACTTTCCTGAGGAGATTCCAAAAGCGCATTTTGTTGAGTTGAGCTTCATCTTGTATTTTCTGAGGACATGAAAAGTTTCTTCCAAATCCGCTATATGATCTCGTGCCTTGGCACTTTTGACCAGCATGTCATCCACGTATACTTCTACGTTGCGCCCAATCTGTTGCTTGAACATTTTGTTGACCAGCCTTTGGTATGTTGCCCCTGCGTTCTTAAGACCGAAGGGCATCACTTTGTAGCAATATAGTCCCCGATCGGTGATGAGCAAAGTTTTCTCTTGGTCTTCTTCATGCATTTGGATTTGATTATATCCCGAAAATGCATCCATGAAAGTGAGGAGCTTGTGCCCAGTTGTGGAATCCACCAAGGAATCAATCCTTGGTAGAGGAAAGCTATCCTTTAGACATGCTTTATTGAGGTCTGTGAAGTCTACACACATTCTCCATTTGCCATTGGCCTTCTTCACTATAACCACGTTGGCTAGCCAATCCGGATAGAGAACTTCGCGGACGGATCTTGCTTGTATGAGCTTTTCTACTTCTTTGGTCGCGGCCTCGTTTCGTTTTGGAGCGAAAGTTCTCTTCTTCTGCTTGACAGGGCGAATGGTGGGATCTACGTTGAGCTTGTGAGATATGACCCTTGGGTCAATCCCGGGTATGTCCTCGTGGGACCACGCAAAGACATCTCTGTTCTTCCTCAGGAACTGCAACAGCTCCGTTCTTGCTACTGAGCTCAACCCTGTTCCAATCCTTACTGTTTTTCCAGGTTGCCCTGGTTCCAGGAGTTCCTCCACAAGTTCTTCCACTGGCTCTCCGTGTTGGAGCTTCTCTTCATCTCGAGTGTCTAGGCTTTCTATATTCATGGTAATGTTAGCCCCCCTGAGTGAGGTGACATAACATTCTCGTGCTGCTTTCTGATCTCCTCTGACGCTGGCAACTCCTTCTGGTGTTGGAAATTTTATCATCAAATGATATGTGGAGATTATCGCTCCAATTTTATTCAGAGTTGTTCTCCCCAATATCGCATTGTATGCCGAAGGACAGTCAACTACTATGAAATCCACCATGCGTGTGATTTGACTTCCTTCTTTCCCCATGGTAATTGGCAGGGCTATTTGACCAGCTGGATAAATGGGCGTACCTGCAAATCCAACTAGTGGGGATGTCATGGGCCTTAGCCTTTCTCGTCCCACCTTTAGTTGGTCATACGCATGGAGATAGAGGATGTCAGCCGAGCTTCCACTGTCGATCAATACCCTACGTGTAAGGTAGTTTGCTATGACAATGGTGATAACCAGTGGATCATCGTGAGGAATCTGGATGCCCTTGATGTCTTCTTCTGAGAAAATGATGGGTATTTCCTCCTTTTTCTGTAATTTGTTCGGACGGCCAACCGTGTTGACCTCCAAGTATTCCTCCGTTCTTAGTTTTCTGAGGTGCACTTTTCTAGCATTGCTAGATTCGCCACCTCCCGCAAATCCTCCGTGGATGACCTTGATCTCTCCAATGTAACCTGACCGAGGTGCTGTGCCATCTCTGCCTTCTTTGCTGGCATCTTCTCTTCTGGATGGTTTTTGGTGCTTCTTCGTTACGAAACGTTGAAGCCTCCCTCTTTGAATCAGGTCTTCGATTTGCTGTTTTAGGTCAATACAATCGTCGGTGTTGTGACCGTGGTCTTTGTGGAATCTGCAGTATTTGTCCTTAGCTCTCCTATTGGGATCAGTCCTCAGCTTTCCAGGCCACTTGAGGTCCGGATCATCCTGTAGGTTGCTAAGGATCTGCTCTGCCGTAGCTATGAGCGGTGTGAACTGCTTGTACCGGCCTTGAGGCGGTCCTCCCGCTCCTCCTCGTTTCGGGGAGGATCTTGAGTCCACTTTCTTGTTCTTTGGTTCCCCTCCTGTCTTGCGAGTGGATTCTCTCCTCTTCCTATCAGGGGGAGGAAATTCACCAACCTGTGATGGCCCTGCTTGGGAATCAAAGCTATCACGTGTGCGCATTGCGTAAACGGCCTCCTCTGCATTCATATGTTTCTGTGCTCTGAGCATAAGTTCTGCCAAAGTTTTGGGTGGCTCTTGAGATAAGAGGTATAAAAACTATCCTGAATACAGTCCAGCTATATACGCAGTTATGCTCACGCTGTCGTCAGCTTCATCAATCTGGACCACTTCTTTGTTGAATCTGGTGGTGTATTCTCTTAACGATTCCCATTTTCCTTGTTTCACCGTCAAGAGGTGTGTCGCTGGTTTGCCGTAGCGTTGACCAGCAATAAAGTAGCTTACGAAGCTCGTGCTAAGTTCTTTAAAACTACGTATGCTTCCTGGTGGGAGTTTATTAAACCATGCTCGAGCACTTCCTTTGAGAGTGACAGGGAATGCCCGACACATTACCTCGTCTGGTACTGCTTGTAAATGCATCAGGGATTTATACGTCTCTAGATGATCCAATGGGTCCGTGGACCCATTGAATGTCTCCAGATGGGGCATCTTGAACTTCCTGGGGAGCGGTAACCCCATGACTTCAGACGTAAAAGGTGAATCCATGTTTTTTACCAACTCTTCCACCGTAGCGGGAGTTTGTGCTTTGACATGTTGCATTAATCCGTCAATCTGGTCTTGCATCTTGTGCAAAGCTTCTTGGTCATTGGGGGACCTCTCTGTGGGCGGCTTACTACCCTTCCTTCGATTTTGGCTTTCCTTTTCGCTGGATTCGCCTTTTTCTTCGTCATCCTCTTCATCCAGTCGAGTATGTCGTGAATTTAAGATGCTTGGTTCGGAGATTTGCCTTCGCAAGTCCGCGTTTTCCTGCATCGCAGTTTATAACCCTTGGGTTAACGTCTTTATTTGCTCCTGCATCTGAGCAAACTCCTCGGGGGTCATCTGATCAGCCCCAATTCTGAGTGCTGCGGCGGCCTTGGCTGCTTCCGCCGCCTTGGCGGCTTTGTCGGCGTCGGCGGCTAGGGCGGCCTTGGCAGCTTTCGCGGCCTTGGCCGTTTCGGCAGCCTTGGCTGCAGCGGCGGCTTTGGTGGCGTCGTCGACACCCAGTTGTGGGGGGTCTGAAGCCATCGTCGTTTTGTTCGATCGAGTCTCTACCATACAAAACTGATCACCGTAAGGAAAAAGTCTTTTCCCACAGACGGCGCCAGCTGATGAAGCAGTTTTGAATCCGGCGCAAACCTGATCCTGCAAAACGAAGCTGAAGCTAAAGTCACCGGTGTGGTGGCGTGCCAACCACCCTCCGATGCCTAAGTCAGTATAGAACTTGTTATACGGAATGAGAATTCAGGTTCTCGGTTGTCAGTGGTGCGTACCTTCATTGGAGTCCCGTCGTTACTTTTATAGGCATTTGATAGGAGGTTGAGTCCTAGTAGGACTGCATTCCGGGGATTTTGGATTGCTTTAACGAGGTGAGTGGAGTCCTGCCTTAGCTGGAACTCCACGAGCATCCTGTTTTTATATGGAATCCTTATCCGATGATAATAATGATTATGATTGGCAATTTGTGCTTATCTTACCGGCTCCTCTACCTTTATCCCGTAGGATTTAGGTTTATCAGAGCGGTATCTTGATGGGAACGAGTATATTCCGTGAATATGACTTATCCCGTCTTAGCTTGGCATCAAAGCTGGTCCTTAGACCTTGCCCCAGCTCCGTCTCATGGGCGTAGCTGGCATCCTCTTACTCTGCTGCAAGTGGTGCTCTCCTGGGGAGCTTGGGCGAAGCTGACTTCTACTCTCCAGGTCCGCACTTCTTATTGAGCTGGCTTTACCAGATTTTATCCTACTTATCAGGTACAATTTGGCCAGGTGCTAAACCAAGAAAACTCAAGATATCCCTCACCACGGTGGGAAAGGGCAGGTGCAGACCTCCTTCTAGGGCACCAGTGTAAAGCCAAATTTCATTCTCAACAAGAGAACAAGCCCTTTCAGATCCAGAAGGTTTCCTAAGGGAAACAGACGACGAAATAGAGTATCTAACCCTAAGGACGGCCAACTCCTCATTTGTGATTGTAGAAGGGATATTGGAAGCTGAGAAAGTGGGAACCCTACGAGAACCCCTCAACAAAGAGGCAGGGGGCGACGAGGGTTTTACACTGCTCGACTGCCCTCTGTCAGACGGGACCCTAATATTGCCACCACGGCACTATGACTCCTCCTCCTCCTCAAATAACTCTTCAACATTCAGAATAGAGGAAAAAATGACAAATCCCTCAAACATTAGGATTCCTACGGAGAATCGCGGGTGATAAGTAGGATAAAATCTGGTATGGCCAGCTTAGTAAAAGGTACGGACCTGAGGAGTAGGTATCAGCTTCGCCCAAGCTCCCCAGGAGAGCAATACCTACAGCAAGGTAAGAGGGCGCCAGCTATGCCTAAGGGGTAGAGCTGGAGCTAGGTCTGAGGACCAGCTAGGACACGAAGCTGGTCCAGACCCACCGAGTATATCACGCGATTAACCCAAATCCTACGGGATAAGGGAGAAGAACCAGTAAGATAAGCACATTATGCTTATCCTAATCATCAATAAACATCGAATAAGGATTCCATGCTAAAGGCAGGGTGCTTGTGGAGTTCCAGCTAAGGCAGAACTCCACTCACCCCACCGAAGCGATCCAGATATCCCCGGAATGCAGTCCTACTAGGACTCAACCTCCCATCAAATGCCTATAAAAGTGACGGTAGAACTCCAATACAGGTACGCTCCACTGACTACCGAGAACCTCAATTCTCCTACCACACAGCAAGTTCAATACTGACTTAGGCATCGGAGGGTGGTTGGCACGCCACCACACCGGTGACTTTTGCTTCAGCTTTGTTTTGCAGGACCAGGTCTGTGCCGGATTCAAAACTGCTTCATCAGCTGACGCCGTCTGTGGGAACGACTTTTTCCTTACGGTGAACAGTTTTGTATGGTAGAGACTCGATCAAACAAGACGACGATGGCTTCAGACCCCCCGCAACTGGGCGTCGACGACGCCGCCAAGACTGTCGCTGCAGCCAAAGCTGCCAAGGCAGCCGAAACGGCCAAGGCCGCAAAAGCTGCCAGAGCCGCCCTAGCCGCCGACAAAGCCGCCAAGGCGGCGGAAGCAGCCAAGGCCGCCGCAGCACTTAGAAGTGGGGGTGATCAGATGACCCCCGAGGCATTTGCCCAAATGCAGGAGCAGATAAAGACGTTAACCCAAGGGTTACAAACTGCAATGCAGGAAAACGCAGACCTGCGAAGGCAAATCTCCGAACCAAGCATCTTAAATTCACGACACAATCGACAGGACGAGGAGGATGACGAAGAAAAAGGCGAATCCAGCGAAAAGGAAAGCCAAAATCGAAGGAAGGGTGGTAAGCCGCCCATGGAAAGGACCTCCCATGACCTAGAAGCTTTAAACAAAATGCAAGATCAGATTGACGGGTTAATGAAACATGTTAAAGCACAAACTCCCGCCACAGTGGAAGAGTTGGTAAAGAACACGGATTCACCCTTCACATCTGACGTCATGGGGCTGCCACTTCCCAGGAAATTTAAGATGCCCCATCTGGAAACATTCAATGGTTCCACGGACCCATTGGATCATCTAGAGACATATAAATCCCTAATGCATTTACAAGCAGTACCAGACGAGGTGATGTGTCGGGCATTCCCTGTCACCCTTAAGGGAAGTGCTCGAGCATGGTTTAATAAACTCCCACCAGGAAGTATCAGTAGTTTCAAAGAGCTTAGCACAAGCTTCGTAAGCTACTTCATCGCTGGTCAACGCTACGGCAAACCAGCTACACATCTATTGACGGTGAAACAAGGAAGATGGGAATCCTTGAGAGAGTATACCACCAGATTCAACAAGGAGGTAGTCCAGATTGACGAAGCTGATGACAGCGTGAGCATAACGGCGTATATCGCTGGACTGTATTCAGGACAGTTTTTATACCTCTTATCACAAGAGCCACCCAAAACTTTGGCAGAACTTATGCTCAGAGCACAGAAACATATGAATGCAGAGGAGGCCGTTTACGCAAGACGCACACGTGATGGCTTTGATCCCCAAGCAGGGCCGTCACAGGTCGGTGAATTTCCTCCCCCCGACAGGAAGAGGAGAGAATCTACTCGCAAAATCGGAGGGGAACCAAAGAGCAAGAAAGTAGACTCAAGATCTTCCCCGAAACGTGGAGGGGCAGGAGGACCACCTCAAGGCCGGTACAAGCAGTTCACACCACTCATAGCTACGGCAGAGCAGATCCTTAGCAACTTACAGGATGATCCAGACCTCAAGTGGCCTGGAAAGCTGAGGACTGATCCCAATAGAAGAGCTAAGGACAAGTACTGCAGATTCCACAAAGACCACGGTCACAATACCGAAGATTGTATCGACCTAAAGCAGCAAATCGAAGACCTGATTCAAAGAGGGAGGCTTCAATGTTTTGTAACGAAGAAACACCAAAAACCACCCAGAAGGGAAGATGCCAACAAAGAAGGCAGGAATAGCACAGCGCCCCGGTCAGGTCACATTGGAGAAATCAAGGTCATCCACGGAGGATTTGCGGGAGGTGGCGAATCTAGCAATGCTAGGAAAGTGCACCTCAGAAAACTAAGAACGGAGGAATACTTGGAGGTCAACACAGTTGGCCGTCCAAACAAGTTCCAGAAAAAGGAGGAGATACCCATTATTTTCTCAGAAGAAGACATCAAGGGCGTCCAGATTCCTCACGATGACCCACTGGTTATCACCATTGTCATAGCAAATTACCTTACACGTAGGGTACTGATTGACAGTGGGAGCTCGGCTGACATCCTCTATCTCCACGCATATGACCAACTGAAAGTGGGGCGAGAAAGGCTAAGGCCCATGACATCCCCACTAGTCGGATTTGCAGGTACGCCCGTTTATCCAACTGGACAAATAGCCCTGCCTATTACCATGGGAGAAGAAGGAAGTCAAATCACACGCATGGTGGATTTCATAGTGGTTGACTGCCCTTCAGCATACAACGCAATACTAGGGAGAACAACTTTGAATAAAATCGGAGCGATAATCTCCACACATCATTTGATGATAAAATTCCCAACACCAGAAGGAGTGGCTAGCGTCAGAGGAGATCAGAAGGCAGCACGGGAATGTTATGTCACCTCACTCAGAGGGGCAAACATTACCATGAATATAGAAAGTCTAGATACTCGAGATGAAGAGAAGCTCCAATACGGAGAACCTGTGGAAGAACTAGCGGAAGAGCTCCTGGAACGAGGAAAGCCTGGGAAAACGGTAAGAATCGGAACAGGGTTGAGCTCAGTAGCAAGAACGGAGCTGTTGCAATTCCTGAGGAAAAATAGAGACGTCTTTGCATGGTCCCACGAGGACATACCTGGGATTGACCCAAGGGTCATATCTCACAAGCTCAATGTGGATCCCACCATTCGACCTGTCAAGCAGAAGAAGAGAACTTTCGCTCCAGACCGAAATGAGGCTGCGGCCAAAGAAGTTGAAAAGCTCGTGCAAGCAAAATCCATCCGCGAAGTTCTCTACCCAGATTGGCTAGCCAACGTAGTTATGGTAAAGAAGGCCAATGGCAAATGGAGAATGTGTGTGGACTTTACGGATCTCAATAAAGCATGCCCAAAAGATAGCTTCCCTCTGCCTAGGATTGACTCCTTGGTAGATTCTACAGCTGGGCACGAACTCCTCACCTTCATGGACGCGTTCTCAGGATATAACCAAATCCAGATGCATGAACAAGACCAAGAGAAGACTTCATTCATCACCGATCGAGGGCTATATTGCTACAACGTGATGCCCTTCGGTCTCAAGAACGCAGGAGCAACGTACCAAAGGCTGGTCAACAAGATGTTCAAGCAACAGATTGGGCGCAACGTAGAGGTCTATGTGGATGACATGCTGGTCAAAAGTGCCAAGGCACGGGACCACATAGCAGATTTGGAAGAGACTTTCCATGTCCTTAGAAGATATAGGATGAAGCTCAACTCAACAAAATGTGCTTTCGGAATCTCCTCAGGGAAATTCTTGGGTTTTATGGTCTCTCAAAGAGGAATCGAAGCAAACCCCGAGAAGATTCAGGCCATACTCACCATGAAGTCACCCCAGAACATTAAGGAGGTCCAGAAACTAACCGGACGAGTTGCAGCCTTAAGCAAATTCATCTCCCGGGCAACTGACAAGTGCCAGACGTTTTTTAAAGTCTTGAGAAAGGCCTTCAAGTGGACCTCTACAGAAGAAGCAGCTTTTGGCCAACTAAAGGAATACTTGACATCCCCGCCCTTGCTTAGCAGGACCCAAGAAGGAGAGATCCTATTTCTATACCTTGCTGTCTCCCCCCACGCTGTCAGCGCAGTCTTACTAAGGGAGGAGCAGGGAACACAGCTTCCGGTATACTACATTAGCAGGGCCTTGCGAGGAGCAGAGCTGAGATACCCCAGAGCTGAAAAAATGGTTTTTGCCATGGTAATAGCTGCTAGAAGGTTGCGACCATATTTCCAAGCTCATTCAATCAAAGTACTAACAGATCAGCCACTCCGAAGGATTCTCCATTGCCCAGAAACTTCAGGCCGCCTAATCCAATGGTCGATAGAGCTTGGTGAGTTTGAAATAGAATACAAACCCCGTATCGCCGTTAAAGCTCAGGTGCTTGCAGATTTCCTTGCGGAATATACGTATCCAGAACCAGAGGAGCTCCCCAAGGAAGAACCTAAACCATGGATCCTACAGGTTGATGGATCAACAACCAGAGAAGCAAGCGGAGCTGGGTTAGTGCTAACTTCCCCAAAGGGGCAACGCCTAAGCTACGCGCTTAGGTTTGAATTCAAAACAACTAACAACGAGGCCGAATACGAAGCCCTCATGGTTGGATTGGATCTGGCTAAGGCCGTCGGTGCTAACCATGTGTTGGCAAAAAGTGATTCACAGTTAGTAGTAGGACAAGTCCTAGGAGAATATGCTGTGAAGGAAGAAATAATGCAGAAGTACTTGGATAAAGTAAAAGCCCAAATTGCAAAGCTACAAAGCTTCAGCATTGTCCGAATCCCAAGGGAGGAGAACATCGAAGCTGACTACTTGTCAAAGCTGGCCACGGCCAAGGAGGGTGCTATCCCACCAAACGCACCGATACGATACTTGGAGTTACCTAGCATCTTTGCCATGGACGTACAAGTACAAGCTATCGACTACAGCAACTCATGGACAGGCCCCATAGCCGACTACATAGTGAATGGAACACTACCAGATGACAATGTCAAAGCTAGGCAACTGAAAATTAGAGCTGCAAAATACCTGATGATGGGAGATGTGTTCTACAGAAGAAGCTTCTCACTACCATACCTTAGGTGCTTAATCCCTCCCGAGTCTGCAAAGGCTATGGAAGAAGTCCACCAAGGAGTATGTGGAGATCACCAAGGTGGCCGCATGTTATCCTACAAACTCCTTAGGCTGGGATATTATTGGCCAAGCATGCAAAGGGACTGCAAGTCCATGGTCCAAAAATGTGAGAAGTGCCAGCGCTTTGCAAATATCATCCATGGGCCACCCACTGTCTTAACCCCTATGAGAGGACCCTGGCCATTTGCCCAGTGGGGAGTAGACCTAATTGGCCCACTTCCAATGGCAGCAGGCCAGGTCCAGCATGCCATAGTAGCTGTCGATTACTTTACGAAGTGGGTCGAAGCCAAGGCACTGGCCACAATCACAGCAGAGGTTGCGATCGACTTCTTGTGGAAATTCATTATAAGCCGATTTGGATTACCACGGGTGATAGTCACAGATCGAGGGAAGCAATTTGACAACGCCCAGCTCAAAGAGTACTGTATTTCCAAGGGAATACACGTACATTATGCCTCCAAGGCTCACCCAAAGGCAAATGGCCAGGTGGAAGTTACAAATCGGACAATCAAGAAGGGAATCAAGAAAAGGCTTCGAGAGGCCAAGAGAGCCTGGCCAGATGAGCTGTACAATGTGCTATGGGCATATCGTACAACGCCCCGAACAGCAACTGGAGAAACTCCATATTCTCTTGCATTTGGGGCCGAAGCAGTGGTCCCAATCGAAGTCGAACTCCTCAACTACAGGACTGTAAGCACAGACCCCCAGGAGAACTAAGAAGATCTCAGGGCAGAGCTAGATCTTTTGGAAGAGACAAGGGAAACATCCATGACCAAGCTGGCTCTCTACCAACAGAGAATGGTCAAATATCACGAAGCACAGGTTAGGCCAAGGGATTTTCGAGCTGGTGATCTGGTCCTAAGAAAAGTTGATCCTACGGGAAAGAAGGTGGGCAAACTAGGCCCAAATTGGGAAGGACCTTACCAGGTCTTGCACCATATCAAAGCTGGTGCATATAGACTTACGACCCTAAGGGGAAAAGAGCTACCAAATTCATGGAACTGTAGACACCCCAATTTGGCCTAACGATTATTTCAAGTCCCACCTTGGGACAATCCCGATGATGAAATGGATACAATGATTGATGATTGCTTCTTTGAGGACCTTAGGACTTTCGGTAAGAACTTTGACCACTTAGAGGACCCAATTCAAAGCCATACAGCCTTTCAGACAGAAATACAGAAGCCTAGGAGAATCCATCTGTCGGCCGTAATATCGATCTAACGGCCATAACATCAATCCCTCACCCGAGCAACCTGTTGCCAGTAAAATCTCCCTGAGAGATCAATCCCTCGGCCGCAAGATCTATCCTTCGGCCGAGACATCCATTCCTTGGCCGTGTGATCCTTTGCTCGGCCGCCAGATCGCCCTTTTTCCAGACTCTGGAACGTTCTATCAGACGTTTGGTTTGATCCAACTACACTACCTTTCCGATGCGTTCGGGCTACGTTCGGAGATCACGACGTAGAGTTTGAGATGCATTGCAATTGCAATTGCCATCTCGTGATTTGATTGGCCGGAGTGAGTCATCCCTATGCCTATATAAAGGGGCCTTTGGGCTCCGAAATAAACACAGAAATTGAGATACCTACACACTCAATCAAACCTCGAAACTCTGCAGAAATACTCCCTCATATCCACCCTTCAAAAGCCCTAACCTTCCGAAGGTAGCCGTCAATCCGGCGATCAAACCCCGAAGTTCAAACCCTAACTCTAGGGTTCTCGATCAAGCAATCAATCCATCATACTCAATCCAAAGCAATCAAGCAACTGAGGGATCAAGGTGGTGAGGCCCAACGGCCTCTGGTTTGTCTTAATTTACTGCATCTTTGATTAATTGTAACGTTTTGATTATCCATTAATCTTTCTGTCTGGTGTGAGGAAGAACACCGACCGGAGCTTCGATCCCTCGGCCGGTATATCAAACCAGGAGGATCCCTCGGCCGTGAGATCAACTCACCGGCCGCGAGATCCATCTTCCTGGGACATTTTGTTTGCTTTCTGCTTTCTAATGCATGCTTCGATTATCGTACTGGCTCACTTTGCTTACTGTTTAAAGGAATAAATAAACAGACTATGTGCTAGAATTAAACAAAGCATCTATACGTCTTGTGTTGAACAATTATGGGCCAGTCTCACGACTGGGCAAAGAGGGGTGCCTAACACCTTCCCCTTATTGTACTCTTGGCTCCCGTATCCAGAATCTCTATCTATTTTCCCAGTTTTAATAAACTGGGTGGCGACTCTATTTGATGATAACCGTTATCATGTGGCGATGTTCCTAGCCATGGGAATGTCCATGATCTTGGTTTATGAAATGAGCAACCAATCGAGCAAACACAATGTGATCAATCTGTATGGCGATGCCCCGTTTGGGAGGTGTCTACAGTTTTTGGCGACTCTGCTGGGGAATATGAGAGCCATAACCAGAAAGTTCAACATAAGACTAATACATGCCTTGTCTAATTCATCTATCATATGCATTGAGCGGGCAACCCGTTGAGTTCACCTGATATCCCGGCATGACACGAGCTATGTTGGGGGTTCCAGCAAACTCCACAGTCACTTGTACCTAGTGGTATATCAAAAAGGAAATCACCCAATCACCGCCTATAATGGGCTGGTGAGAGGATTGGTGCCCTTTGACAACGGAGCACCCTGAAACTACCAAAACCTTGCATGCTTTAGAAAGCCATAGAACTTATCAAACTAAGACAGGAACCTACAGGCTAGGAACCTACTTGCATTTTACTTGCAAAAGTTCTTCCTCACACCTTGTATCATTTGTTGTTGTATTAACTCTTTCTGTGCAAAAGGGTTGGGATTTTCAACCCAAATCCTAACCCTACACAGGCCGAAAACTGACTTTCAGGTATTTCTATTTTTCAAGCAGGCACAATAGGTAGGTTAAAGAAGCAACCTCAGCCAGTTTTATACTCTTATAATACCCGAAGTCACGCCAAACAGAGGTCTTTACAGTCATCTCACCGGTCGCCTTCGACACTCTCACCGCAACGGTCCCAATCAGTTTCAGGGACTTCGCGGTCGTCGCCTCAACAAAACCGATTCCAAGCCTCACCAAGCAATCTCCCTGCCTACACCCCAAGAATGACAGACAATGATGCTACCATCGCCGAGCTCCGAGCCCAAATTGCCTATTTACAAGCTGAGAAAGCAGCAGGAGATGCTGAAAACAAGAAAAACGAGGAGGAAGCAGAAGATCCTCCTGAAATTATAGAAAACCCTGAATTGGTCAAACAGGTCAAAGAGATCAAACACGCTTTGGCTCGCTCACAAGGAGACCAAATTCTAGATTTTGAAGGACTCTGCCTTTTTCCAGAATCTCAACTGCCTGAACGGTTCAAAATGCCAAACATCGAGAAGTTCAACGGGACTGGTAACCCTACCAGCCACGTCCGCCATGTCATCAACACTCTGAAGCCTATGGGCTTGACCGACGAGCTCATTGCTCAATTGTTTCAAAGGACTCTCACTGGAAGCGCCCTCGATTGGTTTCTCACTTTGGAATTTGTGCATTATCAAACCTGGCCTGAAATTGCTAACGCTTTTGTCAAGCAGTATGCGTACAATGTCCAAACTGAGCTAACTACCCGAGATTTGGAGATGACTAAACAAGAATCCAATGAGGACTTTGCTACCTTTGTGGCAAGATGGAGAGAGAAGGCTGCCAAGATGAAAAGCCGCCCTACCGAGGAAGATCAAGTGAGGATAGTTGTCAAAAACTTACAGCCTAAATACCTCACTCATATTTACACTCAAGCTATCACCGACTTCAAAACGTCTACACGCCACTGGATTACAAATCGAGGATGGGATCAAGTTGGGCCTCATTGGAAAAGAAGAAACCCCTCCACCCAGAAAAATCTTTTCAAACCGTGCATCTCCTGCCTCCGTCAACGCCCTTGACTCAGTCTTACCACAAGACCCTTTTCAAACTAGCTCATCTAGAAACACAAATCGCCCTCGCCGCAATTTCAGCCCACTCTATATGACTCCATCCCAAGCCTTAGCTATCCTAAGCCGTCAAGGGCACCTTAGGCTCTTGAATAATCCGCCTCCTCAGCCACCTTACGGCCCAAGCTATGATGCTAATAAGCAATGTGCTTACCATCAGCACCCTGGACATGAGACAGACCGCTGCATGCGTCTTCGTCATGACATTCAGGATCTCATTGATAGTCAAGTCATAAAACCTCCTAAGCCTAACGTACAAACCAATCCACTTCCCACTCACAACAACGAACTACTGCCTCAAAATATCAATCTCATAAGCCTATCCAATAGCCCCACATATAATCCTGCCCTACACATTATCCCAAATACCCAAGCCAAACCATCCCGAATCCTCTCTAAGAATGAGGGATGCTTTGCAACAGAGGGAGAACCCCACATCTATGCCATTGATGATGGGGATTGGTGGTTGGACATGCGTCAAGCCCTGCCAAACGATTGGAAAATTGGAAGAATTGAGCCTGCTGATCCTTGGGGTACCCAAGAAGAAGAAGTGGGTCACCTCACCCGAAGCGGAAGGGTGTATAAACCTCCTAAACTAAGTGGGGAAGGTTCAACCTCAACGCGAGTAATGGAAGAAGAGGAAGGAGAAGAAAGCCAAAGGACCGAACCTGAGGAAGACAGGGTGCTAAGACAACTAAAGAAAATCCAAGCTGATATCTCTATTTGGGGATTGCTTATGTCCTCCTACGAACATCGTAACTCCTTCTTCAAAACCTTGGGGAAAGCCAAAGTTCCCATCGACATCACCCCTGAAGAACTCGTGAATTTCATAATGGCGTCAAAAGCTCCGAAACCAGCAATAGCTTTCACTGACAAGGATCTACCTCCTGAAGGACCTGCACACAACAAACCTCTCTACATTTCACTTAAATGTCTCACCAAATGGATCCCGCTGGTCTTGGTAGATAATGGGTCTGCTTTAAACGTATGTCCTCAAAGAACCCTCGACAAGCTAGGGATAAACGCCACCGACGTGCGCCCTTCAAGCCAAGGAGTAAGGGGGTATGACAATTCAAAGAGAAGAGTGGTTGGGTGTGTCACACTGCCAGTAGAAGTGGAGAAGATCAAAAGGGATGTGGAGTTCCATGTGATGGATATACCGGCCACCTTCAATCTTTTATTAGGGAGGCCTTGGCTACATGACGCTGGGGCGGTACCTTCCACTTTGCATCAAAAAGTCAAATTCGCGGTAGATGGAAGGGTTATAACCATTCTGGGGGATTCATCAATCCGGGCTCATTCTGATACGCCTGTCCAAGAGGTAGAAACCGAGGAAACCTTCCTTACTGGATTCAGTCTTGAGGAAGCAACTGCTGTGCAAGCCTTAATGGCTGAGAGAAACTTCTATGTAAGTGCCCCCGCCATATGGATGATGAAGAAGCAAAAATACCTTCCTGGGTTGGGTTTAGGCAAAAGATCGCAGGGCATCTCGCAAATGATTGATCCTCCGCATAATCAATACGCCTTTGGTCTTGGCTACACCCCGACAGAAGCCGAGGTAAAAAGGAGGAAAAACATGGAAAAGGCTAAGGCAAGAGGAAGCAGGGTCAAAGAAGAGAAACTCGTGATCCCAAAAACGCTCAATGGCTGGTTTGTGAGGGAAGGAGAAGACTTTCCATTCTATGGCTTCGCAGAGACATGGGAAGACGAAGTTACCAAGCAACGGTACCCTGGAATGCAAATCTTCTTTGATCAGGAATGGACTGACAGTGATTTGGAAGAAGAGCCAACTAATTCATCCCCTACTCCCGAAGACTGGATTGAAGTGCTAGCTGAATTTGACCTAAAGATTCTGTTTGGCAAAGAGGGTGAAGAAGAGTATAAAACTGCAAAGGAAAAAGGAACCACTCCTGAAACATCGCAGTAAATCGCATAACAAAAACATTGCTTTCGTTTCCTAAAGACAAGTTAGGACATGTTTTGGGCCCCTGTTTGGGCATTATCTGCAATTGAATAAAACCCCATTTTATCACTTCTATGCTTGACAAATGATTCCATCTTTAAAATGTGATTGTTATACACTACAATCTCTCTGCCAAAGATAAAAGGATTTCAAGAATCTAATTCTTTATGTCACCGACCAAAAAGGAAAGAGGGGACGAACCCTAATTACTTAGAAACTAAGTTTTTATCAAAACTCAGAAAGAAGACGCTATCTCCGTGAGAACACTTAGGGTTAGCTTGCCCATTGTGAAAATACAAACACAATAGGAGATTCATAAAAACATCTCCATCGGATTCCTCTCCAAACGCCTCTTGAGAGAAAAATGCTCGTTGGGTAAAATATACACCCAAGCAAAAGTAAGAGCAAAGCCTGCTAGGACAAAGAAAAAGCGAAAATGCAGCTTAGGCAAAAGTTAAGGCATTCAAAGGAAAGCTCGCTAGGGACTCAACCTCTATTAGGTAACCTAGGCAAAATCTAGAGCATGAGAGAAAGGAAAACTAAGAGTGAAAACCCAACCCCCAAAGATGGTAATCTTGGAACTACGTAAAAGGCCTGATTCCCTGATTGGGATACGTAGGCAATCTCGCGTCGAGATGCGGCCCAAATATTTGGAGAGAAGAAAGGTGATACCAAAAGGGTTTGTATTCAATGATAGGCATAGCTAACCTTGCGTATTGAGCTCACAAAAGATGAGTTGGTCATTTTCCAGGGAATTGGCAAAAACAAAGGTATACAGGAATCATCGTTCGTCTTCTCTGACTCAGAAGTCGTCAACACAAGGGACCAAGCATTCTAACAAAACATGGCAAAGAGATTGCAGGAATAACAAAAGCAAATAAGAGAGCTTGGATCAAATGCAAGTGTAAGAAGGGAAAAATACCGTTTGGCTAAATAGCAAAAACCTAACTTCTTTAGGAAATGGAAGTAGCGGCCGAAGAATGGAACCCTCGGCCGAGTGATCCATTCCTCGGCCCAAGTTTAAATCCAGGCATTCACAAAACTTTGAAAAATATTCTCATACATGCTGAGGATGCTTCAAATACAAACAATACAAAATGACAAATTATCTGTTTTTAGAACTAACAAATACAGGTACAAGAAAGGAAAGGTTAGCTACTGCCCACGACCCCTCTTGGGCGCAGGACGAAAACGCTCAGGAACTGAGACACTGATCCTCTGTCCTTCACCAGCCGCAGTATCTCCATCACCAGCTCCAGTACTCCCACCCTCACTGACTCCAGCACTCTAGGTGACCGACACTATCGGTACTCGCTCTGCTTCAAGCTGCAGAGACACAGGATATAGGCATTTAGTTTCACATGAAACATAGGATGGAAAAAGAAGAGATCAAAGGATGCATACCGCAGCTATTCGGCCACGCTGCCGCCGAGCCAAAGCCTCGGCACTCTGGAAAGCACGCAACCATTCCTGAAACACCCCAGCAGGCACCTGTAGAGGAAGCAATTGCATATATAATCAAGTAAGCAAGGAATGCTGAAGGAAACTAGAACAGAATCCACAAATATTACCTGCTGAATTCCAGTAGGAAGCACGTAGAACTGTGTAGTGCACGGTGTCAATGGCAAACGCTCTTCTTCTCTGCTTGCATTATGGAAAGAAATGAAACTGGGGGCCCGTGGCCAAACAGGAGGAGCAGCAGCAGCAGTAGTGGTAGGAAGGGTCAAGGAGGCCAAACGAAAGGCTGAGTAGTCTCCTACTACGAGAAAACTCAGGGCTGGCTGTCTCTCAAGAGCAAGTAGCAAGCCCTCCCCGGTCAAAAGATGGGTCGATCTCATGCCAACAGGAGGAGGGAGAGGGACAAGCTGCAACGCCTCGGAACGTGGAAAGTACTGGCTCGCTACCCTCTCTCCAAGATACCAGGCTCTCGAAAATGGCCCCTCCAGAAGGAAGTGCTGGCTGTCCAACGCCCGAGCTGAGGTCAACTCCAGAGGAGCATCATCAAGTAGCACGCCCCATGGGTCAAAACGCACCTATAACAAGGGAAATAGCATCAAAATGACAAAATGAGGAAATAGCACGAAAATCAGAGGATAAAGAAGGTGTCATACCTGATCCACCGTCAGACGATCCAAAACTCGCCTCCAAGCCAGCAAGTCCATGGCAGGCGACCGTGACTTCCGAACTCCCTTCAACCAACGGGCCGCCCGCGGAACGAACCTAGGCTCTCTGTGCCTAGTCGGGGGAGGAAACTGCAACAAGTGCTCAAAAGCCCAAAGCTGCAAAGCAAAGACGGAGAACATGAATAATGAAGATAGAAGCGATAAGGGAATAATGCAGAAATCAAAATGTATACCTCAAGAATACGATGGTGTCCGCCGAGCGACAAACTAACTCCCCGGGAACAAGCACTGAGGTGTCCGTACAACGTGGCTAGGGCAGGAGTTCCCCAATCAAACTCTGCTATGGTCTCTAAGTGCACCAAAGCAGCCAAGAACTGGACATGTACCGAATTCTCCTTGTTGCAAAACAAAGTTTGCCCAAGGAGATAAAGCAGGAAAGCTCGTACCAGCTGAGAAAGGGGAATCTCCGTCAAGATATCAACTTGATCAAACTCTTCCCGAAGCCAGGTATATGTGATATGGCCACTCTCCGATACAATGGGAACCTTCCCCAAAAGGTATCCAAGGGCACCCTTCCGCTCATGGATCCGCGGATCAATTGGAAGAGGGTCGCCACCAACCCTCAGGCCTGTGAGCAAAGCAAAATCGCCCGGAGTGATCGTCATCTCCCCAGCCTCTGGAAGATGGAAAGTGTTGGTGGTATCCCACCACCGCTCGACCAAGGATGTGGTCAATCCCAACTCCGCCTTCGGAAGATGGAAACCAAGAATCAAGGGCTCGAAGCCAGCCAAAGCAACCGCATCCTTGGCTTCCTGAGGAAGCCTCTCATACCACTCAAACACCTGGGGGCAGCTTCCCCACACGCGCAGCCTCTCGTTTGCCTGACAAAATACGAAGAAGAAATCAAATACACAAGATATCGCCTATACAGGGGGCAACTTCTAGAACTCAAACTCCCTATCAAAATATCAAGCTATCATTCTGCAAAATCTCACATACGAAAATCATTTGACAGGATAAAATTCTACCTTCCTGTTGGTAGAACCAAAGTGCTGCTCTGGCTCCCTGTGCAAGACCTCAGGTGGGATGTCACTGAGGGGAGGACGGTATCGCAAAGAACCACCACGCCCGACCAAGTGAACCTGAGGAGCGTAAGTGGCAATGTCAAAAGGAGGAAGAATATCACCACCCACATCAGTAGAAACCTCGGGTTCAACCCCGGGAGGAATGGGTTGCGAGGAACTCCCTCCAGTAGTGGCCCTGCGCCGACTCGAACGCAAGACGCGGGAACTTGAGACCCCGCCAAGAATCTCGGCCTCGACGGCCGGAGCCTTGCCTGTGTCTCTAGGTACGGCGGGAACATCGGATGGTGGAGGAGGAGGTGGTGTCGAAGCCATGGCAGCCGAAATCGTGGTGGTCGGAGGATCGGCGGCGGGAAGGTGAAAAACGACGAGGAGAGAGAGGAGGCGACGGCGGCGATCGTTTAGACGAGAGGAAAGAGTGAGGAATGGAAAGAAAGATGTGACCCGCGAGATCGATTTAACTGAACTTAAATCGATTTCCTGGCTTTTGGCGTTCTCACGGCCGAGACATCAATTCCTCGGCCGAGACATCAATTCTTCGGCCGAGGGATCGATCTCCTGGCCTCTTAATCAAATTCCCTCAGCAACAGCAGATTTTGCTCGGTGCACCAACTCAAGCGATTACAGACTTCTAAGTCTTCGGTCAACCAAAGTAGCCTTGGGGGCATCCCCGAGCCAATACAATGTAATCAAAACCAGCCTTGGGGGCATGCCCAAGCATCGAAACTCTCTCTCCACAAACTGCTGGCCAAAGCAAGTTGAAACACCCAGCGGCTTTACGCCCATATCCATTATCGATTCACTCAGCAGCCAAATCCATTATTGGCAGGCTCTACGCCCATATCACTCGGCGGCTCCACGCTCACTATCCTGACAGGCTCGAAGCCTTCGTCTACTATCACCCAGCGGCTTTAAGCCCTTTATCATAGCGGCTCTACGCCCGTATCAATTCAGCGGTCCCGTGCCCATCATCTCTAACACAACTCAGCAGCTCTACGCCCGCCATTTTATCAACTTAGCGGCTTGAAGCCCATTACCTCCACAGGCTCGAAGCCTATGTCCATCGTCTCAGCAGCTCTAAGCCCTCAACGCAGCAGGCTCTACGCCCGTTATCTCACCACAGCGGCTCCACGCCCACCGTTTCAACTGGCTCGAAGCCATAGCAATCAACTCAGCGGCTCCAAGCCTGCTATCTCAACTGGCTCAAAGCCGTAAACAAGCAATCTTAGCGGCTCAAAGCCCATTATCTCAAATGGCTCCAAGCCATCACCTCAACGGGCTCGAAGCCCTCTATCTCAGCAGCTCTATGCTCGCTATCGCAGCAACAGGCTCTACGCCTGTAAATACTCAGCTTAGCGGCTCCAAGCCCACTATCTCAACTGGCTCGAAGCCGTAAACAAGCAACAGGCTCTAAGCCGCCCCAACAATCAAGACATCTATTCTCAGGCTCTACGCCTGAATGCTCAAAAATCTAACATTTTTGAATGACCAAGCTCTACGCTTGGATGCCCAACCACTGTGTACTGGATGCTCAAGTTATACACTTGAATGCTCAAGCTCTACGCTTGGATGCCCAACCACTGCGTACTGGACGCTCAAAGCCTGTACTTTGAATGCTCGGATTCTGCCGTCCGAATGCTCGAGCTCTACGCTCTGAATGCTCAAGTCCGGAACTTGATAGAAGCTCTAAGCTTTAAAACAAACACACACGCACGGGCCCGTGCACATTTGCATCAACATTTTCACATCGAGTCTGCATCATATCTGTTCACATCTAACCAACCATCATCACACATATACACTCTGCATATCTCTCATGAAACAGGTCAACCCTGCAATCAACCGGCACTACGCCTCGGTTTTATTTGATCGGCCCAACGCCTCGATCCTTTGGCTCCATGCCAAACACTTATGATGGAAAAGCTCCGTGCACAGACCATCAGAATGCAACCAGCTCTACGCTTCGGTTTATATCACGTCAAGCTCTAAGCTCCGACAACTCAGGCCCTCGCCTCAAGACTGCATGCAGGCTCCACGCCTCAACCACTTCAGGCTCCATGCCTCAGGCCCTTGCCTTATGCCAGCTCCGTGCTTCAGTCCCATCAAGCTCTAAGCTCACCTCAGGCCTCCGCCTCATAAACCACAGCAGGCTCCATGCCTCAATCTAGTCACTTCAGGCTCTCGCCTTATGATCAACACCAGCTCCGCGCTTCGGTCCTATCAATCACCTCAGGCTCTCGCCTTATGATCAACACCAGCTCCGCGCTTCGGTCCTATCCAATCTCCTCAGGCCTTCGCCTCAAGATTGCAACAGGCTCCACGCCTCGATTCCATCACTCTCCGGGCTCTCGCCTCATGACTACAACCGGCTCCGTGCCTCGGTCCCCTCATCACCAAAGCTCCGTGCTCCAGTTACTGGCCCTGCGCCTCCCCTACATTTCAAAAACAAACCGGCGTCCAGCTCATCCCCAGCAGATGGTCTGGATTCCACCCCACTACATCAATTCCTTCCAGCTCATTCGCAAGGATAAGCTACCCTACCGAGCCCCTTTCAGTCAAAGTAAGGATGATCAAGAAAAGCAAACGCACTTGCAGTGTACTGATCTGCCCCAAAATAACTAAGGAAGCTCTCCGTAAAAACTCCCCAGGCAGCCCTGCGCTCCTTCAACTACTCTTCGCCAAAACCCTGGCTCAGTCTAGGTACGTCACACTACGGCTTTTTAAGCCCTAAGGTACGTCTTCTGTCTCTAACCCTCCAAACTTTTTACTTTTCTTTATTGCCCGAACTACGATTGGTCTGAATTTCCCTTGTGGAATACGTAGGCAGCCTCCCGGCCCGACCATAACAAAACCTTTTTCGAAAACCCCTTGGAATAGTGGTTGGACCAAATTGAGTTGCTTTTTACAGCTTTGACTCTTACTCAAACATGTCTCGCGATCCGTCTGAGTTCAGTCAAAGAGGGGCATCTGTAGACACCCCAATTTGGCCTAACGATTATTTTAAGTCCCACCTTGGGACAATCCCGATGATGAAATGGATACAATGATTGATGATTGCTTCTTTGAGGACCTTAGGACTTTCGGTAAGAACTTTGACCACTTAGAGGACCCAATTCAAAGCCATACAGCCTTTCAGACAGAAATACAGAAGCCTAGGAGAATCCATCTGTCGGCCGTAATATCGATCTAACGGCCATAACATCAATCCCTCACCCGAGCAACCTGTTGCCAGTAAAATCTCCCTGAGAGATCAATCCCTCGGCCGCAAGATCTATCCTTCGGCCGAGACATCCATTCCTCGGCCGTGTGATCCTTTGCTCGGCCGCCAGATCGCCCTTTTTCCAGACTCTGGAACGTTCTGTCAGACGTTTGGTTTGATCCAACTACACTACCTTTCCGATGCGTTCGGGCTACGTTCGAAGATCACGACGTAGAGTTTGAGATGCATTGCAATTGCAATTGCCATCTCGTGATTTGATTGGCCGGAGTGAGTCATCCCTATGCCTATATAAAGGGGCCTTTGGGCTCCGAAATAAACACAGAAATTGAGATACCTACACACTCAATCAAACCTCGAAACTCTGCAGAAATACTCCCTCATATCCACCCTTCAAAAGCCCTAACCTTCCGAAGGTAGCCGTCAATCCGGCGATCAAACCCCGAAGTTCAAACCCTAACTCTAGGGTTCTCGATCAAGCAATCAATCCATCATACTCAATCCAAAGCAATCAAGCAACTGAGGGATCAAGGTGGTGAGGCCCAACGGCCTCTGGTTTGTCTTAATTTACTGCATCTTTGATTAATTGTAACGTTTTGATTATCCATTAATCTTTCTGTCTGGTGTGAGGAAGAACACCGACCGGGGCTTCGATCCCTCGGCCGGTATATCAAACCAGGAGGATCCCTCGGCCGTGAGATCAACTCACCGGCCGCGAGATCCATCTTCCTGGGACATTTTGTTTGCTTTCTGCTTTCTAATGCATGCTTCGATTATCGTACTGGCTCACTTTGCTTACTGTTTAAAGGAATAAATAAACAGACTATGTGCTAGAATTAAACAAAGCATCTATACGTCTTATGTTGAACAATTATGGGCCAGTCTCACGACTGGGCAAAGAGGGGTGCCTAACACCTTCCCCTTATTGTACTCTTGGCTCCCGTATCCAGAATCTCTATCTATTTTCCCAGTTTTAATAAACTGGGTGGCGACTCTATTTGATGATAACCGTTATCATGTGGCGATGTTCCTAGCCATGGGAATGTCCATGATCTTGGTTTATGAAATGAGCAACCAATCGAGCAAACACAATGTGATCAATCTGTATGGCGATGCCCCGTTTGGGAGGTGTCTACAGGAACGCAGAACATCTGAAGAAGTACTACAAGTAGGTACTTGCAGCCCGAATCTATTTCAATTTTTAGGAAGTTTATTTCTGTTTCTAGGAAAATTTCTGTTTTCAATAAAAACTTTAGCAACCCAGTTGTTTTAGTTAGAACCATGTGTTCTTTTCATTTTATCAGCCCTAGTGGCCAATAAAATTCCTCACGAGGGATGTTTGTTTCAATTTTTAATATACATGGTGTGGATCAATTTCCTTGTATGCATGAAATAGAGAGACGACAAAAAGATAAAATTATCAAAATTTTATTAATAATCCACACCCCAAGGGATGTGGACAGCTTTTACATAAAAACTTTGTGGACCAACCCACAAAGTTGCAACCTAATCACTACTTCCCTCCCTCGGAGGGGAAGGAACTGGTGGCGCCGGTTGCCCTCGGAAAGCCTCCAACTGGTCCCAGTTGGCTATCAGCACCATGCGGACCGTCTTCTCCATGACGGAGAGAGAATCCGCCATGGTCTCCATCTTTAAAGTCAGCCCAGTAATGGCTGCCTTCAGGCTCTGCAGCTCCTGACATAACTCAGTGATACGATCACTACTTGCCATTAGCAGTTTGAAATTTGATTATGGAATGGGGAGTAATCCCTAAAAACATCCACTGATATTTATAGCCAGATTGAGCAGTTCATTAACCGCTTGCAGAACCAATCAGCACGATCAAAATCAAACTTGCAATCAAAACCGCCACCTCAACCGCTTGGGATAATGGGAAGTTACACACCCCACTACCTCGAGCAGTTGAAACGATAGCTAAACAATTAAATGCAGGCGGTTTGAACTCTGCAGCCCAATCTTTCATGACATGGGGAGTTATGATTTTCTAAAGGAAATAATCATCCGACCTAAGGGATATCTAGCAGAGTAACAAAGTAAATGCATTGATAAAACAGCTTGGAAAAATTCCCAAAAGCTCAAACGACGTAGCACAGCTATGCATTGATATAACAGCTTGGAAAAATTTTCAAAGCTCAAACGACGTAGCACAGCTATGCATTGATATAACAGCTTGGCAAAATTTCCAAAAGCTCAAACGACGTAGCACAGCTATGCATTGATATAACAGCTTGGAAAAATTTTCAAAGCTCAAACGACGTAGCACAGCTATGCATTGATATAACAGCTTGGCAAAATTTCCAAAAGCTCAAACGACGTAGCACAGCTATGCATTGATATAACAGCTTGGAAAAATTTTCAAAGCTCAAACGACGTAGCACAGCTACGCATTGATATAACAGCTTGGCAAAATTTCCAAAAGCTCAAACGACGTAGCACAGCTATGCATTGATATAACAGCTTAGCAAAATTTCCAAAGCTCAAACGACGTAGCACAGCTATGCATTGATAGCCACACATTATTTTTTAGGCAACTCACCCAGAAAAACCTAAGGGTAAACTTAAATAAGTGCCTTAATTGCTTGGACGCAAGCATTTAACCCACTTAGGGGAGTAAGAGACGTAGTATAACTGCACTGCGACAAGTAAAGAAGAGAAAAGCTCCCAATTTAGACATGACATGTCTACCTAAATCAAACAAAAAGCTCAGAATAAAATTCTAGCTATGCAAATTCGGTACAGCAGAAGGCATGCCACTTGCAAAAGATACTAGCACTTAGCACAGCAATAGCAAGGACAGGAACTGGCAAAATCAAAATGTCTGTATAAAGACTATTGGAAAATGCCACACCATAAGATGAAAGTATCTTTTACCTTTTCAACCAAGCACCTGCACCTGTCATAACAGGCCTGTAGGAGGCCCCAAGATATGATCTTCTAAAGATCATCCTCATCAATCATCAAAAAAAGTATTCAGGCCAAACCTAAGGCCACTCCCAAAAACACAAACCAAAGTACGAAAGTATTTAAAAGTGTGTTACAGACCCAAATGAAATTAAAGTTTCAAGAGCCATTCAAAGGCTCGGGGTGGAACTGTTAATAGCCTGCCCATCACCAGATGATGGGCCAGGAGGTGTTACCGCCAGGAGTGGAGTTTCAAGAGGGAGAGAGACTTTTTCTGGAGTCTAGAGAAGGGATGCAATCGAAGAGCTCGGGATAGATGTATCTTTGGATACCACTTCGTCGCCTTCCTCTCCTCCCTTCTGTCCCCCGTCAAGGCATGAGGGCCCTTCTTCTTCATCAACCTCAAACTTGGAGAAATCCAAGTCTGGGAAAGCCAAGGCTGCCTGGCTCCTCATAGCTTTAAACCCATCAAAATATTGTTGGGTAACATCTTGACGGTACTCAGGGGACTGCAGGAAGAGTTCAATGGCGTCTCTACGGGCATTCTTTACCTTCTCCAACATCCCCAAGCTTGTGGTCTTACACTTTTCCATTTCCTTATCCCAATCAAGGATTTTCAGTTCCAAGCTTCGAGCAGTCGCCACAGCAGTATCTCTCTCCTCCTCCAAACCTCTTTTTGACTTCAGGGCATTGTCCCTCTCAGTTGTTAACTTCCGAAGCTCTGCAGCCATGGCAGCACTTTGCTTGGAAAGCTTTATGTTGGTCTCAGAAAGTGTAGCCATTTGTTTCCCCAAACCAAGGCTTTGGGAAACCAGAAAGCGGCCACGAGCCGTAGCCTGCAAAAAGGAAGACAGAACTAAGTAAAGAAACACTTGGAAAAGCTAGCTGGCAAAAAAGCAAATAGAATAAAAAAGCCCACCATGGCCAGCTCAACCAACATAAGCTCCCCCACAGCTTGAAGAGACATCTCCGCCATTGAATCCTTGTCAGCTGCACAAAGCAACCCAGAAGCACGCTCCAAGGCTTCTTGGAAATTCGCCAAAGTGGAAGGACCAGCAACAGCTTTCATCTTCTTGGAAACAGGGGTACCCTCCACGGCCGTACCCTTTGCCTTTCTCTTTAAAATCTCAGCACCATCCACCTCAAGCGGCTCAACCACTAAGTCAAGAGCAAGGTCTCTTGAGAGGTCAGCATCCAAGAAACTTTCAACATTTAGCTCCTTCTAGAGACGTGAGCTCTTCCTTTTTGGAGCCACACCTCCAGACGACTGCTTCACCCTCTCAGCCTTTAGTTGAGCCAGCAAATTCTTGTCCATTTTTGGTGCCATCCCTATATCTTCTCCTTCTTCCTCTGAAAAGGAATCAAGAGAGAACGATAAGAAAAGTCAGCAGGCAATTCAAATGCCTAAACAGAGACTGGGAATACCTCTCAAAAGTGCTAAAGCCTCACTAGATGTTTCAGGACCCAGCAGGTAGGTGGCCAAAGATTCCGGAGTCACAATCAAACCCCAGCTATGAATCTCGTAGCTCCGAGCTAACTTCAGTTCTGCTTCTATAGCCGGGGTCGAAGGATACGAGGCACGAGCTGCATAAAAGCATAAAACAGAGACCTTTAAGAAATAAAGAAGTGCTAAAGCAAGGTTCAAGAAAATAAAAGAAAACCATAGCTTACAACTGCCAATGGGCTCCCCCCATCTAGTGGGAGCAAGCTACGTATAGGACCCAATTTCCCAGTCCAAAACCTCCCATCCGTCTCCACCAACAAAGAAAAACTTATCCTTCCAGTTTTTATGGACGTTGGGAAGATCAGTAACCAATTCTCCTCCGCCGGGTCTCTTGGTAAAGTAATACCATCCCACACCCCCAGGAGCCTCATTTACTTGGAACTGGTTTAGAAAGGGCCCCTTCGTCAACGGCGTAAGACCATCCGACATGGCTCCCCAAAGAGCAGCACAGCCGATCAGTAAACGCCAAGAGTTGGGAACAATCTGGCCAGGAGCCAAACCTAGGAAACTCAATACTTCCCTAACCACAGTAGGGAAGGGCAAACGAAGCCCCCCTTCTAAAGCCCCGACGTAAACACACGTCTCGTTCTCAACAACAGAACAGGCTCGCTCAGACCCTGAGGGTTTCCTGAGAGTTACGGAGGATGGAATCGAAAATCTAACCCTAACAACGGCTAACTCTTCGTTCGTAATCGTCGAAGGAATCAAGGAAGCTGAAAAATTTGGAACCCTACTGGGACCCTTCGACGATGACGGAGGCGAAGAGGGCTTGACACCACCAGAACGACCCACATGCAAAGAGGCCCTACCTACATTGCTACGATGCAATGGGACCTCTTCATCAACCGACGACTCTTCCACTTGAAGAATCGAGGAAAAATCGATGGCATCCCCCGACATTGGCCTTACAATAGATGATCGTGGGCGTAAAGGAGCCAATGAACTAAAAAGATCACGGAAGACCCTGTCTTGGAGAACAACAGAGTATGGGGCAAAATCCTCTATAACAGCAGGACTAGGGTTAGAAGAGGCGAAATAGGCTAGTCTAGCATAAACAAACCTCCCTAGAACAGCTCGCCCTGGGCTCGGAGTTTCTGTACCAAGAAAAGGGGAATCTAACATGAAAAGAAGACAAGAACAGCAAGGAGGAAAGAACGTACCTACGGGAGACGGGCTCTAGAAAAGACGACAAAGGAAGAGCGAAGAAGAAGGGTTTCGTGCAGAAAAATCGCCTGGGATGATCCAAATACAAACTGCAGAAATCTTGATCAGAGCTTTGAACCAGGTTAAGCGTCACAGCACCAATCCCGATAAACGCTCCTAGATCCTCGTCGTCCACCTCTAAACACCAGGATAGCGAGGATATCAACACCTGTCCCACGATGCAACATGCATTTAAAACCTCAAAGGGAGAGGAAAAGCGGCAACCGCCATTCAGGTCTGAACTATGTTTCTAACCTCCAGCTGAGAGCTGGAACTTGGAAACAGGGGAGTACCTGATAAGTAGGATAAAATCTGGTATGGCCAGCTTAGTAAAAGGTACGGACCTGGGGAGTAGGTATCAGCTTCGCCCAAGCTCCCCAGGAGAGCAATACCTACAGCAAGGTAAGAGGGCGCCAGCTATGCCTAAGAGGTAGAGCTGGAGCTAGGTCTGAGGACCAGCTAGGACACGAAGCTGGTCCAGACCCACCGAGTATATCACGCGATTAACCCAAATCCTACGGGATAAGGGAGAAGAACCAGTAAGATAAGCACATTATGCTTATCCTAATCATCAATAAACATCGGATAAGGATTCCATGCTAAAGGCAGGGTGCTTGTGGAGTTCCAGCTAAGGCAGAACTCCACTCACCCCACCGAAGCGATCCAGATATCCCCAGAATGCAGTCCTACTAGGACTCAACCTCCCATCAAATGCCTATAAAAGTGACGGTAGAACTCCAATAAAGGTACGCTCCACTGACAACCGAGAACCTCAATTCTCCTACCACACAGCAAGTTCAATACTGACTTAGGCATCGGAGGGTGGTTGGCACGCCACCACACCGGTGACTTTTGCTTCAGCTTTGTTTTGCAGGACCAGGTCTGTGCCGGATTCAAAACTGCTTCATCAGCGGGTATAGAGAAGCTGATAGATAAAAGAGGTCCCGAAAAACCCGGTTCTGAAGAACAAGGGAGTAAAGGGCAAAATCTTCTATGATAGGGGAATGCAGATTGATGCAAGAAAAACCAATCACCCTAGCGCAAATAAACTCCCCCGGAGCGACCCACTTTGGGCCCAAAATCTCAACGCTAGGGGGAGAATCCAGCATAAAAACAGCAGAAATAACAGCCAAGAAAGGAGAACGTACCTAAAGGAAATGGGCTCTAGGAGAATGGCAAAGAAGAATGATGAAGAAAGACCTCACGGAGGGAATTGCCTGGGTAGATTCGAACGTTTCTCTGCCTAGGCGTAATCAGAACTGAAGGAAGCTTAAGGGCTGAGCATCAATCCCGAGAAACACTCCTTAATCTTCGTCGTCCACCTCCAAGCACCAGAAGAGCAGGGATCACGACACATGTCCCACGATGTGACTCACACGTTTAAAATCCTCAACAAAAGAAAAAGAGCGATAACCGCCATTTAGGTCTAACCAATGTTCCCAACCTCCAGGGAAGAGTTGGAGCTTGGAAACAGGGGAGTACCTGATAAGTAGGATAGACCTAAGGAGGTCAGCACTACGAGAACTACAGACCTGGGGAGTATAAGCTAACCTCACCAGGACCTCTCTGGGAATCTACCCGGAGCAAAGTTAGGATTCGCCAGCTCCGCCCTTCAGACAAAGCTGAAGGAAGGTCCAAGGACCAGCTCCGGACCCTAGCTATAACGAGGAGGATAATATCTGAAATATTATCCACAGAATATACCTATTCCATCAAAGATAGCACACTCAGAAACCTAAATCCTAAGGGTAAAGGAATGTTGTTGATAAGATAAGTATAAAGTGCCAATGATATACCTAATCAAAGACGGCTAAGGATTCCTAGCTAAAGCGGGGCGCCATGAATTCCTAGCTAAGGCAGGACTCAACATCCCTCAAAGAGGTAATCCGGAAATCTACAAGATACAGTCCCACAAGGACTCAACCTCCTATCAAAATGCCTATAAATATGACAGTAGAACTACAACAAAAGGTACGCAGCCCATAATCGAGAATCTCAATTCTCTCATCATATAGCAAATTCTCCACTGACTTAGGCATCGGAGGGTGGTTGGCAAGCCACCACACCGGTGACTCAAGCTCTTGTTTAGTTTTGCAGGATCAGGTCGAAGCTGACGACAAAGCTGATTCATCAGGGCTGTTGAAAATACTTACGGAGAACTGAGATTTGCCCTACAGGGATCTGCCTTGCAGGATCTCTGGGTTCGTGGTTTAGGGTGTTAGGGTGAGTATGGACAAGGTCTGCCTAGTTTGGACTTCAGGTTGGTATTGTGCAGTGAGGTGCACAGCATCGTGCTACGCATCTTTGAGCTGTCAGAACGTGCATCCGACGGCTCGGATCTCATCTCGGCAACCAATGATTGAGAGTTGTTCATTGCCGAGATGAGATCCAAGCCGTCGGATGCACAATCCGATGGCTCAGAGGTGTGCATGCAGCACGGTGCTTCGCACACCACTACACAACACCATCCCCAATTGGCCTAGTCTATACTACATTATTTTCTTTTGTCGGCACCCTTATTGTGGGGGGGGGGGGGGGGGGGGGGGGGGTTTAATCGTGGCACCCTAATTGTTCATATTCATAACACAATTGCTCATGAGTCATGACTGAGATTCTTGAATCTAATACGTACATAATTTTCGCATAAGACAATGATCATACACCGAACTCTTTATTAAATATGCTATCTTTATTTCGTTGGATTACTTAAATAATTATTTTATGTAGTGACACTACATAAGTTTGGCGGTGGAGTTTGAAAGCTAAGAAAGTTGTAACCTCAGACGGAGGAGCATGGGGACGGAGGAGCATGGGGTCAATATGAAAGGATATTGACGGCTAAAGATTTTGTTTTCTGTGCATATCCCAAAATTATGGCGTAGGATCTCCACGTTAGATTTTAGTCCCAAAATGCTCTGCCTAAATAGGAGAGGGAAAAAACAGGTAATAATAAGTGTAATAAGGGCAAAGATGGTTTTTTTTTTTTTCCCTTCTAAACTTAACGATGAAACTTAACCCCTGAAAGTGACCGGGATGACAAATTAAGTAACTAGGTGAGAAAGGACCAATATTTCAGTATCCATTTTATTTGTCTAACTTTAAAATTTAAACCGACGTCTTAAAATGCATGTTCACTCTGAAAAATCAATTGTTAGTCACCAAAGAACATCATAATTTGACACCAACACCCCCACATAAGAGAGAAATTGTAAGGTAATTATTTGTTTGACCAATACATAATTTGAACTTGATTCTAAACATTGTTGTAATTCTTAGGTTCGAGGTTGCATTCGGAGGGTTGTAGTTGTAGGCACTTAGGGGGGCTTCAATTGTCAAGGAGTTCGCTGATCTATTTAGCATGATCGATTCGGAGCCACTAACAGGTAGGTAGAAAACGCAGTGTCTCTCTTATTTTTTGTCACGCTTGTGCAGGCTCGACCTCCACTCATGCTGGCGCCACATCCGATCGTGCCGCCACCTTCGATCGTGACAGTGCCATCTCCCCTTCTGCCGACGCAACCTCCGGTCTTGTGACCGAATTTTGTGTGCAAAGATATATTGGGTGGACAAATATGAAAGGTGTTGAGTTTGCATGGAAACAATGGCGGTAAAGTATCGTTGGTTTTCCAACACCTAGATCACTCTTTCCATAATTTTCCTTGTCTGGTACTTCTATAATGTTGAACTCCAAAACCTTCCCGAGCTCTAGATGTTCATTTTTCGGGGGTCTGGCTTCAAAAATATTGTTGAACTTACCATCGTGAGCAAGTTCCGTGGACGAAATAGGTTGTGTGGTTGACAGTTGCCACTCTGGGTTGCATTGCGTAAAACGATGGTTTTGACATTTTGTTAGGAACGACCTGCAGTTATTAAATGCCTACGTTTAATTAGAAGTATGCAAACAATGACGGATCGAAGGGCGGATGAGACCGGACAACCGCCCTACTCGAGTTTCAAATTTTATTTAGAATTATAGTTTTTGGCTTAAAAACGTTATATTAGTTTGCCCGTCCAACGTTTTTTTAAAAAAATCTAACATTCGCCCATATATTCAAGTCTTTTTTCAAAAGTTCATAAGCGTTCACTTAAGATTGTATGCATCTATTAAAAAAATAATAATAATACTAGGTTTAATCCTTTATCTTTTGAAATAGCTATATGGGGTACAATATTATATACATGCATCTACAATTATTATATTTTTATAATTGCATAAGTTGATTGAAAATATTACTAGGACTATTTCTTTAGTCTTTGGAACATGTATCTTTTGTTGAGAGTTAACATGTGACTCTCTATAGATCTAGAATCATCCAACATTGACTAAAGATTGTAGAAACTTTACTATATGTTAGACTTGTGAGAAAAGTTCTGAAATATTGTAGACATGTGAAGAAGAAAATATATCTTCTTGGAGGATTTTAAAAGGAGAATGTTGGCCGTTGGATGAAAATAATCCTAGTCCTTCATTGAGGAGGTTGATGGCTACAAAAAGAAGAATGTGCTCCTTTGTGAGTGTGCATTTGTGTAGACTATTTTACAAGTTGTTGTTGGACCAATAAAATAATAGTATTTTTAATATTTTCAAACTCAACACCTTTCATATGTGATAACAATATATATTTAATATTCGTCCACCCAACATATCTTTGCATACAAAGTTCGGTCCGAAGAAGAACAATATCCCCATGGAAGAATCTCCTATCGACAGTTGTTACATCACTGATGTTTTGTGTTGTCTGAGAGCATAGAGTACTAAAACTGAATCATTAAACTATCAATGCCTAATTTGCCTTCCCCGGCCAAGTTCTGGCAAATTATATCTGCACCAAAAGCACAAGCCTATAATTAGCTTAAGCCTAGCTGTTTGACCTACCTTGCTTCATTGTTCAGAGTTTTCCATGTCATGAAATTACAAAAGGAAAATCTGCCTTAAAGATATGGGCATCAAATGTAACTAGTCAGCTAACTGGGGCTAAATTTTCATCTTTAAGGTAACAAAAATAAGTTCATTCCATAGTTATATAGCAAGCACAGCAGTGATTACTGGTCCTGCTCAATGAATTCATATATGGCTCAAGTCTCAACTAATGGTAGCTAGAAGATCCAAAATAGGCAATTAAACCAAGAGGCAATTGCATGGATCGATAAGTTGTGCATGTCATGCCTGAAAGCCCATTTGATAACTAACTCAAGCAAAGTATAGTCTGTTACTTTCATATATGAAGTTAAAATTGAAAGTCAGAGTGCAATTGACCGCAAAAATCTCACTTAAATCCGTGTAGTACGTATTAAGAGAACAAATTCAACACTATGACCAAAACAGCCACTCAACATAACAAATCCACAACCTGCCCTATATGGGTTTTGCTTTGGAAAAAAAGCATACCCAAATAGAGCTTTTGACCCAAATTTTTTCACCGTTTAAAGTGCGCTACCCCTTTCTTGACACTTTAGATAACACGATACCCCCATTAAGTTGCTTAAAAGGGCGGAAAACGTATGAGAATATCTAACCTTTATGTATTGTTTATGTATTCATTTGAAATACTGGGACTCACCTCCCTAGCTTTCCCACTAAAAGCAGTATTTTCTTTTGTCGGCACCCTCATTGTGGTTTTTTTTTTGGTGTGGATCGTGGCACCCTCATTGTTCATGACACAATGGCTCATGAGTCATGACAGAGATTCTTTTAATCTAATATTACATAATTTTCGCATAAGACAATGATCAGACACCGAACTCTTTATCAAATGTACTATCTTATTATATTGAATTAATTAAATAATCATTTTATGTAGGGACACCACGTAAGTTTGGCGGTGGGAGTCTGAAAGCTAAGAAAGTTGTAACCTGAACCTCAGACGGAGGAACATGAGGTCAACATGGGAGGATATTACGGCTAAAGATTTTGTTTCTTGTGTATATCTCGAAATTATGGCATAGGATTTTCATGTTAGATTTTAGTCCCAAAATTCTTTGCTTATAGGTGAGAAAGTACTCCTATTTAAGTACTACCCTTCTATTTGTCCAACTTTTTAAATTTAAAACGTTTTAGTCATGAAAGGCCTAGTTTGGATTGAAAAGTTACCCAACTTATTTTTTTGTCTTTATTTGAAT
Source organism: Rhododendron henanense subsp. lingbaoense (assembly GCA_020567845.1). Classification (NCBI taxonomy): domain Eukaryota; kingdom Viridiplantae; phylum Streptophyta; class Magnoliopsida; order Ericales; family Ericaceae; genus Rhododendron; species Rhododendron henanense. The sequence continues at coordinate 24,620,866 of CM036315.1, forward strand.
TTTTTTTGCATTTATTTGTTTTGCGTTAAATTTTTGCGACTTATTGATTTATCTCGGCGAGAGAAATTAGAAAAGTATAAAATTTTGATTGAAACTCATAATTTTTTGAATAAAGACGAAAATAAGTCAAAATTACAACTTTTTTTTTTACTTATTTGTGTGTTTTTTTTTTAAAGTATTAGTTTCGATCATAATTTTATATTTTTTCAGTTCCTTTCAGCGAGACGAATCAATAAGTCATAAAAGTTTGACTCAAAACTAAAAAATACGAATTTTTTTCAAATAAAGACAAAAAAATAAGTTACTATTCCCCTTTTCAATTCAAATCCACCCAAAGAACATAATTTGTCACCATCACCTCTACGTGAAGAGAGAAATTTTAACGTAATTATTTGTTTGACCAATACATAATTTGATCTCAAGCGCATTAAATGTGTTGTTCCATTAAAAAGTTTTTTTTTTTTTTTGACAAATGTGAGAAGTTGTATTCAACTGTGAGGCGAAACCAACACATCAGAGAGGAATCCCATGGGGGCAAATGGACATCCACAGACCGGACAAACCATTAGAGAGAGTAATCAGAGCACAGTATGTGCAGCCCTATTTCAAACTCGCCTAGCAAGATTAGGTTCGCAGAAAATAAAACTAATACCAAGCATATGACCAACAAACCACCGGACTAAATCCGGACAGAAACCGGACTAAATCTAGACAAAAAATGAAATAAAGCAAAAAATATATACTCCCCTTCGTCATTGAGCAGCCCTTCTCTTGCCTAGCCCCTTACCGATCAAGCTCCAAGTCAGCGACCTATGAAGCCACCGGCAACCACGTGATTGCAAACCCAGAAATGGTGCGGCAACGAGCAGAGCGGCGGCGAACGACAAGCGGTTTTGGTGGAGAAGGTGGAAGGGAAACCAAATCTGAAGGCACGGATTGATACCTCCCCTCCCACCGCCCATGTTTGGGTATAAACCCAAGAGGGAAGGAGGGGAAAGAGAAGAGGAAGTGTGACGGCTGTTTTAAGATCAGAGAAAGGTTAAAATAAGTCAACTATGTAACTTTTGTCTTTAATAAATTATTTTAAGGGAAGTGATTTTGCCACTCCCCTTTTCTGTAACGGCGTTCTCATTTGTGTCTCTATTAGGTGATTTATTTTGTGAGAGAAAATGTAATGGCGTTCTCATTTGTGTCTTTATTAGATGATTTATTTTGTGAGAGAATGAGAGTGTGTTAGAAAAAAGGGGAGTGGCAAAATCACTTCCCTTTTTTAATTATGATCATATTTTTTACCTTCCCATTATTGACCCAAATTTGACTAAAAAATCAGAAAGGACATGTCAATTCAACTAATCTAGTCCATACTTTGCCCAAAGTTAAGGTGAACTCAAGGTTCCACTCTTTCCCTTTCAAAGACCTCTAATATGCAATGACATCTGGACTTCAATTTCCAATAATGCCCTTGATTATATTGCCAAAAACATGTTAAACAGGAGCCAACAAGGATAGGTTAAGCACTCGATAAATTTATACAGTGCCCTGAAAAAAACTACTCCAATACATGTGTTTTTCACAAATATGCAGACATTCACAAATCAGAAAAGACTACAGCTCAAATTACCAGTTTCCAAGAAAATAAAAAATAAAAAATAAAAATAAAAATAAAAACCATTGACATCTATGCACTAGCAACCAATAACTACAATCGGATAAAAAATAAATAAAAACCAATAACTACAATTGAAATGAGCACAACTCTGTTAGACAACCTTCCTAATATCCCAAACAATGGTTAGCATTCTGTGATAAGGGAAGCAAAAGCCAAGGTTTACTTCAGTAACGATAGCCATTAGAGGACAACTCGGCTCCGTAATGAAACACATCATACGGATGCTGCTGCTCAACTTCGTACTGATTGACAGTGTAGTTCTGCTGGTCAAGTTCGTACTGGTGGGTCACCATATGGGGAGGTTGATTTTCGTAGTTATAGGCATGGTGAGGTGGAGATGGGGAACTTAATTCGCTGGCTGACGGACTGGGAACATGATTGTGGGGTCTGTCTACTGAGGTACTGGGGATTTGAGTCTGGTTCTTGTCAACTCTAACCTCAGTTAGCTCGACTTCTTCGAAAGAGTGGAAGATTGGGTGCAAGTAAGCATCAGTCAGGTAAGCTCTCAGATTGACGTCTGGTTCAGAGTTACGGTCCTCTAAATCCTTTGCCATGGCATCCTAAAGAGGAGGAAAAAGAAGAAAGATAATTCTGTTAAAATGTAACAAAATTAAAAAGCTCTTTAGGAATTTAGGATTACAGAGCTCATAAAATTTCTACAAGAACAAGAAGTATGAGCTCTGAAAATTTTATGCAAGATAAATTCTGTTAGTACTTTGAATTTTCGCTTGGCACGTACAATTTCTCTTTAATGTTTTCTCCAGGCAACCATCGCAAAAAAATGCAACAAAGTCAATTTGTGAAGGGATTTGTGGAGGAAAAGGAGAGCATAAAAATGGTTTCACAGATCCCTTTTTGTTCTTTCCCCTCAACATATCCAATATGCAAACAAAGCCTGGAACATTTCTTTGTGAAATAAAATGGAAATTGATAAAGGAGGAATCACGAAAAAAGGCAATAGAGATTCGCTGAAATCTAAAAAACCATGTGCATGTATAGCCAAGGTTAGCAATCTCAAATTATACCATGAGAAAAGAAGAATTGTTAATAACAGGTTGATCAAGGCTAGATGTAGCAAGAAAAATGAAGAAATCTTTTCTAGTGTTTCTATGTCTAGATTGGAGCTTTACCTCAAGGGGATACTTTCTGAATGCCGGCTCAAAGCGATGTTTGCAGTACTTGTGGAATGATAAAGTCAATATAGGTAAAGCAACAAGCAAAGGAGTGGAATTCGCAGCCTTTTTTGTGCTGAGCAGACCCAACAAAAGAAGCTGAGATATCAACAAGCTTGCTATTATCCGGCTGTGAACGTGTGGCCAAAATGCAGCAGCACTCTCATATCGTTGATTGTACACATTAATTACCTGCGTGATCAAGCAGAGTACAAAATCTTAGCCACAAGTGTTGTGGGAATCGCAGCATGGGCACACTAATATAGCCTCGGAATATCAATTATGGGCTTTAAATCATTTAACCCTAGGGAGCAAAACAACCAACACCAATTAATTTGATCCACGTAATTACTTTGGAAAAAAACAGAAATAACAGACATGTTTTTATTCGGCACTAGTTGACAATTGAAAGCCTAGCGTGAAATTCGATCGTTACTTCATAGAATTTCAGAATAACAATTCCATCCCCAATTGGCCAATTGTTAGTCCTTTTTGGGTATTTGTGCCCACATTCCAACCTAAGAATAGTATATGTAAATAAGTTTCTGAACCTCTTTAAACCAATTAAAAGTTCTAATTCAGATCTTTTGAATGGTGTAAAAAATTCCAAAATTACTTATATTCTACTGTTGTGCATACCGATGCTCTGGACTATCAATGAAGGAAGCATGGTAATGTGCACATAAATTGATTTGGGTCTCTAGGCCTGCCCTCTCTTATGCCATTTGGCTTTGATTTGGGGGCATGGTTCTACAACAAAACGTCCCTGTAGCTCCTCGGTTCTTGGAGGTTTAGGGGGGCCACTGTTTCAGTGGTATTCTGAGAGCAGCCACTTTGTGCATATATTGCCAAAGGTTAGGTCTGTCTCCAATCATCCCCCGCCCATACCCCCAATGATTGGGGACTAGATGGGTTATGTTATGTTGTTGTTGTTGTACTTATATTCATACATTAGCTTTTTATCCAAGAGTCGCACGGCTGCCCAAGAAGGACAAACAATTGGGGACAGAAGAACTATGTGCTTATATAACCTCCATTAGTCCATTGCATCAACTCCCCCAGTCCATCTTTTATGTGATTCCTTCTATTTTATGATATTCTTTGCACACTATCCCAAATCAAAGCATAGGACCACAATTTTGCTAATGAACAATGGGTTATGATAAACTCTATCACTATTTTAGACGCTCACTTTTGAAGATTGAATGTACTAAATTCAGAGAGTAACTAACCTGATGACGATAAACAAGGTACGCGAAGGCAAAGAAGACTAGTATGAAAGGAAGGAGGATTGGCGTAACCACAGCATATACAATTCCTAGAAGGAAGTAGAGTTGAAGGCTTGGAAGAGTCTCTGGAAAATCCACACTCCCAGGGTTCATAGCCTTCACTCTGTCCCTTTCAGTTTTCACCAACAACATGTTCTTAAGGTGAAAAATAACCAAAGGCTTCAACCTGAGAATCTCACTTGCGATGCCAGCCCAACCATCAACCATTATATATGTGATAAAGAAAGTAGCCTTCATTGGTATCGAAACCCCAATGGTTCGAGGAATCCTACAATGAAATACGAGTTGTAACTAACAATAGTCACATAGTATCCACAGAGTAGAGTCAAGAGAAAAATATCAACCGAAGTTAAAGATGAGCTCCATCCTTCATTGAGTTTGTATCTGCTTCGCAAAACTTGTATATTTTTATTGCATAGGGCGAAACTTGTACTATTTATCACACTCCACTTTGTTTACTTTTAGGAAACAATGAACATACAAATTTTGCCATTTTAAATTCATATCAGAGAGGTGTCCTCCAATCCAAGGCAACTCAGTCATCCAGGCAGTCCGAAGCCCAGATAACAGAGGAGTATTTTGTGTTGGGTAGCTAACAGACGACACGTAAAAGTTAGATCCTCATGACATGAATCCAATTACAAAACCCAATGCCCTCGACAGAGAAAACCTATTCATTTAGCTAGACCACAATTAATTGGGACTAAAAGCTCGGTTTGGTTTGGCTTTAGTTCCCAACAAAACACTAACCCAAAAATCACTACCAGAATTCAACATAATCTCCTTCCACAAACATAGTTCAGATCACAAGCTTTTTCGACCTATGAATTGTACTATTCCCTGCTGCCAAAACTCTGCAAGCACTCGTAAAGATATACCTAATCATTACAAAACAATATTTTTACTTGGGTAGAGATATGTTGGATTTGAACATATAACAGAGAAGTTTAACATTGACAATCTTTGGCGAGGCAGGAAACAAAAGATACGGAAAAATTAATCAATGCCCTTGGGCACCGCCACGTGGTACCCCAGGCCCATTCTCCACCACACATTGTGGTGGGACCCCAGGCAAAGTGTGTGGATCCCACCACAATGTGTGGTGGGGAAGGGGCCTGGGGCACCACGTGGTGGTGCCCCAAGGGCACTAAATAATTCCTCACCCATATGATAAAGCAAATCATTCACATATACTTTTTAATAAGGACCTCATTACTGATAATATGATGAGGAAAACACATACTGTGACAATATACCAAGATATACTGCAAAGTGCAGATAGCACCAAGATTCATTATTAAACTTTTCCCCCACACTGATCGCCTAAAGAACTTTTTCAATCTCTTCACACCAGTTTTTTTAATCATAGACATTCAGGCAAGAATCGAGGAGTGCTGCCTTACAGCAAGCTGTACCTAGACCAAGACTGTCACTTTTTTAAATTATAGACCCGTTACAAATTTCAAACAATTGACTAAGGAACCTAGACCAGAATGCGGAACAAAAAGCGCGGATTAAACATAGAAAGCAATACAAAGACATTATAGAAACCATTATTACAGCTTAGAATAGGGATGTGGGACATTACTGGGTGGGCGCCTGGTGAAGGAATGCATGAAGTTGCTGGAAAGCTGTTCCAGTCACGATGCTACCCAAGAAAACATTCACCAACATAAAGTAGTAATATTTTGCTGATGCCCTTCGCTCTAGTACTGACAATGCCACGTGTCCCTCAATTTTTGACATAATCATCAAAACTGTGGGAAGAATGTACAAGAAGATTTTGAGAGCTAGACCAGGAAGAAATCCCTGTAGGAATGACTTCACAAATTTCCTGCCAAAAGATTTTTTTGTTATAATGATGACCAAATACTTAGAAATATGTAATAGAAACAGGACCATAATGATCAAGTGCAATAGAAGTTGAAAAACATGATCCTAAGACCCAAAAAAAAAAGTACAAATCTTCACTTACACTTCAATCACAGGTCTCAAAAAAGGAGCAACTTTTTCAAGGCCCTCCAAATTCGCAAGTGATTGCACGAAAGCAATGGGTATCATGTAAAAGAACACCAAAGCAAATACGGACAATGATATCACTAGCTTTCTGATGCTAAGAGAAACAAAGGGGATTGCAAGGTTCTTCCAGTATACGTCACGGGGTTCAGGGGCCCAATTCGTCAACCAAAGTGTTGGGTTCTTGCTTTGCTGAGTTTGTGCACATACAGCAGCACCCCACCTTGAATTAAATGAAACAAATGCAGCCGACACAATAGATTTTGGGTCCTTTAGAATTCTCTGGCGCTCCATTGTTAACTAGCAACAGAATGAAGAAAATATTGTTACAAACTTGCAAGGGAGAATGAATTAAACACTTATGCCCTGTTTGTTTGACCGGATTAACAACGAAGGTATACATAATCCCGAAGGATGACATATCCCATTTGACTAATAGTAAAGGCATTAACAATACCACATGTCCACATGCCCCGTTGAATTATATATCCCATATTTTGATGGATATACTATCCGAGAGCTATTTAACCCTGACCAAATAAGTTCAAATAAAACCCCGGAAATGTCATCCCCTCGGATTTGTAGTCTTCTAAGGTTTATAATCCGGATAAACAAACAGGGCCATAATTCAAAGAAACAATATCAATTTGAACCAGCACAAAATAATGGATAAAGGTAAAATAGATGGATTGCTTTTGATGAAGTAGCACCCCCAACTTACTCTTCTATCAAGATCATTGATCTGCTTTTTGTAGAAGTCAATAGCATCAACTTTTTCACCACAAAGCCCAAGGAATCCTCTCTGAAGGTAAAATATTACAGGATATTAGAACCAAAATTCCAGAGAGGTGAAACAAAATGTTCAATAACATCTGAATTGGCTTATGAAATTGTGTCCATTTCTTTCTTTTTCAACAAATTCAGTAAATGTTTAAGAGGCCCTAAATAAATAAATCTCCAAATATTACAATTGTTGAACCCTAAAACCTCAAAATAAATATTAATGCCTCTAAAAAATATCTATATGCAAATAATCCTTTTCCGCTTTTCCATTTGACCGACCACCACTAATCTGTCTCAAACCTAAAATCATAAATTATGTAGGAAGTATACAATATGAGAGAATAATAGCTCAATGGAATTAGCTTAATCAACGACATAACTGGATTAATCATACGGGACCTCGTACCCAGTTCTCCTTAGTAAACAAACAGCAGCTGGGCCTCACCCCCTCAACCAAGCTCTCTTTGGCTTTCCAAAATGTAGCGGGCGGGCTATTAGCCGTGCCCACTCGTTTCATTTACAAAGTAGTTCCATGGCATTCAGCCACATTTCAAATATTTAGGTATTTAGGTAGAGGTGGCAATCTCAACCCATATTTTTCTAACCCACCCAATCCGCCCACTTATAACCCAACCCGCCCATATTATATAGTGGGTTTATATGGGTTGAACCCATATCAACCCATATTTATGTGGGTTTAGGTGGGTTAAAAATGGGTTCAATATGGGCTGGACTTAAAAAGACCCAAATGTCTCGCTACTCTTTCTTTTTTGTCTCGATACTCTTTCCTTTCTCTGTCACTGTGACTAGTACTAGTAAACTGAGAACTGTGGAACACAGAATTTTAAAAAAGTTTCAAGCAGAGGGGAAAAGAAGGAAAATGAGCTGAGGTATATTTAAAATTGGGAAAGAAAATACTCCAGTAAATAATTTCCTTTCTATATCACTGTGTCACGTTTTTCTTTTTACATTTCCAGCTACTTGTATATTTAAAATTGGGAAAGAAAATACTCTTTCCTTTCTCTATCACGTTTTTTTTCTGTTTGTTTTCAATTTTTTTTTTTTGCATTTGTTAGTTTTATGTCAAACTTTTATGACTTATTGTTTTGTCTCGACGAGAGGAATTGAAAAAGTAAAAAATTATAATCAAAACTCATAATTTTTTTTAGAAAGACAAAATGAGTTTAAAAAAAATTGTTTATCACAAAATTATAAGTTTCTATTATAATTTTTTACTTTTTCGATTCATCTCGACGAGATGAATCAATAGGTCACAAAAGTTTGACGTAAAACTAACAAATGCGAAAATAATTTGAATAAAGACAAAAAAAAAAAAAGTCGACTTTACTTTTTAATCCAAAACTAGCCTATATACTGTTGCGTTTGGGTTGACGTGGATGATTAGGTGGCTATTCCATGCGATGTTGCCAATGTGTTGTGAGGATTGGGGAAAAAAAAAACAGAGAATAGCGCACGAAATTCCATCATGCAACAGTTGGAATGTATTTGAAAGGAAAACAAGGGAAAAATGGTGTGGGCAAGGGACTCGAGTTGATTTTGAGTTATACGGAGTATTTGATAGGGAAGAAAAGGTGAAAACGGGTTCAGAAAAAATTGAAGCGGAATGTACAAATACAAAAAAATTAAATAACGAAAAAAAAAAACCAATTGGCTTATATAGCCGAAAGACCCCACGGGGTTTTGCCCATTTGTGAACGTGTTTCAACCCATATCGGGGGAAGACAGTGGAGAAGTAAAAGAAGGAAGGGGAAAAAAGGGAGGGGGGAAGGGGAAAGGGGGAAAAAAGTAAAACGGGTCGGGTCGGGCGGGTTTGGGTTTGACTTGACCCATATTCGACCCGACCCGTTCCAACCCTTTTATTATTTGACCCGTGACCCGTTTCAACCCGCCCATTTGCCACCTCTATATTTAGGTAATGATTTCTACACTTCTTTTTTTGATAAATGCACTCCATTTCTTGTCTTTTAGTGAAACTTTTATGTGTAATATTTTCACTAAAAGACAAGAAGTGGAGTGTATTTATCAAAAGAGGGAGTGTGAAAATCATTTCCCTACTGAATCATATCAATGATTCATGATTCCAAATGAATTCAAATAAGACTACATGGAATCCAATGATGGCAAGCTATCGATAGAAGAGTACAAGATGGGGATAATAAAGAAAATACTACAAAGATTGGGAGCATGACGTATGCTTCCGGAGTTAATCTCACCATTGATCTCCTTGATCATAATCTACCATCAAGTATCAAATTTCTTGGCCAAAAGGCCATTGATTCTCATGACCAAGTATTCTGTCTAACTATGGTCAACAGCACCCGACTAAGGATATTTATAACATTGGTTTCTTCCTCCATTTAGTTCAACTAACAATGCCATATCTGCTTGCAACTCTTACATATATCCCACCCCACTTCTTTCTCTCTCAGTAAAGCAATAATCCTCCTCACTCCAATTATCAGTACACTTGCATAATATCACTATTTATCCTTTCTTTAGCATCTCCCGAGCCACACCACATGCACACATCTTTCCTCCCTTTTTTTTTAAAACCTAACGATAATGGTTTTAACCTCAAACGCAAACAAAATATGGGCTATCACATAAAACAAGCTACCTTCTTGGTTGGCCTTTTGTCTGGATGTCTTTCAAACTTAAGTTGGTTGTAGTCCAGCCAATTTTGGATCCTCTCTCTTTTTCTCACAAGTTTGGCAAATTTGTTGGCATTGTAGACAGCCTGGATAAAGCATATAACAAGAATGACATGACATCACTGAAAAAATGGTTAAGATCACCGAAGAAACACCAATAGAAGTTTCATATTACCTGGTGACAGAGATAGTGATCGGGATGATTTGTTTTGAAGAAGTTGTCCACACTATCAGATATTGAGCGACCAGAAACATGTGGTACATTCCTGACCAATACCTACGGATCGTGCAGATTCAAGAATGTTAAACCTAAAAAATTAGTCAAAACATAATTTGTTTTGCAATAGAAGATCACAGTTTTCCAAATTCACGTGCAAAGAGCAACAATGGCCACAGGAAAACACTGAAGAAAATTACTCATGCAAACATGTAAAAATAGTCCCCCAGAAAATGCATTCTGTATCCTTTCAGCAATGCCCTAATCAGATTTTGCATCAGAAACAATGACAGCTGTGAATTGGGTAAATGGAGATGGAGAAGGTACAGATAACAGTAACGCATGTATGCCAACAGAGCAACTACATCAGCTCTACCATAACCTGGATCAAGTTTTGCTAAGAACCAAGAGAGAGGATGTATTACCATCAAGATGCAAGTGCATAGAGGTGCACTGTTAGCAAGTAGTATAGACTATAGAGCATATTGTTTAATTTGTTTCTACAATGCCTTATAACCTTCTTGAGCACACATTTTAGAAACCTAGGTGTTGTGTTAAGGCCTGGAGAGTATTTAGCCGGAAAGAACTGACAAATTCATGAAGGCCCATAAAAGCGGAGCAAACCATATTTGATCAGACAAGCAATGATTGATACTGTTATACCCCTTGTACTATAACTCTAATAAGGCATAGTTTTTTTTTTATCCGCTAATAAGGCATAGTTTGCATCCAATCAAAGTGAATTTGGCAAGCATGCTGGATGTGAGCGAGTGCAATCTAACAATGACCTATGTAAATAATGGGTGTTGCATATAATTATAGAGTGATTTTTTGGAATAAAAACTTGTTATAACATTTGAGTTCATATCCCCCCCCCCCCCCAAAAAAAAAAAAAAATCCAATCACGTTCTCGCTTGATTATCTGTCTCATTTCTCATTCACACATTTAACTTCAAGAGCTAGAAGGCGCGGTTCGAGTCAACAACACCGGCCTTACTAACTATTGTGAAACCTTCAGCAACAAGATATAGTAAATCAAATTTACATATCAACCAACAGCATGAACTCATCTGAATGCTTGAACTATTGCACGGGGGTATAACCTAATATTCTCAATGTGGGGTTTGCTGATCTGGGTTAGGTAACCTCTTGAGCCTCTGGTCCAGCTGTGGTTCGCACCTAAGACCTTCACCTAGCCTGAACAAGAAGCATGACTAGAGACCACGCCGGACAGACTCCAGAATGGCCCTCCGGCGAGAGAATCAGAAAGTGCAGCGCAAGGAGAGGAAAGTACTAGGGTTTGTGAGTGGAAAGACTATGTACCTCTTAGGGTTGCATCCTTTCCTTTATATAGAACCTCATGACTTGCTCGGCATATGCCAAGCACGCGTAGGTAACCCCCTTCGGCTACGTCACCCCTGATGTCAGGGATAAGGCAGTTATCACTGACGTCATCCCTATCACTCTAGATAAGGTCTTTATGTGCACATGAGCTGGCATGGGAAACATGGCCGAGCCCGAACATTGGGCCGACCCGCAGTGGGTTAGTCTTCATTCCGGACGGACCAATAGCCCTCCGCTGTCGGACCGAGCATTCGCCGAGGCCGAGTCTATAAGCCCATTCAAGGGTTTGATTGCAAGACTTAGGGATTGAGCCCACTATACATCCCGTAATCCGTGACAACTACAGCATGTGTGCCATCCTCATCCACATCGTTACTGTGTAACGACGAAATGATCCCTGCACGCGCATGGAGGCCATGAGGGGGAAACGGTCAATGGCTCGTTTGATGGCCCAAAATGATGAACCAAATTATGGTTCTTCTGGAGTTAATTGGCGCCATCCTCGAATCGGTACCCAACGTGCATTTGTTGGAGGCGATCTCCAATTTCCTATGGTCCGCCGTCCTTCAAACTCCAGGCAAGGGTAATTAGCTTCGATAGACACCCTATATCTTCTTACATACTCATAGACACGCATCCTATTGGAAATAACGATGCCATTTTGACCAAATGCGTTGTTTTGGAGACAAACCGCTCAGGGAGAAGGTCAATGATCTCTTGCCAAGACAGCTTCACGGGTTCTCCCCCTCCCTGCAGAGCATATTAGAGAGAGATTGAATCCAGAGCTAAGACAATATTGCAAATGGGCCCTCATTGAGTATAGACTGGTGTCATCCTCTGAGGATGCCTCTTGTGCCAATTGAAGTTTCGAAACCTAATCACCGCTTGGAATGGAATATCGATTTCACCGTCCACCATTGATCCTTGACCAGCTCTAAAATAGTAGCTTAGCCTAACATGCTTACAAACCAGTCAGATTTGAGGATGAGAAAATGGTCGTTCTCTATCTCTATAGTAAATACTGGACAGGAGTGAGAGAGGTGGCAATAAATGATAAAGCAAATTGCACCCCCTCTCTCAACCCGCTTCAATCTAAAGAGAGAGAACGGCCATTTTCTCATCCTCAAATCCGACGGGTTTGTAATAAGCATCTCAGGTCTAAGCTACTATTTTAGAGCTGGTCAAGGATGGATGGCAGACGACGAATTCAATATTCAACTCCAAGTGGTGAGGAGGTTTCGAAACTTCAGTTGGCGCACGAGGCATGGTCAGAGGATGACACTAGTTTATACTCAACAAGGGACAATTGCAATATTGTCTCAGCTCTAGATTCAAAATCACTCCAATATGCTCTGCAAGGAGGGGGAGAACCCGTGAAGCTATCTTGGCAAGAGATCATTGACCTTCTCCCTGAGAAGTTTGATTTCCGAAACAACGCAGTGGGTCAAAATGGCATAGTTATTTCCAATAGGATGCGTGTCTATGAGTATGTAAGAAGATATGGGGTGTCTATCGAAGCTAATTACCCTTGCCTGGAGTTTGAAGGACGGCGGACCATAGGAAATCGAAGATCGCCTCCAACAAATGCACGTTGGGTGTCAATTCGAGGATGGCACCAATTAACTCCAGAAGAACATAATTTGGTTCATCATTTTTGGGCCATCAAACAAGCCATTGACCGTTTCCCCCTCACGGCCTCCATGCGCGTGCGGGGATCATTTCGTTGTTACACAACATTATTGGGGGGCCCTTTTAGGGCTGTTTTTTTGGGGCCCAAGGGCCGGCCCTGGACCAGAGTCTCAAGAGGTTACCAAACCCAGATCAGCGAACCCCACACTCAATAAAAAGGCTACAGATTTACAGCTCTGTGCTAGGACATTTACGAAACAGAAACAAGAGCATTTTCACTACACCCACAGACACCAATGCATTGGGTAAGAGGACGCTCTTGCTTTTGCATTTGAGTTATATCTAGGATGAGTCAGTACATGTAGTGACTAGATTTTCTTTCCACCATACAAAACGATTAGATGAGTGCCTAAAAGATAACATGAGTTAGTGATTGCAAGATTTGACAGGGCGTAGAGATCAAATGCTTGATGATAATAAACCATATGAACATTAGGATTGCATCACTGAATGATAGACAACTGCATTATTCTTTTCAATTCATATGTACACAGGTTTTAGTTAACATTATTCTAGCACATCAAAGCTCAACTCACTGTGAACTGTGCTGCACGCCGGCGTTGAGAAGCCAAAAAGTTCAACCGCATTGATGCTACTCTACCATATTCCTTGTAGAGCAGAAAACAAGTCCAGAACGTGAACAAATATTCCAATCCTATGTGAACGAAAAACCTGAAATTCAGTTAAAGGAACTTTTCACAAGGCAGAATTGGATATCTAAAGAAAAATATGAATAAGAAAGAAAGGATGAAGAAATGAAAGAAGAAAATAGCAAGGAAAAATGTAGAATCCAAAAGGTCAATACTTGCCCTGTCTCTTAACAGAGGGTGATACACCAAGTTTAAAAAGTTCAGATATAGAAGAAGAAAAAAAAAGCAACCACATTAGTACTGCAGCAACTAGCACTCATAATCATCACTCTTTTCTCATCATGCAGTATGAATGTCGATTATATATGACTTACGTTGAATGAGTTTCTATCTTCTTGTGAGAGAGAAAAACTTACCTAATTGATTTTGGGTGAACATTTGATATTGAAAGCTTGTCGATGTTGCTAACAACCAAATCTTTGCGTAGGAAAAACAATGTTCCACCCGATGCATTGATTGGAATTAGAACCACAAGTGCCACAATAGCTATGGGCCCAAAGATTTTTAAGCTGACAAGAAAGAAAAGCGGATATTAGTCAGAACTTTCATAGGGCTTGAGCTTCCAATCATTTGATAGCTACAGAAAAAAATCACCCAATACACTGAGCATTATATGACACTATGATGTAAAAACAGACAAAGATAGTTTCCATAATATACTGGACTTGGGTCTACCACTTATCCCTTCCTAGTTTTTCATGAAATGCACGACTTGGGACAACCACTTATCCCTTCCCCTGACATGAAAGCATAGGCAGGTAGTGCATCACAGCATCAGAATGTTCTGTTTCCTTTTTCCGTTCTCATTGTTCTTACAAGCACATAAACCTTGTGTGGTTGACGGTTATCGGAACTCGTTTTCTACGTACTTTTTTTTGAAGAACCCATCTTGAGAACCATTTCGAATTCCTGATCTAAAAATTCATTAAGATATGAAATACCCCCCATCAAAAAAAAATTCTGAGCTTTAGAACAAAATAATGCATACTTCAGCTTTTGTGTCCAAATCCTTAAAATTTCTCCCCAAATAACAACCGGCAGCAACCAAAATGTTAAGAAAGAAGGAATAGGGATAATTCAACTAGAAATTGACTACCCCAGAAGGTAACTCTAAGCAGGGAACCAAATCTAAGGAAACCATTAAAAATTGAGTTTAAAATTCCAATTTGAACAACTACCAAACAACAGCAACAACAACGAAATCCAAGAAAACCAGATAATATAAAATTTGACTACCCAATAAAGTGAACTGTCCATGATATTCTCCAATTACAAAGAGCACAGAAATTAAGTACACGGTCCAAATTCCTCAATTTTCTCATTAAACAAACAATTCCCATGTTTTATTATACTACAGAAACCCAAAATACGAAAAAAGAAAAAGAAATCATCTTTGAGTACCCGAGAATGTAGATTCTGAGGAAAACAGCAGAGTCAAGTCCAGCATGATTGATGAGTTCAGACTCACTCATCTTCAAAGCTTGAGGCATCCAGTTGAGGAAAGTAAAGTAGGTCCACAAATTGAGATTGACGAATTTGCCCACGAAGTTGCTAGAATGTCTGGGACTGGTCCTGCCCCCAGTAATGTACCATTTGGGAAAGTAGACTCTGTCATTAATGGGTTGGATTCTGAGAAGAGCAAAGGCCAAGAGGAAAGCAAAGGCACCCAGTATGTTGATTAGTGCAGAGACCCCTATGTCCCCCAGAGTCGCCATGGAAGAACACAGGAGAGAGAGAGAGAGAGAGAGAGAATAGAGGGAGGAGGAGAATCAAAAGGTGGGATTTGAAAGGAAGAAAGGATTAGCTAAAGAGAGGAACAAAGAAAGAAAAAGGAAAGAATATTGGGAACCTTTTTTTAAGCAGGAAAGTGGGGTTGGATTTGGAATGTGTTTTCTTTCTTTGAAAGATATGTCCGATCACATGTATGAACACACTCACTCTCTCCCTCCCTCCCTCCCTCTCCCCCTCCCTCTCTCTCTCTCTCCATATACTCCATAGTCCATATATATCTATATGTATTCCCACACGCGTATATGATGGGGGTTTTGGCAAAGTGGGTGGGTTTGATCTGTCAGCGCAATGGGTTTTGTGGGGGGATTTTGTTTCTTAGTAGTAACGGATTGAGTTGCGATTGTGGTGGTGGGGTTTCACACTTTTGCTCCTGCTTTTAGTTTTCACACTATACTCCAGAGGAAAGTCGTTCGAATGGATCACAAACAGCTAATAAGGATGCATACTTGTACTTGTACACGGTGAATCTGGATTGGGGATGCTGTAGCGCATCCCGCACCCCACACTACAGCTGATAGTCTGATCGATTCGGCCGTTCATTTTAGCACAAACGATTTATATTTAATCTGAACTCCCTCAAATTTCAACTGTCCAACTTGCCATTGCCAAAACGGACGGCCAAATCGAACGCACAACTACACACTATAGGATGCACTACAGCATCTCAGGTCCGGTGAATCTCAGTGCTCATGTATCAAAAAAGGAATCTCCTTTTGAACATGACCCTTGCATCTAGGACTAGCTCGGTTGGTCAGAACTCTTGCATCTTACTAGGAGGTCAGGAGTTCAAGTCTTTCCACCTGCGTGTGGGTGTTCTTCCCTTAGAGTGTTTTTCCTTTACATCTCGGGTTTGTACTCTGTACCTCATATCTAATGTAAAATGATATCTTCTATTGATTGACAAAAAACAAAAAAAAACAAATGGTAACTACAAAATCTCAATTTTTTTTTTTATAACTCAGGTCTCAAGAGGTGATTGTGCCAACATCTCTATTAATTCTAGGGACTAATCTCAGCGTCTATTAGCAGTGAACCCAATTAAAATAGGTGCAACGTTCAAAGTTCCATATGAACTAACCTCAAAGGAGTTAACCTAATAACATCAGGGAGGTTTCAATCTGAGACTTTAAAGAGAGGGCAAACCACTATAATAACTGCAAAACCGCAAATTTTGGATTCATTTATCAACTTATTTGGAAAGTTATTTCCAAAATTAATTGTCTAGATTTGGTCTTACAGATCTTTTTACGAATCGAGCACGAATTTACAATGAATTACCAATCTTATTTGAAACGTTTGTTTGTATTTTTTAGTTGGGTAAATTATACGAAAAGTTATTTTTCGAAGTCACTATTAAGATTCTCTCTCTCCCTCTTCGTATGAATTAAGCAGGAACTTGGTACTATCGTGGAAGAATGCTCAAAAAAAAAATCGCTTCCATGAGAAGGTGACTCCCCACTTGAATCGGTAATTGAGATTCACAATCAATAACACACACCAAAACCACCCATGTCATCTTTTCTTTTCTTCTCTTTTTTTTCTTTTTTTTTTTGTCCCTCTCTTTGAGAAGAGTCATAAAAAACTTTTGAATCGCTTAAAAGTTTTTCTAACGGTAACTTATTTGGCTTTAAAAGTCAAATAGTAACTTTTTTTACTTTATTCAGAAAAATTCGCATTTGTTAGTTTTGCGTCAAACTTTTGTGACTTATTTATTCGTCTCGGCGAGAAGAAAAATATAAAATTTTGATCGAAACTCATAATTCATTTTAAAAAGACAAACATAAATGAGTTTCGATCATACTTTTTTACTTTTTCGATTCCTCTCGAAGAAACGAATCAATAAGTCACAAAAATTTAACGCAAAACAAACAAATACAAAAAAAATAAGTCACCTGACTTTTTAATCCAACCCTACGCAGTTCAATACGAACATTACTACTTTAGGTTTTCCTTTTTCCAATAGATATTACTCTACGTTAGGTTTGAATTGTCTATTTTTCTTAAATGCCATTTGTAGCTAAGTTATACATTGTTGTGCCTAATTTAAAAAGGAAATTGATTTTGGCACTCCAATTTTAACCATTAACACTCCACTTTGTGTGTTGATCATGTGAGAAAACAAAACTAAAAGTGGAGTGTCATTGGTTAGATGGGAAGTATCAAAACCACCTTCCTTTAACAAAATATAGTTATCTGTATATTTTAATAATACCGTTTATTTCTATCTAACTCATGATGGATAGCTTGCATATTGTAACAAGAGCAATGTTGAGATTATGAGAATATAACTTTAAAATATAACTTCAGACACAATGGCAATCAAAGCTATTCGGAATACATGGGTCTACATACATGATACATCAATTATTTACGAACACAATTGTGAACGAAAGGTTTGTTCCTAGACTTTTTCTTGTAATAAATGGTCGTAAGCTATCAAATCATTTGAGATGGTCCAAGCAAAACTACAAATAATGTGCATGTACCTTAGAAAGCTACCCTCCTTTGCTGCTTTATATCATTTGATTAGTGACAGATTCTATTTTAGGTAATTATCTTGACTGTGTTTGTTTTGGGTTTTCAAACCCAATAGTGCTACAATCACCGCAAATTCTACCGCACGCGTGTGGCCGTGTGTGGCCCACTTTAAGTCCCACAAAAAATACAGAAAAATATTTATAAATTTTAAAATAATTTTTTATAGGGCTCAGTAAAATATCAATTCCAACGGATATTGTAAGTATTTTTTCTGGATTTATAGAGGCGAAACTCACCCTACGAATGCAGAAAAAATTGGCATTATTATGAACTTATTTAATACTCCCAAGTTCATGACAAAAAGGTGTAATTATTATTTTTTATTTATTTGGAGCATTATAACATTATTGGCAGAGCATGTGAAGTAACAGCAAAATTCCCACAAATTGTGCCTGATTTGTGGCAAGTGCTAACCTCTCTCTCTCTTTCTCCAATACTTTAAACTATGGACTAGAACTATGTGCGCCACTTTGACATTTTTTCCTCTGGCATCTTTTTTGTTGTTTGCTACCTTAGGAGGGAAATATATATATATATATTCAAATTGCATTCTTGTAAACTTATTTGTTCAGAATTTTTTTTGGTAATTTTAATTTTTCGTAACGTTTTGTTTAGTTTTTTGGATTAATCATTAGTATCGACTAAAGGAATCGGAAAAGTATAAAAATATGAACCAATATTGAAAAAGTTCTTATAAGACGATACTTTATAAAAAAAAAGACAGTTGTTTGATGGAGTAGTACTTTTTTTATCTTTAGTGATTTTTTATTTTTTATTTTGGTCCTACTTAATGTTTTACTTCTTAGACTCCTTTTGTTTTGACTGATGATTAATCCAAAAAAAATTCAACAAATCTAACAAAAATTAAATAAAGATGAACAAAATGAAAAAGAAAAAGAAAATACAAAAATGCAACCTTAGAGTGATTGCTATGCCAGTTTGGTTTAAATTATTTGGATGAGATGCAAATAATTTGAAGTAAACAAGCACAAAACGAGCCCGCTGCTTTTTAACGAATCTTGCGACCCTGCAACGCTCCTGGCCGCTGCAAGTTGCAGCGCTCTATCGGTCCATCCCGATCGTTCGTCTCGGCAATCATTGGTACGGATTTTAAAAAAACTTTTCCCTGTAAAAGTTAAAGAAGAGTTTTTTTAAAATTCAAACTTTTGGACGGTGAGAATAAGCCTGCAAGGTGTAACACTTTTGAGGCATTGCACCAACCCGCCTCCGCTTTTTAACTTGCACAGTTGAGCTATAGGTCTCGCTCACTATTGTTGCACACACAAGCGCAAATTCAGGCGTTGAGCAAGTCCATCCGTGGTCATTTGTCTTGCCAATGTCATAATTTTGCATATTTTTTTAGCAAAATATAGGTCCAACAGGCACCAATTGTCAGTTTTTTTTTTTTAATCGATAGAAGAGATCATTTTACATCAGATACAAAGTACATAGTACAAACCCGGGACACTATATCAATTGTGAGAGTCCACGAGACAACCAAGCTCAACAACTCAACCAATACAAGAAATAAGCCCATTATTGGGTAGAAACAAAGAAAGAAAGGAAAAACCCTCTAAGGGAAGAACACCCACATGCAGGTGGGGAGAATCGAACTGAAATAAGTCCATTATTGGGTAGAAACAAAGAAAGAAAGGAAAAACCCTCTAAGGGAAGAACACCCACATGCATGTGGGGAGAATCGAACTCCTAACCTTCTAATGAGATGCTAGAGTCCTCACCAACTGAACTAGCCCTAGTTGCTTGTAGTGTCTTGTTAATGCCGAAAAATGACAATACCACATTTGGTGCACCAGAGATGGCATTGCACTTCTCCAATTCTCCCACCTCTTCCAAGCCATTATATTTGCATTGGAAAATTAGATGAGTTCCATCCAATGGACTGGATTTTAACTTGTGCCAAAATAGCACCGTAGCAACATTGCTGTTTTTTTTATACAACTTTTTTACATTATAGCAAGCTAAACAATAGCTTTGACAATGTCATTTTCTTATCAAGAAGTGTACTCTAAGTGCCGAAGTAGCTTTGTCAAAGCTATTCGATGGCTTGCTACTATGTCAAAAAGCCTGTAAGAGACAATGTTGTTTCACCGGTTTAGTACTATTTTGGCACGAACTCGGCTTCTCTGCTGTACAAGGTTGGATTGTATGAACTATGAAGCAGTCTCATTTCAACAATCCATCTCGACAATTAATGATCCAAATTTGTAAAATATTCTTTCAAGTAATATACTTTTTTACATGTAGGATTATGTCAACAAATTTGTACCACTATAAACACTTTTGGACAACAAGGGATTGCCCTCTACAGTCTGGATTTATTAGCCCGGATAATGTGACATATTTGACAAACCCAAAGTTTCTGTTAAATTTGGCACCAAATATGACTTTTCATTTTTCCCACAAAAAGGTTTACCTTAAAGGAGCACCATTTTGCCATATATTTTGTCTACTTTCACTTTACGACTTAAATGACTCATGAATGGACTTTAAAATGGAAGATGAACTTCCCTTCATATTCAATCTCTCCGCACCTGTTTTTATTGTTTTTTGTCTT
Organism: Rhododendron henanense subsp. lingbaoense; assembly: GCA_020567845.1. Taxonomy (NCBI): domain Eukaryota; kingdom Viridiplantae; phylum Streptophyta; class Magnoliopsida; order Ericales; family Ericaceae; genus Rhododendron; species Rhododendron henanense. The sequence continues at coordinate 24,641,271 of CM036315.1, forward strand.
ATATGACTTTTTTTGAATTTTTTTGTATTTATAGTTTTATATAATTATCTAATTACCTCTCGTTGTCATTGAGACAAACAATGTAACTTAAAATTTTGACTCAAATATAGGAAAAAATGAAAAGAAAGCAAACAAAAAAATTAGGCCAAAAAGTTCTAACTCCAAAACAATAAATCCCAACTCGTGTGTTTTGTGTTTGCTTTTTTCTCAAAATCAATAGGGTTGTATTGGTGTGGGGGCGTGATTTATCCTCGAACCTCCTGAACCCTTTCTCGATGCCTGAACCGTAGAAGTCTTGACCGGCGACGCTATGTACCTGCAAACCGGAGGGTGGTGTTCCTCCGGGTAGAAGCTCCGACGATCTAATTAGAACCGGAGTGTGGGAAGAAGAAGATGTTTTGGTAAGAGGAAATATCTTTTTTTGGAGAGAGAATCTCTGACCTCTTTCCTAGGAGAGGTACTCTGCTATTTATAGGCGGGGGTTTGGAGTGTTGAGCAAGATGGAAGTGTATTGCACGCGCGTTGCTACGCTCGGATGACGTCACGTGTCAGAGGCATTCAAGTGATTCTCCCCTTCGAGACCTGCAGACCCATGTGGACCCACGTGAACCGGTGTCAGATACGTCCCATCGGTTATCAGAGAGGTGAATGTGCTTATCTTTGCTTCTATCAGCAGAAGCTTCTAGAATATTCCACAACCGTCTTAGCCGAGGGTTTCCTCCGAACGTATGACACTGCCGAGCATAGCTCTCCTTCGTCGAGCGTCCACCACCCGGACGGGAGAGACACCCATCCGAGTAAACACTTCCTTAGCCGAACGAAAACGGTGCTCGAAGCTCGGAGGTTAATCTTACGCTCGGTGAACAGTTAGGGAACCGATTAACGTTCGGTGGAGGACCGGGATGACTAGTCATGCTGACTTCTCTCATACGGACGAATCTGAGACAACTAGCCCGTGGGACTGAAGGTTATCCCATTGAACCTTTAGATATTTTGGCCCACTACAATAGCCCCTCAACTCCTGCTTACACAATCCGAGGAAAGGAGGAGTTGACAGTAGTGGCCGAACAAATATTCCCTAATAACAGACGCCTCGTTCGTTCTCTTCCATGCCGAACATAGACGTATGCCGAACATTAACAGCTTGAAGAACCCGAAGCAGACAAGCTCTGAACCCGCATTTAATGCTTCTGTAACCGCCGATTTCAAATGTTACACGTGTCACTAGTTCACTGGGTAATGAAACGGCGCTGCACGACGCCCTCCACGTGTCAACCATCGCGCGGAGCTTCAATCTCCCGCTTCAATCTAACGGCTGGGGGTCACGCGTCGTTTCGAATTCTCCCCTTGGTATAAAAGGGGATGAAGGAGAGAGAAAATCACTTTTTCTCTCCTTCTCTCAGACGTCTCGACTGCTCCTTGACAGTTTCCGCCCAAACATCGCCAGAAATCTGAAGATCTCGACATCAAATCACAGATTTCTCTCGATATTCAGGTATGTTCTGACCTTTTCTGTGTCCTCCTGCATTTTCAGTCACTTCATGCATGTTTTGACCATAAAAAGTGGGTTTTTTCTCCCGTTTTTGCCCTGTGTGTGCTGTAGAACAGGTTGAACACGTTCATGTGTTCTTCCGAACGCATGAACACCTTCAACCCGTGTTCTTCCGAACATTAACAAATCTCCGAAGAATATTAACCAAGAATTTTTCGAACGTAATTCCGAATAAGTAACAACCTCAACGGTTTCCGAAGCATAACCGCGCTCGGAACCCCCTACGACACATAGTCGTTCGGGAGTGATGTGCTTGCTCGGTTAAATTAGAACACCTGAATTTAGGCACCTTAGGAATAATGACCTCGCTGATCGCTAATGGTCTTATCCCATGCACCTGTTTTAGGTATGGAGTCATCGCCAACATTCTCGGGAGAGTCCTATCGCTCGGTGGATTCCGAAGCACCTGATTCTGGTGAGATGGACCCCAAAATTGCCGAGGCGATTAGGGCCGAAGCTCGGAAGTATCGCGTAGGGTTCGGATCGCCGTACGCTGGAATCGAGGGGATTGACTTTCCCTCGAACGTGATGCCCCTTCAGTCAATGGGCCCAGACATCGTTGAAATTGACGACGATGATTCCTCGGAAAAAGCGAGAGAAGACCCTGACGAAGAAGAGGACATTGATGAGGAAGCAGCTGGCGAGGATGAAGAAGAGCAATCCGAAAGGGATACGCCTGCTGCTTCTTCTAGCCGCCCGGAGGAGGAAACGACCGCCCCCGGCGAGTCATCTTCCGCGGCTCCGAAGAAGAAGGCGAAGAGGAAGATCGTTCATCTGGACCCAGACCTGATCCCTAATCGAGGGGGAAAGGATCCATGTCCCTACTGGGATTGTTTCGAGGACCAGAGGGGAATCGAGCTCTTTCGATGGGCCTACTCTGTTCCGAACGACGTTGTGCTCACGCCTGTGAAAGGGCCTCGAATATTATTCAGCGACGAGCACGTCACCGTACCGCTAATGGCAATCACCGAGGGCGGGCTCCGTTTCCCGATGCACAAAATTTTAAGACAGATCCTCCACCGCTTCGGTCTTACGCCTTGCCAACTTAGCGTAAACTCCTACCGTATAATCCACTCGATCATCAAGCTCGCTGAGGTAAAAATGTTCCCTCTCGAATACCACCATATCTTCGAGAACTACATGGTGTCGAGGAACGTTAGGCGTTCTCGGTATTACTTGTGTTCTCGGAGGTTTGCAGACAAGATCATTCCCGAAGGAATGTATGATTCGGAGAAATGGGCCTCGGACTATGTTGAAGTCCGAGGAAACTTTCAATACCCGCCCGAAGAATACGGGCAATTCGAGGTTGCAACCCATAGGGGAGAGCCTTGTAAGCGTCTCGCATTACTCTTCATATATTTGATGCTCGGTTTCTTCACAATTTTACTCGCTTTGCTTTAATCATGAACCTGTCACGTCTAATTTTCTCCATCTGTTTATCTTCGGCAGATACGAGCAAGATCAACAAGGACCTCCTCAGAGTAGCCAGAGGTTGTGGCTTGGCCGAGGCATTGTTAACGATTCCGAGCTCGGAGAGAGACGCGCCTACAATTCTCGAGTACGACCCCACATACGGTGGAAGGATCCGAGGGAAGGCGGCGGATAAAGAAACCGAAGGGAAGAAGGTCAAGCTCCCCAAGGAACTCCTTCCGAGCAAAGAGAAACCACTTCGAGGGACCTTACGCGTACCGATCACCGAGCTATTTCTCGAAGACGAGACAATGCCTCCCCGAGGAATGAAGGCTGTGCTGCAGAAGAGGCTCGACGACCAGCTGAAACAGCTGGCCGAACAGAAGAAGGACGGCGCTCCCGGCGCTTCAAGCTCGGTTCCGAGTAAGAGCTCCGGCTCCGCGCCCCAAGCAAGGAAGCGACCTTCCCCCTCCACTCACTCGTCCGAGGATGCTCCCCCGGTTCCGAAGAGAACCAAATCCCTTGCCGTCAAACCGACTGGGTCCGGCCTTCCAAGGGTCGAGGAAAAGGATAAGGAAGCAGGGAAGGAGGCTGGCGAGGGCGAAACGAGGGCTCCCTCGGATTATGATGTCCCATGGGCCCCGAGCTTCGTCATCCCAGGCAAGAAGCAGATCCTCAAATCTGACAGCCTCCAAGAGGACCCCTCCCTCGCCTTCACGCTGCACTCGGGGCTCATGCTCCCGAGGGACATCGTGGCTCCTCAAACACTGAAAACAGCATTGAGCGACTATTATTTTCATGTTGGGAGGGTAAGTCCAAATTTCCATTACTTCTTTCCTTTGCACTTTTGTCGCTTCTGCGTTTTGCGTAGCTTATATTTTCTTCGTTTACAGGCGACCCAATCAATCATGAGTGCCCAACTGCATCTCTCCGAGCATGACAAGCAAACAAAACTGCTGAAACAAAAGCTGGAGCTCGGCCAGATGACATTGGAGGAGCATAAGAAGAGCCTGGACCATTCCGAAGGTGTTCGCCGAGCACAAGAGGTCCAGATTAAAACTTTGAACGACTTGGTGAAAGGCCTTCAAGATGCTGCCGATCGAACGAGGGCCGAGGGCAAAGACGAGGGTTTAGAGGAGGGTCGTGCTCTGGGGAGGAAAGAGATGGAGGAAGAGATGAAGAAGTCGCTCCAGGAGGAGTTCGACAGGGGATACTTCCAAGCCGAAGAAGATGCTGCGGACCAGATCTTGGCTCTTCAGACTGAGATGAGGGAGAAGCAGCACCAGGTGAGCTTCAAGCTCGGTTTTAACACGGGTTTCGACGAAGCTGGTGTTGAAGTCGATGACGAGCGCCGAAGCCTCATCGAACTTCCTCCTCTCCCAGCTGAAGAATCGGTGGCCGAAGATCCCATTGTTGACGAAGCTATAACCAGCCCGTCCGAACACGAAACTGTTGCAACTCCGGCCCCGAACTCCACGGACATTCCACCAGTCACCCCAACCCCCGAGGGATAGAACTTGTTAATTTTTCCGCTTGTTTTTCCATTATGTTTTTCCTAAATTTTATTTGGAACGGTCGGCACCGAACAATTGGTTTTAGCCGATCCGTATGTAATTAACACAGGTAGAGAGTGGCCAAGAACGATTTACCATGGCCACTCTTCGGTATCGTTTTCCAGGGATGGCAACGAACGATGAACCACTCGCCTTGTCCTGGCAGTAATGTTTCGGTGCTCGGTGGAAGCACTTATGTTATGCAACAATTTATTTCCCAATTTGTCCAAGTATTTTTGCTCGACATATACTGTTTTAGTTTTGGCATGTTTTAGCTGCAAACATCTCCCAGGTTTTCACAAGTAAAATTGCTCGTTCACTACCCGAGCGATAGATCCCTAATCGAACGAACGTTAGGAGATCCGAACGATGGAAGCCACCCGTTTAACTTTGATTTCTTTTTCAGGGGGTCCGAACGATGGAAGCCACCCGTTTAACTTTGATTTCTTTTTCAGGGGGTCCGAACGATGGAAGCCACCCGTTTAACTTTGATTTCTTGTAATGTTTACCCATAGGAGCCCCCCTGCCTTGGTGGATTACCCGCGTAAAAGCAGGAAGACACGAAGGCAGGAAAGTGGGTAAACCGAGGCGTAGAAAATTTCGCCCAAACCAAGCATCCGAACGGACGTAAGGTGGAAGTGCCAAGTCCCGAAGGTTGCGGGCGAGATAGTACACCCGAACAACCGAACGAATAATCCGAAGAAACAACCAATTTAAAAGCAAAGCCCCCATTATCAAAAATCGCCCGAAGGCTTACAACCCGAGTAAAGAACAAAAAACGAGAACCGAGTCAGCGGAGAACCGCCGAAGCTACCCATGGAATTTCCGTAGCTTTTGGGCGTTCCATGGGTTTGCGATTGGCGTGCCATCCATCTCGGCAAGCTTGTAAACACCATGGCCGATCTTCTGTACCACTCGGTAAGGGCCTTCATAAGGATCCTTGAATTTCGTCAACTTTTTTGCTTCGACAACCATCCGAAGGACCAGATCTCCGACGTGAAATGGCCGAGCCCGAACGTTCTTGTTATACCCCCGAGCAACCTCTTGTTGATACGCTGCGTGCCGAAGGTTAGCGTTATCCCGCAGCTCCTCGGCAAAATCCAACTCTGCTCCCACCAAAGCATTGTTGTCCACGGGATTGAAGTTGTCCGACCGAGCTGTAGGGATAAGCGTCGAGAGAGGTAAAACCGCCTCCATACCATATGCCATTGAAAACGGCGTTCGGCCAGTAGATCGCCGAGGGGTAGTGCGGTAGCTCCATAAAACCTGAGGTAGCTCATCAACCCATTTACCAAGCTTGCGATCCAAACGACGCTTCAGCCCCCGAGTAATGGCCTTATTTGAAGCTTCGGCCTGGCCATTCCCCTGAGGGTAAGCGACGGATGATGTATGGATGGTTATATGGTGCTCTCGGTAGAAGTTCTGGATCGCCGAAGCAACAAATTGAGAGCCGTTGTCTGAAAGAATAGCATAGGGAACGCCGAACCTGGAAATTATGTTTTTCCAAATGAAGCGCTCGACGTCCCCAGCCGTGGTCTTTACTAATGGGGAAGCTTCAACCCATTTCGTGAACAAATCGGTGGCAGTAAGCATATACTCGAATCCCCCTGGCGCCTTCGGCAGCTTGCCCACTATATCAAAGCCCCAGACAGCAAATGGCCAAGGACTGGTGATCATTTTAAGAGGAAACGCTGGCTGGTGGGGAATGAAGGCATGCTTCTGACACCGAACGCAACGTTTCACATATTCCTCGGATTGCTTGACCATTTTCGGCCACCAGTAGCCTTGTGTCAAAGCTCGTTGCGCCATCGTTCGGCCTCCTGAGTGTCCACCACAGCTTCCCGAATGAAGCTCATCAAAAATGCTTTCAACTTGATCCTCATGTACGACGCGCAGATCCGGCCCAGTGAAGGTTCGGCGGTATAGATTGTAGTTCTGATCAAGGAAGTAGTTAGCTGCTCGGCAGCGAACCTTGTGGGCTTCCTTTTTGTTGTCAGGGAGAATTTGATGCTTTAAATAGGCGATGATGGGATCCAACTGGCTCGGGCCGAAGGTAATAACATTCACCGAGTAAGGAACATCTTCGAAGCTCGGGGAATCCACTTCATCAAAAACGACAGTTCGAGTACCCGAAGTTCGGTACACGGAAGCTAAGCCAGCCAGAGCATCGGCGTGTGCATTGTGTTCCCGAGCGATCCACTCTATCTCGACGTGGCCGAACTGTTTAAAAAGGGCAAGGACATGACTGACGTAGGAGTTCATTCGCTCGTCCCTAGCCTGATAGTCATCGTTGAGGTGCCCTACAACCAGCCGAGAGTCGCAAAAGACATGAACTGAGTCTGCCTCCAACCGAAGGGCTAGCTTCAAACCAGCAATGAGAGCTTCATACTCGGCTTCATTGTTCGTGGCAGGATATCCAATGGAGACTGAACTCTCATGGACTGTTCCAGCCGGAGAAACGAGGACAATGCCAGCCCCAGCCCCGTGCATATTCGAGGCCCCATCAATCGTCATCTTCCAGGCATCCCCAGAGAACAACTTCCATTCTTTCCTTGGCCTCTTCGCCCCCATAGTAAACCGAGCTCGACGAGATTCGGTTGGGGGTGTACTCCACTCAACAAACTCCTTCTCCTTAGCGATCCGAGCCTCTTCCGCAGCTGCTGCCAAAGCGTTTTCTTCGTCTTTCAACCCAGGGGTCAGCTCGGCGAAGAAATCAGCCAATGCTTGGGCCTTGATCGCGGTCCTCGGCTCAAACTGAATATCGTAGTTCGCAAGGTCTTGTGAGAATTTCAAGATTCTGCTGGAGGTGGTAGTTCGCCGAAGAAAGGCTTTGAGAGGAAACTCAGTGAGGACCACAATCCTATGGCATTGGAAGTAGGGCATAAGGCTCGTTTTAGCTGAAACGAGCGCTAATGCCAACTTCTCCATAGGCAGATACCTCGTCTGAGAATCCGTCATCGTCTTGCTTGAAAAGAATATCGGCAAGTGGTCCACTCCTTCTTTCCGAACGAGCACAGCACTCGTTGCGTGGTCTGAAACAGCAAGGTAAAGGTATAGATCCTCGTCGGGCTCGGGAGTAACGAGGAGCGGAGCATGGGAAAGGTAATACTTTAAAGACTGCAAAGCCCGCTCACACTCCTCGGTCCACTCAAACCTGCGCCGACTAGTCTTGATGGCCTGGAAGAAGGGTCTGCAAAGGTCGCTCGACCGCCGAATAAAACGGTTCAACGCTGCAACCATTCCTGTTAATCGCTGAACCTCTTTGATCGTAGTTGGAGCTCGGAGGTTCTGCACGGCAGTAAGTTGAGTCGGGTCAGCTTCTATCCCTCGGCGGCTCACCATATAACCGAGGAACTTGCCCGAACCTACGCCGAACGCACATTTCTCAGCGTTGAGGCGAAGCCGATACTCCTTGAGGATGTCAAAAATTTCCCCAAGATCCCGAAGATGATCCACGCTGAATCTGCTTTTGCACACCAAGTCGTCAATGTACGCTTCCAGAGTCTTTCCGAGCTTCAAAAGGAACATATTTGTGATTGTTCGTTGGAAGGTAGCCCCGGCATTCTTCAATCCGAAGGGCACGACGTTGTAACAGAACGTCCCTCGGGGAGAGATGAATGCCGTCTTCTCTTGATCATCCTTAGCCAGAGCGATCTGATGGTAGCCCCTGTATGCATCCATAAAACTTAAACGCTCATGGCCAGCCGTCGCATCTACCATCTGCTCAATCCGAGGAAGGGGGAATCGATCCATTGGGCAAGCGTCGTTAAGGTTGGTGTAGTCGACACAGACCCTGAGCTTCCCATTCTTCTTTGGGACGACGACTGGGTTAGCAAGCCAGGTTGGATATAATACTTCCCGAATAGCTCCAGCTGCCAGCAGTTGATCTACCTCGGCCATGACTGCCTCCACATGCGAAGCCGCCGAACGACGAACCTTCTGTACAACGGGGCGTCTGTTCGGATCCACGTTTAATGAGTGGGAAGCGAAAGACGGATCCACCCCGGGCATTTCCTGAGGAGTCCAAGCAAATACTTCTATGTTCGTTTTAAGGAAGTTGAACATGTCCATACGCTCGGATTCACTCAAGGAACTGCCGACGAGGAAGTACCTGCTTCCATCTTCGGTGATCGGCATTCGTATAAGTTCTTCGGTGGACCTTTGTTCGGCGGGTAACCCCACTTCTTCAGGCTCCGGAACATCGGTCCTGTCGACGCATTGAACCTCCAAGAAGCTCCGCTCGTTAGTCACTGTACTGACATAACACTTCTTTGATTGGATTTGGTCCCCCCGAAGGCTCTCCTGCCTTCCATTCCAGCCGATAAACTTCATAACCTGGTGGAGGGTAGAGGCGATCGCCTTCATTCCGTGTAGCCAGGTTCGACCGAGGATGATGTTGTAGGGGCTAGGAGAGCTAACCACTACAAATTCGACATCAATCACTCGGGAGCCGGCTCGCACAGGAAGAGTGATCAACCCCTGAGGCCACACAGGTGCTCCGGTGAAGCTGACGAGGGGCGTACTCGCCGTCCGAAGTTGGTCTGGTTTGAGACCAAGGCTTTTGAATGTTGAGTAGAACATCACTTCGGCCGAGCTTCCTTGATCTACCAGCACTCGTTGAACAGTTGAAGTGCCCACTGTGACCGAAACAACAAGGGCGTCGGTGTGTGGCATTTGAACCCCTTGCAAATCGTCAGACGTAAAGGTTATCGGGCCATCCAGATTAGGATCAACCCACTTCCTCTTCGGTGAGATTCCAACATTACAGACGGCTAAGGCGGCAACAGCTTTGTCGATTTCGGAGTAGAGCTCGGCTGCTCGTCCTTCGGAGACGATGCCTTGTATAACCCCAACAAGATTTCCAACTGGTGGAGGCGGAGGAGGAGGCAATGGATTCCGCCGAAGGTCAATCCATTGATTAAGATGCCCTGCGGCCGCAAGTTCCTCCAGGTGACGCTTGAAAGGTTGGCATTGGGTGGTGTAATGGCCTCGCTCCTTGTGGTACGAGCACATCCCAGGGCCGTTGCCTGCCGTTCCCAAGAATCCCGTCGGCCAAACGAAGAACGGCCTCTGCCCGATAATACTCAGCAATTTGTAGATTGGTTCGGTGAAGGCAGTTCGCTCGGCGACATACTCCTCCGGCCTTGGCTCCCTCTTTGTTTGCTGCCACTGAGCTTGTTGCTGTGGGTGTTGGGGGGGTTTGTTTCGACTGTTCGGTTTGCTGGACCCCGCTCCATTCTGACCCAATTGCCCCTGCCGAACGATTGCCACTTGCTTCTTTGCAGCTATTGTCTTCGTTGTTTCTGTTCCCTTCGGCACATTACGCTCGGCCACCGCCTCCTCGTGTACACAGTCCTTCTCAATAATCAACATAAGTTCCCCCATTGTCTTCGGCGGGTTTCGGGACAAATCTCTGAACATTGCCGAAGTTGGATCCAATCCATTCATAAATGACTCGGCCGCCACGCTCTGATCACAGTCGGGAATGAGGTTGTACACTTCCCAGTATCGCTCGGTGTATAACCGAAGGGTCTCACCTGGTGTCCTCTTCATATTCACCAGCATTGAGAGCGTCTTCGGCTGGATGTTGCTCGTTACGAACCGCTTGGTGAATTCCAACTCCAGTTCGTTGAAGCATTTAATGGACTTCGGCTTGAGCTGATTATACCACAACATTATAGGCTCACTTAAAGTAAGAGGAAATATCTTACACATAAGCGCGTCGGAGAAATTGTGGAGGCTCATCGTTTGTCGGAATCGGCAAACGAACGCGACTGCGTCTTCTTTAGCCTCATAACGCTTGAGCTTCGGCAGGACAAACCGATCCGGAGGGCGCTCCTGTTGGATTGCGTCGACGAAGGGTGAAGCCTTAGCTTTACCGAGCTTGGAGTTGTCGACTAGCTCCGGTGTGCTCGGTAAAATCGGCAGAGGAGCCTCAACGCGGCCGGTACGATTTTCCCGAGGTTCCCTTTGGTGATGTCGCTTATTCCGTTCTTGCCGCTGATGCCTGACGTCTTCCGAGCGTTCCAGTTGCTCGACCCTTGGATCCTCGAGATTAGCTTGTCGAGGATTGGACTTTTCGCCAACCGGCTGATATATTGTTGGAACTCCTGTAAACTGATCGTATAGGACGATGGTGTTATCCTGCCTTTGTCGTTCCCTACTTTCTGCTCGGTGGTGGCTAGACGAGATGGTTGGGCGTCGCCCAGCCTGATCACGTTCTGTGCAGGACCTTGATTGCTCGGACCTCTCGAGCCGTTCAATGGTCCGATCTCGCCGAGGAAAGTCATTGAGATCCAAGGGCCTTTTTCCATCTGCCCGTCCTTCGTGCCGTCGTGAGGCAATATGTGTTCTCCTTGAAGCCCCCGCTCTGCGTGTCCCCGCCGTGGAACTCGTTGCCGAGGAACGCGTGCTTTCGTTACGAACTATGCTTTCCAACCGATGGCGAGAAGCCGTAGGCTGGATTCCTGGAGCATGTTCGAGCCGATCGAAAACGGTGCGTCGCTCGGCAGGTTCACTCTCTGAGGCATGCTCCAGGCGCGACTTCCTACTGCGCTTGTGAGGTTTCTTCGGTTGACTAGGTTCGGCAGGGTGGCCATGCACGGGAGTAGTGGCCACGCCTCCGTCCCGTTCTTCTAGACGTTGCTGGAGGAGTGCAATGACTGCGGCTTGACGCTTTTGCTCCGCCAGAGCAATCTCAAGCTCGGTTGGGGGATAAGAGAGTTGCCGAGCAACTGCCAAGGTGGCTCTTGTGGTTTGGCTGGGATCAGCATTTATCGAACCAAACCCAGCTAAACCGAGGGTGAAGTTCTCCGGGCCAGGAGGGGGAAGGCGTTGAGTCATAATCAGAATGGACGGCGGTGCACGGTGGAGAGAAGAGGAGGTCTAAGGCGGATCACTGCCCACCGTGTTCGCTAGGGAAAAGATCTTCGGTCCCCAGCAGAGTCGCCAATTGTGGGGGCGTGATTTATCCTCGAACCTCCTGAACCCTTTCTCGATGCCTGAACCGTAGAAGTCTTGACCGGCGACGCTATGTACCTGCAAACCGGAGGGTGGTGTTCCTCCGGGTAGAAGCTCCGACGATCTAATTAGAACCGGAGTGTGGGAAGAAGAAGATGTTTTGGTAAGAGGAAATATCTTTTTTTGGAGAGAGAATCTCTGACCTCTTTCCTAGGAGAGGTACTCTGCTATTTATAGGCGGGGGTTTGGAGTGTTGAGCAAGATGGAAGTGTATTGCACGCGCGTTGCTACGCTCGGATGACGTCACGTGTCAGAGGCATTCAAGTGATTCTCCCCTTCGAGACCTGCAGACCCATGTGGACCCACGTGAACCGGTGTCAGATACGTCCCATCGGTTATCAGAGAGGTGAATGTGCTTATCTTTGCTTCTATCAGCAGAAGCTTCTAGAATATTCCACAACCGTCTTAGCCGAGGGTTTCCTCCGAACGTATGACACTGCCGAGCATAGCTCTCCTTCGTCGAGCGTCCACCACCCGGACGGGAGAGACACCCATCCGAGTAAACACTTCCTTAGCCGAACGAAAACGGTGCTCGAAGCTCGGAGGTTAATCTTACGCTCGGTGAACAGTTAGGGAACCGATTAACGTTCGGTGGAGGACCGGGATGACTAGTCATGCTGACTTCTCTCATACGGACGAATCTGAGACAACTAGCCCGTGGGACTGAAGGTTATCCCATTGAACCTTTAGATATTTTGGCCCACTACAATTGGCATAATGAATTTGTAATGACAAGAAGACAATTACAGAGTGAATAACCCTTTTTTTTTAATTTCTCCGTTTAAAGAAAAAAAAACAACTTTTAAAAGTCTCCGTCAGGTTAAAAGGTTGAACCATACTATCTTAACTCCTTTCAACATGTGCTATTCGTCCTATTCCCGCGTTAATAGCGTGGGAGAAAGTACGATGTCGTGGCTTTATACATTAGGTTACTTCTGGCTAAGTATCTTTCGGCAGAAAAAAGGAGGCTACTAGTCACTTCTGGCGAAGTTGCGAGCAAGACCGAATTTGTGAGAAGAAAGAAAAAGGGGAATTACTTCGTTGCGCTCCCATCCTCTGCTTGAGCAGACTCTTCGGAATCTTCACTCGGCCCAAGATCAGATGGCCTTTCTTTTCTTCCACCTCTACAGATAAAAAGTTTAGGTTTTTTTTTTTTTTTTTTTTTCTAACGGAGAAATAAAAACAAATAGTAGCTTATTTATTGTTTGATGTGGGGCTCGGCCTAGAATATATTCGGTCCCCTTCAGTACCGAGCTCCCTGTGGGGATTCCCTATCTCTCAAATTCTAACATTCCCATACCTTCTCTGACTCAAAATCAAAATGTTGGAGGGACCAGAAAGTCTCGCATGTTGCACACCATCACCTGTCCCTGTCGCTTTAGTTGAAACCGAGACAAGTTACTCCAATATTGTTTTTGGGATAACTCAAAGTGTTCGGGTAGCTTGTGCACACTTCGACTAATTCTGAGGATCAATCTCACTGTATATCTGCTGAGTTCCTAATTAAAGCCAGAGCAAAAGTTTGTATAGATTGGCCTCACAAGAGTTGATAACACCTTAAAAGTTTCGAACCTGAGACCTAAGAAGGGAGCAAACTCTTAAATCTCAGGCCTTTACCACTAGGCCAACCCTTTGGGGTTAAAAGTTAAAATTTTGAGGAAGTAATCTTTGCGTTGTCCTTCATGAGTGAAAAGCTTAACTAAAAATTAAGGATAATTCAGTAATTCCACATGAAGGAGGATAAGAAAGGAATACATATGGATAAAAAAGGAATGCTACACACCCAGAGGTTGTCCCAGTGGTAAGAGCGAATGACTGACTTTGGGAGAACTCCCCTTGGTCAAGGGTTCGATTCGCCACCGGATGAGTAGCCTGACAGTAAGTGGGGGGCCGTGACTGGTGTAACCGCGCTAGTTCCCCCCGAGGTTTGGGTTGCACAGTCGGATCCATTTGTGGCTCGATTGTAGGGTTGTTCCTCGGTTATATAAATAAATAAAAAGGAATGCTAGAAATTATTTTCAGCAAACTCCACATAATCTACACATTGAATACATTTTCAGTATTCGTTGACCCTTGACCGCCCAATAAATTAGCAATTTTTTTTTAAGGAATAGAATTTTAGTACTCTCCATTTAGCTATATATACAGACTAGAGGTGCACATACATCTGATCAGGCTGGGTTCGAGCTGCACTTATACTATATAGTCGCGAGGCTTTTGCATGCCCAAATATGGCTCATTATTAAATGGGTTTTATTTAATTTTTCCAAACTCGACTCTCTTAAAGTTTCATTTATCAAACCCGTCCAATTAGCCCATATATTTTTGTAAAGTATAGTGCCAAGTATATAAATTAATCATCCTCATTAATATACATTGGAGTTTACAACCGTAATTATTATAATTGTACGAAGACCAAGTAGTATGTACATATGTAAGTAGGAGTATTAAAATAAAGGGCATTGTGTATATGTAAGTATGATAGTAGCTTTTCTTTTCCTTTTTACTATTTTTTTTATAGTATATAACATTTAATGCACGTCATTGTTATTTTATCGGGTTGGGCTGGACTTGAGTTTAGAAGATATTCTCAAGCTCATTTCATTAACTAAATGGGCTTAAAAACTCAATCCAACCCAACCCGATAGGCCTAAATACATATCCAAAAAAACACGAGCTGGATTGGGCGGGTTAGCGGGCCGGTATGCATCCCTAGTTTAGACTATTTTTATGTCCTTATTCTTTTTTATTTACAAAATATCTAATCTTCTAACTAACCTCTCCCCTAATGAACAACAAATTTCTAATTTCACCTTATTAAAAGCAAAAACAAAAAGTACACGTGAATGAATGAAAAGTGCTAAAATTATTTTGCAATTATCGTAAGTGTATTATTCTTCATTCCCCACTCAATGGCTGGCTCATCCAAATCGGGTTTGTGTGTTTCAGTGGTAAGGATACGTGATGTGCCAGCCCGTCTTTCCATCATTCATTTTTGTGTGCTTTATACACTTTGTGATAGAGACTGCACAAATGAATGATGCAAACACGATTTTGGAGAACGTGTCCTTGCTTTGGGAGCATCGAATAACTTTTCCTCCCAATCTCTCTCATGTTATGTCAACACTATAAAAGTGGGGCATGAAATAAACTAATAAAGTACTTCTTGTGGGGTAGCGTTGTGTTATTAAAAGGCATGAGAGAGACCCAAGCCCATCATTATCGCCTCTAATTACAATTTGAACGCAAGCCGCTTTCGGCCTAATTGATACCTTTTATGTCCGTTTCCAAACAAACATGAAACATCAACTGTTTTGCAAAGCAAAAAGGGTGGAGGGGGCAACCGGACATAGCAACCCTCCCATGGACGGCGTGACTACAGGGACTCTAGACCCGCGACGGATTCTGAGAAGGACCAAAGAACCATAGCAATTACGGCCCCACCAAAAGCTAGCGAGTCAAAGCAGGGCTGATCAGAAAGACCAAGTTCAAGAGGACGTCGTTAGCACGACTCAAACTCGAGACCTCTTGGCTCACCCAAACCCAATGGGAGTAAGCCTTGACCAACTTTGTTGTGACCAATTTTTCCTCAATGGGTGAGGCAGCGGATTCAATGGGTGGAATGTGGATCCACTACAATTTCCTCTTTTTGACTGTTGGGTGGAAGCCCAGCCCAAAAGTTTAGGCTCATCATCTATTTCGTATCTATAAGAGCACCAGGCCCAACGTATGTCCAGTCCAATACGTACGTTATTAACTTACGGGGTCAATCCCTTTTCCAGAAATGTTCGGTTTGAGTTTTGAGAGTAATGAGCGGAGATAGATAGATAGATAAATAGAGAAAATTTATTGAAAAACCTCGCGCAGGGGTTTTAAGACCCAAAACGAACAAGTTTGCCATTGTAACAATAAGGCCGTTGTGTAGTTTTGGACAATTTTACCATTGTACAGGTCACCGGAAGGAGTTGTCGTCACCGGAGAACTTGTCGCTGCACAAACCACTCAACTTTTCCGGCAAAAATAAGGGGCAAAATGGTCAGTAAAGAAGTGTAAATGTTCTTATTGGTGGATGGAAAACCAATAGGAAGTGATTTTCACATTATCCTTTTCGATATTCACACTTCCTTTTTATTTTTCGGTGTTGAAAATGTACGGGTTTTTTTTTTATGCTGAAAGACAAAAAAGAACCGTAAAGTAATTTGTGCTGTGTTTGGATTGGATTTTGAAATTTTTTTTGAAAAATAGTAGGGGTAATAAGTGGAGAGAGATAGAGAGAGAAATGTTAAAAGTATGGAGAATCTAGGTGTAATTTTTTTTTAAATTCTTTTTGAATTGCAAAGAGAACAAGACATTAGTAAGTAAAATAGAACCGACTATTAAAAAAAAAATTAAAAATGGGGATCCCCTGTCCCAAATTTTATGTCCCACTCCCCTCCTTGTCCCTCATCCCTTCCGGAAAGAAATCCTTTTCCAAATCGAATTCAAGCTACAAGCAGAAACTCTCTCTGACTCTGGACCACAGGCGGCTATATATATACACTGACGCATAGAAGCATTGTTCATTCGTTACCATGCCAGCGAGAGGATCATCATCATCATCATTATTATTACAGTACTATCTTCTGATAATAAGAGGAGGAAGAGATATCAGCCCTACAGAGCTCCGATGGCTCTCTCTTCCAACTCAAGACTTATGACCGGGGAGGGCGGACGCGAAGATGCGGTGGCGGAGCTACCCCACTCCTCCTGCGGGGACGTTATCGGCAAGGTCATGGAGTACTGCATCGAACAGTCCTTGACGCTGTCAAAGTACGTGGGAGCCGGGCAATCGATAGACGGGAAGACGATCGTGGAGAATTTGTGGCGTTGCGCGGCTCGTGAGCTGGAGATCGAGGAGGAGGAGGTGGCGGCGGCGGTGCTCCCTCACTATTTACTAGCGGAGGAGGTGCTCACTAGGCTCCCAGCCAAGTCTTTGATGCGATTCAAAAGCGTGTCCAAGCTATGGTACGGTGCTCCACCATCTGCGACCCTTGCTTTGTCAAGGCACACAGTGCGTGCTCTCGTTCTCGTTCTGCTGGCGGCGACCTGTTATTGGTGCGTTCTTCTGATCATGACGATACTGACCTCTCGTTTGATTTCTTCCGCGCGAGCCTCCCCAGCCCTCCTATCCCCGATGATGACGCCGATGTACCGGCGGTTCACCAATTCACTGTGTCCCCGCACAATTGCAACATTGGAGTCATGAAGGAAGAAATAATTGATGTGCTCCATGATTATGATGCAACTACGCACGGAAGTAGTCAACGGCATCGTTTGTTTTTATTCGCGAAGCCATATGCAACGTCTCTACTCATGAAATCGTGGAGATTCCTCCTCTCGCTTCTTCGTTCGATCGTCATGATCATCATCTTCAACTTGAAGAGCACTCCACGATCTTTTTTTACTCTTTGGAGTATGTTTGTGATTCCGAGGAATACAAGTTGATTAGAGTATTCTCCCTTCCTGGTGATGGAGAATCATCTGATCTGATGTGGAACGCCCAAGGTCAACACAACAGAAGCACGAATCACACACACGCCACTGTGATGAGAGAAACACACACTAATTGAGAAGGAAAATTTCACTATTGTCTTCACTACAATAGTTACAAAAAACCTCTCAAAACACTCGATCTCCACCTCTCTTTTTTTTCACTCACACACACTCCACAAAAATATCCCTACCCTTTTATACCATAAGGGTTAGAGTTACACACCTCATGCAAAAATACAATAATAACCCCCAAAATCATACGAAAATAAAAATCCACCCACTAGGGGTGGACCCCAACATGATATTGAGTACTCTTCAACGTTAATGGAGATTCTTATTCTGGGCAAGGACCAGTCGTGGAGAAGGCTCCCAATGTTGTCACTCGATCTATCGAGAGAAACTGCTTACATTAACGGGAGTATCTTTTGGTGGCATACTGGTGGAAACCAAATCATTGGTTTCGACTTCCAGTTGGAGGAGTATCGGGTGGTTCACCCCCCACCAAGCACTCCCTGTCATGGAGGCTTATTGTATGGATTCAAAAACTGTCTAGCTCTGTTGCTAAATGAAACGCATGAACAGGAATTAGAGCTCTGGGTGATGGAACCCGGAAAAACTAGTACTCCACAATCATCATAATGTTCTTGGGTTAACCACCTTATCGAAATTCCACATACTATCGTTGGACGCGTATTAATGGGGAATTTACGTAGAGGGGAGATGTTATGGACCTGTGAAGAGAGCAAGTCATGCCTCCCTCTTTATTCATTTGACCACAAAAAAGCGAAAGCTTGAAATGTTTGTAAATCTCCGGTTTCTGTCTGTTAGTAATTTATTTTAATCAACGGGTATCTGTAATCTTAACGTGGGGAGATTAATAAGTATTTAATATCATGGAGCTCGTAATATAATTGAGATAAGGACGGGAGTGCAATTATAATTCTGTAGCGGGGTGAATTATAATTAGTGAAATAAGAAATAGAATCCTGGTGGGATTAGGTTTTCTTATTTACACTGGGAGCCCAGACTTATTACTCCTTAGGTCCCTATCGTAGCCCTATATATACACGTTATGCTCTCTAGGTCAGATTGGACGTTTTCACGTTTTCTATTATTCACGGAATAGTGGGAGGCTTAGAGAGAGCAAACAGATCACGAGAGAGTCCACACTCAGTTCGTGTTCTAGACGTGCAGGGAATACGTTAGAAGATCGTAAGGTGCAGTCGAGCAGTATACGTGGCTTATAGCAAGACGTGCTATAACAAGTTCAACCAGCGTTCGTGTTCGCAGGGAGTTGAGGTAAAACCCTAATTCCGCCTTGTAGGGTTTTGCGGTTTTCTTATTGTTTAATCTGTACGCGTCATTACTGGTTTCTGGGAATCGTTTCCCGTCAGTGGTATCAGAGCCGGCTGTAATCGCGCGTATGAATTAAACAGGCCATGTTGTCCGTAGATCGCATAGTATGAAACTGTGGTAACCGCTGTTTTGCAGGGTTCAGTTTTTACTAACGTCTGTTTTGCAGATAATCTTATCCCACTATTATGGTCATGCATGTATGTTTGTGTGATTGGATCCCACGTTTTTGTATACGTGGTTACTGCTTTTATATTTGGGTGCCACGATTATTTTTCGTGGTTGTAATATTAAAAGTAGTATGTGAACTCCGGTTTGTGGGAGGCATAAGGTTTTTGTGTAATCTTTGTTTCTCCAGTTATATCATTATTTGATATGTAGAACTGTTGTAAGATTACAAGTCATGCAGTATGTGTTTTAGACCCCCTTCGACCCCCTGTGCCAGCATCAACCTCTGACTTGGTGGGCAAGACGCGGCTGCAATCTTGGCTGTTTTTGGAAACAAGGATATTGACCATAATAGTTGGGATGCATATTTTAATATGTTTCCTTATTTATGTTTATGCATGTTTCCATGGGTGTTTGCATGTGTGATAGTTTTACCATATTGGACAACATGGTAATTTTTGGTTTTGACCTAGATCACGATTTTTTTGCAAACTCGAAAATTTTGATAACCCTCACAAATTTTTTTTAAAATAACTAAGTGGGAGAGGGAGTTTATTTTTATAAATCCCACGGTCTCCATTACTAGTATGTAGATGATGTAATTAATTTTGTGTGATGGTTTTAGAACCTTCCCCCCCATCGGGCAAAATTAATTATGGCCTCATCGGTACAAACTTCCTTAAATGGATAGGTCTATGATAATTGTTGTGTGAATTACTTCTCCATCTGAGGTAATTCATAACGGAACAATGGGTCATGGAGCTAGGTAATGGTATACACTTAGCTGTAAATAATAGTATCATCACCATCTGAGTCACTATTATTATTTATAGGACCGAAGCTATATTGGCTATTTAAGTTTGCTTGGCACGGTATAGTGTCTGGATAGTAAAATTAAAAGGTTGTGCCTATCTACACGAATGATGAAGAGTAGACGACCTTCCCATCGAGGCATGCTCTTCACGGTGTGTAGGGTTGCCAATGTTTTTCTTTTAACATGTGGTTGAGGGAACCAATATTAAAATGAAATTCAAGTTTTTATTGCCCTTCATAATTGTTGTTATGTTATTTGATTCTCAGATTCAAAAATGGGCTCTTTCAATCCACTTGCCATTATTCTCAAAGATAATAAACTTACTGGACCAAACTATGTTGATTGGAAAAGAAACTTGGATATTGTGTTAACTGCTGAGGGCCACAAATATATGCTATCTACGGCGTGCCCTCCTATACCTGAAGAGAATGCCATAGAACAGGTAGCAAAGCCTTATAAAGATTGGGTTAAGGCTGATGAGATGGCGCGGTGTTATATTCTAGCTTCTATGTCGAATATATTGCAACATCAGCATCAAGCTATGGAAACTGCTTCCGATATGATGCTGAACCTCAGAGAAATGTTTGGGGATCAGAATCGGGCAGCAAGGCTAGTTGCTATGAAAGAATTGGTGAGCATCACCCATGTTGAAGGGACCCCGATTAGGGATCATGTTCTAAAGATGATAGGTCTTCTTAATGAACTAGAGATCCTTGGAGCTGAAATTGATGGGGAAACCCAGATCGATTTTGTTCTTAACTCACTGCAGTCTGAGAGTTTTAAGCAGTTTCGCCTGACTTATTCTATGAACAAAATGCATTTATCTTTGGCGGAACTTCTTAAGGAACTCCAAGCAGCTGAGGGTCTTTTGGTTGTGAAGAAACCACCATCAGTGTTAGTGGCTGAGAAGGCTTCTAGTTCTAAGTCGAAAGGCAAGAAGAAGCAGAACAAGTCTCAGAAAAAGGTTGTGGAGGCAGTTCATGCGCCTCAGGGTGGAGTGAAAAAGCCTGCGGGTAAGTGTTTTCACTGCAAGCAGAAAGGACACTGGAAGAAGGATTGTCCAGTTTTTCTCAATAAAGTGAACAAACAAGGTAAATCTTATTCACTAGTTGTTGAGTCATGTTTAGCGGTGTTATCTACCAGTACCTGGTGTGTAGATACGGGAGCCACTAATCATGTTTGCAATTCATTGCAGGGGTTCCAGGAAACCAGAAGACTCAGTGATGGGGAGATTTATTTACATATGGGAAATGCTACGAGAGTGGCAGCAGTTGCAGTAGGAAATGTCTTTTTAAATTTTAATAGTAATAGGAATTTAATTTTGAGAGATTGTCTTTATGTTCCTACTATTAGAAGAAACTTGGTTTCAGTTTCTAAGTTAATTAAGGATGGATATTTGGTTTATTTTAGTGACTCTGTGGTTATTAAGTTAAATAAACGTTTTATCTGTTCTGGTTCATTGATGGATGATCTCTACATTATTAATCCTATGTTTCCTACAGTGCAACTGCATGAATTGAATAACACTAATAATTTACCATGTAATAGAAAAGACCCTTCTAAATTGAATCAAACGTATCTTTGGCACTTACGTCTTGGTTATATTAATCTGAATAGGATTTCTAGACTGGTTAGAGATGGACCTTTAGGTTCATTAGAAGTTAAGGAACTTCCAGTCTGTGAATCCTGTTTGGAAGGTAAGATGACCAAAAGACCTTTTTCAGCAAAAGGATATAGAGCCAAAGAGCCGTTGAAATTGGTTCACTCTGATTTGTGTGGGCCTATGAATATCCAAGCTAGAGGTGGTTTTGAGTACTTTGTCACTTTTATTGATGATTACTCAAGGTATGGATACATTTATTTGATGCACCGTAAGTCCGAATGCTTTGAGAAATTCAAGGAGTATAGGGCAGAAACGGAAAAGCGTCTAGGTAAATGTCTCAAGACACTGCGATCTGATCGTGGTGGCGAATACCTCTTGGGAGAGTTTAGGGACTACTTGTTAGCTGAAGGGATTACATCCCAGTTGTCAGCTCCAGGTATACCACAACAAAATGGTGTAACAGAGAGAAGGAATAGGACTCTTATGGATATGGTGAGATCGATGATGAGTTATTCAGATTTACCAATTTCGTTTTGGGGACATGCATTAGAAACAGCAGCGTACATTCTTAACTTGGTACCATCTAAGTCAGTACCATCTACACCCACAGAACTATGGACTGGGCGCAAACCTAGTCTGCAGCATGTTCGGATTTGGGGTAGTCCAGCACATGTGCTGAATGGGAACGCAGATAAATTGGAATCGAGGACAGAAGTTTGCTTGTTTGTGGGGTACCCTTGAGGAACGAAAGGTGGACTGTTTTATAGTCCTATGGATAAGAAGGTCATTGTTAGCACTAATGCCAGGTTCTTAGAAGAGGACTATGTGATAGACCACAAACCCAGAAGTAAAATTGTTCTAGAGGAATTGAGAGGAGAAAGACCAGCACAAACTTCTTTACCACTAATAGTGCAGAAGGAAACGCCACAAGAGACATCTGTAGAGGCACCTATTGATACACTGGTACCTCGACGTAGTGGGAGGGTTATTGTTCCACCCAGTCAGTATACGTTGTTGGGAGAGTCTTTTGAAATGATCCCTGATGATCAACATGCCGAACCCTGTAACTACAATGAGGCACTTCAAGATAAAGATGTGGAACTTTGGCAAAAGGCTATGAAATCAGAGATGGAGTCTATGTACTCTAATGTGGTCTGGGATCTTGTAGAACCACCTAAAGGGATTAAACCCATTAGATGCAAGTGGATCTACAAGAAGAAGAGAGGGGCGGACGGGAAGGTGCATACCTTCAAAGCTAGGCTTGTTGCGAAAGGGTATACTCAGAAAGAAGGGATCGACTATGAGGAAACTTTTTCGCCAGTAGCCATGCTTAAGTCCATCAGGATTCTCTTATCCATTGCGGCTCATCTCGATTACGAGATTTGGCAAATGGATGTCAAGACCGCGTTCCTTAATGGAAATCTAGATGATTGTATCTATATGGTGCAACCAGAAGGATTCATAGTAAAAGGTCAAGAGCACATGTTGTGCAAGCTCAAGAAGTCCATTTATGGGCTTAAGCAAGCATCTAGATCTTGGAACATCCGTTTTGATCAAGCAATCAAGTCTTTTGGTTTTGATCAATGTCCGGATGAGTCATGTGTGTACAAGAAGCGCAACGGAAAAGCTGTGGTGTTTCTAGTACTATATGTCGATGATATCCTGCTCATCGGAAACGATGTGGGAGTGTTGTCTTCAGTGAAAGTGTGGTTATATCCGGCCAATTCGAAATGAAGGACTTGGGAGAAGCCGGTCACATCCTAGGGATTAAGATTATACGAGATCGCAAGAATAGGATATTGGGCTTATCACAAGCTACTTATATCGATGCCATTCTTGCCCGTTTTAGCATGCAAGATTCCAAGAAAGGGTTCCTCCCTTTTAGACATGGAATCTACCTTTCCAAGGATCAGTGTCCTAAAACACCTGAGGAGATGGAGAAAATGAAGGCAGTTCCTTATGCCTCGGCAGTAGGAAGCCTTATGTATGCTATGTTGTGTACTAGACCTGATATTTGCTTTGCCGTTGGCATGGTTAGCAGATTTCAGTCTAATCCAGGGCAAGAACATTGGACTGCAGTGAAACATATACTCAAGTATTTGAAAAGAACTAGAGATCATATGTTGGTGTTCCAGTCAGATAGTCTGGTACCTCATGGGTACACAGACTCAGACTTTATGTCAGATAGGGATTCCAGAAAGTCTACCTCGGGATATGTGTTTACCTTGGGAGGTGGAGCCATAAGTTGGAGGAGTGTCAAACAATCTTGCATTGCTGATTCTACCATGGAGGCAGAGTATGTGGCTGCTTCTGAAGCAGCCAAGGAGGCCGTTTGGCTCCGAAACTTTTTGTTGGATCTGGATGTTGTCCCTTCAGTGCAATCAACCATTACACTCTATTGTGACAATAGTGGTGCAGTTGCTAATTCGAAGGAGCCAAGGACTCACAAGAAGGGCAAACACATCGAGCGTAAGTATCATCTGATTCGAGAGATCGTACAGAGAGGTGATGTTACTGTAACTGTCACGACCTGGATTTTTAACATAAATATAAATAACTTATTGAAATAAAAGCCTTGCCTGCCATCGTATTCCCAAAATGCTGTCCCACCTGTTTAACCTTACAAATAAGTCCCAGTTTCAAAAGAGTAAACACTTTAGGCACTCCGGCCCCAAATAGATTACAATTGTCCGTACGGACAAGTCAACAAGTTACAACCTCATCTTTATCAAAAGAAAGTCTATTACAAAGATGACAATGTAACTAAATCAGAGTTAGCTTCCAAAAGAAAAACCCTTTTCACTTCCAGGCACGCAAGTCATGCAAATCACTGTCCAGCATTGAATCCTGAAAAGAAAGATTGGGTTGAGCTTTGCGAGCCCAGTAGGAAAATCTTTACTAGACTTATGTACAAATAACATGCTAAGTGCAAAAGGAAACGAATGAGAGGACATGGTCCAATCAAGCACGACAATGATCAATGCACTCACTCTGACCGTTCCAACAAGACTCGACGACATCAACTTCCACTAACTGTATTTCCACCCCTTGCGTTACAGTGCTACATCCCGTGAGTCACCGTGTTACCACCCCTTGCGCTACGGCGAATCCCAATACTTCGGACCATCGTGGTACCACCCCTTGCGTTACGAGGTCCACTAGAGTCTCCGTATTTCCACCCCTAGCGTTACGAGACTCCCTATACCAATCCCGACTCAACAACTTCATCTCTAACCAACACATAAACTAAGACTCTCTTATAATCACATCCATGCACGCAACATCTCACATCGTATCAACAATATTACCGAGATACCACAAATACTCGCAAACGATCAATCAATCGATAAATCTCATCTTAACAAGGTTTACTCGAATAAACTTAGAGGAAATCCTACTAACGAGAGGTCAATTGAATAAGGATGCACCAATCAATCATTGGAAGTCAATTGAATAGCTTGTGATGGTGTATGAGGTGTTACAAGGGTGTTAGAAGTGTCCGGGGTTCAAAGCAATTGAAGTAGAAGCAACGAAGGCAAAACTGCCCATAAGGAACTGGTATCGATACGGCCAAAATGGCTGTATCGATACAGGATGCTTATCAGCTAAGTCCGTTCTGTTTCAATTATGTATCGATACGGCAAGAATCCCGTATCGATACGGAGAGGTTTCGAGCAGATTTTTCTGCAGATATCAGAATTTCAAGCTCAACAACAACAACAACATCACCAAGCACGGATTTCACACATTATCAAGCTACCAACACATAAAAGTAGCAAAGAAATCCCTACCTCGGTCCAAGGAACGAAACCCGACACCTCGAACGAGCTCTAGCTCCTAACTTTCAAAATTTGCCGCGATCTCCTTCCCGAACCTCACCCAATGCGATACGAGCCCGGGGTTGCGTAGAGGAGGTGAAATGAGGGTGAGTTCTTGAGAGCTTGGAGGTGTTTTGGTGGGTTTTTGAGTGAGAAGAGAGGAGAGAGAGAGAACCGGCGGGGAGAGGGAGAGAGAGCCGTGGGTTGGGTTTTTGGGAAAATGATTCCCTACACTCTAATCACTCCTATTTATACTCTTAAATCAACAAATCACACATTAACCCCTCAATCATGCATTCTCTCACTTAAGCCCCCAATTCAAATATTCACAAATAAAACCGTATTTTCTCAATTAAACTTTTAATCGGTATTTCAAACATTAAAATTATTCGGGTCTCTACAATCTACCCTCCTTAAAGAAATTTCGTCCCGAAATTTACGACGCATGCCAACTAAAATTTATGCATCAATTAATCACGCTCATATAACAACACATATTTCCACTAACAAGTTAACAATCATAAGGTTAAAAAGTTCAAGACTCACATCGATTAACTTGGAAATAAATGCGGATACTTCTCCCTCACTTCGTCTTCCCTTTCCCACGTCGACTCTTCCCTTCCGAGATGACTCCATAAGACTCGCACTAACGGAATGGTTTTACCCCTTAAAACTTGCTCGCGTGAATCTAGAATGCGTATCGGCTCTTCCTCATACGATGCATCGGCTTCTAACTCAAGTTCGGACCATTCTAGAACGTGTGACGGATCCGGCTCATACTTCCGCAACATCGATACGTGAAATACATCGTGGACACCCGACAACCTTGGCGGTAACGCCAACCGATATGCGACTTCTCCGATCCTCTCGATAATATCAAATGGCCCGATGAAACGTGGCGATAACTTGCCCCTTTGCCCAAAACGAGACAGTCCCCGACGCGGCGATACCTTAAGGAACACGTGATCCCCCACTTCAAACGATAGAGGTCGGCGACGGCGGTTTGCATAACTCTTTTGTCTACTCTGAGCGGTTATTAATCGCTGGCGAATAGTCTTGACTTGTTCGGTGGTTCTCCTTTGTGCTTCAAGAAGACGTAGTCGGATCGCTCTCATGCTCTCGGAAGTTTCTTGAACTAATTCTGGCCCAACCAAAGTAGCCTCGCCCAACTCGGTCCAACAAATGGGTGATCGACACGGTCTTCCATACAAAGCTTCATACGGTGCCATCTCGATACTAGATTGGTAACTATTATTGTACGCGAATTCGACTAACGGTAAATGATCCTCCCAACTACCCCGAAAGTCCATAACACAAGCCCGAAGCATATCTTCCAGAATTTGAATCGTTCTCTCGGATTGCCCATCCGTTTGAGGATGATACGCGGTGCTAAACAAGAGATTTGTACCAAGAGCGGCCTGTAGACTCTGCCAAAAACGCGCGGTAAATCGTGGATCTCGATCCGACACAATAGAAACGGGAATTCCATGAAGGCGAACAATCTCACGAATGTAAAAACGGCTAAGCGACTCAATCGAATCCGTGACTTGAATCGGTAAGAAATGTGCGGACTTGGTCAATCGATCGACTATCACCCAAATGGCATCGTGTCCCCTCGGCGATCTCGGTAATCCGGTAACGAAATCCATTGTCACGTTTTCCCACTTCCACTCGGCCACAGGTAATGGTTGCAACTCTCCTGCGGGTCGTTGGTGTTCGGCTTTGACTTGTTGACATGTAAGACATTTGGACACGAAGATAACGACATCTCTCTTCATTCCCGGCCACCAAAACTGTCTACGCAAGTCGTGGTACATTTTCGTTCCACCAGGATGCACGGCTAATGGTGAGTGATGGAATTCTCTCAAAATTTCCTCCCGACACGAAACGGGTACGAACAACTTTCCCTTGTATCGCAAACCTTGATCGGCGTGAATCATCCACCCCTCTCGAACATTGCCACTAAGGAACTTGGTACGGAACCCTTCCGCTTCCTCGTCAGGTTGTTGGGCCTCTATAACTCGGGTCGATAAGGTCGATTGGACGGTTAAGTTGCACAATGTGATTCCTTCTCGAACTTCCTCAAAATGCAACGCATACGAGCCTAAGTCATTCATCGTTTTCCACTCACGGACGGCCAAACTCGCAAGTTGGGTCGATTTTCTACTTAGCGCGTCTGCTACCACATTCGCCTTCCCCGGATGATATTGTAACTCAAAGTCGTAGTCCTCTAAATGTTCCATCCATCTACGTTGTCGCAAATTGAGCTCCTTTTGAGAAAACAAATATTTTAGACTCTTGTGATCAGAAAAGACTTCAAATTTCTCACCGTAAAGATAATGACGCCAACTCTTCAATGCAAACACAACGGCCGCAAGTTCTAGGTCATGGGTAGGGTAGTTTCGCTCATGAGTCTTCAACTGTCGCGAGCCATATGCTACAACACGTCCCAATTGCATCAACACGCACCCCAAACCCTCCTTCGAAGCATCACAATATACGGAATAACCAATTCCTCGTTCGGGTACAACCAAAACCGGCGCGGTAGTCAATCTCTTCTTCAATTCTTGAAAGGCCATCTCACATGCGTCACTCCACACGAAACGAGTCCCCTTACGGGTCAATTTGGTCAACGGAGTTGCTAGGCGAGAGAAATCTAGTACAAACCGGCGATAGTACCCGGCCAACCCCAAAAAGCTACGAATCTCAAATACATTCTTCGGTCGCTGCCAATTCATCACGGACTCTATCTTCCCCGGATCAACGGATACCCCATCTTTCGATACAACGTGACCCAAGAACTTAACTTCGGACAACCAAAACTCACATTTACTAAGTTTGGCATACAAACGGTTTTCTCTCAGAAGTTCAAGAACGATAGAAAGGTGAGATTGATGTTCCTCCTCCGAAGGCGAATAGATAAGGATATCGTCCACGAAGACTACTACAAAACGATCGAGATAAGCACGAAAGATACGGTTCATCAAATCCATGAAGGTTGCCGGTGCATTCGTCAATCCAAAGGGCATAACAATAAACTCATAATGGCCATAACGAGTACGAAAGGCAGTCTTAGGAATATCTTCTCTCCGAACTCTCAACTGGTGATAACCGGACCTCAAGTCAATCTTAGAGAAACAGGTGGCACCTCGAAGTTGGTCGAATAGGTCGTCGATTCTAGGCATTGGGTACTTATTCTTTATGGTTACGCGGTTCAATTTACGGTAATCAATACATAAGCGAAGCGTCCCATCCTTCTTTTGAGCAAACAAGGCCGGTGCTCCCCACGGCGAAGTACTCGGACGAATAAACCCCAAGTTCTCCAATTCTTGCAATTGAATCTTCAACTCTCTCAACTCGGCGGGCGCGAAACGGTAAGGAGATACGGAAATAGGAGCGGTACCAGGAAGTAAGTCAACGGAAAAAATTCAACATCTCGCTCGGGTGGTAAACCCGGTAACTCAGTCGGAAATACATCCGGAAAATCACAAACAACTAGGGGCAACTCCCCACGCGCAGACACGTCCTCATCTAAGGTTAAGCTCGCTAGCATGGCGTACATCGATTCCGGTTCCCGAGACCCACATAAATACGGTTCCATAGGTTCCCGACGCTCCCCGAAAAACTCAAAACAGGCGCCCCCAGGAGGACAAATACGGACTCGACGCTTGAAACAATCTATTGTGGCATGAAATGTGGACAACCAATCCATTCCCAGAATAAGGTCGAATCCCGACATATTCAGCACGATAAAATCGAAAGTAAAACGACGATCTCGAATGGTGAGTTCACAATCCCGGCAAATACGATCTAACGGCGATCTACCTCCTATAGGTGTGTCAACAAACAACGGAGGGTTGATGCTCTCAATTTCCAATTCCAAAGCATGAGTAAAAGATGCGGCAATAAAAGAATGCGATGCTCCCGAATCAAACAATACTCTAGCAAATGAGTTAAACAAAAGAAATGTACCCCTCACTACCGAAGTCTCTGGAGCCTGAGAAGTAACAGGAGGTGGAATGGCGGAAGTGATGGCAAAAGCTCTCCCCTGAGTCGTCTGACCCTGAACGTGTCCACCCCGATGACCGGAGCCCTGAGTAGGTGTAGACGAACTAGCTCCTCTTTCAGCCTGAGATCCCTGAGCCGAAGCGGTCTGACGGAAATGAGATTGCTGCTGTCTCTGAGTACCCCGAAACGACTGCCGACTAGAACCCTGTCCACCCCTCGATTGCTGCACTGATCCTGACTCACTACGAGTCCCATCCCCGCGCGGACAATTCCTAGCGAAGTGACCGGACTTCCCGCAAGTGAAACAAGTCCCCAAGAGCCGCGGACACTGAGCACGGATGTGCCCCACTTGACCACATTCATGGCAAGAGATCGAAGACCTATTGGAAACTCCTCTCGTTCCAAATGAAGAAGAAGGCGGGGGTCTAAAGTTTGACGGACCTTGAGAAATAGACATTTGATCCCGTTGTCTCTTCCTCCCTTGAGTACCAAAACTTCCTGACGACGAACTCACACCTCCCACTGATTGTCTCGGTTCCCATGTCTTAGGATTCTTTGGCGCCTCTCTCGGTGTCTCAATACTCCTAGCACACTCCACAACTTCGGAGAACTTTGCCTCCCGTTGCGCCACAACAAACTTCTTCACGGTATCACTCAGACCCCTTTCAAACCTCCGGCATTTTCTCTCCTCGATCGCCACCATCTCCGGTGCGAAACGGGACAAAGATTGAAACTTCACCGCATATTCCGAAACAGTCATGTCCCCTTGCTCAAGCTTCTCGAATTCATTCCTCAATTGATCCCGACTCGTTTCCGGAAAATATTGCTCCTCAAAGAGCATCTCAAACTCCGCCCAAGTCAAGTTCTCAACGTCTGGCTCATCTACTTGAGCCGCGGTCCTCGCCGCTCTCCTTGCGTCTTTCCTCGATTCCAAAACCGACTCCCACCACTCGCCGGCTTCCCCAACCAGTTGAACGGCCACAATCCCCACTTTAATATTGTCCTCGATGATGTTAAGAGCTCTAAAGATCTTCCGAATTTGGGTTAACCAATGGTCGGCTACCAAAGGGTCACTAATGGTTCCATCAAAGGTTGGAGGATTCCTACGGCTAAATTCCCGCATTGCTATCATAGCCCTATCCTCAGCATTCTCCCTCGGAGCTTGGTTCAATAGGTTTGCAGCTGTGAGTGCCGCGACAAGATCCCTAGCAAACTGAGTTTGATTCGGAGGCACACCTGCACCTCGACCGGCCCTAGCCCCCGGATTCTCCCCATGCTGACTAACCTCGTCCTCGGGAGGTACCCCACGGCCACGACCACGGCCACCCCGGTTACCAACCCCACCTCGTCGCACACGCGTTCTCGGAGGCATCTTACTACAATTATAAGAAAGAGAGAGTTTATCAACAACAACATCATTTAGTGAGGTCAAAACCTCCAACTATCCCAACACGGGTCAAAACAACGCTACACCACTCTGCAGTATTGAAGAGCTATGCCACGTAAGTCAAGCAATATCAATGCACACAAGCACATGCGAGTTATGAAAATTTTTGCGTGACATTTTAAACCCATGAGACTAGAAGTCTCCCCACGGTCTCTAGGTATTCTAAACCTAGACGCTCTGATACCAATTTGTCACGACCTGGATTTTTAACATAAATATAAATAACTTATTGAAATAAAAGCCTTGCCTGCCATCGTATTCCCAAAATGCTGTCCCACCTGTTTAACCTTACAAATAAGTCCCAGTTTCAAAAGAGTAAACACTTTAGGCACTCCGGCCCCAAATAGATTACAATTGTCCGTACGGACAAGTCAACAAGTTACAACCTCATCTTTATCAAAAGAAAGTCTATTACAAAGATGACAATGTAACTAAATCAGAGTTAGCTTCCAAAAGAAAAACCCTTTTCACTTCCAGGCACGCAAGTCATGCAAATCACTGTCCAGCATTGAATCCTGAAAAGAAAGATTGGGTTGAGCTTTGCGAGCCCAGTAGGAAAATCTTTACTAGACTTATGTGCAAATAACATGCTAAGTGCAAAAGGAAACGAATGAGAGGACATGGTCCAATCAAGCACGACAATGATCAATGCACTCACTCTGACCGTTCCAACAAGACTCGACGACATCAACTTCCACTAACTGTATTTCCACCCCTTGCGTTACAGTGCTACATCCCGTGAGTCACCGTGTTACCACCCCTTGCGCTACGGCGAATCCCAATACTTCGGACCATCGTGGTACCACCCCTTGCGTTACGAGGTCCACTAGAGTCTCCGTATTTCCACCCCTAGCGTTACGAGACTCCCTATACCAATCCCGACTCAACAACTTCATCTCTAACCAACACATAAACTAAGACTCTCTTATAATCACATTCATGCACGCAACATCTCACATCGTATCAACAATATTACCGAGATACCACAAATACTCGCAAACGATCAATCAATCGATAAATCTCATCTTAACAAGGTTTACTCGAATAAACTTAGAGGAAATCCTACTAACGAGAGGTCAATTGAATAAGGATGCACCAATCAATCATTGGAAGTCAATTGAATAGCTTGTGATGGTGTATGAGGTGTTACAAGGGTGTTAGAAGTGTCCGGGGTTCAAAGCAATCGAAGTAGAAGCAACGAAGGCAAAACTGCCCATAAGGAACTGGTATCGATACGGCCAAAATGGCTGTATCGATACAGGATGCTTATCAGCTAAGTCCGTTCTGTTTCAATTATGTATCAATACGGCAAGAATCCCGTATCGATACGGAGAGGTTTCGAGCAGATTTTTCTGCAGATATCAGAATTTCAAGCTCAACAACAACAACAACATCACCAAGCACGGATTTCACACATTATCAAGCTACCAACACATAAAAGTAGCAAAGAAATCCCTACCTCGGTCCAAGGAACGAAACCCGACACCTCGAACGAGCTCTAGCTCCTAACTTTCAAAATTTGCCGCGATCTCCTTCCCGAACCTCACCCAATGCGATACGAGCCCGGGGTTGCGTAGAGGAGGTGAAATGAGGGTGAGTTCTTGAGAGCTTGGAGGTGTTTTGGTGGGTTTTTGAGTGAGAAGAGAGGAGAGAGAGAGAACCGGCGGGGAGAGGGAGAGAGAGCCGTGGGTTGGGTTTTTGGGAAAATGATTCCCTACACTCTAATCACTCCTATTTATACTCTTAAATCAACAAATCACACATTAACCCCTCAATCATGCATTCTCTCACTTAAGCCCCCAATTCAAATATTCACAAATAAAACCGTATTTTCTCAATTAAACTTTTAATCGGTATTTCAAACATTAAAATTATTCGGGTCTCTACAGTAACCAAGATTGCATCAGCAAACAACCTGGCAGATCCTTTTACGAAAAGCTTACCGGCTAAGACTTTTGATAGTCACGTAGAAGGAATGGGAGTGAGATGCGTGGCAGTATGACTTTGAGTCTTAGTGGGAGTTTGTTAGGAGGTTATGTAAAAGCTATGTTTTTATATGATGGATTAATATTGTAATGTATTAATCAGTTTTATCCCTTTTTTGATGAGAATCTTTTATGGGCAATGTTTGCATGATATTTTTGTATGTTGTGTATGTGTGTCTTTTATTCTACATAGTAGATAATCCAGCGTGTAGAGTACGGCTTATACACAGAAGATTGGATCATCGGTTCTTGTGGAATATAAGAGATAGTTCACAATCTTAGATAGAATTTGACACACCATCGGTAGGACTGTAGTACAATGTTTAGTAGGTCTATCTTGACTACAGGGAACGGTCTAGTTCTAACTCATTGTGCTAGTACACTTTGTGTGTATTGAACGGGACCGCTTTGAGGTAATTGTCTTTGTACTAACTTCATAAGACAATTAGAACCTCATGGTTATTATGAGTGCTTATGCTCTTAATCCAAAGATGATTATTAGAGGTATATATTTAATGTTGTTGATTTTGATTCATTAAAGGGTGAGATCTTTTATACGATCAATAGTCTCGGTGAGTTGGGTCGCAACACTATGTATATGACAACTATTAATTATTAATGGAATCCACGTCTCGATAGGGATTGATGATACCCCTTGAGTAAGCTTATAAGTTTCGATTATGTCAAACCTTGCAGGTGGATATTTGTATCCGACATATCGAATAAGTTAAGCGGATAGTCTCAAGTTAAGATGTTGATTAAGTGGGAGATTGTTAGTAATTTATTTTAATCAACGGGTATCTGTAATCTTAACGTGGGGAGATTAATAAGTATTTAATATCATGGAGCTCGTAATATAATTGAGATAAGGACGGGAGTGCAATTATAATTCTGTAGTGGGGTGAATTATAATTAGTGAAATAAGAAATAGAATCCTGGTGGGATTAGGTTTTTTTATTTACACTGGGAGCCCAGACTTATTATTCCTTAGGTCCCTATCGTAGCCCTATATATACACGTTATGCTCTCTAGGTCAGATTGGACGTTTTCACATTTTCTATTATTCACGGAATAGTGGGAGGCTTAGAGAGAGCAAACAGATCACGAGAGAGTCCACACTCAGTTCGTGTTCTAGACGTGCAGGGAATACGTTAGAAGATCGTAAGGTGCAGTCGAGCAGTATACGTGGCTTATAGCAAGACGTGCTATAACAAGTTCAACCAGCGTTCGTGTTCGCAGGGAGTTGAGGTAAAACCCTAATTCCGCCTTGTAGGGTTTTGCGGTTTTCTTATTGTTTAATTTGTACGCGTCATTACTGGTTTCTGGGAATCGTTTCCCGTCACTGTCGTCATCGGAACCTTCATTAGTAAAGACAGAGAGCTTGAACATGTACCGTTACGAAGAAAATCATGCCATTGAGTTACTTGACAGACAACGAATAGCTTGTCAAGAACCGAAGTTATGTAGCGAAAGATAATTCATGTAGCTGACCCATGCTGGTTGATTGGAACATGAGGTTTTAGTACATGTACCCACGCTTCCTTTTGCAGTGTGGGTTATGACTGTTGGTTTGCACTGCATGGTGTCTTCATGAAGTTTATCTTTTTTTGGTTAACATTTTTTCCCCCCAAAAATACTGTAAAAGAAAGTCGTTCAAAATATTGGTTGTAATTATCACCTTCGGAAATTCTGGTCTTTTAAGTTTATTTTCTGAATATTGGTTTACCTTCAGCAAAAGTAACCAAATACAATGCCACAGGTTCTGAAAATTGGTATAGAGCTTGCATCATTATTAGCATAAGCTAGATTGCCCTAGATTTGATAGACTATTAGAGGAGATGGATACAATGTACTCCTATGAGTTAGTAGAATGCGAATTCACGCTCTACGTATGCAGACAATATTATTATTTCTCATTCTGCGAGGAGGGCCTCAGAGTTTCTTACAGTCGTACTTAGTCACATATGTCAAAAAATGATAAGGATTAAATAAAATGGTAATGATTCGCATACTCTCCTTTCTGATTACAACACTTCATTTTTTACTTTTTAGCACGTGAAGTTAGAAAATAATCCTTAAAGTTTTGTAAACTCACGTGATGAAAGAAAAAATGAGTGAGTGTTATCATAAAAAAAGGGGAGTGCATAAGTTATTTACCTAAATAAAAGAGTTAATTTAAGTTTATGCGACAAAAGCAAGAGTGTCCCCGTTTGGAATAGCGTAAAATTTTAAGCACTTGCATGCAAAGAAACAGTGGTTAGTTGGTCTGTGGCATTTTTTTTTCCCCCCACATTTTGCATTTTCTTGCCACCCAGAAACAGAGATTCTGGGATTCTAATCATTTTCTCTGTTAGGGCAAGAGAACACATACAAGCAAAAAATAAACATGCAATCGAAAGGACAAGATGCGCAATGTACGTGGTTCAGATTTAAGCAATTTGCCTAATCGTACTCCACGGGGTGCTGGTGGTTTTACTATGATGAAAGGTGAATAAAGTTACAATGTGGGCTGCCTATATCCTTTTCCTTTTATAAGGAATACAAGAGAAGCCCTAAAACCGTAAAAAACGCACAGACGTAGCTTCTCTCGTCCGGATCATCGAGACCCTGGTTCGGACCACTGAATTCTATGGTCCGAACCAAATCGGACCATGTCAGACCACAAATGCTGCAACTTAGTTTTGGTTCCTCTTGCCTGGTCCGAACCATAGTTGGATTGGTCCAGACCAAAGATGCTGAAACTTCAGAAGACATGTAGAAAACGCTGAATTCCACTTCACACTCAACATTCTCAACTTTGTTACTGTGGTTTACATCCATTGGCATGATAAAACAAAATTAATGGCTTAGCTTGTTGAGAGTTCGTGTATTAGCTCTCAATTCATTGAATGAAATTAGTGAACTGTCAAGTTCAAATGAGCTCTATGGGTGTGGTGGTTACATTTTGACATTGGTGCACAAAGGCCAATTAAGTTGCTTCAAATATGGGAAACACAACTCTTGGAGAGGTTATTCCATATTCTGGGACAATGTTGAAACAGTCGCAATAGTCGCACGATTATGTGGGTTCCACGCCTAGCTAAATGCAGAGTAAGAAGAGCATAAAATAGTTTTCCAAACTCTTGAGCAGGAAACATGCATAGAAGATGAGAAGCACTTTTCAAATCTGTAGTCTAATGAATCACATTGAACTGTCAACGAAGGATATACAATAGGATAGCAAACCCACGCCCACTTCTGATGACTGAGGCCCCGTTCCGCTAATAAGTACTTATTGTTTGAAAAATAAGTACTTATTTTAATTAGTGGAACACACCCTCGGATAGTACTACATTGTATACTTCTCCTCCTAGGTAGCGTCAGTCGATTTTTTATTTTTATTTTGGACAAGGCAAATCATATACTACTAGCTATTCTAACCTGGGGGACAATGGACAGGGCTGGTGGGATTTGAAGTCACCACCTGATGAACCAAGCAAAGCGTAGCAAACCAACAAGATACAACTCAAGTTTGGTTCGATTTTCCTAATTAGACAGCATTGTTCGGTTCAGTTTCGTACGCGATTTGAATGTGCTAAGATTCGATTCGGGCCGTCTGTGCCAAGATGAATCGGCCGCTCTGCATCCATTCGGTAGCATCCCTGGTCCTATTTTGACATATATGCCCATTGTTTTGGAGGAATATGGCCTTAGCCAATTGTTTTCTCTAGTATTGAAGACTCATTATTTATTCCGTATGAGTGCATTGGCTGAATTTATGTAATGACTGAGCTGCACATTGAAGCTAAAATGAAAAAAAATTCAACCTCAAATTAGTGAAAATCCTTAATTATATTCAAAATAATTTCATATGGGAGAAACATGCAATACTCAATAAAATTAACAAATTCATAATCCCTCCATCCTGATATGTTTAGTCTCTTTCCACTATTTGGGATCTTTTATAAACTTATCTATAGTTTGCAATTTATAATATTTTTAATTAATATGCAATATGGATCTTGTTTGATAGATCTCATTTTATTCTATTAGACATAGTTTTTAAAATTATATAAAACATTGTATATTACAAGATACATATAATTTTCTGAAGGGCACACATATGTCGAAAATGAACAAACATAATTGGGACGAAGGGGTACTTTGAAAGGAAAAAAATTACAGGTGGCATGGCCTCACCCAGCCACAATGTACCTCCGCCGCTGCACAATAGTAATTTTCAACCACACATGTTCAAGTACTCAATAGGAATGTCAACGGGATGGTTTGACTCAGATTTTGAAAAATTAATGTCTGTTCTCTTTGCTTTTCAAAAAGTATTTTTCAAAAAATTCTCCCTAGATTCTCCCTACTTCCAACATTTCTTTCTATATCTCTCTCTACTTATTACCCCTACTATTTTTCAAAAAAAAATTCAAAACACAAACTAATTAAGTTCAAAATTTACCATAAAAATCGACCCGAATCAAGACCCGGCAAGCTTCTTCTCATTGAGATCATAGCCGTACCCCACAGGAATCCACTATATTGAGAAAAACTCCAAATCCAGTGGGGGCTGAAAATAGACTTTGGAAAAAAAAAATATAGTGAATTGTATTTAAAAAGGAATTAATTCTCATTAAAAAAAACTCGTAGTTATAAAATTGGGTAGATTTTGAGTGTAGAATTTAGGGAAAGAAATGAAAAAGAAGAGAGAGTTTTTAAAAAATTCCTTTTCATTGTTTGGTTTCTAGAGAAAGAGAAAGAAAAGTTAAAAAAACAAGTTGAATTTTCTCTCCTACTCCTATATTTTTTCTTATTTTCCCTCTAAGTTCCATGATAGAGCCTTCGTTTCTATTAGTGCGATGCGGATAGGTTTGGCAGGAATTATTAAATAATGTGCTTGCACGTGCGGGAGTGTGAGAGCGTCTTTAAAAACTTCACCAAAAAACTAGAATTTGTGAGAGAAAAAATTGAAAGTGCGATTGATTAATTTAACAATTCACCGAATAAATCCTACAGCTGTGATTATGTTTGGGAAAATAGCCAATTTACACTGAATCATTTATTCCAATTGGTTTCAATTCTTACATGTTTCCAATTTCAGTGCCCTCCAGCCCCCCCTCTCTCTCTCACACAAACGCGTTTACGCCCATTTTAAAATTCAAATCTCACATGATCAAAATAAGAAATTCAAATCTCACCCTTAACGATGCGCGCGCTCTCTCTCTCTCTTTTTCCTCCACTAAATCTTCACCGTTTTCTTTCCACTTCTCTCTCCCCGTCACCCTCTCGCTCTCACCTCTTTGCAAACCCTTAAGTTTGCCGCCTTCTCAATCCACCATCATCGCATGCCTATCTTTAATATCGATCGTTGCAGCGGAAAGAGATTTGCTGGGTTTGATTTGTATTTAATCTCTAAAGCAAAGGTTTCCTTATCCCATAAACAATTTCCACAATGTTAATTTTTTTTTATCACCACTATTATGTTAATTGGGTATTTTGATTTTCTGAATTGGAGGTTGCCGATTTTGTTTGTATTACATCTCCAAAGCAAAGATTTCCTATTCTGTTATTACAAATTAACAGTTGGGAGTTGCCGATTACAATTTTATATTTTATCATTGAGCTTAAATGCTATAGAAGTAAATTGCTAATGAGAGCTGCTTTCCCCCCCCCCCCCCCCCGACACACCCCCCCCCCCCCCCCCCCTGGCCCCACCTCCCTTTTCCCAGATTACCCCCCGCCTCTCTCTTTCTTTCTTTTTTTACGGTTTGCTTCTTTCTTTCTTTTTTTCCTTTCGGTTTGCTTCTTCTTCTTTTTTTTTCCTTTTCTTCTTTTTTTTTTTTTCCTTTTCTTTCCAGTTTACTTCTTTTTTTTCATTTTATTTCTTTTTTTTTCTTTCCAGTTTGAATTTTTTTTCTTATTTTTTTCTCTTTAATAATAGGTTCAATTCTAATTCTAAGTTTTGTAAAGCAATTGAGAGAAAGATGTTATTTTATCTTTCCAGTGCAAAGATGTTATTTTTTAACGAGAACCCTAAGACTCTTTATTTAGTTTCAGGACTCTTTTAGAGTGCCTATTGAAAGGCCTTGGAGCCAAAAATTTATTACGACCATTTAGGATGAAATGATTAGAAAAATAATATCTTTGCACCAATTCAAACGAATTGAAAATTGAAACACTTATTTTTTTAAACCGTTTATATATTAAAAAATATAGTTAAAAATTAATCCAACTGTTTTTTTTTCCTTTTTTTTCCCTATATATATTAAAAAATATAGTTAAAAAAATAACTGTTTCAATTTTCAATCCGTTTGAACCGGTGCAAAGATGTTATTTTTCTAAACATTTCATCCTAAATGGTCGTAGTAAATATTTGAATACACTTATTTTTTAAACTATTTTTTTAATATATAAAACGGTGTAAATAAATAAGTGTTTCAATTTTCAATCTGTTTGAAAAATAAAGGAGTATTTTTTGTTATTATATATTTTTTAAATTTTGAAATCCACTTTTGTAATTATCTCTCGTAATTATTGTATTGGCTCCAAGGCCTTTCAATAGACACCCTAAGAAAGCCATGAAACTAAATAATGAGTCTTAGGGTGTTCGTTGAAAGACATAAGTCATTATGACCATTTAGAATAAAATGATAAAAAAAATATGATCTTTGCCCATGTTAAACGGAATTGAAAATTGGAACGCTTAATTCTTGAATTATAGTATTTTTTAATATAGAAAGGTTGTATTTATAGAAATTAAATAAATAAGATAAAAGTAATTAAATAAATAAAGAAATTAAAAAGTGGGAGTAATTTAAGGGGACCCGGGGGCTCTGCTACCTTAGGGGCACAGGAGCCCGTACCCACACTGCCAAAACGTTGTCGTTTTGGTTAAATAAAAAATCATTGCCATCGATTTGCAATCCTATGGAGCAGAAACGTGATTATGAGAGTCTTAGAGACAAAATTTGATTATGTCTCTTTCGAATAATATGATCAGAATAATAAGATCTTTGCACCGATTCAAACGGATTGAAAATTTGAGCACTAATTTTTTGAGACCCTTTTTAAAAAAAAGAGAATAGTTAAAAAATTAAGTGGTCCAATTTTTAATCCGTTTGAACGGGTGTGAAGATCTTATTATTTTGATCATATTATTCTAAAGAGACATAATTAAATTTTGTCTCTAAGGCTTTCATAATCACGTTTCTGCTCCATAGGATTGCAAATTGATGGTAAGAATTTTTATTTAACTTTTTTAGACCCTTTAAAAAAAAAAAAGAGAATAGTTAAAAAATTAAGTGGTCCAATTTTTAATCCGTTTGAACAGATGTGAAGATCTTATTATTTTGATCATATTATTCTAAAGAGACATAATCAAATTTTGTCTCTAAGGCTTTCATAATCACGTTTCTGCTCCATAGGATTGCAAATTGATGTTAAGAATTTTTATTTAACTTTAAAAAAAAAAGAGAATAGTTAAAAAATTAAGTGGTCCAATTTTTAATCTGTTTGAATGGGTGTGAAGATCTTACTATTTTGATCATATTAGTCTAAAGAGACATAATTAAATTTTGTCTCTAAGGCTCTCATAATCACATTTCTGCTCCATAGGATTGCAAATTGGTGGTTAGAATTTTTATTTAAAAAAACTGTGCCGTTTGGTTTGGTATGGGGCGGGTCCAGTTTAAGGGGGAAGAGAGAGAGAGAGAGGGAGGGGGCGGCGGGGGTAATCTGGGAAAAGGGGTGTGGGGCCGGGGGGTGTGTCAGGGGGGTGGGAAAAGCAATTTCCATTGCTAATCCCCCTGACACACACACACACACACACAACCCCCCCCCCCCCCTCCCGGCCCCACCCCAGTTTTCCCACATTACCCCCTCCCCCCTCCCCCTCCCCCTCTCTCTCTCTCTCTCTCTCTCTCTCTCTTTCTCTCTCATTTTATTTGTTTGTTATAAAATTTTAAATGGTAATAACTTTTTCTTGACGTATTGTTTTAAAATAAATTTTATATTTTTGAAATCTACTCAACGAAACCTATCAAATGAGCCTAATATTGATGGTGAAATAATGGAAAATGGAAAAACTATATATTTTTGTGGTAGTTTAAACTGTATAAAGAGGTTGGAAAATTAAGCATTCCAAAATTCAATCTGTTTGAACGAGTGGAAAGATTTTAGTTTCGAGAGAAAAAGAAAGTCTTTTCCAATTTGCCTTTTTTCCCCCTTTTCTTTCTTTCTTTTCAGTTTGCTTTTTTTTTCCCACTTTATTTCCTTTTATTTCTATCCAGTTTGAAATCATTTTTTCTTTTTTCTTTTTTTTCTTTTTTTTCAGTTTGAAATTTTTTCCTCTTTGATCAGTCTTGAACGGAGAAGACGCGTGAACCCAAGAGAAAAACAAAACTCATTTCGAAACCCAGATTACAACGATTCATATGGCCAATTTCTCTCACATTTTTGTTTATCTGTTTTCCACTCATATAAATTTTACGCTAGCTCCCCGAGGTTTTGGTTGCGCAGTAGATGAAGTGAAACTTTACTCTGATAAAGACATTTGTCCGAATACAAACAAACGATATTAGTAATTTGCAAAGAAAATGGTGATTTTTTTTTTGATCAAAGAAGATGGTGATTTGAGTTGGTCGTTCTTCCAAACTTTGAAGTCTTATTTGATATGAACTTGGAAAAATCAGAAAGAGAAATTTGAAGTTCTACGGAAACATACACTCTACTAGTAGTTGCCCTTTTGTTTGTTTACGAGGAGTTTTTAGTCTATCTCTATCGGAAAAAATTTTCAATGCAATAGTTATTTGTAACGCTGTCACATCTGATCCCCACATTTTGTGAGATATGTATTATAAATAGCCGTTGCATTGAAATTTTTTTGAGAGATTTTTTTTTTGATCGGCAAGAAAATTTTGTTTTTTGCAGAACCTAGGAGGAAAAATTATTCGGTGCCTAGACCACTGACCACTTTTTTTTTTTTGTAATAACCGGATTGAGTTAACCCAAAAAAAAACAGAAAGGAGGTAAATGGGAAAAGAAACAAATAAAGAAAATAATTGAAAATTAAAAAAAGAAAAAAATTTCAAATTGAAAAGAAAGAAAAAGTAATAAAGAGAAAAAAAAGAAAAAAAAAAGTAAACCGGAAAGAAAAGAAAAAAAGAAAGAAAGAAGCAAACTGAAGAAAGAAAGAAAAGGGAGAGAGAGAGAGAGAGAGGGGAAGAGGCAGGGGTAGTCCGGGAAAAGGAGGTGGGGCCGGGGAGGGGGGTGTGTCATGGGGGAACCGATTGAGATATTGTAGGGCTACTCAAAAAATCCGGTGAACCGTGAAACCGGTCCGGACCGAACTGATCCGTACCTTTTGGATTTTGTCCGTGGATTAATGGTCCGGACACGGATTGAAAAATTAGAAAACCGTGACTCGCGGTTCGGTCCACGGATTTTCATTACAAAACCGTGGATTAACCGAACCGAACCGTGAGATATTTATTTTATATAAATAATATATATAAATATATATGTGTATTTATATAATAAATTGTTAGTAATGTTAACACTTTTTTCTACCAATTTTAGTATTTTATCTTAATAATGGGATATAATGTAGATGTACATAAAATATAAGGAGTAAATTATAGTGTTTTCATATAAATAACGGGTAACCCTAGTTGAGTTTCACTAGTTCGTTTCTTTTTCATTTTTTTAATGTTATGTACTATAATGATACAATTCTACTAGTGTTTAAATTCTTTTGAATTTGATTTTTAAAATAGATTTTTGGTAGTTTATGTAACAAGTATTTTCTGGTGGTGTTAAACTTAATTTTGAATGTAACATTCTTCCCTTTTAGTGTGGGATATATGCTTAAGCTTTATTTTTTTAAAATCCGTGGACAAAACCGTAACCGATCCGCGAGTCACGGATCGGATTTTAATTTGTAAAAACCGAACCGTAGGACTTTTGGTCCGGACACGGATTTCATTTTATAAAAACCGTGACTAGCGGTTCGGTCATCGGATTCCTAGAAATCCGAACCGAACCGGACCGCGAGCAGCCCTAAGATATTGCATTCACTAGTAGACTTCATAGTGTTGTGTAGAGTTGTAGAGCATGCTGGGCATCACGTGGAGCACCCAAT
This sequence comes from Rhododendron henanense subsp. lingbaoense, assembly GCA_020567845.1. Lineage (NCBI taxonomy): Eukaryota > Viridiplantae > Streptophyta > Magnoliopsida > Ericales > Ericaceae > Rhododendron > Rhododendron henanense. The sequence goes on from CM036315.1 coordinate 24,683,657, forward strand.
AATTTCCCCTCATTAAGACAGCAACGGTGGTTAGAAGAAGAGAAATCCCAACACCATCACTTGACTTCACTTCGCAAAGTAAAGGGTCATACGAAGAGAGAGAGAGAGAGCGAGCAAAGAAACATATTTAAAGCTCTGTCTAGAGAGAGAAAGTACGTCAGTCCTCTGAAGTGATTTGCAGAGAGAAAAGAGCGTGGTTCTTCTGAAAACCCTAGACCTCCGTTTCAGGCCGCCTTCTCTTTCTGCACTCACAAGGTTTCTACGCTTTAGATCTGCAGATGCTTTTACACTTTCTCTCATTTATGTGGATTTCTTAGAGACATGGAAAAAAACTGGCATTTCTAGGGCTTACCGGTGAGAATTGTAAGTGCTTTATATCTTTGTAATCGAAGCCAAAACGTGGTGTGTTTGTTTGTTCGTTTTTTTTTTTTTTGACGGAATTGAAGTTGTATCAACAGCAAAAAGACAGATTTTTGTTGGGCCACTGATCAATCCTTGTACATGGGCTTGTAAATTGGAAGGGAAGAGATTTTGGAGAGATAGACTTGAAAGATCAGATTTGTGTAATTGGGTTGCCACAAACCCTAGAGGTCTGAGTTTGATTGCTTTGGTGAATTTTGGTACTAGTAATTTGCACTGGAGTGGTTAGGGGTACCGGGACGAGGAGGGATGTCGTCCTTAAGTAGGGAGCTGGTTTTCTTGATCTTACAGTTCTTAGATGAGGAGAAGTTCAAGGAAACAGTCCACAAGTAAGTTACTTTCTTTCTTTCTTTCTTTAGTTTTAAATTGGGAAGATTTTTTTTGTGAAATTGAATCCAGATTTTTTTTTTTATGTGATTCGGGCTTAATGGTTGCTTTTGTGGTAGTTGATATGTAGCTTGGTTCTCATTGAATGATATGCGGAATGAAATTGAAAAACTTTTTTTTTTTATTAATTGGGAGTTGGTTGCTGTGTTTAGGTAATTATCATCCGTTTGAATTATGTAGGAAGTGAAATCGAGAACCCAGCTCTTATTTGTGAAGTACTTAATGGTTGCATTAAGGCAACTGTTATGCTGCTTGAATAATGTAGGACGCGAAATTGTTAGATAATGTAGGAAGTGGATTGGAGAAACCAACTCATCTTTGTAATTGGCACTTAATTGTTGCGTATAGGTAATTACTATGCTGTGATAAGAAAAGGTAATTATTATGCTGCACAAATAGTTAAGGAAGTGAAATTGAGAAACTGGCTTTTTTTTTTCTTTTATCAAAAAAAAAAGAAACCGTTTTTTTTTCCTTAATTGGAACTTAATGGTTTCTTTTTTGGGTAATTGTTATGATGCTTGAATTGGGAACCCAGCTATCTTTTCCTGGTTGTAACTTATGGTTTCATTTAGGTTGTTATTAACTTATTATGCTGCTTGAATAATCTTGGAAGTGAAATTGAGAAACCATTGTCGAACAAAGATTTCATGCCTTTTTTGTTTTAGGCAATAGTGGAAATTACTTTTGTCAGTTTGTGCCACAGCTTCACAAAAGTTTCTCACCAAAAAGGGCTTCTCCTGTTATATATTAGAATAGATTATTATCCTGCTTGAATAATGTAGGAAGTAAAGTCAAGGAACGTCTCTTTTTTCAAAACTGGAACTTAGTGGTTGTATACTTGTTTGTATTTAGGTTTTCATCATGCTGCTTGAGTAATGTGTGAAGTGAAATTGAAAACCAGCTCTTTTGTTCTCCATTGGAACTTGATGGTTGCATGTAGGTCGTAATTGTGCTGCTTGAATAATGGAGGAATTGGAATTTGGAAATGAGTTTTTTTCTTACTTGGAACTTAAATGGTTGCATTTGGGTGTTTATGCTTGCTCGAAAATAACTTAGGAAGTCAAAATGAGAATAGGTTTGTTTTTCTAAATTGGACCTTGTTACTGGTTGCATATAGGTTGGAACAAGAGTCCGGTTTCTTCTTCAATATGAAATACTTTGAGGATCAAGTCCAAGCAGGTGAATGGGATGAAGTGGAGCGCTATTTATGCGGCTTCACAAAGGTTGAGGACAACCGGTACTCAATGAAGATTTTCTTCGAAATACGGAAACAAAAGTACTTGGAAGCTCTTGATCGGTGAGTTTTAGGCTGTTATTGTTGCATCACTTTGTAGCAGTCCGAGGTGCTTAATAGATTTGTTCCTTTTCTTCAATGCCCTATTTTGCAGACAGGATCGTGCAAAAGCTGTTGAGACTCTGGTGAAAGATCTCAAGGTGTTTGCGTCTTTCAATGAAGAATTGTTTAAGGAGATCACCCAACTACTTACTCTTGACAATTTTAGGTACTTTTATCTTCACATTTGCGGATAATACCAGTTTCATCTTGTTATATAGTAACGCCTTTTCCTACGTTTTCTATTGTGTTATTAGGCAGAATGAGCAGCTTTCTAAATACGGGGACACAAAGTCGGCACGAAATATTATGCTCATTGAATTAAAGAAGCTTATAGAGGCAAATCCATTATTTCGTGACAAACTTACATTTCCAGCCTTCAAGGCTTCAAGATTGCGGACATTGATTAATCAGAGGTTATTCTCTACTAATTTACTACTGCTTTTTTTTCTTCCTCTAATACATGTTGCTTTCCTCCAAACTTGGTTTTTGTGTTTTTGTTGTCTTCATTGTTATTAGTCTTGACATCTTGGGGATAATTTTCTAGATTTTAGTTGCACTTGCTAAATAGTTAATGTGACTTTCCATACTCTATTATGTTTTTTTTTAGTTTTTCTTATTCTTGAATTTTCAGTCTCAACTGGCAGCATCAACTGTGCAAGAACCCCCGCCCAAACCCTGACATCAAAACTCTTTTTACTGATCACACTTGTGCAACTAGTAACGGAAATGCCCGAGCTCCTCCACCCACTAATAGCCCTCTCGTCGGACCTGTTCCTATGGCTGGGGCTTTTCCTCCTATCGGAGCCCATAATGTAAGTATTATGGGATTTGTTAACTGCATGGGACACTTTTTTCCCCCTCAAATTTTACTTGTCTCACTATTTTTTATGTGCAGCCATTTCAGCCCGTAGTTTCTCCATCTGCTAGTGCTATAGCAGGATGGATGTCAAATGCTAACCTTTCCATGCCTCACGCTGCCGTTGCAGGCGGTCCCCCTGGTCTTGTGCAGCCTCCAGGTGCAGGTTAGTTCTTGATATTAACTGAAGGGTTGTTAGCATTTGTAATGCATGTTGAGTCACTTATTCTGCCTGTTTTGCTGAATATTTATTGCTCTGTTATTCGCAGCCGCATTCCTCAAACACCCAAGGACTCCTCCAGGTGCTCTTGGGATGGATTATCAAACGGCAGATTCAGAGCATCTGATGAAACGCATTAGACCTGGCCAACCTGATGAGGTGCAAAAGTTGGGAAAACCATCTCTGCTTCCGTTGGGTTTTTTAATCTTTGGATTCATACTGACATGCAAAAATATTTTGCTTAGGTGTCCTTTCTTGGTTCAACTCCTCCCAACAATTATTTGCCAGACGATCTTCCAAAAAATGTTTTAAGGAACCTTACTCAAGGATCTAATGTGATGAGCATGGACTTTCATCCACAGCAGCAGACCGTTCTTCTAGGTTGACGCTTTAGTGATAAGTTTTTACTCAGCTTTAATGTTTGTATCTTTTTTCTAGATTCTTTCCTGTTCAAATTATGAAAAAGAATTTACTATATCAAACTTTAGGCTGTGGTTCTGAATCTGTTACTGATTGTACTATCGCCATGTAGTTGGCACAAATGTTGGTGATATTAGCATTTGGGAAGTTGGATCTCGAGAAAGGTTAGCTCACAAACCCTTCAAGGTTTGGGATATATCAACTTGTTCAATGCCATTGCAGGTAAGAATATCATTGGTATTAGCTACCTTTGTCATGGTGCTTATACAAGTTTGTGGATAACATGCCATTTGCCTGAAAAAACCTTCATGATGTCCAGACAATTTTGGCGAAAGATGCCACGATATCTGTAAATCGATGCATTTGGGGCCCAGATGGATCTATACTCGGTAATTTTGAACTCACCTTTTATGGGCTATATTTCTTTTTCTTATTAATTGTCTTCTTTTGGGAATTATTTTTTGTTTTGTTGCTTATCTTACTTTTTCTCATATATAGGTGTTGCTTTTTCGAAACACATTGTCCAGACATATACATACAATTCAGGGGGAGAATTAAGACAGCATTTAGAAGTAACTTTTGTCCTGTAATCATTATCTTTTTTTGCTAATTTGACCCAGCTTCAATTACCTAATAACACTTCCCATGTTCCAGATTGATGCTCATAGTGGTGGTGTTAATGATATTGCATTTGCTCATCCTAATAAGCAACTATGTATTGTCACGTGTGGTGATGACAAAACAATTAAGGTATCAACCTGATTCTAACTAGATTTTGGGTGTGTTAGGTTTAGTTTTCTCATCAATCTCTTTGCGTACTAGGTGTGGGATGCTGTAGCTGGACGCAGGCAGCATACATTTGAAGGCCATGAAGCTCCTGTATATTCTGTCTGCCCCCACTATAAAGAGAATATTCAGGTGAATAAATTTTACTTCTTGGGAGTTGTCTGGTTTCTGTATTTTTTATTATGTACAATTCAAAGAAACCTATGTTACTCTAACCTTGGGGAGTGGGGTTGGGGGGTGTGGGGTTTGAAACCACCACCTAATGCATGGGAGTACACGGTACCTACCATTGGGCTACCACTACACTTGTAGTCATTTTGGTTCGCAAGAATGGTTTTGTGGGCAAATCTAAGTAGATCCAGTGGAAGAAGTTTCAATGAAGATTTTCCCCTACATAATTTGACTTGTAATTTATTTTATCCTTGTCTGCAGTTTATTTTCTCTACTGCCATTGATGGGAAAATTAAAGCATGGCTCTATGATTGCTTGGGATCGAGAGTGGATTATGATGCCCCCGGACATTGGTGCACCACAATGGCATATAGTGCAGATGGAAACAGGTCTTTTTTTATTATTAAAGCCCGGTGCTGGCAGTACCTTGTTGTTTAATGCCAGTTTTGTTATTTGATTGAAATAGTGATGGTTGATTAATCCTGTTCTAGTGCAACATCACATCACTATTCACTTTGGTAGGTGGTGGCTTTGTCCTTGTTTTATGGATAATGACAAGTTGATAGAGGTTTATTATAGCTGTCACTTTTCTTGTCACCATACCAAAGTACTGTTCTTTTTTCCCTGCAAGTGAACTACTACTCTACTAGTAACGCTGGCTGCTGGCTGCTGGCATCCAAGGCATATGGATAAATTTCCAGCTGTGACCTCCATTTAGAGTTTGGGGCACATGCTTTCATCTTTTGTTTGATAAGATTGTCCTTAGAAAAATTGATTGTTATTAGAGGCAGAACTCAAAAGCTGGCATCAGTGCTACCAGCAGGATTTTGACCACCGCCCACATTTATTTTGTTAAATTTGATGAGTAAACCTGAGGATTATATTCTCTCATTATTTTGCTTTCACTTTACCATCACCACTTTGGTGAAATGCTAATAGTAAAAGAAAAGTTGAACTTTGCTACCTGGAAACCTAGACAAATACTTGCAAAAATAAAGTTGAGAAACTTGAATGCAAGGTGAAGTAGCAAGAAAAGTGTGATGAATAAATTTGAAATAGAATAATAATAAAATGTATGAAATGGGAGAGTTGGGGGAGTCAAAAAAAATTGTGTTTTGGCCACAATGGCCTAAGTCCACCAAAGAAAGTCAATAATTCTATTTACACTGACTCGAATTAGTACCCTAAACAATTACTCCCTCCGTCCCAAAATAAATGTCTGGTCCGCAAAACGAGAACTTAAACATAATACAAATTTTCCAAGATAAATTCAAACTTTTTTCAACAATTTACTTGATATCCATGAGTTTTTTTAATTTATGGGAAAAATTGGAATTTTTTCTTGTAGAAAACGTATTATTTTTAAGTCCTTCCTCGTTTTGCGGACCGGACATTTATTTTGGGACAAAGGTAGTATTTTTCAATACTGATCGAGATTTGGTCATTTGAATATCTATTGTCGCTCAACTGCATCCTAATCTTCTTGTCCTAAGAGATAATTGTCACTTTGAATGATTATCTCTTACACTTCCCATAAAAACATGCAAGGATCATAGAGAGATGTTCTTTTGAAACTATTTTTTAGTTTACCTTCTCTTTATTCTTTTTTTTTTTTATCAGCTTCTCTTTATTCTTTTCTTTCTTCAATTTGTGTGCGACATGTAATGCTTTAGTTTCTTTTATGAACTTCAAGAACGTAGAAGAAATGCTAAACCAAGAGATCAATCTTGTTTACGATCCAAATCATGCACTTTCCATGCAATGGGAAGAGATTCCATTGTTAGAGAATACAAAAGTTACCAACTGCATTTTGCTCTCTGGGCGTGCCATGAGGTCTGCATAGTTGAAAATGAGATCCAATACTTGTGGTCACAAGTTCTGTATTAAAGCCATGATGTGCTTGATAGTACGAACAAATAACTCTGTTTCGAAAAGGAAGACGATTAAGCGTTGATGAAGAACAAAAATGTTTCGTTCTTGGTTTTAAGAAAATAATGGTTGGCATGACTATACTAGTTCCGATCTACCTACGCTGGTGCAACTTTAAATTAAAAGTAGTAGAAAGAGGTACCCAATGAATAAGAGAGAGGAGACACCAAGTTTACATGGTTCGGCTTCAGTGGCCTTTTTGTCCCCTCAACAAAGAATAACACTCTTTTCAGTAATCTGATGAATACATTATGCAATCATCTTGTGACTTGTGGTACAATAAAGATGAAGCTACAGATAAGATCATAAAAATTCCTTTCTTTCTTAAGTTATGGTGGTCATTCTGTTAACAAGAGTAGGCGTGAGATTTATTTAAATGGCAGCAATTGTCTCGTGGTTCCCAGGGTAACTGTCGGTCTCCATGGAAATCTAATTCTCCGATTTTTCCTCTTTTTCAATTCTCTCACCATGTTACATAGGGTAATCAAGAATTTGTACGGTAGTGGGATGATGCTTCAGTGGTTCTTTCTGATTCTTTGTACCGACATAGTATAGGATAGTTCACATTCCTAATGTTTTTGTTTCTTTTATGGCATGCATCACAAAAGACAGGATTATTCATGAATGAAAGTACGCGTTCATTCCTTTTGGCGAATGTTCCTTTTATTAGAAAAGAAGGATATTTTGTTTCTCTAAGTGGAGGTACTATTGTTGGTATTAGTAGTTAGGGTGTGATGCTGACGACAATTATGACAACTAGAAGATCTTTGCACACAATGTTGTCATGGTCCTTGTGATCTTTATCTTTCCTTTTCTATTTTCAGACTTTTCTCTTGTGGAACAAGCAAAGAGGGTGAATCTCACCTGGTTGAGTGGAACGAGAGTGAAGGAGCTATTAAGAGGACATATTCCGGTTTTAGAAAGCGTTCTTTAGGTGTTGTGCAGTTTGACACGACAAAGAACCGTTTCTTAGCTGCTGGTGATGAATTCCAGATAAAGTTTTGGGATATGGATAATACCAACATACTAACAATTACTGATGGGGATGGTGGATTGCCCGTAAGTGTTTTTACACGTTATTGACCATTATAACATCACATTAATACTACAAAACTTGAGTTGCTACTAAGTACCGCGGCTTCTTCACAGGCAAGTCCTCGACTAAGGTTTAACAAGGAAGGCTCATTGCTGGCTGTTACAACAAATGATAACGGTATCAAGATTTTAGCGAATACTGATGGGCACCGGATGCTGCGAATGCTAGAGAGTAGGGCATTTGAGGGGTCACGAGGTTTTTCCGATGCCATCAACATTAAAGTAATTTTACTTGTTTGTTTTAATCTTTTCTGATTTTTATTACCACGTGGATAGAACATTAGTTTTGATAGTATTCTTTGCAACTTTCTTGCAGCCTCCGATAGCCGGTGCATCGGGCCCCACTACCAATGTTTCTGGCCCTATTGTTCCCACGCAAGAACGTTCTGATAGAATCCAACCTCCCATATCCATTGGCACTCTTGTAATTTGTTACACTTTTTTATAGTCATTATCAGGTCTTGTCTCTCAGTATCAACTTAGCTTGTATTATTTGGTCAAATGGCAGGCTAATGTCGAAAGCAGCAGGGCAGCTGATGTCAAACCAAGGACTTCTGATAGTGTTGACAATACTAAAAGCTGGAAATTCCCTGATATTGTTGACCCAGCTCAACTAAAGGCTTTACGGTTGCCTGACCCCTTGACCGCGAGCAAGGTATGTTCTAGAAAAACTAAGATATACCCCTGTATGTTTGTATATTGTTATATAAGAGTACTCCTCGTCGCTTCTTCTTAGTAGCCATCTTTACCTATCTTGCTCAAACCAAGTATAATTCGTAATATGTCAGTTAGGCGTTTTTGGAGAAAACAAGTTTTCAATCGGGTCGCACACAGAACCTTGTCTGTCTTCTTCATATAAAGCACAACTGAACTAGAATCTTTCAACTTAAGCATGTCTTCAAAAAAACAAAATGTAAGCATATCTTAACAAAATTTAACCATGTTGTTCAAGCAATAAATTTATAACATTGAAATGAAACACCAATTGGAGTAACATGAATTCTTCATGGGGAAACCAAACTGGGGAAAAGAACCGCTGACTTAGCAGATCCACTAATAATCAAAGATTGAGTAACACTTGCAAAATCCAGCTACAAGATCCTATCTGCCCTGAGCATTTACTGTTGCTTAATATTCAACCACTTCTGTCCTAATGTTTAATATATTACCGTTATTCACCACTTGCATAACGCCAAACAAACAAGGCAATGTTCATACATGTGTGATGTGCCTTCCACTATATGAATGCAGCTAGTCCAATATCTCTGGCTCACTATAGCAAAGTCACAGAGAACTCAAACAACTTTCCGAGTCTCAATGCAATATGATTTTATTAATGGAGTGTAGGTGAAGCTCACACGTTCTCCTACTGAACAATATTTAGCGTAGCCCTTCCAAATATTTGTTTAACGCATCCATCTTATTGGGAAGTGCATAAGTAAGCAAGGACTTCAAATTCTTTTGATTTCAGGTCTGTGTATGCAATACTGTTCGCATGCCACGACAATTGGTCAAAGGGTCATCTATGTAAAAGTCCTGTCAGTTCGAGTAACACCTCGTGTTTGAACAGTTATATCAGAGACACAAAATATTTTGACCAAGATACATGTGTAAGAAAGGTCCAGCCACGAATTTGCACAAATAAGCTACACTTTTCCCAAATATTCCATTCAATTTGGAAAACTAAGTAAAAATACGCAGCAGCTATCCTAGTGGATTCTAGAGTCGAACCAAATGAGTAGTATATAGCCTAGGATCTAAAACTAAACTACCTTTTGTCAAGATCCCTTTAAAAGTAAGCAAAGTCTAATATAAAGAAATCAATCTAAAGGATATGCTAATGCTATGAAGGTTGATTTTACCTTTTATATGTTGTTTCTATGTCTGTGTGTTTCTGTTTGATTTAGACATAGCTTGAGTCTCATCTCAATTCTTCAACTCCCTAGCATTTCTCAAGGACTAAAGGACTCCACTGAGCTTAAATAATGTTATTAGACTCTGTGGAATAAAATTTCCAAGGAGGTAATTAGGGTTATCAAACAGTTGGATTTGGGTGAGTTGTAAATGAGTTGGGCCATTAATGGGTTGTGACCGATTTATAAACCAGTTAGCTACATAATTGTTACTCATTCGCAACCCTATTCATTTCTTTAGTGAAACCCAACCCGCCCGTTAACCCATTTGTGTATCTAGGATTTGAATTAGGTGTCAAATATATGTTGACACAGAAAGAAGGTGGTGTTGAATTAGTAATTTTGGTGTGATGATAGTAAATTTTGGTGTGGTGTTTGCGATTTTGGTGTTGCTGTAGTGATTATGGTGTGGCGATAAATATTATGTGGTAGTAATGTTTATGTTGTGAAAGGTAGTATTTGTGTCTTTGTGGTATTGATGAACAGTTCATTGGGTAAAAGAGTTTGACTCAGTTAAGTCATTTAACCCATCTCATAAGTGGGTTGGGTTTTAGTGAATTTAGAGTGAGTTCGTGGCTTGGGTCACAATATTCACACCCCTAGGGACACGACTTGTTTTTCCTGACACAGGTTGTGCGACTGCTGTACACCAATTCTGGGGTAGCTTTGCTTGCACTTGCCTCCAATGCTGTTCATAAGCTCTGGAAATGGCAGCGTGGTGAACGCAATCCATCTGGGAAGGTTAGTTCTTAAACATAGTTTGTTATTTTAATTTAGTTTTTTGGCTGAAACTAGTTTCTGATTCCTTTTCTCCAAAAAATTTCAGTCTACTGCCTCAATTGTCCCAATGCTTTGGCAACCTTCAACAGGAGCGCTATTGACGAATAATTTGAGTGGTGCTAAACTAGGCGAAGAATCAGCTGCATGCATTGCGTTATCAAAAAACGATTCATATGTCATGTCCGCATCAGGTGGGAAGGTCTCTTTGTTCAACATGATGACTTTTAAGGTTAGTAGCTATCCGTCTACTCGCAACACAGAAACTTCTGAGTATTTTTCCTGATGGTGGTTGTTCTAGATTGCTAATGGCTCTGTGACTTTTGCTTTGATCTGTTGTATGACTCTATGTAACTTGTAATTTTTCTGACCAGGTTATGACAACTTTCATGGCTCCACCACCTGCAGCAACCTATTTAGCTTTCCATCCTCAAGACAATAATATCATTGCCATAGGAACTGATGATTCTACCATTCAAATATACAACGTTCGGGTTGACGAGGTTAAATACCTCTCCTTCCATAAGTTAACTGGTCAAGGAGCTTTCAATCTTATTAGTTACTTGCATTAGGGAATAACTGTAGGTCCGTAGGATGGCGCATGTGCGGATCCCTGTCATCATCTTATGATCTGCAGTGGGGGTGGCAGTGGCACCACTAAAAGAGTGGATTGGGTTCAAGTAGTTTTGTAGGCTGGTCTCTCTTGTGGCCGTAGGGGCCCAACTACTGTAGCCTAAAGAAGCAATTCTCTGCATGCTTTTTGGGTCTTGTGTTGCCTTTGAATATCTTAATTCTTGTAGCTCAATTCTAAATTTTCTTTTCAACTCCTTTGGTAGGTGAAAACTAAGCTCAAGGGTCACCAGAAAGAAATCACGGGGCTGGCGTTTTCCCGGACTCTGAACGTACTGGTATCATCTGGGGCTGATGCGCAGGTAAATTTCAGGCGATATCTTCACAGAATGATTATGGGAATATATCATATTTAAGTGGGTACACAGGAAAATGATGTGCGCATTTCATTTTTCTGGTATTTTGTTTGCCATTACTCAACTCAGGTTGTACCTTATAATGCTTGATTGTCGACTTGAATTGCAGCTATGCGTCTGGAACATTGATGGATGGGAAAAGAGGAAAGCAAGGCCCATACAAGCACCACCTGGCCACCCATCTCCCCTGGTTGGAGAAACTAAAGTCCAATTCAACAATGACCAAACCCATATTTTAGTTGTCCATGAAAGCCAAATCGCTATTTATGATATCCAGCTGGAATGCTCGCGATCAGTAAGTTTGGCTTATTGTTCTCATTGTCTAGGAGTCATCATAATTAATAATTTATTGGTGAAAATCAATCCGCTACAATTGATTGACCTAATTACCTGAAAATAAATGAGAATTGGAACCCATAATAGTGCGCCAACATCCATCTAATCTACCTAATGTTTAAGGAAAATTTTGGATTGTTGTTGATAATATGGGTCCAAAGCAAGAAACAAAATATGAATGCATTCCGATTCGATACCAAGAGTGCAAAAAAATGTTACTCATCAGAATATGAATGCATTCCGATTCGATAGCAAGAGTGCAAAAAAATGTTACTCATCAGATTTTACCCATAAAAGGACTTGAATGCTATTATTAGTTTTCTGGTCATGCATGCCTGATGTTATGATATCTGGTTTCTAGGTATTTGAGGATAGTTCTTTACATAGGAGTAATTGGAGAAATACTCTGCGAACAAGAACATAGAATATACAGAATACAATATAACCATGTGGGGGATATTCAGAATACATATATGTGCCTAGTTTTTTATTCATGTATTTGTCCCAAGTTTTTGAGCTTTTTTAACCTGTAAACTATCATGCAGTGGTATCCAAGAGAATCACTTTCTGCTGCCATTACAAGTGCAATATATTCGTGTGATGGTTTGCTGGTCTTCACTGGATTTTCTGATGGAGCTATTGGAGTTTTTGATGCAGACAGTTTCAGGCTTCGATGCCGGATAGCACCATCTGCTTATATGTCTTCATCGATTGCCAGGTATGCTAACCTGAAAAATCTTGCAGCCTTTCATTGCAAAATGATTTGGACTTGAAAATTTTCATTTTGTTCCCTCCACCTTTCTTAACTTGAATAGACAACAGAAGTTTAGAATTGGTTCCTTGGGGGTTTGTTCCACTGTGGACACAATTTTTACTATGTTTGTGAAATGTTTTTTGTGGAGAGATATGGAGGGAAAGGTAGAAGCAAAGGAAAAGAGAAAATGATAATGCAGTGAAGAGCATGAATTTATTCCTTTTTCGTGTTAAATCTTTCCTTAAGCACACGGTTCGGCTTCTGCTTTTGGGTGTCAGTTAGAAACTCTTGCCGACTTTGGCGATATCACTCTTGGTTTCACCAATATCCATAATCATAGTACAATCATAAAATTTGGAGTTTCTGATTTTGAAGTTTTCCTGATATGAGTCAACTTTGGGACATCGATTATTCGTGCATTGTATACAATTCATCATTCTTTGTTTGGATTGTGATTTTTTGGGTGATTTGCAGAGGAATAGATAAAAATAAGGAAACCAAAGAAATAGACTTCTCTTCTCAGCTTTTACTTTTATTATCCCTTTCCCTCCGATCCGAAACAGCCCTGAACTTTATGGATTCAAATTCTACCCTCTTCCATCTCCTTAATTGGGTTATCCTTTACTGATGACTATAATTTCTGCAGTGGCAGTAGCGCCTTTCCTGTGGTGATTGCGGCACACCCATCAGAACCTAACCAAATGGCTCTTGGAATGAGTGATGGTGCAGTCCATGTGATCGAACCATCTGATGCAGAGCCAAAGTGGGGTGGAACAGTGCCTCAAGAAAATGGGGCCCTGCCTTCCGTCCCCTCAAATTCAGCTTTGAATAGTCAGGCATCTGAAACCCCTTCTAGGTGAGAGACGTCATAACAGGTTCTTGATGAAGCTGTGGCATTGCAATCACAACTTACTTTGTGCTACCTTGTAAATGTTTTGTATCTATTGACGAATTCCGGGGGGAGTCTACACATCATTTGGCCATCACATGTTTTGGTGTTAAGGCCTTTTTTTTTTTGTACCTTAGATGTAGAATGCGTAATTATCTAGTTCTTGCTTTCAGTTAACGGAAGGTGATATCTTCTAGCTTGCACGAGTATGGGGAATTTTAAGAGTATTTGGATATTCAAGACTCTCTCTCTCTCTCTCTCTCTCTCTCTCTCTCTCTCTCTCTCTCTCTCTCTCTCTCTCTCTCTCGCGCGCCTGTTATATTAACTTAATCAGCTGGAAAGATGGCCATGCCTCTGCAATTAACTCAGTGAAGCCCACAGGTTGGGGCCTGTCACGCCACAACTCAGTCTCCCTGGTTCCAACCCTGGCACTCTCTGTTATTTTCCTAAGAAAGGTGAAAACATCCTTAGTACGGTCTATAGTTTTGTTTCAAGGAGCTTCTGCAATGAATGCCATCTCTCTCTCTCTCTCTCTCTCATAACCATGTCATGATCTAAATCTTCTTTTTCATACTACCATTTGATCTAAATATTAGATTTTGTAACCAAAAAAAATTGTGGGTGAGCACTTACAGATGATCGAGACGATTGTACCTATCATCAGACGGTCTTAAATATTCTATCTATACGTACCTGTGAAAATAGCTTACCCTGCACTCAAACAATCACAGTACTAGTCGCATAAAGAGTGTCAATTGACATGTAAATTAACTTCATATTATACCTGCAGGATCCCTATTGATCTCCAGGCACTTCAAAAGTTAAAATCAAAGGGAACCAAACCACACAATCTAGACTGAAAATCGCAAGAAAGCTTCATTTTTGCTTCCACAACCCAAAACTAAGATGGGTACCACACAAAATTCATCTGCTATCTTTCAAGTAGGGATGGGCATCACGAAAAATAAAATAAATCTATATAATTGAGTTAAAAGTAAAAATTTTACGAGTAACTTTATTCATTACACATAAATTTGATGAACTCTCAATAAATAACAAAAAAAAAGAAGAAGCTAAAAGTAGGACTTTTTGGCATGACACGATTCGACACGAACACAACTCGTTACACATAAATTTGATGAACTCTCAATAAATAACAAAAAAAAAATTAGCTAAAAGTAGGACTTTTTGGCATGACACGATTCGACACGAACACAACTCGAATACAACACGAAAGATTAGGTGAATTGAGAAAATGTGGTGGGAATTCATAAATAAGATTTTGGAGACATGACACGAAATACCTATTTGCCCACCCCTACTTTCAAGGAACATCAATATGCATCCACACAAACCAATCTACTCCAATTCCCTCAAACCTAACTGCAGGGGACAACAAAAGCTACTGGGAGATACCCCTGCTGTTTCTGTACTTACATTTGCATAACCTACCCTTTAAACTGATTTTGTGGTTCAGAAATTGTTAAGTAAAAGATAAATAAAATTTTCTACAACCATGTAATTAGTAAGCTATACAGGCTTTTCTTCTGTACAGCATCAAGTAACAAAACTCCATGAGTTGCTGCTCATTATCACACACTGCCAACCGCCACCAGTAACTTACTGAAAATATGTTTTACAGGGACACACGTCACTCTGTTAGCCATAGCCATACTGTCTTTTCCCTGTTCGCCGTCAAATGAAGAGAGTGTTCTTGATTTCTGATTAGACAAGCTAGGTTTCTTCAGCGCTTTCACCAGAAACTTTTTTGGCGGCAGACGTCTCTCCCTTGCCTTAAGACCTAAATTACCTGGATTTTGATCATCTTGGGGAACATAACAAACAGGAGTCCTTCTAGAAGTCCTCCAAGCTGGCTGAATCGTGGCACTCCCGTTATTACTAAACTTGCGGCTAGTTTCGTGATTTCTACCAAGCAGGATCTCTAAGGAACCTTCATCTGATGCTTCAACATCAACCAGGTGCCCAATAATTGATTTCCCATTTAATCTACTCATGAGAGAAACCAGAGGGA
Source organism: Rhododendron henanense subsp. lingbaoense (assembly GCA_020567845.1). Classification (NCBI taxonomy): domain Eukaryota; kingdom Viridiplantae; phylum Streptophyta; class Magnoliopsida; order Ericales; family Ericaceae; genus Rhododendron; species Rhododendron henanense. The sequence goes on from CM036315.1 coordinate 24,698,964, forward strand.
CATGTTCTCGTCGATAACTTGCTTGGATTTTCAACTCCACGTCAGTTAAGGTCATTTGCATCATGTTATAAAATTGGCTATGTACTGTATCAGCAAATTGGAAGCCTGGTTCTTCCAAGTAACTCCTACTATGAGGTGACTGACACAGTTTATTAGCCATCTCTTTTTTGAGTTTGACGCTCTTGATATCAATCACATCTCCATGCCTTCTGGTTAGATTGCCAATGTTTTCTTTTCCTTTCAGCTCCCGTTTTTGTACTCCACAGGACAAGCGCTTGACTTCATGATTCCCCGTCCCATTGATGTTTCCAGGTTGCAAGCCAAATTTACCTGAATTACATGGTCAAGTTAACACGAGTATAGCAGCATCAACGTAACCAAACCACAGCCGGCAATCAGAATTATTGCAAGAACACAACCACAAAAACTCCATAGAACTAATTCCAGCAAGGTTAATACTCAGTGTGATTCTGAAATCTAAACAAGTATATGCTGATTTAACAGCTGTTCTCCAAATATAACAATGTAGATTACACCAGGCAATGATTTGAAAATCACTGTTTCACTCTGTCTAGAGCTATGGTGGTCTTTTATAATGGAACAAGTGTTCCTCGTTTGCACCAGAAAATTTTGAAAACTTGAATTCCTCACATTTACAAAAGGATTTTAAGGAAAATCAACAAGGATGAACATGAAAGAGCCAAAAAAATAACACTAGGTTACCACACAATCAGGACAAATTGGACTATTCCCATTTAAACCTATCTCGAGTATAATACACGTGTTGACTTTACAGACTCAGTGTTAGTGCCCAAGAAAAATGATCAACTTGGAGAAAAAGAGGTGACAAAAAAGGTGCGCCAGTGCTAGTGATCTCCTCGTAGGAATTATGGCAGGACCAGGCAAACCTCATGTCTCCTCTTTCGTTCTTTCTTCCATTTCATAAATTTGTTGTTTGTGTATTCCATGTGTATACATTTCAGCACAATTATGTTATTTTCAGATAAGAATTTCACACGTACAGGACTCTGTAAACAATATAACAGGAATTTCAGACAACCATAGACAACGAAGCTATTGAACGAAAGCTCATTTGTATATATGAGAGATCATTAACCTGAAAGTTGAGTATCCCTTTGAACTCTGTCTGGACCCCTAGAATCATTTTCAGATGGTTCAGATTCCATTGCTCTGGAAGAGATGTTGACTTCAGCTGAACCAGATTGCTTAGGACATTCATGCACTTCAAACGTGGAGGATGAGACCTTCAACACTTTGGGACAGATTGCTGTTTTCTTCCAGCAATTGTCTGACTCAGCTGGCAAGTAAACACGCCGGCTTCTCTTTCCTTGGCATATAATTCCTGCCCGCTCCTTTCCTGACATAGAAACAGATGCATCTTTATCAAGAGATTGCAAAGATTGATAAACTGGTATCCTATCTTTCTGACATAACACTTATAAAAAGGATGGTATCTATCAACCCTCTATTTGTAAGATATCTACAATAGCTGTAGATAGCTTCCTTTTGGAGCCGATCAGACAATGACAGTTGCTGAAACAGATTTTAGTTCTGCTTTAGATTACAGATTTTTGGACTTACTAGAAGCTGGGAAATTTGTCTGTTATAGCTGTGTGATCTTGAATTAAACTACAACAAAAGCTAGTAGTGTTTGCTGCAAAAAGCTAGAAATCAGCTTCTAAATCACTCAAAATTCAAAAATTGTTACAAAAGCACCCCAAACCCAATTTCTCCAACGTCAGATTTTTAGATAGTAGTAATCACCGCGAAATCCATAATCTGATTGAGGGGAATTTCCGCCAAACATCTCAAAGACTCAAACTACATTGAAAAAAAGCAGAATCTAAAAATCTGCCTCTAGAACAAACACAAGTTTACAGAAACATGCACTATTGTTCAGTCAATATCTCATTTAACGTTTGACTTTAATAATATCATCGTTGTGATTAGTTGATTGAACAGTTTGGCTTTTCCCATACTCTAATCAAAATGGAAGGGGTGGGGGGAGCGTGGATTCAGCTTCAACATACTGTCGGTGCAGTCTGTACTCATCCTAAATGGACAATTAGAGTCTCAGAAAATCATTCAAGGAAGGAAATTCAGAGTTCGCATCATTCCCATACGTTGAAGACTTGTCAGTCTCTTTTAGCACACCATGAGGAATGAACTTAGTCTAACAGCTAGAAAAGTACCTGCTGCTTGATGTTTTTTCTGCACTTCTTGTTTTTCCAGCTCAAGAGCATCGAGAATAGCAACTTCCCGGCATGCATTTTTGCCAATTTTCTTTGGGGAACTGACCTGGGACGACTCAGCTTTTGTAATACAATCATCAAACTCACCACATCGAAATGCCTTGATGCGCTTAGATTTCTCTACATTGTACCAGTCCCTAAAAGTTGATAAAGACCATTTATTTCTTGAGAAGGTGAAATTAAAAAACTAAAAAAATGCCTTCTGCAAATGATTTAAAGAAATGGACTGGCATACGAAATACACGGAAAATTATCATAAAAAAACCAAGTTGCAAGAATCCAAGCCCAACATCCTATAAATCTGCACTGCGACCAATTACGATAATGGGTGCCAATTGCGAACACTTTACACATCTAAGCTCATTCTACACCCAGTGTGAGACGATTCTTGGTGTAAGTCATCAAGCAAAGGGCCAGCTCCAGAAAGTTCAACCTCCAAACTCAGATGCTACTTAAAGATGACAATGGTGACTTTTAAACTTTATTTTACAGGACTTCAACTTGCATTTTATGGGGGAAAATGGCTTCCTATACACATATTTAGGTCATAACTCATCCATAAAGGTGACGTAATAACATGAAAAACTGAAATAGGAAGATAACATCATGCGCTTGGCAGGCAAGCCCAATAATCAAACTTGTATTTGAGTACACGTCTCCATCTTAGGATTATTGAATATACAAAATATCGAAATGAGTTCCAAGCTTAGGGGAGTTGGGGACCAAGTAAACTGACTAAATATAAAGTGACTGTGAAGCCTAAGATATGCATTTTCACAATTTCTCCTCAGATGTAAGATCTTTGGTACATTTGGATTGTAAAATTGTGACACATATCATATCTTTGAAGTTTAGAAACTGGAGGAGTATACGTCGCCTTAATAATAGCTTTGAACCCCCAAAAAGTTAATGCTTGACATCTCTTAGTTTTGACTTTTGAGCAATAAAATTATAAATAAAATGATGCTGACTCTCCAAACAAAACAGGTAGTATCACGTAACATAACAAATCTCTAACTCCAAACAAACTGCCCTGGGGTCAAAGTAAACCTTCTTTTCTTTAAGGGAAATATTCCACAAGCCTTCTCACATTGCCAGTAAACCAACAAGATCTCAAGATATTACTGTTAGCTTAAAATGTTAGGTCCTTTCCAACAAAATCAACTCGACAAGCCTCCAAATCAACAAGCCTTTGGTGTAATCATCTGAAAAGGGATACATACACCCGTTTCCTACGATAAACTACAGTAATGAATTCACTCATACCCACAAGTCATGCCAGCATGTCACCTCAATTAGACTTAAAGTTATCTTATCAGATACATCCTTGGCTCCTTTCATCAACTCAAATATCTTTAATGAGTGCATAATCAACTTACAAAACAACAAAAGAAAATGTAAACTGATAACTGATTTACTAAAGCATTATCTATTCTCAAGATACTTAACAAACTTGAGACATGGGGACATATATTCTAATACATTTGCAGAAATGTGAAGGCGAAGCAGGAGAACAAAGACATTTGCACTTTTGCAGAATCTGGAATGTACACAATGTAGTAGTCTTTGCTTCTTCTCCTTTGTAAATGCTGTGTATAGATAGGTATTTTTGTTTCCTTGTTTGGGGTTTCAATGAAAAGTACCATTACCAAAAAATAGTCTAACACAACAAACCGCAACATAAGTCAGAAACAACATGGCAGAAATTCTAGCACTTGGGTTGGCAACAAAAGATGAGAAACTACATGAGGGAAATATTTGTCTTGAGAACAGGTTACTAATAAGTCTACGAAAACTTAAACCTCCTCCAAACATAGCCTATATGATAAACTGGCAGACTCAAGAGACTGCTCTCTCTCATAAACAGCTCCACATAAACTTAAAGGTCCCAGTTATACCCAAGGATACACAATCTAAATGGAAGAATGAACAAGTATGCAATGAGGTTTGAAGGCCCTTGATGTTAAACGGTCGACTAACAACAAATCCAAAACCTTAATCTGGTAGTGGTAGAAACCATACAGGTACGTGACTTACTTTTTCATATTTCAACGTCTGTTTTTCTCTGTTTCATTGATTTCAGAGCAAGCTCGTGCATATATGCAATTTTATTTTAGCTATATATAAGAACTAAAAAGCTTTCTTACTCGTATTTCTCATTCTATTGCCCTGCTTTTCCAGCAACCAGAAAGATATTGAGCTAAAATTGTGACATTTTTTTTACTTCCATTTCACAAGCTAAATCTTCTCACTTTTCTTTTTCCACATTTACCCTCTGCTATCCAGCAACTAAAATGATTCTTCATCTGTACATGTACATAAATGACTATAAAAAGCACACACACACATGGAGAGAGAGAGAGAGAGAGAAAGAAAGAGAGAGCTTACACACTGGAATCTTCTCGGCCGAGGAGCTTGATGGGGGTGGTGGCTGTTCTGTTAGTAGGAAGAGAAGGCGAGAGCTCACTGATTTCAACTACCCTGCCAGGCCACCATGTCCCATTCTTCCTCTGGACCCACACCAGAGTTCCTGCTCTACAATCAACTACTGATAAACCCATCTCTCTCTTCCTCTCTCTCCCTCTTTTCCAGGGCTCTGTTTCTTTCCTAGGGTTTTGAGATTTTGGGGTTTCTTGACCTCTGAAGAGAGAGAGAGAGAGAGAGAGAGAGTGGACAGAGACAGGGGGTGGGGGTGATGGGGGTGTGCGGCCAATGGCGGTTTATTTGAACTTTATATGGGATGTACGACCGTTGCTCTTTCCCATATTTTTCTTTGCGCATAAATTTTTGTCTTTTGTTGTCAATAGGGTAAATTTCACTTGGACCCCCTTTAATTTGAGCGAGTTTCAACTTCTTCTTAACTTTTTTTGTATTTTTCGTCTGAGAGTTTTATTTGTCTTTTCTGAATTTTTGGTATATTTGCTTGATATTTTTTGATTAATCATCCATTTCGATAAAAGGAGTCTAAAAATAAAAAATTTATGGCAAATTTTTTTTTCAAAGGTTGGTAAAGACAAAAAAAAAAAAAAAAAAACAGTTGTCTTTTTTTTTTTCTTCAAGTATCATCTTATATGAACTTTTTTCAACAACGGTCCGCTTTTTTATACTTTTTCGATTCTTTTCGTCTACATGAATGATAAATTCTAAAAATTATGATTAAAAAAACTAAACAAAAAGGTACAAAAAAAGTAAAGAAGAATGTAGCTGAATTCATGTTAAACATGTACACCCCTAAACTATAGGGTTGAGTGGAAGTGTTAATAATTTTGTCAGAATATACAGAGAAGTGTGTTATTGGATGTTGGTGGCAAGTTTTAGACTTCTTTTTTTTGGATGAGATCATCTCCAGTAGTAATTGTTTCAGATAGTCCAATATTTTCTCATAATGCAGGCATATCTTTATTTGAAGATATTGTTTGTAGGACTCATACTTGTGAGACAACTCCAGAGCACCGGAGAGTATCCACTCCCTTTCTTTTTATTATGGTAATGTGGCTTTCTTATGTGGTTGATTGTCTAGGTTTAAATTTTACAATCCGGTTCATAACTAGAGTAATGATCCACCACTGCTTGTTGGTTGTTAGATAAATAAAGCTCCATGGTTTTTAAGTTATTTTCTAAATGTTGTGTTTGGATGGGTTTTTTAGATTTTTTGAGTCTGATTTTTGGAGTAATGAGTAGAGAGAGAAATAGGGTAATGATTAGAGATAGGAGTAATGAGTGGAGAGAGAGATAGATAGAGAAATGAGAATAATGATTGAAGAGTAATGATTAGAAGTAGGGATAAATAGTGTTTTTTGAGTTGGATTTTTTTTTTCAAAAAGTGAACCAAACAAAGCATAAATTCCTTAAAATGTAATCTTGCTTAAATAAGTTAAAATGGGCTCAATGTGAACTTTTTTAAATGAGTTCAGAATTTTCGTGTTCAATTAGGGAAGGTAACTAACTATATATTCTCACTTTGGGTTAATCGACAAGAATTAAAAGCGAATTAAAAGACCAAATCTACAACTAAGTATGGTAGGCAACGTTTTGGTTTTGGTTGATAAAACTTGATTATGTTTACCGAAGATCAAAGAAGATACTAGCATGGATCAAGGTCCTAAATTATGGTACCAAAACACGCAACGGTAACGGTCGCGGTGTAGTTGCTTTGAGAGTATCAAATGGTCCATAACGGAATCGATTGTAGTGGTCGTTGATTTGTAAAAGTTATTTTTCATAAAAAAAAAAAACAAAAAAAAAGTTCCTAAATCATCTGTGACGGTCAAGTGTTGACTGCAATTGTCGTGAATTGATTCTTGATTTGAAAACATAATCACTTGCAGGGTGTGACATTATCAAAAAAGGGTGTTGCAAAATAACTACCCAGTGAATATGATAGTATGTGTTTTGAGGAATAGATAGGGCTGCTGCCCCATAACCACAGCAGAGCCTCCGCGTCCAGTTGCTCCGTTGCTCGGAATTTTGAATTGGAGACTTTTTGTGGCAGACAATATTTAACAGTATTTGCCGTAACAAGACAAAATTGATAAACAAATTAAAAATAATCTCTCTCTCTCTCTCTCTCCCGCCAAAAAGCTTCTCTTTTCCCCCCAAAGCAATTCAAACCATTTTTGCCGATGGACCCCGCATCCGTACGAGTTCAACGTTCAATTCCAGTGAATCCCCATGCGCGCGTGTGGTATACGCGCACATAGCATCTGCTGTTCTGCACTATGGGGGGGAAAAAACAAAAGAGTGTCAATTTTTTTTCCAACACCAAAAGAGTTAAAAATGGTACTACTATGATCTGGCATTGTAATGTTTTTTCTAAAGTAAATATGGTAGGATGATGAAATAATTTTTTTTGACACGAATGATGCTGTTGACGAGGTTTAAGAAATGGCTGAACCGCTAGTCATGGTTTTTACAAAATGAAATCTGTGTTCGGATCAAAAGTCTTACGGTCCGGTTGCAATCCAATCCGTGACTCGCGGATTTGTTACAATTTTATCCACGGATTTTAACAAAAATAAAGCTCAAGCATATATCTCACACTAAAAGAGAAGAAGGTTACACTCAGAATTAAGTTTAATACCATCAGAAAGTACTTGTTACATAAATTACCAAAAGGCTTACTTCAGAAATTAGATTCAAAAGAGTCTAGACACCAATGGATTGTATCATTATAGTACATAACATAAAAAAAAAACTAGAAAAGAAATGAACTACTGAAACTGAACTAGGGGTACGCGTAACTTATACAAAAAATTACGATTTATCCCCTATATTTTATGTACATCTATACTATATCTCATTATTAAGATAAAATGCTAAAATTGGTAGAAACAAGTTTTTAATATTAATAACAATTAATTATATAAATACACACACATCCCCAATATATATCGGGGCGGTTCCGGAGACATCTAAAAAAACACCTCATAGTTCTCAATTAAATTTTGATGATCTGAGCCGCTCAATGTGATCAGAACGTGATTTTAAGAGTACTTATGAGAAATCAGCAAAAAAAAAGACTGGGAATGGCTTGATCTGAGTAGTTTTTAGTTCAGATTTTATGAATGGTTCAATTGAAAACTGTTCAAAACAAGCACTTCCCGGTATTATTTTTTTTGCCGATTTCTCGCGGATACCCTTAAAATCACATTCTGCACAGATTGAGCGGCTCGAATCATCAAAATTTGATCGAGAATTATGGGATTGAGATTTGTGGTGTTTTTTTAGATGTCCCTTGAACCGCCCCGATATATAAAATAAATATCTCACGGTCCGGTTTGGTTTATCTACGGTTTTGTAATGAAAATTCGTGAACCGAACCGCGAGTCACGATTTTCTAATTTTTCAATCCGTGTCCGGACCATTAATCCACGGACAAAATCCAAAAGGAACGAATCGGTCCGAACCGATTTCACGGTTCACCGAATTTTTTAAGTACCTCAAACTTGCACCACATGGACCCCAATTTCGTTGTAGTGTTTTCGTTAAGTAATCTATTGGAGTACTTGCCTACATAATAAATTGACAATGTCTTAACATGAGTAATTATCTACTAGTTAACTTTTGTTGAATTATATTGTGTCTCACAGAAATGTGCGATGGAGAATGATGTTAGGATACTACGTGATAGTGCTCAAAGATCACCTAATAATTTTTCCTTAACACACAAATAATGATCCAATACTATTATGGGGTACTTAAAAATTCATCCTTAGCCCATACCCGACTTAAGTTTCCAATCCAGTCAATTTAAACACTTATGTTTCCATCCTCTCTTTTTGATAATCCCAATAGTGCCCTTATATAATACATTGGGAATATATATACTACCCTGACTACTATATATATATAGCAAAGATTTATGGGATTGAAACATAAGAAAATCAGTTCCAAAGTCAAACCCGTCGCTAGTCTCTGTCCTCCTCCTCGCCGTTTGCTGTAGTCGACATTGCCTGAAAACGATAGTCATCGTCTCAGAGAGAGAATGATTTTGGAATGGCCCGAGTTCGTAAGTGCCCCAAACTCATTTTTTTACGATTTAAATTGGTGTTTCAATTATTCATTGTGTCACTAATCATCCAGTCGCCGTCGTTGCCCACCGTTCGGCGATGTAGGCTTTTGCGGTTTCGAGCTCTAACTCCATTACGGGCCTGATGAAGTTCAAATCCTAGAAGATGCAAAGATATTATGAATGGATATTGGGAGGTGGAGACGATGAAATTTTGAATGATTCTGTTGTTGTAGGAGATGACGATCGAAAATTGGTTGATTGGGGATTTCAAGTAATAGGATAAAATTGGTTCATGGTTTATTTACATAATTACATTTTTTTTAATTCGTTTTCAATCGGCAAGGGTTGGGCTGAGTATCTCGAAATCATGATGGTAATACCTGTTTTGATGGTAAATTATTTACTTCATTTACCATGAAATATGTTTGTCTATATTCCAATCATTTCATGGTTAATTATTTGGACCGTTTACCATGAAATTATTATATGATTAATTATTTGGACCGATTACCATGAAACTAATCTGGCGAAAATCCACCCCAAACGGTGAAAATCCACACTAGTCCGGCCTCTATTGTTGTGAAGTCCGTGGAAGAAGAACGGCGCGGTTGCGGTGGTGGCCGCAGTCAGAGTTAATGCCAGAAGGCCACAATTTGGGTTTTTCGATTTTGATTTTGTTTAGTTTTATTCTATTAATTCATGGTAAATTATTTATTTTATTTACCATGAAATATGTTTGTCTATATTCCTATCATTTCATGGTTAATTAAATGTTTGTCTATGTTCTAAATATTTCACGCTGTAAATGGAAATGATTTATTTACCATGATATTGGCTTAGACATCGTTTAAAATAATTTGAAAATTTGAAAATTTGAAATCTTGAAATTCTCCTATGATATCTCCTTTAATTGCAAAGATTAATATTCATCCCAATCCCCTTAATTTAGGAAAAATAAATGTATATATCTATATAGATATCATAGTAAAAGGGTAATTCACGTATTGAAAGAATGAAAACATAAGCATGCAAAGTGGGCGGGATGAATTCTTACATGGCATAGATAAAGAGGATGATTACTTAAATTTTCCTACTATTATCTTAATACACAATTTAACTCATATTTGAACACAATAAGATAGCAATTATGATACAATAAGTATACAACTACAAATACTTATGTTGTGTTTGGATAAGTTTTTGAGAATTTTTTTATGAGAATAATGATTGAAAGTATGGGTAATGAGTGAAGAGAGATAGAAAAAGAAATTATAATAATGATTGGAGATAGGGGCAATGAGTGGAGAGTAATGATTGGAAGTAGGGATAATGAGTATTTTTTGAGTTGAAATTTTTTTTTCAAAAAGAGAAATGAACAAGGCAAAAATGATTTTTGAGACCAACGAATTTTTCACACTCTCTCAAATTAAGTGTGAGGTTTGTGGGTCCCACATGTGATGTGAGAGGCTTTGATGTTTGTGTATATGTAAGTGTTTGTTGTTGAAGCACAACTCATTGATCTAATTGTGCTATAACCACAAACATTTACACGGACAAACACCCTAACTCTCTCCAATAAGGTGTGGGATTATTCATAATATAGAGAGGCCCATTGGAGATGTTAAGCTAATGTAAATACTAAGGGCGTGAGATCCCACATCGGAAGTGAAATGAAAATGGAAATCATATATAAACAAACGCGAGGAGTTACTGTATAACCTGAAGTTAACTTTTTTTTAGGCACGTGGTTAAGCCAAGAAGAGTTAGTAGGTCAGCTGACGCGAGTCGTTATAGTTGGAATCAGAGCATAATGATATGCTGTACAGAGCTAAATGTCACACAATGATCACCAGGGAAAAGGTTGCTGGGCCAAGACAACGAAGACGTTGCATCATAAGGTGGAGAGATTGTGGTGAGATCCCACATCGGAAGTGAAATGAAAATGGAAGTCATATATAAACGAACGCGAGAAGATATTGTATAACCTGATATTAACATTTTGAGCCATGTGGTTAGGCTAAGTGTTAACAGGTTAACTGGCGCAGATTGTTACAAAGGGCATGTAACGCCCCGATTTGTAACGCCCCGATTTTCGGACACGTTAATTAAATCATTTTAATTGATTTAATAATCCGTAAAACTAATTTAAGAAATGAAATTTTATTAAACAGAGTTTAGCAACGGAAATCTCAAATACCAAATTCAAAACTACTTAACTGTCTTACAACCCAACGAAATAAAACAGAGTTTGACAAATGTGATAACACTTTTGGAAATTCAAATAACAATATTTTAAATTAATAGAGCTTCTAAGGGTAAGGCATCCAAGGCTCGACAAACTCTCTTTCCTCAGTTGGGAGGTCCTGACCCTGGTACTGACCATCTTGTAGAGGATTCTGTTCTTCGGTCTCCTGATTACCTGGCATGAAACGCCAGCCCAACGGCACTATAATGAGTTTTGAAACTCAGTAGATAAATCTTACCCATTAACCCTTACTCTACAAGCAATCACATTTATAATAAAAGGAGGTAATAATCGAATAGCACAAAACTTATTTCATTATATAACCATCAACTTAAATAAATTCCAGAATCTCAACTTTTATAATCATTCCAACACCGCAGTGTTAACCACGTTCCAAACTCAGAATTTCACTGGACATACTTTACAGGTCCTGCTAGGCTACCCTCAACATCTCGAGGTCCTAGTAGGCTACTCTCACAATCCTGGGTCCATCAGGCTGCCCTCAAGGTCCTGCTAGGCTACCCTCAATACCTGATGTCCTGCCAGGCTACCCCTGAGGTCCTACTTGGCCACCCTCACAATTCTAGGTCCATCAGGCTGCCCTCAAGGTCCTGCTAGGCTACCCCCAATACTTGAGGTCCTGCCAGGCTACCCCTGAGGTCTTGCTTGGCCACCCTAGCTACACCGGGTCTTTCAGGCTGCCCTCAAGGTCCTACCAGGCTACCCCCGATCACACGAGGTCCTGTCAGGCTACCCCCAAGGTCCTGCTAAGCCCACAACCTTTCATCTGTTACCTTTTTCCTTTAACCATGACAACATCTACATAATTTCTCTAAGTCCATAACTCATCCAATGTCTCTAATGATCTTTCTACGTTCTCAGTTCAATTAATAAAGCAATCATTTCAAATAAGGAGTAAATAGATCATAATATAGCCACATACATAGAATAACTGAACCACCGTACACCAACCTTCAATGAGCTTAAGTCCAAACTAACCTCACAACGATTTCAATATGCTTCGATGCCGAAGTAATTGCAAGTGGATCAACAATAACAATAGTTCATAAAAAAAAATTAATGAAGCATAACATTATCTGCAGTTCAAAAGGCAAAAGAATTTCACATAAAGTATTCAGATTTGTTCTTGTGTCCTTTGGGTTTCATTAGGATTTCGCACTTAGGTTCATTTTAATAACTTCTATTAATTGAGGATTGAATAGTTATTTTGTAAACCTTAGGGGTACTTAGTAATTTTAGTACTCTTAGGTTTTTTAAGATAATATTACTGATGTAGTCAATTACGGTCTCACTTGAAAACATAGATCTTATATTAGTTAAAGTAATATTTCTTTTACTTATAAAACCTTTTTATTCATTCGATCGGACCAAACTTATATTCGTAGTAAAGTAGTATTTCTTTATATATACAAAATGCTTGTTCTTGTTAAGTGAATTTGACTTCTTTTCCCTCTAATAGATTTTACTAGCCTTTGAGATAAATTATAGAATTAGATTTTTAGACCAAAGCCTTGTACATAAATTTACTCTATATTCTGTTTCATACTTCTTGTATAGAGGTTCTATGCATAATCAATGTGTCGAGCTTCATGGTTCCATGCTTTGTACTAAACTAGTAGTATTATACCCTTTAAAGCTTAAATGATATCCAAATCTAGAGTCTAGTAATTCATAAAATTTACTCACCGAGTCATAACTCATTTACTCACCGAGTTAAGACATCCTTGTGTTTTTTTGTTTTTATTTTTATATGTACTACTGTACATGTATACATCTCAAAGTTAAATCAATCCAATTTATCTTTTACTAATAATTAGATCGATCAGCTTAGTAATTAGTAAGTATAAATGCCTAAATTAACCAATTTATGCATTGCTTGAATCAACGTGACGAAAACTGTGATATTGGGATGTACGCTACCCAAACAAAATTCAACAAATCAAAACATGAATTCCTGCAATAAAGAAAAAAATATATGTTTGAAAATACATGTTGCGGCCACGAGGTTGAATACAATGACCTTAAGGTGCGATGCGGTTTCAAACTGTTTTTCCTTGGATCCGAGTTTCTTTGTATGGGCTCGATTAATGAATTCCCTATATTCATCAAGAAAAAATCTAATATACTTAGAATTAAGGGGTAAAGAAAAATCTACCTTGATCCTTGGAGTTTCAAGCTAAGAATGAATTTAACAAAAAATAGTATAACGGAGCGTGGTGGCGGCAATGGTGTATCTCCCCTCCTCCTTTCTTTCTTCTTCTTTTTCCTCCTTTCTTCTCGACAAAATGGTAGTGAGGTTGGAAGGATTTGTTTCTTTCTTGGTTAGGGATTACAAACAGGAAAAGTAGATAAATAAATAAAACAAGGAAAGGAAGAACAAAACAAAAAAGGTTAAAGGCTTGGCATCTCTCCCTCCCTTTGCCGTCTCTCTCCTCTCTCTCTCGGAAATAAAAAAAAGATGGGGGAGTAATTGTGTCTCTCTCTCTCTCAGCCGAATAAAATGGGGATTGGAAAGTGGGTTAATTTGGTTTTTGCACAAAAAGAGGGGATGAGATAGAGGGGTGATGGAGAGGTGGTGGAGTGTGAGAGGGAAGTGGAGGTTTAGTTCTAATAGGATTCTAGTTAGGGTTTAGGTAGAAAGGGTAAGGGATGAATGTATATCTCTAAAGTATAATATATTTCGTATACGATTTTCTAAGTAATATCAATTATACACACAATAATGTTTTTTAATTAATTAATCTAACTAATTACTGAATTAGTATTTAACATTTCAAATTTGTATTTAAAAAAAAATTAGGGCAAAAATCCGGGTCATTACAGGGCATGTTTGGGAGCCGGTTTATGCATTTTGATTATCCATATATTGTCCAACATTTTATGTTTGAGAGTTGCATTGTGAGAATAGATTATCGCATAATGCATTTTGAAAACTACACTTTAGATGCACAATCTGATAATCAACCCTGGAAGAGCTTTTCCATTCTCATTTTGGACTTGTTACCAAATTCATAATCTATTTTGAACATTATCCTTCCAAGCACTACTATGTTGTAAAATATATTATATACATATCTCCCAAACACTTTCCCAAATTCATAATTTATTATGACTACAATTCAAAATTAATACTCCATCCGTCCCAATTTAATTGTCCTCTACGGGAAATCGTGCAATTTAAGAAGTCAAAATATTTACTCTAAATTTCCAAAATTAACCTTAAAAACTGTGACGTTAATTACATGTATAAAAATTGCTTATATCTTTCAATCTGGATCTAAAAAAATATGTAATATGAATCTTGTTTGATAGATTTCAATTAGTTTTATTATACAAAATTTTTGAAATCATGAAAAATATTATAAATTGAAAGATATTGTCAATCTAAAAATGACACGAATATAAAAAAATTTGTCAAATCAATGTGTACTCTTTAGAGCTAAAATTAGAAGCTTGGCATATTTTGAAGGTTATTTTTAGAAAGTTGACACTTATTTTGGGATATCCCAAAATAAAAATATGGACACTTAAATTGAGACGGAAAGAGCACAACTCACAATCCAAAATAAAAAATAATTAGGCTCCCAAACGAGCCCTTAAAGATGGTAAAAAAAATAAAAAGAAATCAAATTCCCTCACTCATTCTCATCCCCACTTTTAAACAAACTCCCCAGTCCTACTAAGTTTATGAATCCTATGCCGTTCAAGAAAAAAGTTTATGAATCTCGTATCGTATCGGCTGTTACGTACGTAGTATATATGTTGTTCAAATCTTGGACCCTACACCTCTAAAGTACGGGTCGGTACGTCAATATCAGACAATACTAAACTACTTTTAAATTTATTTTATGCTTCAATTACCGGACAATACCGGTCGGTACCGATAGATATGAAGTACTAGACGAAATAAACAAATATCGGATGGTATCGGACAATATTTTATTTTTATTTTTAATAAATGTGTATATTATAGTATTAATAAATTATTTTATATAGAAAAATAACACTACTAAGATAAAGCAATCCGAAACGATATTTGATATCTCACCAGACCAGTAGAAGCCAGTACAGTATTGAGAACCTGATATTATGATTTACGATTTGAATTTGTAGGTAATAATGTGAAGAGAAATAAAGTAATGATTTGAAAATAGGAATAATAATTGAAGAGAAATAAAGAAAAAAATAAAATAAATTAGAATTCAAAATTCAAAACCTAAACTACCGGGGGTCTATAGATTCCTACCTAAAGATGACCAATACCACTTGAGAATGCAATTCTGTCACCCACTGTCGTCCATCGTCGTCATCGCAGTCGACGTCCCCAGACCTCCAATTTCTCCGCCCCCACAACTACCCCTTCAAACTCTCACTCACAATTACGCTTTCAAACCCTCCCTTCATGAAAAGCTCCAATTACACCATCATCAATTCATCGTCTCTTCTCTCTCACTCCTCTCTCAAACCCTAGCCAGATTCACCCAAACACAATGCCGATACACACCCCTCAGAAAACCCCATCCACCTCAAAATCCACAATGCCAAACACTCCCCAACCAAACTCCCCCAGAAGATCTCCCAGACTTACCCCACCACCCCCTGCCGCCGCGGCAACCAAATCGCCGGCCAAAAAGCGACCGCCGTCAAGTTCCAAAAACGCCCTGGCCCTGACGCTGCATGCGTCGGCAAACAATCTGGACCCCGCATTTGTGGCCGAGAGTTGCTCGCCTACGCCGGGCCTGAGAAGATCTCCGAGATTGACTTCGACACCGCTGACCCTTGAGAGCCGATTGGTGCTACATTCCAGCGCTTTGGACGCGCCGGCGATGGATTCGGGCCCCGCATTGTCCGCCGAGAAGTGTTCGTCGAGACCCGCCACGAAGAAGTACAGAGGCGTATATGAGCTCAAATCGCTTGGTGCATTGCCGGCGATCAATTCGGGCCCCTCATTGTCCGCCGAGGAGTGTTTGTCGAGACCCGCCTCGGAGAAGTACAGAGGTGTACATGAGCTCAAATCGCTTGGTGCATTGCCGGCGAACGATTCGAGCCCCGCATTGTCCGCTGAGAAGTGTTCGTCGAGACCCGCCTCGAAAAAGTACAGAGGCGTATTTGAGCTCAAATCGCTCGGTGCATTGTCTCCGGTTGAGAAACGGGGGAGTGTTGGGAGCGGTTTGGAGAGAGGTGGTTCGGATGGGAAGCGGCTGAGGTCTCGGGAGGTCCAGTTTCCCTTCGGTGAGAGGGAGAGTGATGATGGCGAGTCGGGTATGGTTGAATTGCTCGGTGGTTTGATGGAGAAGAGGAAGCCGAAGAAGATAAAGACGCGTCCTTCTTCGGAGAAGGAGATTCCTAAGACGAAATCTACCACATGTTTCTTTGTTGGAGAGCCGGTTGCGGAGGAAGAAGCTCGAGAAAGGTGGTCTTGGAGATACGAGTTGAAGGTACACTTCGAATTTTAAGTTTGGGTAAATGATATATGCTTATTTTAATTTGAAAAGGGATGTGGGATATTGCTGTTCAATAGAATAGAACAAACTTAATTTGATGTTTACGTGTAGATTTTGACATGGAGTTCTTATGACTTCTATCATGATTGAGTAACCTCTAGAATATATATTAACCAAGCGCTTAGATGAGCGATGTGGGACAGAGTCTAACAGATTTTGATGCGAGTTTTGATTTTTATCATGATTCTTATTTGCAATAAGCATCATGTAAAGGCACCCAAAAGGGACAAAACCTTGTACCAACCAAGTTTATATCAGAAGAAAAAAGCTACAGGAAGTTCCCGAACCCTCTATTGGTCCACATGGCTTTGAACTCTCCCAGAAACTCCACAAAATAATCCAAGGGGAAGGAAAGATAATCTCTACATGGAAAGAATAATTACATTGCACCGTCCCTATAATGACACTACCGAACAGTCTTCTCCTTGAAAAGATCTTGCAATTTCTTTCCCTCCATATGCATCACAGAATGGAAAGGGGCGCAATATTTCAACCTTCCCATCACCCCTCTTCAGGCATGTACAATATCAATAATAAACAAGAGTCGCGACAGAGTACGACATGACCCAAGCTACTCCAAAGACGGTGAGGAGCAAGTTCCAAGTATGCGAGGGTATTTAGGCAATATAAATGAAATTATTCACTGACTCTCCCTTGCTTATATGTATATAACACCATTTGTGAAGGCCTCACGCTGCTTTCTCAAAGTTAAAACCGTTAAGAATTGTCTCCTTAGTATCCAAGCAAAGAAGGCCCCATCGAAAGAGCTTTAGCCTCCAAACCTGTTCCCAAGGTTAATTAGGTTCACCGAGGTCGACTAAGGGGCTATAGAATGAAGCTACCAAATGACTGATGTGGATCCAGTAGTCACACACAAATTTGAGAGAAAATTTCAATATAATTGATTACACGATGAATATTTAAAAAAAACTCTCCCGGGGGAGAACCACCTGCTCCCCCTCTCTCACTACCTCATCCCGCCCTCTACATCTTTGCCACACCTATGCATCTCAGTATACACAGTCTGTACAGGGGGCGTGAACCCACTGTTCTCATCCATGCCTAGAGCTAATTTTCCACTTAAAAAGATATGGGCATGCTTGGGAGATTTGGATTGGATATCTGCCAAAGTCCAATTTGGCAGCAAGCTCTATCCTCTCCACTAACCCAATCTTTGACCATGGGGAGGATTTTAGCCACCTTTCCCACAATCTCCACCTTGGTGACTAGTGAGAATCCTTGAATCCACGTTGCTCCACCTGCGCGGCTGCGCCTTTCCCCATCACCTGCACCTATTTCCGCGTCTCCAAGCAGACGTGAGTATGCGCCTCCACTTGGGCACTAGCACCACACTATTGATGCTTCTTTGTGTCGTGGCTCCATCTCCCTCCAATCGTGAATCCATGGGAGAGGAATCCGTCCTTGGTTGGCAGAGAAAGAGTTCGATATGCATCGTTCTCAAAATCTCAATTTCTCTGCCTGGTGCTTCAATGAACGCTGTAGCAAGCTGTTGGCAGGGTGGAAGCGCCAACATATTCCAAAAGGAGGTAGATTGACTTTAAACAAAAGTACGCTCTCAAGTTTACCCACCTATTTTATGTCTCTCTTCGTCATCCCAGTTTCGGTTGCTGAGAGACTTGAGAAGATACAAAGAGACTTTCTTTGGGGAGGAGTCGGGGAAGAGTTTAAGTACCATTTAGTTGATTGAGATATGGTCTATGCTCCCATTAGAAAGGGAGGTTTGGGAGTGAGGAAGCTAAAACTATTCAATCAAGCTTTGTTGGGTAAGTGGCTTTGGAGATTTGCATGTGAAGGGGAGAGATGGTGGAGGAAGGTGGTGGTAGCAAAGTATGGATGTGGATGGGGAGAGTGGTCTACCCTCACTGTGAGCTTGCCCTATGGTGTGGCACTTTGGAGGGGTATCATGAATGGGTGGGATGCCTTTGCAAAGAATATTCATATGGCGGTTGGCGATGGGAGAAGGGTGAAGTTCTGGGATCATGTGTGGTGTGGGGATGTGAGCCTTCGAGATTCCTTTCCGAGTATTTATAGTTTGGCTTGTGACAGGGAGGCATCTGTCTCTAATTATCTTCAAGTTAGTGATGGGGGGGCTACAGTTTGGGACATTCGGTTACGGAGGGACACTCATGGTTGGGAGGAGGAGGAGTTGTTATCTTTGATTGCTAGAATGTATAATACTTGTGCAATAGGAGTTGGGGGGGACGAGATGCGATAGAAGTTGGCTAAATCAGGATCGTTTGAGGTGAAATCCTTTTACCAATCGTTATGTGATTTAGGTAATACTTCTCTCCCTTGGAAAGCAATTTGGAAAACTAGGGCACCTTTGAAAGTGAGTTTTTTTGTGTGGTGTGCGGCCCAAAGATTCTTACTCTAGACAATTTGATTCGAAGGAGGAGAATCATTGTTAACTGGTGTTGTATGTGCAAAAGGGATGCGGAGACGGTCGATCATGTCCTCATTCATTGTGCGGTGGCATGGGAGCTTTGGTGCTTGGTGTTGTCATGGTTTGGGTTGCTATGGGCTATGCCGAGGAATGTAGTGGAACTCTTAATCTCGTGAAGGGGCGTTAGAGTTGGGAAGAGTAGACAACATGTTTGGGCCATGGTTCCTCTTTGCTTGATGTGGATTATCTGGCGAGAGAGAAATTCGAGATGTTTTGAAGGAATTGAAAATTCGTTGGTTAGACTTAAAAGTTTTTTGGTGAATAGCTTGTATAGCTGGGAGAAAAGAGAGTGTAATCCTTCTCTTGATCAGTTTTTAGATTGGTTTGTTCTTTTCAATTCACACGGTGGAGTATAGGGCCTTTTTGTCTTTGGTCTCTTTTTGTATATGGGCGGCATTCCCTTAATGCCTCGTTGCTAATATAATCATTTACTTATCAAAAAAAAAAGAGCAAGCTGTTGCTGTCCTTGTAGCCGGCCAACACACCGCACAACTCGATCCGCCCTTCGCGCATCTTTATGTTTGGGTAGCTAATCCTTCGTACCTGCTAGGCACTCCGTGTGCGTCTGCAACTGTTGCTTAACTGGTTATTGTCCTCGATCACCCATACTACCATCTTGTGCTAGACATTAGCTCTGTCTAGTCCAGCAGTTCTCATCGACCTGCACGGTTTGCCCGCCATCCATCGGATTAGGAAACCACCATCTGATCCAGTCCACCTACAGCCCGAATCATAGCTGCATCCCTGGATGGTAGGATTTCCATCGCCTGTCTCACCTTCAAGAAATGCGATTTCTCCTATGTGACCCCTCTTTGCCCCTTCCTGTTCGCCGCTGCAACTATTGACCTCGCTCAGATGCATTCAGAAATGCCGGACACCTGTACAGGGGCTGAATTGCAACTTTCTTCACCTCAAAGGACTAAATTGGGAATTTTTCAAACTCTAGGGACTCGGACATAGATCTGTAGAACTACAGGGACCTCCAGTGTAATTACCCCAGAACAGAACAGAACCTTACTATTCACCCGTATAGCACTGTTCACACGCGCAACATTATTCCCTCTTAAGGTACTGTTCACCCATACGGTTACCATCCCATCAATGGTACCACCCACACTGGGTAATTTTCTTTCTTTAATTTTTTTGCAAATTCACAAAACACACCTGCATGTTCTGAAGGAAAAAAAACTATGCTTCGGCAGCCCACCTCCATGGTTTGATCTTCTCGTTGTTTCACCGTTGAACTCGTATCGGCGAGGGTTGCGCACCTGCGTGATCAAAAGTTGGATTCAACCAACTTTGTTTCCGGGCAATTTTGGTCGGTGTTTTTTTAGGGTGTGTGTGACTTTCGACTTTAGTTGCACGGAGCGGGAGCGGGGGCAGGGGAGCGGATGATCATAGAAGTGTGGGAGCGCCGTCTGGAGCGTTTGGGAAAAATTATTTATTTATTTTTATGTATTTTAATGTAGTTAGATGTCAAAAAGAAAATATTATTTTACCACTTAAAATGGAAAACATAAAAATATTTATAGTTTTAATAGGTGATTCTAGTTGTTCTCCATATCTTAGTTCACAAAGCGGGGGCGGGAGCGGGAGCGGGAGCTGGATTAGTTTAGGAATAATACATGCAAATATGTAATGCAAGTAAATATTATTATGCGTCATTCATGTCAATTGCAAAGATTGTCTTAGTGACTAAGTAATATTATGGTTATATTGTGCAATTGAGCAAATTAAGTTAATATTTTTCTAATATCTTATCATTACTTTGTGATGATGGCCGATAAATTAATTATTCTAGTAATATAAGAATATTAGTTTATTATTTTTAAAATTAGTACTCCCTCCGTCCAGATTTAATTGTCCCTAGTTCTATTTTAACTAGCTAAAAAATGGGTTATATCTTTGAACAGTCAGGATCCTATGAGGGATCCCTTACGGCCTTACCGTAAGGGACTCCCCTTTCCCGATCGAATTGCGACAATCCGAGCCGCTCAATGTGTTCAGAACGTGATTTTAAAGGTACCCGCGAGAAATCGCCCAAAAAAATGACTGGGAAGGGCTTGATCCGAACAGTTTTGCATAAAATGCATTTATAGTATTTTTATGAAAAACTGCTCGGATCAAGCCCTTCCCGGTCATTTTTTTGGGCGATTTCTCGCGGGTACTCTTAAAATCACGTTCTGAACACATTGAGCGGCTCGGATCGTCACAATTCGATCGGGAAAGGGGAGTCCCTTACGGTAAGGCCGTAAGGGATCCCTCATAGGATCCTGACTGTATCTTTGAATCCCTAATGAATTTTATGTTGAATATGGATCTTGTTTGATAGATCTCGATTAGTTCTATAATACAATATTTTTGAAATAACATAAAACATTATAAATTACAAGATATAATCAATTGAAAAGTGGCACGAACTCCCAAAAAGGACAATTAAATTGGGACGGAGGGAGTATTTCATTAGGAATCTTTCTGTTTTGGCATACACTTCCCGATTGATACTCCGATCGATCTGTCTAGTCCCACATTACGTTCAAAGAAGTTAGAAGGTTTCGATTGACTGCAGATTGATAATCAGATCGATCGGTTGGTCAATTTGCAGATTTTGCCGTTTTTGGAAATAATTGATTTGCTTATAACTTATAGTAGGAAATTCCGTTTTGGTTGCCGTTTGTTTTGGCATTTTTCTTATTTCACCTAGTATTTGATTCTGCAGTTTGTTTTCAATTTTTTTTATTATTGGTAATTTTTGTAATTTCTTTAATTTAGGCTTGATTAGCAAGTTTATTAGTTTCCTAGTTGGTTTAGGGTTTCTTTGCCCTATAAGTATCATTGTAAGCCTTATGGCTAAGGGAGTTGTTTATTGAATTAAAGAAAAATTGAGAGTTTTCTCTTTATCGTGTGTTCGAAAAGGGAGTACCTCTAGTTCATACCCATTTGTGTTTATGTTTCAAAGAGAGAATCTTTAACATAAGCAAGTTCGTGATCTCTTCTTGCAAATAGTTTCGTAAAAGGAGGCTGCCCTGCATCATTTTGTCTTTTATCTTGCTTGGTATCTTTTATTTTTGTTTCTTTTAGGATTTATATGCCTAAGAGGTTCTACTCTAGTTGGGAGCGGGTTCCTTCTCAATGGGAGCGAGGTTCCGAGGTGGATTCGCCACCCACATTGGAGGTTCCTGCAACTAAGGTTTCGACTCAACCTCAATCTATTTGTCAAATATTTGGCGCAACGAGGAAACCCCCCGGGATATACGGAAGGGGAACTTGGATCTGATACCAATTGTTGTGGATCGAGTAGTCACACACAAACATGAGAGGAAATTTCAATATAATTGCATGCACAAAGTATATTTACCATAAACTCTCCCAGGGGAGAACCACCGGCTCCCCCCCTCTCTCTTTACCTCACGCTCTCCACTACATATTTGCCACACCTATGCATCTCAACATAGACAATATATATTAGGAGGGGGGGGGGGGGACCCACTGTTCTCATCCATGCGTAGAGCCAATTTTCCACTCGAAAAGATTTGGGCATGCTTGGGAGATTTGAAAATCTGTCAAATTTCAATTTGGCTTCAAGCTCTATCCTCTCCACCAACCCAATCTTTGACCATGGGGAGGATTAGAGCCACCTTTTCCAACAATGACCTAATTTGAGATACCCGCAAACAAGGGAGTCCTCTTCCTCGTGCCTGGTAGAATAGCGCGAGAGAAGGGCCAACAAGTTTGAAGCCGAGTTGACCTCCCAATCCTGAAAAGAACTTCTCAACTCAAGACACCGCGCACTACCATCAAGGACTTTTGGCCAAGACTTCAATTGAACCTGAATATTCTTATCTACGTCGTAAAGATTTAGGAAAGTTTTTCCCTTAAGGGTCACATGTCTTGCCAAAACAACAACATTCTTATTCTTGCCATTACCTACCTTGAAAGAAGACAAGTAAAAAGTCATTCCTAGTAGACAAGTAACAGAGCCCATATACACATAATCTCATGTCAAACAGAGTCCACAAAACATATTACCTTATTTACCTTATACTTTATTGTAGAAGTATATGTTATATCAAATTAAAACTATGTAAAACCCTAATAATAATCCTCAGATTAATCCTTCCTAGCCAATTAGTAGCCGACTAATCCGCCTAGCACCCAACTAATCGTCTTGCTGCCTAATTTAGCTCCTAGGCCTATAGTTGAGGCGGCGGACCACTGCCTAGGTGCCGCCTCGGCCGATTTTCAGAAAACTGCTTGAGTTAAAACGGTGAACTGGCGAGTTAACTGACCTCAAGTCGAATTTGGACAGGCAAAACCTCATGAAGACGTAGAACATGATTTCCGTTGAGCTTCCCGAATCTACAAGTACTTTTTCCGCATTGTATCCATTAACTCTCAGGGTGATCATTAATGGATCACTATGGAGTTTGTCAACTCAATTATTTTCTTCAGAGAACGAGATAACAACCTTATGCCTCGGTTCCGGCCTGTTGGGGTTCTTTGTTGGCTGGATGGTGCTAAAATTGTTGAATGTTCTCTTTGATTTTGATTACTAATATGTTTCCTCAATTCCTTCCTTAAGCCCCCAGAGTTTGACAAATAATGTGCATTGTTCTAAGATGGGGCGTATCCTCCTCTTAGTTGGCATTATTGTCCTTGTGAAATTGGGGGAAAAAGGAGAGTCAACCCAAAAATTAGGTTTCTCTCTCTCACCCTTGTATTTATATGGACAAGAGTAAAAGTACAAGTATACCCCTAAGTAACAAACGTAACAAGGAGAACCCTAACTTAGCACTCCCCCTCAAGTTGGTGCAAAGATACCTATCAAGCCCAACTTGAACACAATGGGGTGAAAGATCTTACTACTAAGCCCCTTCGTAAATATATCAGCTAACTGGTCCTCAGACCTTACAAAAGGCATACACATCAAACCCTTGCTCAACTTCTCCTTTATGAAATGCCGATCAATTTCTATATGCTTCGTTCTATCATGCTGCACAGGATTATGAACAATATTTATAACCGTTTTTTTTTATCACAATAAAGCTTCATAGGACCACCATCAGAGATCCCCAAATCCTTCAACAAGGTTTGGAGCCACAAAAGCTCACACACGCCATGAGCCATAGCCCTATATTCAGCTTCTGCACTTGATCTAGCTACCACTGACTGTTTCTTACTTTGCCAAGTAACCAAATTTCCACCAAAAAAGGTGCAGTAGCCAGAAGTAGAGCGCCTATCATCCATTGAACCAGCCCAGTCTGTATCAGTAAAGGCTTCCAACCTTAGGTGACCATGATTGGAGAACAAAATTCCTTTACTAGGAGCCGATTTGAGATATCTCAAAATACGGTAAACGACATATGTAATATCTGGTCTAGTATGAGATAAGTATATCAGATGGCCCACAAGGCCCACAAGTCTCTGATATCTCTCCTTATCTGTATGCTCTCCAACATCTCCACTAAGATGATGATTAGCCTCAATGGGAGAGTGCAGGTTTGCATCCCAACATACTTGTTTCTTCTAAAGATCAAGAATATACTTTCTTTGGGAGATAAAAATGCCTTTATCAGATCGGGCCACCTCCATCCCAAGAAAGTATCTCAAAGATCCCAAGTCTTTAATCTCGAACTCTTGAGCAAGACGAGCTTTATGACTGAGTATTTCATTAACATCATTGCCTGTCATAATTATGTCATCCACATAGACAATAATAATAGCAATCTTATCATTACCTCCCTTGATGAACATAGTATGATCTGCATGACTCTCTGCTTGTATCCAAATCTCAACATAGCTTTGAGAAACCTGTCAAACCAAGCTCTAGGTGACTGCTTTAATCCATAGAGGGCCTTTCTCAATTTATACACCTTCCCTTTAGTAACAGAGGAAGAGAAACCTGGTGGTATATCCATGTACACTTCTTCTTCTAAGTCACCATGAAGAAATGTATTTTTTACATCAAATTGTTGAAGGGGCCAATTCAAAATAGCAGCACAAGAGAGCAAAGTCTGAATAGAGTTCATCTTTGCTACCGGAGCAAAGGTTTCCTCATAGTCGATACCGAATGTCTGAGTAAAGCCCTTGGCAACAAGTCTTGCCTTGTATCTCTCAATCGTTCCATCTGCTTTATGTTTAACTGTGAACACTCATTTACAACCCATTGATTTCTTTCCCTCCGGAGGAGACACTAGTTCCTAGGTGCCATTCTTTTTCAAAGCTGTCATCTCCTCCACCATAGCTTCTTTCCACTTAGGTATTATGAGTGTTTCCGTGGGATAGATATGGAAGAGAGAGAGGAAACAAATGCACGATACGAAGGGGATAAACAATCATATCAAACAAATTGTGAGATAGGATGTGAGTACATGTTCTAACTCCTTTTCTAATAGCCACGAGCATTAAGATCATCAGAAACAAGAAGGGATGGTTCATTACCAGATGAGTCAGCTGAAGAATCAGAAATTGGAATTGAAGCTGGAGTAGGTGATGGTGATTGGCAAGGTGGCATCACATATGCAGGCTGTCCCTTTTTCCGTCGAGAAAACTTCTGCAAGTTAGGCAACCTATGTGGGTAAAGCCTATCATCATATTCCACATCTCGGCCACCCATGTCATGTTTTGCTCTTGCTTCAGATATAGGTTCTTCCCTAGAGTTTTCCTTCTTCCCCTCACCATAACAAGGTATTGGGAAGTAAGATCATGACTCCTGATTATAGGATGTCAACATCTCTTCCTCCATATCATTCTCCCCCTGATGAGATGTAGTGGAGAAAGGGTAAAAAGTTGTTTCCCAAAAAGTGACATCCATAGAAACAAAATGTTTACGGAAGTGAGGGTCATAGCATTTATATCCCTTATGGGTAGGAGAATAGCCAAGGAAAGCGCATTTACGAGTCTTGGGATCTAATTTGCCACCGGGATGTTTAGGAGCATGGACAAAAGACACGCAACCAAAAACTTTGGGTGGAAGGGAAGAGACCGAAGAACTACGAGGGAGAAACTCAAGAGGAATTTTAAACTTAAGAACACTAGATGGCATGCAATTGATGTGATAAGCTGCAGTAAAAACAGCTTCTGATGGGCGTGCTTCAATTAAACGCTTTGACTCCTCACTCAGATTTCTTTTCCGTACCTCATTTGTCCTTAGCGTGTGTTCTTTCCTGGAGGTATCTTTGTGAGCCTCCTCCTCCTCCTCTCGGTAAGCTCTCCTCTTATCTTCAACATCCGTGTATTTCTTTACCAACATCCGTGTATTTTTTTACCAGCTCTATCAGGTCAGGCTCTTGGGCTTCCCCATCTTTAGTTTAGCCCCAATGTCACTTTCGCTGGTAAGCCCATTTTCAAGGCGCTTACAGCGAGTATCTCCATCAGATTGTACACCTCATTGTAGAAGTTGCAGTATCTCTAGGCATAAGCTCTTAAGGATTCCCCCTTTTCCGTCTTGATGATTTTTTTTTTTATAAGTAAATAATATTATTAGCAACGAGGCATTAAGGGAATGCCGTCCATATACAAAAAGAGGCCGAAGACAAAAAGGCCCTATACACCACCGTGTGAATTGAGAAGAACAAACCAATCTAAAAACTGATCAAGAGAAGGATTACACTCTCTTTTCTCCCAGCCATACAAGCTATTCACCAAAAAACTTTTAAGTCTAACCAACGAATTTTCGATTCCATCAAAATATCTCGAATTTCTCTCTCGCCAAATAATCCACATCAAGCAAAGAGGAACCATGGCCCAAACATGCTGTCTACTCTTCCCAACTCTGAACGTCCCTCCACGCGATTAAAAGTTCCACTACATTCCTCGGCATAGCCCATAGCAACCCAAACCATGACAGCACCAAGCACCAAAGCTCCCAAGCCACCGCACAATGAATGAGGAGATGATCGACCGTCTGTGCATCCCTTTTTTTTTTTGGGTAAGTTGAAACTTTTATAAAGCAAACCAACCAAAACCAAGGGGTTAGTGTGCCTGCTCATACTTTGGGGTCCCAGATTATCGAGGAAGTCCGAGGACGCTTATGCTCGTGGAAGAATGTTCAGCATAGCAATGCAAATCAGTTTCTTGCTACATCCTGGAGCCTTAGTTCTAGGATATTCGGTCCTATGTAATTGCTCTTTTTACGTTTTTTGACTTTTCCTAGCTTGTTAGGTTTGCTCTGATTGTACTGAGGTCTTGACCTCTGTGCATCCATTTTGCACATACAACATCAATTAACAATGATTCTCCTCCTTCGAATCAAATTGTCTAGAGTAAGAATCTTCTCATCTTGATGATGAGAAGCTCCCGCATGGTCTTTGGTACTTTCTTGTTGGAGATTAAACGCACGGTTAAGCTATTTTTCAGGTGCTTCAAGTTGGCGATCATATGAGGCTTCAACTTGTAAAACCATCATAGAGCTAGGTTGTTGAGGCTTGATGGCAATATGCGGCTCATCGGTGCCTTGTCATGATCGTGCAAAATCCTTGACAGACAACAAATGTTGGATGTGGTTGTGCGGGTTAGTGGTCCCATCCCACCAAGAGAGTGAAGGCTAGCGTTTTGAATTTGGTGGGCAGGGCTGTCCTGGCGATATTCTTGACGAAAGGACTCCTACGATTGTCTTCGTCAGATCCCACCCTCTGCTTGTTAAGGGTGAGCTTGCTTTTCATTTGGAGCATCTCCTTTGGTTTTGCTACTCCCCTCCCGACTCCCGAGGCGTCTGTTTCTCCCCTTTCAGGTTCTCGTTGGAAAAGGTGGCTCAAACCTCCCCATTGTCAAAGATTGGGTTGGTGGATAGGATTTGCAGCCAAATTGGACTTTGGCAAATCTCCAAATCTCCCTAGCATGCCCATATCTCTTTGAGTGGAAAATTGACTCCAGGCATGGATAAGAGCAGTGGGTTCTCCCCCTATACATTGTGTATGCTGAGATGCATAAGGTGTGCCAAAGTGGGCAAATAAAGAGTGAGCTGTAGATATAGGGTAGTAGGCAAGGGTCTCCCATTGGAGCTTCGGCTCCTCTTTTGTGTACACTAGGTGAGGAAGTAATCCACAAAGAGGGTGACTACCTTAGTAGCACAAAGAAGAAGTGGGGGCGGGAGCGGAGCGGGTGCGGGGGAGCGTAGGGGCACCTAGAAGCTCCCAAATATAGGTTATACATAAATATGTGTATAAAATATCTTTAAATACTTAACCATTGAAGGAAGAGTGATACTTATTG
Organism: Rhododendron henanense subsp. lingbaoense; assembly: GCA_020567845.1. Classification (NCBI taxonomy): domain Eukaryota; kingdom Viridiplantae; phylum Streptophyta; class Magnoliopsida; order Ericales; family Ericaceae; genus Rhododendron; species Rhododendron henanense. The sequence goes on from CM036315.1 coordinate 24,727,195, forward strand.
AGAATTTTCCATTTCTTAAAGGGATATTTTCAATATGCAAAACTTCTTGTCTAATATTTGTTTTTATAAGTAAATTATTATATGGAAGAAGGCATTAAGGGAATGTTGCCTGTATACAAATAGGCCACGAGACAAAAAGGCCCTATACACTTCCAAGAGAAAAGAAAAGCTCAAACCAATCTAAAAATTGGTGAAGAGAAGGATCACATTCTCTCTTGTCCCAACTAAACAAACTATTCACCAAAAAACTTTTGATTCTATATAAAGGTTTTTCCGCCCCATCAAAGCATCTCGAATTTCTTTCCCACCAAATGATCCACATTAGACAAAGAGGGATCAAAAACCAAACTTGCTTCCGCCTCTTTCCAACTTTTGCACCTCTCCAAGTGATTAAGAGTTCCATCACACTCCTCGACATGACCCATCGCATAGCAAACCAAGAAATTACCATAGTCCAAAGCTCCCAAGCCACCGGGCAATGAACGAGGAGATGATCAACCGACTCCGCATCTCTTTTGCACATACAACACCAATTGACAATGATTCTCCGCCTTCGGATCAAATTATCAATGGTAAGAATCTTGCCTTGAGCCGCACACCAAACAAAAAAACTCACCTTTAAAGGCGCCTTCGTCTTCCAGATTGCTTTCCAAGGAAAAGAAGTACCCCATCCAAAAAAAGATTCATAATAGGATTTCACCCGAAACCGAAAGGAGCCATCTTTGGATAAATTCCACCGAATTTCATCCTCTCCTCCTCCTAGTCTTTGGCTGTGTTACACGGATCCGTGATTTTGGCCGACGTACCCGTGTCGACACGACACGACACGGGTACGGGATCCCTTACCGGATTCGCCCAAAAAATCTGGACACGTTAGCCAGAAGAAGAAGAAGGGGAGAGAGAGGAGAGAGGGAGAACCTGTTGATCTGAGAGTCACAAAGACGGAGAAGATCGTCTTCGTGGTCGTCGCCTCGTCGGAGAAGGAGCATCGTCGTCGTCGCCGGTGGTAGCAGCAGCTGCAACAAGAACAAGAGGAGGAGGAAGAAGAAGACGAAGAGAGAGAGAGAGGGGTACCGACGTCGTCTTGGTCTTCATCGTATGAGAGAGAGAGAGAGAGAGAGAGAGAGAGCTAGCTGCGGCGGCAGCAGCAGAAGATCTGATTTTAGGTTAGAAACCGTATTACAGTATAAAAAATAAACTATAATTACAGTATAACCCTTCTACTTTAATAATAATACATTATGGCCCCTAAATTGTAAGAATAATACAATTTAACCCTATAATTTGAGGAAATTACTTTTTTTTTTTGCAAAGAAAATATATTTTTTATGAGATAATTTTCGTATATTTATATAGAAAATATAAATATTTTTATACATATATAAATATTCAGCGGATCCCCGCACCCGTATCCAAATTCGGATACATATCCCCGAATCCTCTTTTTTTAGCTTTGACGTGTCTGACCCTTAGATATGTACCCAAATCCGATTCGCATACCCGTGTCCGTGTAACATAGGTCTTTGGAGACCATACACTCTAGAAAGCAACGCCATCAAAGCCTCTTCCTCCCATTCATTCACATCCTTTCGCAAACGGATATCCCAAACCGCAACTCCTTCATGAAAATGGAGATACTCGGAAACATTAACATCTATGTCGCTAGCCAAACTATAAATACTCGGGAATTCTTCCCACAAGGTCACTTCCCCACACCACACGTGATCCCAAAACTTTACCCTTCACCCATCACCAACCAGAAAATGGGTGTTCTTTACGAAGGCATCCCATCCATTCATAATCCTTTTCCACAACGACACCCCATAAGCCGATCTCACACCCAAGGACGACCAATCTCTCCATCCGGAACCATATTTCGCAGCAACTACTTTCCTCCACCATCGCCCCCTTTCACTCGCAAATCTCCAAAGCCATAATCCCAACAAAGCGTGATTGAAAAACTTTAAGCGCCTCACACCCAAACCTCCCTCTCTAATGGGAGCACAAACTGTATCCCAGTCAACGAGGTGATATTTGACCTCATCCCCCACACCGTTCCAAAGAAAGTCTCTTTGAATCTTTTCTAACCTCCTTGCCACCAAAACCGGAATGGTAAACAATGACATAAAATAGGTGGGTAGATGTGAAAGGGAGCTTTTAATCAAAGTAACTTTACCTCTTTTTGTCATATCTTGGCGGTTCCAACCCGCCATTCTCTTCTCAAATCTTTCTACAACCGAATCCCACGCAGACTCAGATTTGAAAGATGATCTCAAAGGCAAACCAAGTTACACCAATGAGACGCCACCCTACAACCCAAAATCTGAGCAAGAGCACCAATATCCTCAACCGCCCCAATCAGAATCATTTCTGACCTTCCCAGATTCACTTTAAGGCCTGACACGGCCTCGAAGGACAAAAGAACACATCTGAGATAGCCCACTTGTGTTGCCTCCGCATTGCAAAACACGAGCGTGTCGTTGGCATAAAGAATATGAGAGACCATCAACCCTGCACCGTCTGCCCTCCCAACTTCAACACCCACCGTCTGCCCTCCCAACTTCTTGTCTAATATGACATATTCTTATTTCCACAATGGCATAACTCCCTTAAAATTAATAGAATAATTGCCTTATCTTAGTTAGGAGTGAGCTCCCGTCTCGAGGGGAGTGAGCTCTCGTCAAGCTCCCAAGAGCTGATTCGAGCTCCTGTCTTGGGAGCGCACCATTTTAGAAGGATCCTGGTACTAAGGTGAGAACCAAAGAAATATGATAGTGTGAGGTTGAGTTGAGTGATTGGTGTATCTTGCTCCTTAATTTCATAGTAAAATCTGCTGCCCGTGGATTTACCCTGAATGGGGGAACCACGGAAAATCTTGCTCCCTAATCCATTTTAGAAGGTTCGTGGTGTGGTTCTCGGCACAATAGTTCTATCCTTTGGCGATCCTCCTTCTCCCTCTTGCTCTCTAGGTCTCAAGAATGAAGCTCGCGATGCACATGATTCCAGTCATGTTCCTTCTTTCGTATTCGGTGCTCCCTGGAGCGCCTTCATTCTCAAGCCTTCTTTCTCAATCATTATCCTTTCGTGTCATTTGGAGCTGTCCTGCTCCTGGTTGACCTTTTGTCTCAAGTGCTTAAGCTCCTCCTCCTGCTTCTCCAGCCGCACAAGCAACTCTTGGTTTATTTTAATCGAGGAGTGCTCTGACGACAACATTTTTGTGATATTTCAACTATGTTTTTGTTTTTCATTTCATGTTTGGCAACTTAAAGTATCCTCCCATTTTTGGTAGCCAATTGTGGAGGCTGGGTTTAGGTTTCCTCTTATGATGGGCATTACTCCTTGAGTTCCTGCTTGAAAGACGTTCATTTTTCTTAGTGACTTGAACTCTTTGCAAGACAGAATACTGTTAGCGGCACTCTGGCTGGTGTTGATTACTGAAAATATCCTTTGACGGTCAAGTTAATTTCCTCTCAAGGGCAAACAACAAGGGGTACTTGCCCAATAATTCACGAATATGAGTAATGAAACAGTGGTATTTGCCTTACAACACTCTCAGTAGGATTTTTTACATGTCTTGTATCGTTCTTCCTTCGGGTCCTTATAGGCAAGGCTAACTACTCTGGGTTCAGTTTTAGACCTTTCCTTCTCTGCCTTCTCTCCCTCAACCTTGACCTCAACATGCAACACACCTCTCACGTCTAGATGACCTTGCAATTTCGGCAACGTAATTTAATTAAAGCAGCCTCGTTTTGAAGCCTTCTGGTTTTCTAAGGATGGCTTTTGTCAAAACCAGTGGGTGGTGTTTCCTTACTATGTCCCATCATCTCAAAGTATTTGAGATGTATTGGCTGTACAACTCAGCTACTTGTTAATTTGTGGTTCCCACACTAGACATACTGATGTTCCATGCCCAAGGAGCTGGGTCATCAAGGTCAGAAGGGCTCACGAGGCATTGGAAGTTGCTGATGGCTGAGTCGAACTTGGATTTGGACACATTCTTGAGAGCGAAAGGCTACGATGGTTCTGTAGTTGAAGAGAAAATGTAGGAGATGATGGGTATGGGGCTATGATTTAGGTTATGGTGGGTATTATGGTCATTTGGTAGGGCGTGGGAGTGCTATTGCACCTGTTAAAATTTAGGGGGACTTGGTGTTAAATAAACTGGGGTGTCTTGGGTATATCTCCAGTATTCCAATTAAAGAAAGAGGATTACTTTCGTTGTGGCCTGGCCTAGTTGAAGGCGTTGAAGGCTTGAAGCATCATGTTTGATTAGTACAACAAAGGGGAGGAATAAGAAAAGCAAAAAAGAGCAAGGGGAAGGTAGTAGTGCCCTCACTGCATGATGTATAGTCACCTTATCTTTTGCACATGAACCTCTACTAATTGTTTTGATATTTGCAGTCTGGTTTATTAGCATGCATGAAGTGCTTTGATGCTACACTTGTCTTCCATGATGTTTTATTCCAGCTTTTTCTTTCGTCCCTTATTTGTTTCTTTTATTTCCAAATGTGGTTGGAATATTTTAATCTGAGAATGAATTTGTTGGAGCTTGCAGAGTAAAAATACTAAGTGCCAAAGCTGGAAATTAAAGTGAGTGGTAACTATGAACTTCTCTCCTAGGTAGTTTTTGTTTAGCTTCTTTGGTTTTTTTAATGTTTGTTACCCTTCATATTTTTGCTTTTCCTTTGTCCGCTAATATTGTGCTTGTCCATCATTGCAGTGAGGGGGAGGAGGATGAAATTATTTTGAATGTGGATTGCCACTATAGTCAAGCTCAAGTTACCAGTTGCATATTCAATCTTGGAGATTATGCATACATAAAGGTGATTGCAACTTAATTTTTTGGATTGTCTTTCAAACCCAAATTTCTCCCTTATTATTTGTTCGATTTACTTGAGTTAGCATAAATTGAGGGTCTTCGTTATGACAATGTCACCTCATATTGAAATTCCTGCATGAGAAATGCTAACTTTGCAGTCAGTCTTATAGTTTAAGACGGTAAGATTTACACGTTGAAGAATTCTTTCAGGGCGATGGAAGCCAAAAACATGTTGGCAAGATTTTGGAATTTTTCAAGACAACAGATGGCGAGGATTATTTCAGGGTTCAGTGGTTTTTTAGAGCTGAAGATACGGTGAATATGCAGTTTACGTTAATTTCTTTTTTTCATGCAATATAACTTAAGCCAAATAGTTTTTGATTCTTTTGATATTTGCCTCCAGGTTATGAAAGAGGAAGCCGCTTTCCATGATCAGAAGCGCCTCTTCTATTCTACTCTAATGAATGATAATTTATTAGACTGCATTATTTCTAAACTCAGTGTCGTTCAAATACCTCCAACGGTATGCATTCCATGACTATAAATCTTGCACTGATGTGTTTTAATATTCCTTAACGTTTTCTTTTCTCAAATTGCTCACGGGCATTATGTTTAGCCACGCTTCTTTTTTAGAATTGGGCATATCATATTTTTTTTTTGCTTTTCATCGTTTTGTGCTTTGCAGCTAGGTTTGCAACCAAATTCTATTCAACCATCTGATTTTTACTATGATATGGAGTACTGTGTAGAATATTCGACATTTCGCACCTTGCTCACTGGTAAGGCTATCAGCAGTTCTTATGCTTATACCAATATATCTTGTGATTTGAACAATGCTAGCATTTCAGGCAAACCTGTAAATACAATGATCATATTTTCTAGGAAGACTGCAAAACCTCTTGGGTTCACCTTCCAGTTTGGTATGAATTCACTCTAGTGTTTTCTCATTTTGAAGAGAAATCGAATGAAGAAAAGCATGCTACTTGTTTAGGATATGGTTATTTTCCATAGAATTTAGATTCTACTGTTACAATATCTAAGTTACAGAAAATCAGAAATAATAAGCCATTTGATTACTGAATCCGTACTGGCTTAAGCTTTTTGTTGGGTATGAGTTCTAAACTGTGTTTGTCCCGGGTGTTCTACTAGTTGTATTTCTCAGTTTCTACCAATGAATAAGAGTCTTCTTATTATTGCATTGTTGTCTTTGCGGAACCTCATCTCAGTATTGGGTTCTAGTCTACATCTCTAGGATTTAGTTTTAGTTCTTACTTCTTATCCAACTTTGGATTTGCAAGGCATTATAAGAAAAGTATTCGGGATATTTTATCCTTGCTACTCCATCTTTCAATTGTATTGTGGATTCAACTACTACTATGTCTTTCCTCTTGACTGCATTTTGTCCTATTTTATTTTCTAGATCTATTGAAAATTGAAACCTATTGTTTGGTTGATTTTTGTTTGGAACTCTTAATTAGTACATTTTGAGCATGCTCAGATGCTCATTAAATTAATAAAGAACCCAGTTTAAAATGCCATCCGTTTAAATTCCATCCCACTATTCACCAAAAAGTTTTGGCATTCGTTCAGATGACTCTGCAGAGAGCTCTAACTTAACCACCCCCGATGATTTCGAGGCTTTCTGTGCCATGATCACTGCAACTCCTTTGGAGGAAATGGCCAATTGCCAACCTTACAAAGCTGACATGGCATTATTAGATCTTTATGCTGGTTGTGGTGGAATGTCAACTGGATTTTGCCTAGGTGCCAAACTTTCAAGTGTGAATCTTGTGACGGTAATCGTCGAAATTTACTTAAATTAGTATATCAACTTATTTAAAGCTGCTTTCATAATGACACAACCTGATATATCTTTCTCTTTGCCCTTTGTTTTAGAGATGGGCAGTTGATGCTAATGAATCTGCATGTGAGAGCTTGAGACTAAATCATCCTGAAACGCAAGTGAGTATTGATTAGTTTTGTTAGATCACAGACCAGGTTGGTGATTTATAGCACCCTTTGCAGGAAATATTCATATTTCCGCTGCATTTTATAGGTTAGGAATGAGACAGCTGAAGATTTTCTAGAACTTGTGAAAGGATGGGAAAAGCTATGCCAATGGTATGTGTTGAGTAATTTAGATACAACACATGAATCTAGAGCAGAAGACACTACAGAAGTCAAAATCAATGAATATTCTCCATCTGATGTTAAGAGTCGTGCTGGAGAATATGAAGTACTGCACCTGGTTGATATTTGTTACGGAGATACCAGCAAAAGAGGCAAACGTGGGTTAAAATTTAAGGTACCACCAATCGTACACTAATGCCTACATGTACATGGTCTTTCTGGTCTCTCTCTCTCTCTCTCTCAAAGAGCTTGAGAACTTTGTTATCTTATAGGGAACCATGACTACAGTCAAAGTATTAAATTACTGCTAACTTGAAGGTCTAAAGCAACTGAAATCAGATGTTTGAAGCATTGGCTCTCAAACAAAACATATTTGACGCATTAGGTTTTGTAACATATCCTTTGAGGGTGATTAAAAATCTGCGTATCATTATGTTTATAGATCATCAGCTGTGCAATATATAATGCACACAATCATTATGATTTGGTTCAGGCTCTCATAAACACCCCACTTGTAAACTTCTATTTTATCATGTCCCCAATGCGAATTACCTTAAGTATCGTGTGTTGCAAGGCTGCCATTTGAACACTTTCATCCCGTAGTAATTTAGTGCGGAAATTACAAGTTTACAACATGGTGTAAGCTCTGTGCTATGGTGATCTAAGAACCTCAATTCAGAACTCCATTAGTACTCAAATGTTACCAGCTATGTTTCCCTTGTAATTTAGTGCGGAAATTACAAGTTTACAACATGGTGTAAGCTCTGTGCTATGGTGATCTAAGAACCTCAATTCAGAACTCCATTAGTACTCAAATGTTACCAGCTATGTTTTGATAACTAATCACACGGCTTATGGAAGAAATGTATACCCTCTCACTCATTTTGCCTATCCATCTTTCAAATTTGGGATGTCCCCCAAAGTGTGGTCCTCTGTGCAAAAGTAAAATCTTAAACGTTCTTTGTTTTATCAAATTCTCCAGTACAAATGGTTAAGAATAGTTTCTAAATCAGAGGTAAGGGGTTATGTTGGAAATCTACACCTTCTGATTTGAATTTGAGTGCATTAAATGCATGTCCCTTAGCATGTTGGAACTACCAAAAGAAAAACAAAATTGGATGGAGGTAGTATGATTGAAGCACATCGGCTACCGTCACACAAGACGAAATATTTTCTCCTCTAATATCCTGAGAAAATAGTTGTGTTCACTTGTTTCTAATTTAAGTAACCTATTCCTTGCCAACTGTAGCATGGTTCCGTTAGCTCAAGCATTTTTTCACAGTTTTTCTGCTTTATTTTGGTGTTATGAATTCTACTTCATATTATCATGGTTTAAGTTTTCGTCAAGATGATTTCGCTTATAGCTATTTTATTAGGTACGCTGGAAGGGATATAGCTCGGATGATGATACATGGGAACCAATTGAAGGATTGAGGTTATTACATGATGGCTTTCTGTAATACATTCAGCAATAAGATAATGACATTAAAGAACAATATGAGAAAGATCTATTTATGATTTATTATTTTTGTTATTTTTCTTGTCATCATCACTGTTATTGGGGTATTCTTTTCTATTTATGGTGTAGTAACTTACAAAAACTTACTTCTGTCAGTAATTGCCAAGAACGGATACAAGATTTTGTCAGAAGTGGATTTAAATCTAAGATCTTGCCACTTCCGGTAAGTTGTTTATTCGGGTTTGACAAACTGGATGCTGAGTAAAGTGAGAATTGGCACCTAAAATCAAATTTATGGGTCTTTTGTACCTGTTTTTGCTAAGCTTAAATACATTAATATACACCAGGGCGATGTTGACGTGCTCTGTGGAGGCCCACCATGCCAAGGAATTAGTGGCTATAATCGCTTCAGAAATATTGATTCCCCACTGGATGATGAAAGAAATCATCAAATTGTTGTCTTCATGGACATAGTGAAGTTCTTAATGCCTAAGTATGTATTGATGGAAAATGTCGTCGACATTTTGAGGTTTGACAAAGCTTCTCTTGCAAGATATGCTCTAAGTCGTTTGGTAGACATGAGATATCAAGCGAGGCTTGGAACTATTGCTGCTGGTTGTTACGGTCTTCCGCAATTCCGGTTGCGTGTTTTCTTGTGGGGTGCTCTTCCTTGTGAGGTGACTATCTTCTCCTTGTTTCTTTTCCAGATTAAGTAGATGAGTTTCCAACCCGTCCCCTTCCCCCATTTGATCAACTGGGTCGATTGTAACTGGGCCAAATGCTAGGCACTTTGTAGACACTGTTGAGCTATGCACACTAGGCTTACCATTAATTCATTTCAAACTGTCAAATGCTTATGTAAAACAGCATCGGGCAACTGGATTTTCTTATTCTATTCGTCCAAACAAAATTTGGAAAATAATAGATCCATTTGAGTCTTTTGTACTTGCATTGAGTTTTTTCGTGTGGTGCACAAACCGGCGATTGATGAATGTCTTCTGCCTTGCAGAAACTACCCCAATTTCCACGTCCTACTCATGATGTTGTAGTTAGATATTGGCCACCATCTGAGTTTGAGGTACTACTTTTAACTTACATGAGCAAGTTGGATTTTCTTTTTCTGTTTTTGTATCTAAGAAGTAATGAGCTTCATTTGCAGCAAAACACTGTTGCGTATGATGAAGGCGAACATCGTGAACTTGAAGAAGCCGCCGTTCTTCGTGATGCCATCTCTGATCTTCCTGCGGTATTCTAATCACATTTAATTTGGTTGGTTTGTTTTTTCGATACCATTTCACTGCTGTCTCATCTACATTAATTGTGTAGGTCACTTGGCATGAAAAACGAGAGCAGATGGCATACGAAAAGCCTCCAGAAACAGAGTTCCAGAGATATATAAGGTTAACCAAAGATGGTAATGAAACTACCTTATACTGGCAGAATGCCAAGCGAATCTTGATATGGTGCCTGTTTTTGAACTGCAGTTGAATATTCTTCTCTATTGTTTCGTCAGACTGATCATTTACCTTTTTGTCGTGCTAGTTTTTCATTCGAGATAGTCTTTCTTGGTGATTGATCATGTCATATGCAATCTGGATGATGGAGTTATTATTGGTTATAGTTGTCAAGAATGATAAATCATTTTGCTGCTATTGAATTCCTTGTTTATATTGTTAACTTGTGAACATAGTGAGAACCAAAACAGTCAATCTGCAATTAATAACGTGACACAAAGAAAGGATATTAAAAAACAAAGGTATGCATGCACCTTTCTTTTTTATCTGGGGTAGGTTTTAGTGGTGTATGGGGAAATATGTATGATATTCCAGTGTATTAAATTATCACAAGTTCCATTGGTTTGCATTCTGTTTGATTTAGAGATAACGTAATTGGAGAGGAAAAATCCCATTAGGGTTGATTTCATTCAACGTAAAATATATATACAAGCTGTATAATAATTGCTCTACGGTCCTAGATACTTAAACTAATTACATGATAAGACACATAATTATACTAGATACAAATAGACCCATTATCTAACACTCCCCCTCAAGTTGGTGCAAAGATATCAATCAAGCCCAACTTGAACACAATAGGATGAAAACTCTTGCTACCTAGCCCTTTTGTGAATATATTAGCTAACTGATCTCCAAATCTCACAAACGGCATACATATCAAACCCTCGTTCAACTTTTCCTTGATGAAGTGTCGATCAATCTCTATGTGCTTCGTTCTGTCATGTTGAACGGGATTATGAGCAATGTTGATGGCAGCTTTATTGTCGCAATAGAGTTTCATCGGAACACTGTCAGCGAATCCCAAATCACGTAACAAAGTTTGGAGCCACAAGAGCTCGCAAACACCATGAGCCATAGGTCTATATTCAGCTTCTGCACTAGACCTGGCGACTACCGATTGCTTCTTACTTCGCTAGGTAATTAGATTACCCCCAAGAAAAGTGCAATAACCAGAAGTAGAGCGCCTATCATCCACAGAACCAGCCCAGTAGCATCAGTGAATGCCTCCAATCGCAAATGGCCATGATTAGAGAACAAAATTCCTTTTCCTGGAGCTGATTTCATATACCTTAGAATACGATAAACTTCATCTAGATGTGAAGTACGAGGATCATGCATAAACTGACTAACAACACCTACTGCATAAGTAACATCTGGTCGGGTGTGGGCCAAGTATATTAGTCGACCCACAAGTCGCTAATACCTCTCCTTATCAGTACGCTCCCCCACATCTCCACTAAGATGATGATTCGCCTCAATAGAGGAATCTATAGGTCTACAGCCCAACATACCTGTTTCTTCCAAAAGATCAAGTATATACTTGCGTTGGGAAATAAAGATACCTCGATCAGACCTCGCTACTTCCATTCCAAGGAAGTATCTCAATGATCCCAAGTCCTTAATCTCGAACTCTTGAGCTAGACGAGACTTAAGATTAGAATCTCACTCACATCATTGCATGTCATTATTATGTCATCAACATAAACAATAAGGACAGCAATCTTACCATTACTTTGCCGGGTGAACATCGTATGATCTGCATGGCTCTGCTTGTAACCAAAACTCAACATAGCCCTAGAAAACCTGCCAAACCAGGCTCTAGGGGACTGCTTCAGCCCATAAAGTGCCTTCTTCAATCTACACACTTTTCCCTTACTTGCAGGAGAAGAGAAACCCGGTGGAATATCCATATAAACTTCCTCCTCTAAATCACCATGGAGGAATGCATTTTTCACATCAAACTGTTGAAGAGGCCAATTCAAGTGGGCAGCACACGAGAGGAGAGCTCGCACAGCATTCATCTTCGCTACCAGAGCAAACGTCTCCTCATAGTCAATACCATAAGTTTGAGTAAAACCTCTGGCAACAAGCCTTGCCTTGTATCTCTCAACTGTACCATCAGCCTTTCACTTAATAGTGAACACCCACTTGCAGCCCACTAGCTTCTTCCCTTCTGGAAGTGACACTAGATCCCAGGTGCCATTCTTTTTCAAAGCTGTCATCTCTTCTACCATAGCTCCTTTCCACTTAGGTATCCTGAATGCATCCTGCCAATTCTGTGGAATAGATATAGAGGAAATAGAAGAGACAAAGGTATAGTACGAAGGAGACAAACGGTCATAAGAAACAAACTGTGAGATAGGATGTTGAGTACAAGATCTAACACTTTTTCGAATAGCAATAGGAAGATTGTCAGGATCCATAGGAGGAGGTTCAATAAGAGAAGAATCATTACCAGACGAGTCAGCTGAGGAATCTGAACTGGAGTGGGTGATTGTGATTGACAAGGTGGTAACGCACATGAAGACTTTCTATTTTTCCGTCTAGCATACCTCTGTAAGCTAGCTCCCTGCAATCGTGCAGGTAGTTGTTCCTCAATGTCACCACCAATATCATGTGTTTCCCTGTCAACACAGATATTGGTTCCTCTCTAGTGTTTTCCTTCTCCCCCTCACTATGATCATAGAACAATTGCTCCCCCTCACTATGATTATAAAAGGAAAACATCTCTTCCTTCTGCTGATGCTCCCCCTGAAGAGATGGTTTGGAGGGAGAATAAAAAACCTCAGTTTCCCAAAAAGTAACATCCATAGAGACAAACATCTTCCTAGAATAAGGGTCATAACACTTATAGCCTTTCTAGGTAGGAGAGTACCCAACAAAAATACACTTATGGGCTTTATGTCCCAGCTTGCCCCCAGAAGGTTTGGGGGCATGAACAAAACACACACAACCAAACACCCTAGGTGGAAGAGTCGTAACTCGACAACTGCTTGGCAGACACTCAATGGGTGTTTTAAAATTGAGGACACTGGATGGCATACGGTTGATAAGATACGTGACAGTTAAAATAGCTTCTTCCCATAAGTATTTGGGAACATTCATAGTGAACAAAAGGGATCGAGCGACCTCAGCAAGATGACGATTTTTGCGTTCAGCGACTCCATTTTGTTGTGGAGTGTCAGCGTAAGTCGTCTGAAAAATAATACCATTATCAGCTAGATATGTTCGAAAAATCTTATCAATATACTCAGTCCCATTATCACTCCGAAGAATTTTAATATGTGTATCAAACTGAGTGCTCACCATCTTATGAAAAGATTTGAAACAGGAAAATACTTCATTTTTTGACTGGAGTAAATACACCCATGTGGCACGAGAATAACAATCAATAAAAGTAACAAACCATCGATAGCCCTTTAAAGAAGTAATAGGAGAAGGACCCCAAACATCAGAATGGATAACCATAAATGGAGAATCACTTCGTTTATTAATAGGTGCATAAAAAGAGCGTTTATGTTTCTTAAACTCACAAGCTTCACAAAAAAACTGATCCCTAGGACAATGTTTAACTAAAGTAGGAAAAAGTTTCTCTAATATCCCAAAAGAGGGATGACCCAATCTACGGTGCCACCGATGTAACAAAGAAAGAGTGGAACTCATATCTGCATGCAGAGCTTGTCCACATGATAAAGATGGCTGAGATGGATGAGGTGCATGCTCCAGATAATAGATACCACCATGTGCTTTACCACTGCCAATCACCTTCCCCGTTTCCAGTTCCTGAAAGACACAGTGAGTAGGAAAAAATGTTACAAAATAGTTTGCAGAATGGGTAAAACTACTAACTGAAAGAAGGTTAGTGGCAAAGTTTGGAATATGGAGAGCTGAAGAGAGAGAGATAGAGAGAGAATAGCGAACGGAACCTTTCCCTGAAATAGCAGAGAATGACCCATCGGCAATTCGAACCTTATCCTTACCAGAATAAGTAGAATAGGAATAAAAAACAGAGGAACAACCTGTCATATGATCTGAAGCACCATAATCAATAATCCAAGGGATAGCGGAGGAGGCAGTAAATGCACTAGCTTGAATACCTGAATGAGCAAAATAGGATGCAGTAGGAGCTGCTGTGGAAGTAGGAGCTATAGTAGAGGAAGAATCAGCCCGAGCCATAAGACGCTTGAGAGCTTGCATATCCCCCTGAGAGAAACCACCAATAGAATTAGAAGGTGACTGAACTCCTGTACTGTTCCCAGAATCGGATAAGGCAGCAAACTTTGAAACATGTGCTTGGGCCTGAGAACGCCTGGAACCATGACCTCGACCTCCACGTCCACTGCCTCGCCCACGAGAAGGACGACCATGTAACTTCCAACAGAAATCCTTGGTATGTCCAGTGTTGTGGCAATGATCACACTGGAGTGACATACGGTCTATAGTCCCACTGCTAGTACCAGACTGAGACTTTCCATTGCCAGACCCAATCTGTCCCTGTGGAATAGCAACAAAGGCAGAACGATCAGAAGTAGGAGCTTGCAACATAGCACCCCTCCTGCTGAACAATGGCATAGGCCTCTCCCAAAGATGGAAATGGAACACGACCCAACACCTGCACTCTAATTGGATCATACTCCACATCAAGACCAGCAAGGAAGCCATACACACGCTCTTTCTCTATTCTTTTTAACCAAGCAGCAGCATCAACGGCCTAAAACCCTGATAATAATCAAATTCTTGCCAGGCCCCACTGAGATCAGCAAAGGAAACAGCAACAGATCGATTGTGTTGATCCATAGTACGAAGTCTCTTCCGCAACTCAAAACATTGTGCATCATTACCTTGTCGGGAATAGGTTTGGGCTGCAGTAGTCCAAATCTGATGTGGAGTATCAAGGAGCAGGAAAGTATGACAAATATCAGCTCTCATAGAATTAAACAACCAAGTCATGACTAACGATTTTTGAGATTTGAACTTCTTGAGTTCAACCGCCTCAACAGGTGGAGTAACAGGGCCCTCAATGAACTCTGACATTCCTTTGGCCTCAATAGCCAAAGTAAAAGTACGAGACCAAATTAAATAGTTGGTACCCTCCAACTTAATGTGGCAAATATCTAAAGAATAGTTATCCATAGTCCCTACACGACTCAACTCATTATTTGTACTAGCAGAAGCCTTTTTGTTTATCCTCCGACATTTCAACCAGAGTTAATGACAGATTAAAAACAGGTTGCTGGACTAACAGAAGACAAACAACCCTAACAAAGTCTCCAATCACTTCAAACAGTACGAAATACACTTGACCCAGTGCACAATACCTCACAGCAGGTGCCCAATACCGAAAATACGTTGACCCAGTCCAAATCGAGGACAAACAGAGGTCGCCGGAGGTCAGAAGTTGACCGATGACGGCTGGCGAGTGCAGAGAAGAGCCGGTGAGAGCAGATATTGGCTGAGTTAACCTCGTCGGCGACTGGCGAGTGCCCAGTGCCTGTCGGAGGTCATGGGCTGGGTAACGTCGTCCAAAAGAAACATGGGCCTATCGTTGCTCCAAACGAGATAGGCTGGATCGATTGGAGAAAAAAAAACTGGAGGTTGTACACACGACAGTTTAAACAGCTGAAAAGAGAGATCTAGTTCTGAACTGCCCTGGAACTTCGAACTACCAACTGGATAAGAGTCGCCGGGGGCTGATGAATCTCCGGCGAGGGTCATCGGAGGTTGGGTGTCGGTCACGAAAGGCCAACGAAGGTCAACGGTGGCTATAACCAACTGGGTCTTCAACTCCGGCGTCGGAAAGGTCTGTCGATGACTGAAACAAATCAACAGAGATGGGAGACGCTAGTGGGAGGCACAGCCGTGGGTGATCGACCAAACAAGAAGCCCTAGGTATCATGGTGCTTTGATACCATGTTTGATTTAGAGATAACGTAATTGGAGAGGAAAAATCCCATTAGGGTTGATTTCATTCAACGTAAAATATATATACAAGCTGTATAATAATTGCTCTACGGTCCTAGATACTTAAACTAATTACATGATAAGACACATAATTATACTAGATACAAATAGACCCATTATCTAACACATTCCATTCTGCTTCAGAGTGAACGTATGGGGGTTGTACCATATAAGACATTTATATCTATAGTATCCTATATACTATTACTACCACAAAAGCTAAGGAAAGGAAAAAAAATTAGGGCATTTTTTATTTTTGAGTGTAGCCATTACGAATGAGGTGCAATTTAAAATCTCTGTTATGTATCAATCTTGAAGAACTAGGAAGCAGCGTAATTTTCACCTGAAGATCTTTTTAGTTCTCTTTGTTAGGCAACATTATTATTTTTTTGATCTGCTGTTAGGCAAACATTATCTGTATATGCTGTTTCAGAAATGGGTTATGGGTGGATATAGAGATGTTAGCAGTGGTCAGTTGCTCCATCTTCCCAATTGTTCTGAACGCTTATACTTTTAAGTCCTATCCTATGTTACTTGGATTTATAACCATGTCAAGAGATGTTGAGAAAGGGTTTGAGAAGTCTCCAATATTTCTAGTTGGATTTGTGGCCAATGCGGCCATGTATAAAAACTCAAGTTCACTATTTAACTGACGACTTCTGTTTTGCAAAATGTCCTTGAGAGGACCCTCTATGTTAGTATGTAAATTCTAACTTATTTTATGTATAAAAAAATGGAAAGATTTTTATTTTATGAATAAATTTCTCTATGGTAGTATGTAAATGCTAACTTCTTGAAGAAGAAAAGAAGTATTTAAAAGAATATGATATCTACCTTTGTCGTGGTCTAACACATGGACATATAACGGAATTCAACAACGGTTCATATACAGTGAGCCTGTGACATAGATTCTATCACTGATTCTTCTACTGAATGGATGGAGTTAAAATTTGTGAGCTCAGTAGATGAATTATTCCTGAAATGCAAGAAATGATGATATCTTTGACACTACTCTGCTTCTTTACTTGTTAACTATAATTATGAGGCACATGTGGATAAATTGTGAATCTGATGTGTTTCATTTGGCACAATGCATGGGGTTTACTTTAATTGAACCTATGATGAACTAACACTTCCCAGAAGGTGAGCCTGTTTGTGTCAGCCACTTAGTTGCATGAAGCGGGAGTGGAAGCGGGGGAATACTGAAGCTCCCAAGGTTGGGAGCGTGTACATATATTATGAAAATAATGTAGCATGAGAATTCACTTTGAAAGTACAATCATTATAGGAAGTAAAAATATGGGCCAAGTCCTCCATAAGTGTAAGAAATGGGCTAGTGTTACAGTATATGGTTTTCTTTTCAAGATATCATGACTTGGGCTAGATATATGAGTTCATCAAAGACCAATTAATAAAGCCGAGTGATAAATCCCTGTTTTTCTGTGCAAAGATCATTCAAAAGCTCCCATCTTCGTAAGGAGCGAGCTCCCATCTCGATGGGAGCGGGCTCCCGTCAAGCTCCTTAGTTGGGATTGCAAAAGAGGCTCCTAAGTTGGGTGCGGCACCACTTTAGGAGCTCCCTGCAACTAAGGTCAGCCATGAAAAAACGGCAAGTTTAAAATTGATACTATTGACCTAATTGTAATGTACAAAAGATAATATATTCATCTGTCTTCTTCTTTAGATTTCCAAATATTCCAAGTTCTAAATTTCAAACTTTCATTTGCTTATGGAAGAACGTTTCTAGAATAGGCTTGTAACTTCTATGTACACATTTTTTCTAGTATGCAATATGTGAATGAGTCCTTACTATTTTGAAATTGGAATATAAGAATGTACTTTTAACATGAATTCAGTGACTATTCTTATTTATGCATATGTAGTAGGTGGTTGTTTTTGTACTTCTCTCGATGGTATTATGTTTGGATTGTTTGTTAAAATGCTGTGTCGGGTTTCCATGATGTGTCTTACGTTTCCTGTATCTGTATCTGTGATTTGTTGATTCAAACTAGGATATATTTGGTTTCTATTTGACTCCACAGTATTTTTTCAAGTGAGGACATTGATATTTGAGTGTCATGTTTATTGTATAAGCTTGTTTTATGTTATCGCTGTCTGCATTTGTTTTTTTTTCCATTCGGGCGAGTCTGTATCTGATGCCTCCTTTCTTAATAGGAGATGACTGATCTACACAGTGTTAAGTCCACTTGCTTGTAGCCTGGTTGTTGTTGATCAATATAGTTGTTCTTTTTCCCTTTTTTTCTTCTTCTAGAGATGATGGGATTTTCAAAAGGAATTGAAGATGCAAAAAAGCCTGTGTTATATGACCATCGACCTTATCAATTGAACGAGGACGATTATTTACGAGTTTGCCAGATTCCACATAAAAAGGTTTGACAAGTTTGTTGTTTATATCATATCTGAGTTCTTAGGTTTCTGTGATTATTTATCTACTATTGTAGGGAGCAAATTTTAGGGACCTCCCTGGTGTGGTAGTTGGACCAGACAATGTGGTACTTCGAGATCCAAAAAAGGAGCAAATGATGTTACCATCAGGAAAGCCAATGGTAAGCAGTTTGTTGCTTTCATTCAGAAAGAGTATCATTTCCCTCAAGTGTCTCATACATCCAATAGTAAAAGTGATCTCTCTCTCTCTCTCATGCATGTACCATTTTTTGTTACTTGTCTTTTTTCATTATTATTTGAAAAGGTACTCTTGACACTCGAGTTTGATTTGCTACCACGATTAATTCCAATGTGAAAGAACCTAAACTATCTAAGGCTTACCAGCAACTAAGACAATTCTACTTTAACATTCAACCAAGCTCCATTCTAATCAATTCTGAATTGTAGGAACAAACAATTGAAAAAAATTTACAGATGGGGGAAAAATCATGGGAGAGAATAAGCACTATATCAATGAGTAGTTAGGAACTTAGGAGAGATCTTCCTGCCCGTCAGTCCACATCCTAGGGATCTAAGTCTCTAGTGAGTCCACCTACACCACTCCTTTTGCTGGAGTCGTCAATAATCCAATCACCACGGGTTCTTCTTCTTCTTTTTTTTTTTTTTGATAAGTAATAAATTATATTAGAAACAACACATTAAGGGAATGCCGCCCGTATACAAATCCAACCACTCTGGGTTCACCTAGCCTCCAATCTTTTGTTTGTCAAAGGATTTCTCCTTTGAGTTCCTTTGATTCTCAACTGAATGTTTTCCCGAAGATGATGTAATCCTCAATCAAAACTCATGGAGATTCCTCAATGAATTCAAAGATCATAGATCTAAGCTAGCCAGCTAGGTCTCCATGTACCATAGGCATTAGGTACTACTGTACTACTTGCTGCTCTACCAGTAATTCAAATTCAAAAAGTAAAAACAGAACCTCCAGATTGTGAATGAATGATGCATCAGGTTCTTTGAAAACAGATTGAGAAACAAAAATCACAGTAAATAAGAGTGTAGGAAATAGCCTGTGAGACTCGAAGAGGTACGACGTTAGTTTGATTCGGCCCAGAATGCTGACGGCGGTCTGATTCGCAATTCACAGTTGTAGCAGATGAGTGCCAAGTATGTTTTGGATGCCCAGAATTATATGGAAAATACTAGCAGTACGCGTAAACGGGAGAGAAAGGAAAAGCGATAGAAAGCAAGAGACAGGTAGTGAAAGAGACCAGAATCAACAAGTGTGTCGTAAACCACAGGAGTCCTGTTTCTATAGAACTCTTGGTCTCCCTTTAGAATGGACATGTCTTTTCAGATTTAAAGACCAATATCTTGTGTTATTAAAGGCTGCAATTTTTAAGTTAGCCAAGCACTTCTTGGCTTAAATTTTTAACCGCCATAAATTTGTGTTCAACTAGTGACAGTTCTGTGGCTTCTAGAAACTAGGCTTAGATTTCTGCAGCTCTGGTGTATAATACGGCTCTCAGCTTAGGTCAGGTATGAAGAACAAATCTTTACAGAAGTCCTGTCCTGATCAATATGCTCGAGCGAGACCAAAGTCGCTTGAGCTACTTTTAAGGCAACTGAAACTGAGCAATCTGCTGAGAGCCAGGATCGACATTTATTTTTGAAGCAAAACCAGTTCTCTCAAGTGAGTTCAAACTCGCTAGAGTGACTTCAGAAACCTGACTATGACCACAAAAGCCTGAGAGGTCCGACTGACCATTCAATGCGGCGAAATGGTTTTCGCTCAAGCGACTTGCAACATGCTCAATCCTGGAGCACACCTCCAAAGACTCCAAACATGTCCTATTTTGTTGTTATTTTCTTTTATGAAAGGGCTTTCTGAAGTAGATTGTAGTAACTTTTCCACACTTACGACAATATAAGAGAAAAACAGTTTTGTGTGGATATATTGACCTAACAATAATCAGAATTGTCCTCTGTTTATTTATAGGTTCCAGATTACGTCTTCACTTTTGAACAAGGGAAATCAAGAAGGTTTGTTATTTCTTTTAGCTTTTTTATTATCTATTCTTGTGCTCAAACTAAAAGAACTTAAAATTATATGTGCAGACCATTTGCAAGATTATGGTGGGATGAGACGGTGCCAACCGTTGTTACTTTTCCTAGTCTTCACAATTCGGTACTTGCTAGTGTTTTTATTAGTCTTCACAATTCAGTACTTCCTTGCTAGTGTTTTTAGGCTTTACAATTCACCTACTTGCAAGGATATCAGTCTATGATTTTTGTTTAGGCAGCATTACATCCAGAGCAGGACCGACCTTTAACAATACGGGAATATGCCAGGCTGCAAGGCTTCCCTGATTTCTATAGGTTCTGTGGGACGACTAAAGGAAGGTACGGGTCTTTTATCATCCATGAGAAATTTGGTTAATATGTTTACATTTGTTGATTCTGTGAACTATTTTTGATTGGCTCTTTTTTAGCATAAATAAACACCAACTATATGACACTCTGATACATTTCCAAGATAATACATTAAGAATTACGGCGGGGCAGCCGATTAAAAAAACAAGAATTACGTCGGTGCAGAATAAAAGAAGTCAACTTAAACAAGAATATAGTTCATATAGCGTACATGTGGACACCTCCTCGGAGAGGCATCGCCACACCGTGATCGGCTTGATGTTTGATTATGGCGATGTGTCCGATGTGTCATGGCACCCGTTGCGGCGTACCTTTAATTGAAAGTGCCCGTTGCAGCGCACTTGTAAAACTGAGAGTTGCCACTTGGTTTTTAGGAACCAAGAAACCGGACAGGGATTCTAGAATCAGATGCCAAAAGTATGGTGAGGGGAAGGTGTTAGGCACCCCTCTCCGCCCAGCCACAAAGGCTGGCCCATACTTGTTCAACATGAAACATTTCGTTGTTTTATTTGATTCTGCACACAAACCATTTATTAAGCCTTTGAACAATTAATTCAGTTATCAAAACAGTAAATTAACCACACAAGATAGATGAGGGAGACCCATGCAGAGCAAACAATAGTATACATCAGGAAATAAAACTGTCCCAGCAAACGATCTGTCGGCCCAGAATAGATTTGTCGGCTAGTAGATCGCACTCGTTTAGTGTATCGGCCGGCACATCGAAGTGCTGGCCAGTGTTCTTCCTTGTGCCATAACATAAAATTTAGGAATGAAGAAACAAGATTAGAATAACAACGTGACAAAAATTAAACAAACCGAAGGCCTTGTAGCCTTCCCACCTTGATCCTTCCGAGATTGGATTGCTCGGATTGAGGTCAATTGCAGTGATTGACTCACGAAATCCTAAGAACTAAGTGGGTTTTTTGGGGTTTGATCTCTGGGATGTGGTTGCTCACGGGGAGTTGGGGATTTTGTTGTGGATGTATGAGGGGAGAATTTGGCAGAGTTGGGAGGTGGAATGTGAGTTATGTAATTTCGGAACCCGAAGGCCCCTATATATAGAGAGACTAGGAGATAATTAACACGAATTAAATTAATTCAGTTAATAGGAATAATTGAAGGCTTAAAACTCTATTTCGAAGAGTCCAATTCGTGTCCACCAAGCTGGCCGATCGGTGGGAGGACTTCAGGCTCGGATCAAACACGATGCTGTGTTTCCAGAAGTTCGGGCAAATCGAATTGGCAGCCGAGATATGGATCTCCCTGGGAGATTTGGGCTGAAAGATTCCTCTGGGGAATAAACGAAGTGGCGGGAGCCACATCCATCTGCCGGCCAGTAGATCGATTTACCTTGGAAACTGGGTTTTGGGCTGTTTGGGCTTTTTAGCTCTGGATTGGGCTCTCTAAGGGGCTACAAAGACTCACAAAGTTCCTCGCGCCTATGTGAAATCAACCACAACAATTAGCTGCTCTTAGTTTTGTAGAGTATAAGTTCAAGTAATTAGGATATAAGTTCAAAACACCACTCTAATCACACAAATGTGGTATTTCACTATTTTGCCTCATTGGGTTTCACCTTCTCATAAGTTGCACAGACATTTCTAAGAATGTGGTGTGTTGTGCGCATGCATTGGATGCCCGACATACGTTTGTCCAAATTTATCTTCATATTTTTTAGGACTGGATAATCTTTGGGCATTTGGGGGCCACACAATTCTATGACTGATGTATGCAATTACGATGTAGATGTAGGGGCAGAGCCACGATTTATTGGCAGTGAGAGTATGATCTGTAATGACAAAAGGCAAGAATTGAAATTTCCAGGTCTTTGGGGGAATGGTCTAATATTTGTCAGTTCATTTATAAGACAGCTTGCCACCACTTACCTTGCCCTTGAATGATATGTTGGAAGTTAGAGAATATAGTCTTCTGATTGTTATGTTGCATTTCAATTATCACTGGAACTTGCTAGGTGTATATGACATATCCATTATAGGCGTTTAACCTGTCGATGTGTTTAGGTCACGTCGTGTGTTTGTCCGTGTCCGTGCTACTTAGACTTAGCAAACATGATGTAGCAAGCTTTGCAACTGCTAGTTCTCTTTGCTTTTTTGCAGGTACCGTCAAGTTGGAAATGCCGTGGCTGTTCCCGTTGCACGAGCCTTAGGCTATGCCATGGGAATGGCCTCCCAAAAGCTAGGTGGAAACGAACCCCTCATGACCCTACCACCCAAGTTTGCGTTCCAACGATTCCCAACTGAAGAAATTCTTTCAATGCGACCACAATGAGACTAATTCTTCTATGCAATTCTTTGACATAATGCGGTAGTGATAACGTCAAAGCTGTCATGGTGTTGAACCGTGTTTCCTCTTCTCCAATTTGGTAGCTGCTCGCATAAAGGTCTCCTAGCTTGGAACCCTTTAGTGAGTCATTGTTCATTGCTGATTATGTAAACTTTCTGTACTCTGATTAGAATGTTTAGACAGCATAATTTAGATATTTTTTCCCAGTCTGCTGATAATGCTAAATGCGGCTCTGGTTGGTGAAGATTATGGTAGAGGGATCAACCAGGTTGAGAAGGTTGAAAAACCTAGCTAAATCACTGGTAAAGTACACTGGTTTTAGATCTGTATGCTCACTTTCTTGTCTTCTGTTTTCAGCTAATCCAAATAAAATTCTGGATCCTCTATTTATTATTCGGCATAACATTCTGTGTCTCCTATGTTTTTTACTTCGTATTTGTGCATTTGTTTGATCTTCTAACATTTATTCGGGGCAGTTATGAAGTAGTATCTTACTGTGCAAAATGATTGCGTTTTGTTAACTGAAAAAGATGGTCAGATTACTACGTAATGATATATGCTAATCTTATTTTTGCCAATATTGTTTTTTGCCAATATTGTATATACATCAGTGGGGGTTAGCGAGGAATTAGTAGGTTAACAATCAAAGGGGGTTTGACGTCTTTCCATAGACTCGAACCCTAGACCTCCCCTTACAAGCGGAGCCGGCTCCCATCCAGTTTGGGGTCCAGTTTCGGCCATTTGTGGGCCCTTCCCGGGCTCATAACAATGATAAGAATCGTTCATTTTTTAGAGCTCGCCGAGAACATGGACCAAGTCGAAAATCATGTATCATGTTGATTGATATTGTTTGATATGATTCTGAAATGCATTAAGATTTAGAAAATTGTGTCAAATGGAATGCAATCTAGTGTTGCATTCCTTTTTTTTTTTTTTGCAATCCTAATGCGTTTCGAAATTATATCAACCGGTGTCTGATCAACGTAATTTTCGACGTGGTTGCTATTCTCGGTGAGTTCTAAAAAGTGAACGATTTCGTTCATTATTGTAGGACTGGGAAAGGCCTACAAATGGCTGAAACTGGACCAAACTGAATGAGAGCCGACTTCCTCTGAAGGTAAAGGGTATAAACAGATGAGCTAAGAGCCACGATGTAATAGTAATACAAACCAATTTGGATTTGAAATTTCACAATCATGTCAAGTTTTCATGATAGAACTTATCAATTGCTTTATCATAAAGGATAGAAATGTGAAAGCGTTGTATGGATTTTGGAGGCAAAAGATAGAATAAAGCAGAAAATAAAGTTTTTGCCTTTTTTTAAATTATTTTTTTAAAGTTTATGTATTTGCAAAATTCCATCATGTGTATTGTCACAAACTGGAAGGATGGCATGTGTACACATTTTAATTAGATTGTTGTGGATAGTGGGATAACGGTTTTGAGGAGATGATTTTTAATTGGTTATTCTTCTGTCCCCCCACGGTTAATTCAATTTCACTTTAAATATAAATTGAACTTATTCTTTTGAACAATTGCGAGACCACTTTAAATATAATTGGAGTTTTTTTTTTGATTATTTTGGTTTTCATGAGTATAACTTAAAATTTTTATATAATATTTTACCATGCAAAACTAACAAAGGCAAACGATTTTGAATAAAAACAAAAAATAATTCAAAAGAATTATTAAGCCAAAACACTCCTTAGTAGAAACATATTTTGTCTTACAAGCATTGGACGGCGTCTTACCAACCATTCTTCTTAAGACAAATACAATACATTTAAGAAGATAAAAATAAGACATATCGTGATATTTGTTAAAGCATCCAATTCCAAAACCAATTGGCAAGGAATGGAGAGACCGTCCAGGCTCATATACTAGTTTGAGATGAGATAATTAACCAATGTGGGACAAACTCAAACAATATCGATAAAAAATACTAACACACATTAATATCCATAAAAATAATCCGCTCAAATGATACAATAAGATTCTGCTAAATTTTTATTTAATTTGCGTCACAAGAGAAGAGAATCACACGAGTGATTAGAGCATCTTAGTTTGCCGAACAATACATTAGCTACAAAATCATCAGTGAAAACTAAAGAGAGCTATCCAATTCCAAGCCAAGGACTAGGAGAGTAGGACCAAACAAAACAATCCTCTTTCGGCCCAGCCTGGCCTTTTCCCCCATTTGTTCTTTGTATTTTGTCAAGAGAATATTCTTCCGTCACCTCCCAACCGCCCCCCTCCCTCCCTCCCTCGCCCAGACGTCCCAAACGCGTTCTCTCTCTCTCTCTCTCTCTCTCTTCCAAATCAAATCTGGTTGGACCACTCTCTCTCTCTCTCTCTCTCTCTCTTGTTCGTAATCGACACACACCCCCTCTCTACCATGTGAGTGCACGAATATTCCATTCCCTTAATTACGGGCGAATATTCCACGCTGGCACCCACGTGTCACATCATCCCCCCCTCCCCCCTTCCTTCCAATTGGCACCCCTTTCCTCTCCCCAAAGTCCATGGTAAATGAAATTCCGACGTACCCAATAAAAAAAAAAAAAAGTCCATGGTAAATATTGTCCCTCCGGTCGCACTCTCGATCTTAGTTTTATGTTTACGCTCTTATTCTTTGCTCTTGCAAATTTTAGTTGAGTTAAGAATATTTTCCGAAGACGTTTTGTTCACTCAAATTACCGTTCATATAACTCGTAATAGTATATGGCTCAAGTATAAACACCTCACCTTTTATTACGTTGGGTTTTTCTACGGGAAATAAAGTTAGTCAAGCGATTTTCCTTATTTTCTTGTGTTGCTTATTTATATTATTTGAAATTAGGGGCGAGACTATAACAAATCAGCATGTTGACCTGTAAAGCATATCGATTGATGAGAGCTTGACGTGATTATTGACATAATTAATATTCTCGACGAACTCTATTCCTGATTATTGACATCACTAATATTCTTGACGAACACTACAAAATAAATTCTCATAAGAAATTCCATCTCATTATCGCACCGCGCCGGCTAAAAATCCGCAAAATATCCCAACAATACTATTTTCAAGGACAAGAGAGGATTCTTACCTAAATATAAATAAGCAAACAGCACCATCTTTTTTTTTCTTTTTCCCCACTCAGAAGAACCACCATCAGTCAAAGCCATAAGCAGCAAATAAATAACAGTACCCACCACCCAAAACACTCTTTAGTAGAAACATGTTTTGTCTTACAAGCATTGGACGGCGTCTAACCAACCATTCTTCTCAATACAAATACAATACATTTAAGAAGATAAAAATAAGACATATCGTGATATCTGTTAAAGCATTCAACTCCAAAACTAATTGGCAAGGAGTGGAGAGGCCGTCCAGACTCATATACTAATTTGAGAGGAGATAATTAACCAATGTGGGACAAACTCCAATAATATCGATAGAAAATACTAACACACATTAATATCTCCATAAAAATAATCCGCTGAAATGATACAATAAGATTCTGCTAAATTTTTAATTAATTTGCGTCACAAGAGAAGAGAATCACACGAGTGATTAGAGCATGTACACCAGTTGTGAGCAAAAATGCCTGTGAACAGTACCAAATATTTACTTTACCTATTCATATGCTCCTCCCACACTACAGCAGCCTTCCTACTTTACCTATCCACACTGCACACAACTGCTGCCAACCTAGTCACGGGAAGAGAGAGAGAGAGAGAGGAGGAGAGAGAAACAATAGTATTTTAGTTTTACCTGTGCTACAGTACCTCTCCAAAAATACCGAGCAAAAATTCCAAATGTATTTTACCTTGCTCTTTACCTATTCTGCTGTACCATCCTTTTCTCACTTTGCATAGCTAAAGTACCTAAGATTGAGTGTTTTGCTAGCCTTGTGTACATGCTCTTAGAGCATCTTAGATTGCCGAACAATACATTAGCTACAAAATCATCAGTGAAAACTAAAGAGAGCAGCTATCCAATTCCAAGCCAAGGACTAGGAGAGTAGGACCAAACAAAACAATCCTCTTTCGGCCCAGCCTGGCCTTTTCCCCCATTTGTTCTTTGTATTTTGTCAAGAGAATATTCTTCCGTCACCTCCCAACCGCCCCCCCTCCCTCCCTCGCCCAGACGTCCCAAACGCGTTCTCTCTCTCTCTCTCTCCTCTTCCAAATCAAATCTGGTTGGACCACTCTCTCTCTCTCTCTCTCTCTCTCTCTCTCTCTCTTGTTCGTAATCGACACACACCCCCTCTCTACCATGTGAGTGCACGAATATTCCATTCCCTTAATTACGGGCGAATATTCCACGCTGGCACCCACGTGTCACATCATCCCCCCTCCCCCCTTCCTTCCAATTGGCACCCCTTTCCTCTCCCCAAAGTCCATGGTAAATGAAATTCCGACGTACCCAATAAAAAAAAAAAAAAGTCCATGGTAAATATTGTCCCTCCGGTCGCAATCTCGATCTTAGTTTTATGTTTACGCTCTTATTCTTCGCTCTTGCAAATTTTAGTTGAGTTAAGAATATTTTTCGAAGACGTTATGTTCACTCAAATTACGGTTCATACAACTCGTAATACGTGGCTCAAGTATAAACACCTCACCTTTTATTACGTTAGGTTTTTCTACCGGAAATAAAGTTAGTCAAGCGATTTTCCTTATTTTCTTGTGTTGCTTATTTATTATTTGAAATTAGGGGCAAGACTATAACAAATCAGCATGTTGACCTGTAAAGCATATCGATTGATGAGAGCTTGACGTGATTATTGACATAATTAATATTCTCGACGAACTCTATTCCTGATTATTGACATCACTAATATTCTTGACGAACACTACAAAATAAATTCTCATAAGAAATTCCATCTCATTATCGCACCGCGCCGGCTAAAAATCCGCAAAATATCCCAACAATACTATTTTCAAGGACAAGAGAGGATTCTTACCTAAATATAAATAAGCAAACAGCACCATCTTTTTTTTTCTTTTTCCCCACTCAGAAGAACCACCATCAGTCAAAGCCATAAGCAGCAAATAAATAACAGTACCCACCACCCAAACGACCCCTTAATTGATCAAAAAAAAAATCAAACGTTCCCTAAATTGAGCATAAATCAAAGGGTCCAAAAGAAAACCAAGCGTTCACATGAACTGTACCCCATCAGTTTTGCATACTAGTAGTTTTTATTTAATTATTGTCACTGGAGTACTAATTTTTTATTTATTTAATGAAGCATAGTTTTAATTATTTTTAAAATTTCCGACTATCATGTTGCTTGAGATTCGTCGCCGATCTTTTCTCTGCTTGTCCTTTTCCACGCAACAAATCTATACCCAGTACTACCCACACATCCATACACATTAAAAAAAAATGCCCTGTCGTGAATGTACATGTTGAGTTGAAAACTGAGACATGATAGAGGTTTTCGGACCAATTTACGTGCACCTTGACATCGTCTATTAGTGCGGACTCGACTTGAGGCTGGAGCCAATGCTCCGTATGGACTGGCCTCAACGGAGTTGATAGCGTTTGTCAAGTTTCGAATCTGAAACCTTAGACGGGAGCAAATCAATAAGTCGCAGGCTCTGACCACCAGGCCAACCGGTTGGGATTAAAAGACAGTTGCTTTTGAGCCTTTGAGAAGCTCTCTGCCCTTTTCTTCCCCTGCCCTGTTCTTCTTCATATGTACTTTTCGCAATTGGATTCTCTCTCTCTCTCTCTCTCTCTCTCTCTCCGGGTGTTTAGATTGGTTTCTCAGGCATCAAGAGAAATCAATTCGCTATCCACACCTTTTTCAACTGTGTGTGTGTCTGTGTGTGCTTTTTTCCTTCTTGGATAAAATTCTGTTACTTTTGAATTCAACCCATTAGGAAACAACCATATCCTTCCCCCATTTCTCATACAGGGTGGCAGCTTCTTACATACTCTCTCTCTCTCTCTCTCTGTTGTTGAAGCTTTTTTTTCACTGCTTTGGCTTTTGGGGGGAATTCATTCTCCCTTGATTTCGTCTCTTTGTGGAAAGAAAAAGGGAAAAAGGCAGGGGCTGATAATTGTATACATATATATATATATATATATGCGTGTGTAGTATAGGCGGAGCGATTGAGAGGGAGAATTTCAGGATTTTAATTTGTGGATTAATGGAGAGAGGGTACTTAGGAGGAGGGAGTAGTGAATATCATCCATATGAGAGCAGTGGCGGGGTGGTGATGTCCAGAGATCCCAAGCCCAGGCTGAGGTGGACGGCCGATCTTCACGACCGGTTTGTCGACGCCGTCACCAAGTTGGGTGGCCCTGAAAGTCAGTCTCTCTCTCTCTCTCTCACACACACACACACACTGTGATTGATTCCTTCCATTACATTTTGTTGGCTATTCTAAGTATTTTAATAGTGAAATCTTTGGTAAAAAAATATTAGAATTCCATTTTCTATTATGCGTAAAGTGTTGAGGAAATGACTTCTCTGCAGCTGCAGTTTGGGTTTGGACTGCAGAAATCAGTCGATGTAATCTCGGAAAAATGTTTTTGATGGCTCGGATATGTTAAGCTGCGTTTTCGCTAAATGAAATGGACTAAAGCACATATTTTCATGGATTTTTCATTCTTCTCACCTACATAAACCAAAATACCATTTAGCGGAAGCAACTTGACTATTGTTATTAGCCTGTAGTCCATGTAGTTTAGCGGAAACGCACCCAAAGATTCTTTAACAAAATTGGCGCGGCACCTTCACATTTAGGCTGCAGAAAAGCGGGATCCTGATGTAAAGCAGTAGTTTTTCAAGATGGATGAGATCATGTTTTCCGGTGAAGGTGTCGTTCAATATTGTTGACAAGGGACATAAATGATAAATCCAATCAAAAGATTACTAGTTTTAATGATAATGGATGAGGTTGCTGGGGATGTTGTAAATTTGGCACAAATCAAATAATCCTTGACTGATCCACGTTAGAAATTTGTTTGTTTGTTTTTTCGGTAATGACCACTCACACAGTGAATTGAATGTGTTAAAAAAAAAAAAAAAAAACCATTCACACAGTATGTTTGCTACTATCATTTAGCAGCTTTGGGGGGGGGGGGGGGGGGGGGGGGGGGGGGGGGTGGGTGGGTTGGCAAATTGTGAAATCAAGAGCATTTGTTTTGAATTTTGTTCTCCTCCTTGGTTTTATCTTGAACTCTCATTGAATTTAACAATCCAGATTTTCGGTTCCCTGTTACACTGATTTCATGCCATTGCCACCGATATTCTACAATTGCTCCAAATAAGGGGCGGAACTAGGATCTTTACTCGGGAGCCAAAATTTGAGATTAACTTACACCGATGAAAATGCACTCATCGTTAGCGTAGTATCATTTTGTCTTTTCCATAAAGTAACTGAAATACCCATGTACTTTTTGGGTATATGGTAAGTAAGAAACTATAAGAAGATTTCATCTATGTAGGAAAAATTGCCTTAGTCTTAAGAGTACCAAGCTAAATTTCCATCAATTTTTGAGATTAAAATTTTCTTAGTCAAATGGAGTAGTAAATACTTGAATTTGTAAGGGATACAATTACAATTTTGTAAAATTGGGGGGAGGCGTGCTACTGCCAGCCTAAGCTCAATGACTAAATATGTTATAAATTTCATCCAATATTAATGGGCATTTAAAACAGGATCTTCCTTTTCGGTTGTTTTCTTAGTTTTTATTGGAACTATTTGTCCACACATTTTAACAGGAATTGTAGGGTTAGCTGATTTATAGCGGCATCCAATTATTTGCAACTAGTCGCACACTACTCATTTTTTTATAACTCAAGGTATCTGGTTCAGCTTAGCGCACCTCTTGACACTGCTTAGTGCTTCAATGTTCACTATACCTTTTGTCCCTTGGGTCAACTGATTCAAAAAGCTGTTAGCTAGAACATTGTTGAACAAGACAACTGCACTGATAGAATATGGAAATTTGAATTGATTCTTGTCCTCGGTTCTTACTCTTCCGATAGATTTGGAAGAAATTTGAATTGCATAACTTCTTTGAAATACTGAAACTCTGGCCTCATTTTTTTAGCTTTTCTTTTATATTGGCTGGTGGGTCCGGGAATAGGGGAGCAATTGGGTACTCTATGCGTAATTACTTAATTGTCTTCTTAGATATATGCCAAATTTAGAATCCTCAAAGTGATGAGCAGTCCTGTGATTTTATTTGCAAAATTTGTAGCATTGATATTGGTAATGAACTGTGTTGCCTTTTGGAATTGACCAGAGTGAAACTAATATGTTGTGGCATGCTGTGACTGTCAACCCAGCTAATGCATAATACACAAATAGTTTGCTAAATCTAGGTTTTATGTTGTATCTGGGGAGGTAGATTATGGATTCGAAAGTCGTAATCTCACTCTTTCGAAAGTAGGTTGGTTAATTTCCTTGGCTTGTTTGTGTTTATGGCCATTACAACTATAGTCTGCGTACGACATAAATTCAAAGAGAGGGGTTTCAATTTGCAGAAGCGACTCCAAAGTCGGTGCTGAGATTAATGGGTTTAAAGGGCTTGACGCTGTACCATTTGAAGAGCCATTTACAGGTCTGCTTTTGATTTCTATGTATTGCAATCCTTCAGCTTTATGCCTGCTGCTGCCGATCTAACATTGCTCAAAACGTCTTGTGTGTAGAAGTATAGACTTGGACAGCAGGCCAAGAAACAAAACACCGCAGAACAAAACAACGAGAACTATGGTGAGTACATTATTACTGACGATGAATGCTAGAGACTCCCACCACAAAGACTGCTCAATCTCGTTACCCTTAACTTTTATCTCACGATGCAACCTGAACCTCAATTAAGATCTCTAAAGATGAATGAAATGATTTGCCAATAGTGGATCTCTTTGACTACGTGATTTCTTATTTTGTTTCTTGATTTTGAATAGTGAATATAGTATATAATTTTGGTCGATATTAAGCATTTGGAAGGGTTAATTTTAATTTTCCACTTGCCTTGCTAATTGCTATAGTATCTCCTTTTTTCTTTTATTTTCTCTAAGTCATCATCATCTTCTGTTTTAGCTTTCTCATTGTTTTCTTATCATTGAATATGTTTGATATGTCCAGGTGGTTCCTATTTAGATTACCAGGTGCATTCCTCTGGTGCAACTACCAATTCATCAGGAGTTAACAGTGAACAAGGGTATTTTCCTACCAAACTCCAACTTCCACTACTCGTTTTGTAGTTTTGTTTCTTCAAAATCAAGCAGTTTATTTGGAGCCCTTAGTTAATCATAGCTTGAGAAGTTTTGGTTTTTACACTAAATCAATTCTTACCTTCCCTGTGTTCTATTTTCAACAGAGAAATGCCAATTGCAGAGGCATTGAGGTGTCAGATTGAAGTCCAGAAAAGACTACAAGATCAGCTTGAGGTATATATCTATGATTTGATAGTTCTATGGTTCTACTTGGAGTATTCCTTAAGATTCTATGCCTCTTCTCCGTAGTAGGTAACAAAGTTTTGCAAGTTCATATGATGCACTTCGGCCATTGTTTTAGGCTTCGTTTGTTGGCAAGTAAAATATGTTCCCCAGAATGATTCCCCAAGTTTTTGTTGTTTGGTTGCCTTTAACCAGTGAAATCTGAAGAACTAAAATTACTTACATCAGATTGATGGAATACGACTTCCAATTTCTTTTCTGTAAGTAATTTTACAACCGTGTTGATGTGCTACTGCCCGCCCTCAGGAATACATTTGGGATGCATATTTGAGGCTTTAGGACTATTTTCTAATGCTATTACTGAGATATTCTTTTGATAAATGTGGTAGGCCAATCATGGGTACCTGCAATAGCAATATTTAAAAGTTGCAACCAAGCACCAACAAATGAAATATCACACAAATAATTTCACAAGAAAAGAGCAACTCGCACATAGGTTATTTTTGAGGTAAATACTTGAAATAGAAACAAACTGAGCCTAATTTTTTTTTCGATACATGGAATAGGTACAAAAGAAGTTGCAGATGAGAATAGAGGCACAAGGGAAGTACTTGCAAGCAATACTAGATAAAGCCCAAAAGAGCCTTACACTTGACATGAACTGCTCCGGGAGTCTTGAAGCCACTCGAGCTCAACTTAATAACTTCAATTTGGCTCTGTCAAATCTCATGGAGAACATGAACGGGGAGACAACAAATGAAAACATAGTTGAGAAGAGAATAACAATGAATGACATTCACAGGAAAACAAACGGGTCTCTTTTCTCGGGAGAGGAACTGGAAAAGAAAGACATCAAGCTCAAGGTCGAAGGCGGTTGCATAAGTTTTGATTTGAATACCAGAGGAAGCTATGACTTTTTTGGTACCAGTGGATCTGAATTGGAAACCAAGACACTAGCATATAGGAGTTAAGAGTTAAAATTTTTGAATTTCACCTTTTCCTTCGATGTTATCCACCTTAGTACATGGTTGTTAACCTCAATATCTTCCATATATTTGCTGTCAATACTAGCTTAGATAGATGACTTGAATGTATAATTGAGAATCTTGCCATGTTTACTTATCAGCCGATACCATTTGGCGGTGTTCATAGGCTTTGTAGGGTGTTTTTTTACATTAAGAATCTAAAGAAAGATCATGAAATCCTTTTCCTAGAATGGCTTAGAGTTGAATCTTTTTTCCCTTCTTGACATTGAATATTGAGCTTAATAGCAGTTTCCGGAGATAAAATGCTGCCCTGGCTTTAAACCGGCCCCTCGGTAATGGACAATGAGATTTCCCACCGGGAATTGGTCGAGAAGTGCGAAAACTCATCCGGGCACACTGAGCTATCAAAAGAGTGAGTTAAAAATGCATTTATAAGCAAGTTTTCATCAGAATATGTCAATGGCAATGCCGATCTCCTTGGCCTTGGTTTTTTTCCATTTTTAGTGGATATTCCAAGTTATGTTTAGAAAGATGATATAGCGCTCAAATTTGGGTAACATTCTCAGCCATTCCTGATTAGTTTCATTGATGGAAATGCTGCAAGTAATTACAAAATAAAAGTCCACTGTGGTGTTGTCTCCACAAGCACAGGATTTTCAAGGGGTAATTTTCCACAACAATTGCCAGGATGTGATTTTCCGGTGGCCGTGGGTCTCCTGCCTTACGATAAAAGATATCAGATGTGCCATATGGGGATCTTTCTCTTAACACATCGCGGTGTCCACTCTCTTGTTGGTTCGAGAGACGCTTGGACCCCCGACGTGGAGCTAGCTAGCTTTCCTACATCGGGAAGTTTGGAGTGTGCGTGTGAGTTCTTTCTTTTTCTTTTTTGAATCCTCGAGTTTGTGCAAGTTTCTGAATTATAAGGCCCATGAGAAACCTCTCTAGTAAGCTAAAATGAAGTTAGCTAGGAACATTCAACTGCCCCATGTTTCCATCCACTTTCTGAATTATTACTGGGGCCTATGGACAAGTTCTATAGTGTCTACCAGTCTCAAGTCTTTGTTTATAGAAAGGTAAAGCCAACAATTGTGGTCTCTTTTACAATCTAGTTTCTCAGATACTCAAATTGGGTTTGCAAGCATAATATTGTGCAAGCCTATTTTTGTTAGTATAAATATGTGTACTTGAGATTCATTATTCGCAGATGTGAGAGAACAGTTCACTTTTTTAGAGCTTGCCGAGAACATTAACCACGTTGAAAATCAAGTTGATCGGAGACCGTTTGATATGATTTTGAAATGCATTAAGCTAGGGGTCGGAATTCCAGACACGACTTGCTAACACAAACACGACATGAAGTTAGAGGGTTTGGGTCGACCACTTTTTAACATGAACATGAATATGACATGACCCGCCAACATGATAATTAAATGAGTCAAATACGGATTTGACTCGCTTAACTCGATAAGGACACGGATAACTGTTTATTTTTCCATGTCGAAACGTTAACCCGAAACGACACGACTCGAGCACGACATGATTAGTTTTTATTCTTTTTAATTTCTTAATTAGTATAGGAGATTTGATTTTTCAAAATCATATTTTGTTAACGTGTATAGAAACATATCAATATAGTTATGAAAAGAGAAGACATGTATACAATTAGGACCCATTAGAGATTTTTTTTAAAATCAAAATCAATTGAATATTTAATTTCTTAATTGCTTATTCACTTGAGTTTTCGTGCTAAAAAGTTCAAAATAAATTAAATTTATTTTGACTTATTGGAATTAATTTTTTTCCTTATTTAGGCCTAGTCTTTTAATTTACAATTTGTATAGACTTATTCTATAGTTGTTGGTGCTTTTATTAGTTTAGCTGAAAATCGTATAAAACTATTTAATTTTGAGACCTATGTCTAGTTAGGACTTGAGGCATTTTTCAATGTCATGATTTGGCCGGTTTACAGTTTCTATGATTATGTTGGTATTGAAAATGTCTTGAGATTTTGTAATTGAATTAAATAAATAAGTAGTTCATTCAAAATATTAGAAAGTATATAGTTTATGTAAACATTAAAAATATGAAAGGATCTTAATAGTGTCAACCCGAACACGACATGATTTTAAGCAGGTCGGATTAGTGTCAAGGTATTTGACACGTTTATGTTAATAGGTGTTTTGACATGAATCCGAAATGACACAAAACATGAAATGACATGATACGAACACGACACGATGCTCACCCCTAGATTAAGCTTTAGATAATTGTCTCAAGTGAGTTGCAATCCTGTGTTGCACACTTAAAAAAAGATTTATTCATTTCAAAATTATATCAAACGGTATATGATCAACTTGATTTTCAACATGGTTAATGTTCTCGGCGAGCTCTATAAAGTGAATAGTTCAGATAATTGTTGTGGGCCCAAAAAGGGCCCAAAAACTACCCAAACTCGACTAGACTGGAAGGGAGCCGAGTCCGCTTTTATATAACCTACACCCCTTAAACTTACAAGTTACCTGAGTAAACTGAAATCCTGGATGGTTTTAACAAGAGAGTTAGGAAAAAAAAACTGAAAAACCCCAGCCCTGCTTTTGTAATTCTAATCCATTTTCTAAGGGTTTATTTCTCCACCAACCCTGTTGATCAGGGCCGGCCCAATGATTTGTAGTACCCAAGACCTAATAAAAAAAAGTGTGCCCTTAAAGAGTTAATACTTTACAATTTCTATAGCAACAGTCACAATACGAGAAAGCCAAACCAATATAAAGTTCGGCAAAACCTCTTAAGCATATATAGAAAAGAGCATGCCCTTAAAATGCTAATACCAAGCGAGAATTATGTTTCGAAACTAACTTTCTGAATTATGGTTCGCATACCAAGCACGACTATGGCACGACAAAGATGTCGTGAGAGTGGACTTATAATAGGGTTTGTTGAGGTGTGTCCCAATCATGATTGGCCTTGATAATTCTTGGGTGGTGGTTTATTTCTAATGAATATATGAGTTTGTGGTCACTTGGTCCCCACTCCTTTCTTAATTGGGTGAATTGTGCGAATAATTCTTCAAATTTATTCGGGTTTCATTCAACCAATTTTGTTTCCTTTTATTATACCATGACATGACCATAGGATAGGACCATGTGAAAAGCATTTGATCATCAGTACTAGAGTGCTTTACTAATTTTTTTTTTATTTATGGGTTTACCTTTAATTAATTAAGTACCCAAATATAACTCCAATGGCAATTGCATGTACGCACAAATGACCATGAATCTATCTATGATATTAATACAGATCTTCCAATAAAGTCAACAAAAGACAAAAGAGAAAAGGAAATTAAAGAAGTTGGAAAATGAAGCCATGGTGGTTCCTCGAAACTTAAACGAAGTTAGCTATGAACATTCCACAGCCCCAGTTGTTTCCATCTACGTTCTGAATTATTGTATTGATTACTGGGGCCTATGCCCACGTTTTAGTGTACACCAGTGGGAACACATATACTTGACGAGTCATTTTCTCAAGTCTTTGCCTTCCTTTGCCAAGTCTTTGTTGATAGAGACGTAAAAGTAAAACCAATACTTGTGGTGGTCTCTTTTACAATTTAGAGTTTCTCAGATAATCAAATTGGGTGATTCAGTTTTGCAAAGCATATTGTGCAACTCTGAGCTTACTTTTGAATCCAGATACCATCAAGTGATCATCATCCATATGGCTTTGTCGATTCTTCCGGCTGTGCTCCAAAACCTCAACTCCTTGATCCAAACAGAGGTGGGATTGCTTTGGGGGGTTGACAAAGAGATGAAAAAGCTCTCAAGCACGCTCTCCGCTATTGAGGCAGTCCTCGAAGATGCAGAGCAAAAGCAATTGCAAGACAAAGCAATACAAGATTGGCTGCGAAAGCTCAAAGGTGCTGCCTATGAGGTGGATGACATCTTGGATGATTGTGCAACGGAAGCCCTGCGATGGAAAACCAGAGGCCAAACCTCTAGTTCTTTGAAGAAGGTAAGCACTTCTTTGTTACATCCCTTTGAAAAAATTAAGTTCCGTCACAAGATAGGGAATAGAATGAAGGATATCACGGAGGACTTGAGTGCAATTGCTGAAGAGCGCAACAAGTTTCACTTACGCGAGGCGGTTGTGGGTAAGCGAGACGAATTCGCTAACAGCCGCGAAACCAGCTCCTTTTTAACTCAACCAGAAGTGTATGGAAGAGACGAAGACAAACAAAAGATTGTTAAAGTTTTGGTGGAGGATATATGTGAGAGGGATGAGGTCTCTGTGTACCCTATCATTGGTATGGGGGGACTTGGAAAGACGACGCTTGCACAATTGGCCTTCAATGATGTGAGGGTGAAGAGCCACTTTGAGCCCAAAATTTGGGTTTATGTCTCTCAGGATTTCGATGTCAAAAGGGTGATACAAGCGACAATAAAATCTGTAACTGGAAAAGCTAGTGAGGACACAGATTTAGATACTTTGCATAAACAACTGCGAGACATCCTAAATGGAAAAAGATACCTGATTGTATTAGATGACATGTGGAATGACAATCAAGACAAGTGGGATACTTTGAAGTGTGTACTAGGTTGCGGATCAAAAGGCGCTTCTATTATCATCACCACTCGTCTTGAAAAGGTTTCTTCAATCATGGGAACTATCCGACCGCTTTACTTGTCACTTCTTTCCGAAGATGATTGCTGGTTGTTGTTTAGGCAACGTGCGTTTGGCCATGGAAATCAAGAACGTCAAGACCTTGTGGACATTGGAAAGGAGATAGTGAAGAAGTGTGGGGGTGTGCCTTTAGCTGCAAAGGCCCTTGGAGGGTTACTGTGCTCCAAAAGTGAGAAAAGTTACTGGATTTGGGTTAAAGATAGCGAAGTTTGGAACTTGCCTCATGGTGACAATTCCAATGCCATCTTGCCTGCCTTAAGGTTAAGTTACTACAACCTTCCACTGGAATTGAGACGATGCTTTGCTTATTGTGCTGTTTTTTCAAAGGGTTGTAAGATTTTTAAAGAAAATTTAATCTATCTTTGGATGGCTAATGGATATATTTCGTGGGAAGGAAAATTGGAGCTGGAAGATATTGGTGATCACATTTGGAACGAATTATGTCGGAGATCTTTTTTCCAAGATGTGGAAAAACTTCCTTCAGGCAACGCTTTATTCAAAATGCATGATCTCATGCACGATCTTGCCCAATCTGTTAAGGAAGATGAATGTCATATCTTGGAGAATAAAATCTCAAGCTGTATACCAAAACAGAGAATTCACCACGTAACGTTGCTTGGTGACACTATGAATACAGTTGTCTTTCCCAAATCATTGCATAGTGTCGAATCATTACGGTCAATTCTACTACAATATCGGGAACCATTCCACACCACTCATGATGCATCTGATCAGTTTTCTTGTGACTTCTCAAAGTTTCGTTTGCTACGAGCATTTGATGCTATGGGTACAAAAATGGTTCAGTTGTCATCTTCGATTGGCAATTTAAAACATCTAAGGTTCTTAAACCTTTCTTATTCATTAATTCAGTCACTTCCAAAATCCATTTGTAGCCTCCACAATTTACAAACATTGAATCTTAACTACTGTTATGAGCTTCGGAGGCTGCCCAAAAACTTGAAGTACCTGAGAAGCCTTCGACATCTTTATTTGGAAGGGTGTGAGGAAATTCATGACATGCCTCCAAAGCTTGGGCAGTTAACTCTCTTGAAGACATTAAGTTTGTTTTGTGTTGGTAAGAGTGAAAATCGACAGTTAGCTGAATTGCGACACTTAGACCTAGGAGGAAAACTGTGCATCAAACACCTTGAGAGAGTGAGGAATTCATTGGACGCCAAAGAAGCCAATTTGGTCGGGAAACACAAACTTCGAATTCTTAAGTTGGAGTGGTGTCGTAACAGTGACTGGGAATCACAAGCAAACGTTGAACAACTACTTGAAGCTCTGGGACCTCACCAAAATATTGAAGAGTTGTTTATCGACCATTACAAAGGTGCCCACTTCCCCCTTTGGATGAGGGATTCAACTCTAAAAAATGTAGTCTCTATTGACCTATTCAACTGTAGTAACTGTTCACTACTTCCTCCGTTTGGCCATTTGCCTTCCCTGCGACGACTCAGAATCTCTGGAATGGATTATGTGGAGTACATTGACAATGACTTCCCCGGTGGAGGACCAGTAAGAGGATTCCCGTCTTTGGAAGAACTCCGTATCTGCGATTTACCGAATTTAAAAGGTTTGTCAAGGGAGGAAGGAAGAGATCTTCTCCCTCGTCTTGGCAAGATATACATCGACAATTGCCCTAAATTGACCTTGCCACGCGTTTCATCTTCGGAAACCTTGACGGTGGACATTATTGGGTGCAGCAATGCGATGCTAAGTTCAATTTCAAATCTCAATAGCCTCACTTCCCTCACCGTTACTGACAACGACGACGCGATTTCTTTTCCGGAAGAAATGTTGCAAAACCTTACTTCTCTTGAATCTCTA
The DNA here is from genome assembly GCA_020567845.1 of Rhododendron henanense subsp. lingbaoense. NCBI lineage: Eukaryota > Viridiplantae > Streptophyta > Magnoliopsida > Ericales > Ericaceae > Rhododendron > Rhododendron henanense. Next base: position 24,766,911 of record CM036315.1, read on the forward strand.
GAAATCGAAGGGTTTAGCAAACTTAAAGTTCTACCTCGAAACCTGTCAGGTCTTGTATCTCTGAAGTCATTGAAAATAGAGGAATGTCACGAGCTTGAGTCCTTGCAACATCTGGAGATCTGTCACTGCAACAGCTTAAGTTCTTTATCTGAAAGTTTTGGACACCTCACTGCCTTAGAGGTATTGTATGTCACAGGTTGCCCCAAGTTGGTCGCAATACCGGAGAGCATTAAGCACCTCGGTTCCCTTCGACACCTAACTCTACACGGCAGGCCTTCATGGTGGAGTCGGGGTGAGGCTCTTATTTGTGAAGAGTTGAAGACTTTGCCTGAAGCATTGCAACATGTCACTTCACTGCAATCTCTATCGATCTCTTCGTATCCAGAGCTCACATCGCTTCCTGAATGGTTGGGAAACTTTTCTTCTCTTCAATCGTTGAGCATTGACGACTGCCCCAAGATTCAATCAATTCCGCAGAGCATTCAAAGCCTAACCAAACTCAAAACCTTGGGAATGGTGTATTGTGATCCGGAATTGGCTAGGCGCTGTAAAAAAGAGGATGGGGAGGATTGGTATAAGATAGCACACATTCAGGAGTTAAATATGTACCCCGGCCTCCCCACACCCTCCGAAACTGCCAGTACCAGTACAAGTATCTCTCTCTCTCTCTTGAAAGGTCGTCAACTAATAAAGAAGTTATTTTGAGGGCTTCACTTTTGCAAGAGTTATCATTCCAAAATCAAATCCCTTCGTACAAGTACGTCCATTGCGAACCTTTCTATCTGTTCGTGTATACAGTATATTCTACATGAATGAATTTTTGCCGCTTGCACTTTAAAAAAGTATGTAAGCTTCTCTTGTTCACGTTGTTTAAAAAAGTATGTAAGCTTCGATTGCGAGAAATGGTGTGATAAGAAATTGGAGTCCTCCCTCATGAAATCTCACCATTAGGATGAGAAAGGAGAAGATGCCAATAAAAAAAAAAAATCATTTTTGTATTTTTCTCTCCATTTCTCACCAAATTACTCATTCTGAATGAGCGATTTGGCAGGAAACTACAATCCTTTCTTTTCTTATCAAATCACTTATTAGTCATTCCAAATGGGGCTGTGAGCAGTGACAGCCGTGAATCATGAGTTTGACTTTTTACGATTATTACTGAAAATTAGTTGAGATTTGAAATGGTTCACGAAACCCTTAATTAGTCATGGTTGATTGGGAAAAGTACTTTGTTTTGTTTGGAACAGGAGCTAACTGCTTGATTCCCAGGAAAGGGAGTTTGTACCTAGGTTAACCTGTGTATAGAGCTCTTGGTTGCTTCTCATGTTGTTTTACTTCAGTTTCGTCACGCTGCTCTCACAGAAAACCAGGTCAGTTATGTAATTTCAAGTGACATGTTTCTTCTTTTTGATATTGTGGCAATTGAAAAGTAGGGGTCCTACAAGTTTCATGTTCTCTGCAATTTTATTCTCCTTTAGTAGCAACTGAACTCGAAGGCTTGTTCAGCCATGTGGAAGTTTTGTTAGAAATTTGAACTGTCAAGCTGTTAACAATTGATTTGAGACCCTCAGATGTCTTCGATCGTGTAACCTTACTTCCCCTCTATCCTGCCAGCCAGCTTACTTCTTCCGCCCATTACTACCGTACTATCCCTTATTCCGTAGAAGCGAAAGGCTTTTAAGTGGCAAGGAGACCGTTTTTTTTTTTTCTGTTTGGTTAACATCGTTATGGGGCTAGAGAAACCAAGAAAAATAAAACGGAGTGCTGGGGAACAGAGAAACCAAGAAAAATAAAAGGGAGAGCTAGGGTGTGCTGAATGCCATACTAACCGCACTAAAAAAAAGGGAGTGCGAAAATCAATCCCTATATGGACTTGATTTTAGCATTCCCCTTTTAGAGTCCGGTTAGTAATTTGGGGAGTTGCAAAAATCACTGCCCTTTTCAAAAAAGCAATAAGAGTAAAAATGGTGCCTTAAGCTTCCTCTAGTTGCAAAGCTTATGCAGAGCAAATGGGACTTGATTACATATGTAGAGTTGAATCGATGATTCTGACTCCATAAAGAGTTATATTCTTTTGTGTCATCTCTATCCCGATATGGGTGGTAGACTGGTAGTCATTACTACGATCCTGGTAGTCTTACATATGGAATATTATTCAATCAGTTTCATATAATGAAATCCTGGGGTTCTGGTGAATAAATAATTTTTTCTCACGTCTTGGGCTGACTTAAACAAAAGAAGCAAAAAACCACACGAAGGCAGTCCCCCTCAGACTAACAAATTGTATCAAAACTGTTTTTCAGTTTGGAGAGTCAATTAGACTTATTAGAAACCTTAATGTACAGGACATTACCGCCTATAATGGCCGTAAGTGAAGCACTTCCAGTGAAGAACTTTCTAGGCAATTCTATGCTGTAAGTTGTTTTCCAATGTAGTTTCTTTGGTTTCCTGGTTATGTTAAATAATGACATATCCAGTTTCCTGATACGTTTAAAGTAAAATAGTGTCACCCAGAATTTAATTGTCTTTATCGTAATATCCCCATCACTAGGCTATGATAATATAATGAAAGGTGGGAGATGGAGGAGTCTTGGATTAGCAGTGGTCAAAGAAAAGTGTAGAGTTACGAGTTGATTGTTATTTTAGGAGATAATTGGTGAGCAAGCTTAATATTTTCTGTTCTGTCTTTTGATTTATCAACTTGCCTCGTATAGGTAGAAAAATGGTCTCTTCAGTTCAATAAGAAACTGTTCTTCCGTTATTTGAACACTTGTCTAGTTTGTCCATGGCTGAAAGTTTATGATTCTATATCCACTTTGAATGAACCAACTTGATAACAGGACCATGTCATAGTACGTTTTTCGAACTATAAGGGAGCATTCTGTTACTGCCGTATGGCAGTCGCGTAAAGCTTAGGAAATACCTTTCTAAAGCTGCCCAGTTCTCGGATATGTGCCAGCTTAAATGTTAGTCTCCTTGGAGTACAAGTCTATTCTAGCTTTTAAACAAATTCTCATTTGAGTCCTTTAAAGCTTAAGAACTAGATGCACGGAGAACGTCTTGGTGAAGGAAGACTAGCAAGAGTACATTTGGAGCATGCTCACTTGAAAATGTGTTGAGTTGATATGTTATGTTAACTTTAGCCTTAAATTGATGAAGTTGTAAGGCATCTGAGCTGGCCTTTTAGAGCATGGTACGCATATTTCGACAAGATAAGTACGTTAATTTACATGGGGTGCAATTAGAATATTGTAAAATTGGGCACAGCCGTGGTTCCTTCCAGCTTAAACTCAATAATTGCATATGTTACTCTTTTGGTCTTCCCATTTAACAGGAATTATAGTGGCATACTAGTCATACACTGCTTAGTGCTTATTTGCTCAGCATACCTTTGTCCCTTTATAAACTGCCACAACCTGAATCTGTAGATTAAGGCCCGTGACAGCCCAAGAGTCCTCGAAAAGGGACCATGCATGCACTTAAATGCGTTTTGACAAGAAAGCGAAGTCCGCGACATGTTGGTCCTGCTTTCTGCGGACTCCAAAGAGTTTTAAAATGAAAAATCAACCTTGGCTTAGAAACATGTGGGCAACACAACCACAGTCTCTGATTGTCAAAGAAATATCTCAAACACAGAAAAACGTAAGATGGTGTCTTGATTTGCATGCCAGGACCTGGATGGCTAAAATTGAAACTGTTACAAGTATCAATATGACAAGTTATTCGAGCAAAAGTTATCTTATGTCCAATTGAGTTCTATTTACTAGAAATCTATGATAACGGCCACAATAGACATGGGCCAGCCTGTCACATAACTATGGGCCAGGTTATTCATAAAGCTTTTAGCTAAATTGTTGAACAATGAGTTGATGCTTGTCCTTGGTACATACTTATCCAATAGATTTGGAAGAAATTTCAATTGAATAAGTTCCTTAAAGAACAATGAAATTCAGGCCACATCTTATTAGCTCTTCTTTTTGGTTAGCTGGTGAGGTCGGGCACATACTTATCAAATAGTTAAGAATTGCCTTATTAGATATGTGCCAGATTGTCTTATTAGCTTTTCTTTGATTTGTAAGGTAAATTTGAAGCATTGATATTGGTAATATCTGTGTTGCCTTTTGGAATTGGCTTGGGTGAAATTAATATGTTGTGGCATGCTATGATTGTCGACCTAATTTATGCTTATAACACAAATAGTTTGCAAATACCATGTTTTATATCATATTTCAGGAGGTAGATAATGTACTAGGAAACCCTAATCTCGCTCTTTGAAAGTAAGTCGGTTAATTTCCTTGTCTTATTATTGTTTATGGCATGTTTAGGTATACTCTACGTGCATCATAAATTCAAACAGAAGGGTTTCAATTTGCCGAAGCGACTCCAATGTTTGTGCTGAAATTTATGGGTTTAAAGGGCTTGACACTGTACCATTTGAAGAGCCATCTACAGGTCTGCTTTTGTTTTCTGTGTGCATTACAATCCTTGACAATTATGCTTTCCATGAATTGCCGGTCTTATAGTTTTTTCAATTGTGTGGTGTATAGAAATATAGACCTGGGCAGCAGGCCATGAAACAAAACAAGGCGGAACAAAACAACGAGAACAATGGTGAGTACATTTACTTGCAATGAACGCTAAAGAATCTCACCAAGAAGACTGCTCAATCTCTTGCCACCCTTTATTTTTTTCATGTGAGTGCAACCTCATTCCAGACCACTAAAGATGAATAGAATGACCTTACACTAGTGAGTCTCTGTCACTACGCTGCTTCTAGTTTTGTTTCTGGATTTTGAATAATAAATGTTATGGTAATTTTGGTCATATTAAGCTTTCGGAAGAGCTAATTTTAACTCATCTTCTATTTGTCAAAATTTCCAACTTGTGTTTCTGTAGTATCTCATTTCCTTTTATTTCCTCCAAGTCATCCTCTTCTATTTTGGCTTTCGCAATATGTTTCTCATTCAAACTTTTGTTGTGTCCAGGTGGTTCCTACTTAGGTTACCAAGTGCATTCCTCAGGTGCAACTACCAATTAATCAAGAGTTAACAGTGAACAAGGTCCGAACTTCCTGTACTAGAGTCTCTTGTTTATTTGGAGTGGCCATTTCCTACTTGGAGCTAAGAGTTAGTCAAAGTTTGAGAAATTTTGGTTTTGACAGTAAATCCATTCTTACATTCCCTGTGTTCTATGTTGACAGAGAAATGCCAATTGCAGAGGCATTGACGTGTCAGATTGAAGTACAGAAAAGCTACAAGAGCAGCTTGAGGTATATCTTTCATTTGATGGCCCTGCTGTAAGATTTTCTCGAATTCTATGCCTTGTCTTTGTAGTAGGTCACAATCTTTGGTTATTTCCGTTTACAGATTTTGGCCATTGTCTTTGGCTTTGTATTCCCCAAAAATGATTCCCCTTGTTTTTTGTGCAACCGTCAAATCTTTACAACTAACACTTCTTACATCAATAGGGTATAAAATACTTGATATTGGGTTCTGTTGATAAAGCTTTGGCTTTCTTTTCAGGAACTGCTGCTCTTTGCAGGTCTATTCGTTCCCGGTCTCCTCTTCAAGGCGTGACTGTTGGGAGCGAAGGAGTGGGTAACAAAAGGGACGCTTGTTTTTTGTATGTAAAGCAGGGAGTTAAAGTAGAAGACCAGCTCTTCGCTTGTTTTGTGACAGATGGTGAATGGGACAAGGTCACGGGCAGAGGAGCAGCTGCATGGGTGCAAGAGGGAGATGCAGATGCGGGTTCATTCCAAACTGCTGTTTGTCAAGCTTCGTCAGCTGCGTTGGTCGAGATCAAAGCAGGGTTGTTGCTTCTAGAATGGGCTAATCATAGTAGGATTCGTAATATTTGTATTAAAACTGATAGTCTAGTTTTCGTTCAGGGTCTGTGGAAGCCGGAGAAGGCTTGTCCGTCTCTTACTATGGCTTTGCCTGATTTTCTTTTGTTTTGTTCTTGTTTTAATGTTGTCAAAGTTGTTAAAGTGTCAAGACTGTTAGTCAAGGCAGCTCATGATAGAGCATGAGAAGCCTTGAAGTAGGGTGTCTGTAATGTGGTTTTCTTATTATATGGGATCAAGGATGGGACTAGGGGGGGTCTAGTGGCGGCGACCGCCACAACAAGAATTTTAGAAAATACAATTATTATATGTAAAAAAAAATTATGCCCAACTTATATAGTCTCACCACCACTAGATTTTTTTTAGCATGCATTTCGCCACTGCTAGGGTAAAATCTTGGTTCCGTCCTTGTATGGGATGATCTTTTTTGTCAATATATATATATATATATATATATATATATATATATATATATATATATATATATATATATATATATATATATAAAGGAGCTTATATTTTTCTTTTCTGTGTCTTTTTCAAATATGCAATAGGTATAAAAGAAGTTGCAGATGAGAATAGAGGCACAAGGGAAGTAGTTGCAAGCAATACTAGAGAAAGTTCAGAAGGGCCTAACACTTGACATGACTGCTCTGGGAGTCTTGCAGCCATTGGAGCTCAACTTAACAACTTCAATCTTGCTCTGTCAAATCTCGTGGAGAACATGAACGGCGAATAGACAATCAAAAATGTAGTCGAGAACAAAATAATAATGAATGAAAGATGTTATTATAGGTCTCCAACATACGGAACATTCTTTGTCATCCTGATTAGTTTCAACAATTCGAATGTTGTAAACTAAGAAAAATGTGAATTTCCACAGCCGTGTTTGATTTCAGTCATTTCAATCGAAAAAGCAATTGTCTGGATGTAGTCTTATCGTGAGTCACTTGCTTTGTGATAGTGAAAAAAATCTGACGCCCAGACATGCCATGTCGTGAGTTTTGGCACGTTGTGGTACCCACCCTCTTGTGAGTTGGCAAGGCTCTTGGACCTTCGACTGGGCGGGCTTCCACATCCTGGCGAGTTTATAAGCCTATGGAAAACCTCTTCCGTCAGCAGTTGCCTGGAAGTTATAGAAACATTACTGAGAGAGTCAACAAAGAGAAGAAAATAGAGGAAGTAGGAAAATGAAGCACTTGATGTTTCCACGAAACTTAACTGCCTCTTGTTTCAATCTACTTTCTGAATTAATCGTGTTGTATCCGTTCTATGCACAGGACAAAAAATTTGTGTCTCGAAATCAGTGGGTGAAAAATATGGGAACGTGTGTCAGTTTTAGTGCTCAAGCAACTCTAGAAGAGCTTTCACAAGTGCTTGAGCAACTTGCCAGATTTTCCTCCATCTATTTTTTTTTTTGAAAAATCCTCCATCTATTTATATGCGGCTCATTTGGGTTTTCAAAACTGGAAAAATACTTAAGGGAGAGTTTAGCTTGTCTAATGGAGTTACTATATGATCCGTTGATCATCGGGCTTACAAAATAACGTTAAGAATTCTTTTCAAACTGTGATTCTATTGAGTCTTCCGGTGGATTCTGGAAGTATCTAGGAGGACTTGTGGATTCAATGTGTGCGGCAATCAACCACTTGGTGCAGTGTACGTGGATTCGGCAAGTAGAACTTTGGGTGATTGGTGAGGATTCATAATCATACGTAAGTTTGTTTGTAACTGCACAATGATTATTTTTAGTGGTTTGATTTCCTCCCGTGGTTTTTACCATTTTTTAGGGGTTTTCCACGTATATCCTTGTGTTCATCGTTTATTATTTTTCAATTCCTATTCTTTTGCTTGTTGAGTATTTAGATAGCGATTTTTTATTGAACGTTTAATAAAAAATTGTTTGGATGAAGACCTTTTCGGTCATTTTTTTTTGCTAATTTCTCGTGGGTATCCTTAAAATCAAGCTCTAAACACATTGAACGGCTCGGATCATTGAAATTCGATTGGTAAAGGGGACGTGCGGACAGAAGCAAAATCTGGACGCCCTGACTTGAACAAAATCCGGATCGGTCCGCACCTCTCCTTTCCCGATCAAATTTCAATGATCCGAGCCGTTCAATGTGTTCAGAACGTGATTTTAAGGGTACCCTCAAGAAATCAGAAAAAAAAGACCAGGAAGGACTTGATTTGAGCAGTTTTTTATTGAACTACATGTGTAGTGCGTCCAATCCGACTGTCTATCTCGACAATGAATGGCTTGGATTCTGTATCTACACCCCTCAAATCTTTTGTACCAAAAATTTTGTGTACCTATATTCCGGTGTGGAGATGTACTTATTTACGGAGCAGCCGTAAATAAGTGTTTTACAGTAGCAACCAATTGCGATCGTCCAAAAGTATTTTGGATGGTCTGGATTTTAATGAAACTTTACCGGAGAAAAGTTTAACTTTTTCCCGGAAAATTTTCATTAAAATCCGGACCTTCGAAAACACTTTTGAACGGCGAAGATTGGATGCTGTAAATAACTCTTTAAGGAATAGCTGTAAAGATGTTATTCTCTTCCCGTGTGTTTTTTGGCTATTGAATTATATGGAATTTTCAAAGGATGAAAAAATAATAATTTGATCCAATGGCCGGAATTGCATAAAAGTCGCTAATGGGATGGATCATAGAAGTATATCTAGGGGGAGAGAAGAAGCTTCTTTTTTAATAGGGAAAATAACGGCCAAGACGTGTTTTAATAATTAATACCCGCCAAGGACATTTTGACCATTAACAAATGTTCCAAGCATATTCTTGGTGGGTATTAATTATCAAAACACGTCCTGGGCCGTCATTTTCTCTTAATTTATTTGTCGAATACTATGTTTAGCCACTATAACAGTTAAACAAATAGGCCCATTATAATTATTGAGCCCTTCACAGTAGGGAACCCAATTGGGCCTTTATCTCTCGGGAAAATGACGGCTCAGGACGTGTTTTGATAATGAATACTTGCCAAGAATATGCTGAAAACATTTGTTAATGCTGAAAATGTCCTTAGCGGGTATTAATTATCAAAAACACGTTCTTGGCCGTCATTTTTCCTATCATATTTTCACTATCAGTGACCTCAATTGTCGCACAGGAGGCGGGGAACTAGAGGTGGCAATCCCAACCCATATTTTAGAACCCGCCCAATTCCGCCCACTTATAACTCAACCCAACCCGTCCATATTGTATAATGGGTTTAGGTGGGTTGAAAATGGGTTTAATATGGATTAGAATTAAAAGACTCAGCACAAGAGTGAACCAAAGCCGGATACCTAGGTTCAATTGTATCTTTCTCGATCGCCTTCATCTCCAGCAAAGGAAAAGTTTCTCTGTGATTACTTTTACGGGGTTGGGGTTAATTTTTTTTAATTAGATTATTATCTAAATTAATGTTTTATGTGAAAGTTTATTAGTTTTACAGTAGATTTATGTGGATATTATTGTTTGGACTCATCGGAACAAATTATCACGAAATGAATCTAAAATGTAAAAAATTACGATTAAACATTAAAATAGTTTCATTAAAAATTGACGAAAAAACTAACAATGACAATATTTTTTGAATTTTTTTCGTGTTGTCCTTATTAATTTTTTTTTTTTGCATTTGTTCGTTTTACGACAAACTTTTTACCACTGTTGATTCGTCTCGACGAAAGAAATCAGAAAAGTAAAAAATTATGACTTATACCCAAATATTTTAGGAAGGGTAAAAGTAAAAAAAAATAAAAATACTTTTCCGATTCATCTCATCAAGAAGAATCAATAGGGGTAAAAAATTTGTCACAAAACGAACAAATGTGAAATTTTTTGAATAAGGACAAAACGGAAAAATCCAAATAGCCCAAAAAATCCGTAGCGGAACTTAGCCTGAATTCCACAGTGAATCAACCAAAAGTAACTTGAGTTTAGAGTCTAGACCAGTAGATCAAGTGCTTCGCAGCGGGCGTGATCCTCTCCACCTCCCTCGTTGTCACGATCATCGTCACCAACTACCTCTTCGTCCTATTCTGTCTCCCTAGATTTCTTAATTTGTGAATGCTATAAATGTAGCACCTATCCCCTTTTAGCAGTTTTCGTTGCATTTTTTCGAAGTCTGGCGGGTACTCATTTTTTCAACTAGACATTCAACCATTTCCCAGCAGAAATGAAGGAAGGAGGAGGGGAAGAAACAAAACGGGGGGAACAGGTCGGGTCGGGCGGGTTTGGACTTGACTTGACTCATATTTGACCCAATCCGTTTCAACTCGTTTACTATTTGACCCATATTTGATTCGTCCATATTTGACCCACAACCCGTTTCAGCCCGCCCAGACCCGCCCATTTGCCACCTCTACAGGGAACTGATGCCCCTAAAGACGGGCAAGGACCTGCGCCCCAAATGCGTCACCGTTTCAAGCACAAATGAATGACATGATCGATCTCATGCCTTTAATATTTGTTTGGCTGGTCCTTCACACCACACCACACCATGTTTGATGGAGTAATTTTGTGGGGCTCATTTCGGCTTCCAAAAAAATGACTCAAACCGCAAGTTATTGTTAAAGTATTTTTCTTTGGGTTCTTGTAAAAAATTAGCTCAATCTGATATCTGTAAAGCTTTTTCAGCATCCGTAGGGGTCCTACGATTTTTGTAAAAGCTTTACCGATATCGAATTGAGCTAATTTTTCGAGAAATCAATGAAAAGTATTTTAAAACTAATGAGAGGTTGTAATATCATTGTGGTACCTGAAATGAGCCCCCAAAAAAATACTCAATCAATATCGGTAAAGCTTTTTCAGAATTCGTAGGGCTCCTACGGATGCTGAAAAAGCTTTTACAGATATCGGATTAAACTAATTTTTTACAAGAATCCATAAAAAAAATATTTTAAGAATAACTTACAGTTTGAATTATTTTTATGGATCCAAAATGGACACTACAAAATCATCAAACATGGTGCGGTGTGAAGGACAAGCCAAACAAATATCAAAGGCATGAGATTGTGTCATTCATTTTGTGCTTGAAACGCTTGAAACGGTGACGCACTTGGAGCGCTTTTGACGCGCAGCTCCTTGCTAGTACTTTATTAATTGCCTTGCAGCTTTGTCAGTGAGCAAATTGAACAGGTCCCAACCGAAAGCGTAGAGTTTCACATCGCTCGGAAGAGATTATTTGAGGTTATTGATTTTTGAGGTGTCCAAAATTTGGATCGAAGCTTAAATTTAAAAATTCTCTCGACTAGTCTTGATGGATAATGATTTGTGGGTAAGCATCAAGTAGTACTTGGATATGGGGATCGTGTATTGAATTTGCGTTCTTGGACTTACCTCTCAGCAAGAAGACATCCCCCGAAGGGAACACCAATGCGTCGTCGAGTAAGATTACCGAAGGGACAGTGCCGTAGCCAACAGATGAGATCCATCGGTTGGTGCTCGTTGCCTATCTCATTGAAATAGGCGACAAGGCTTGGACATCTTGGTGGGCTCTACTAAAAACGTTATGGGTTCTAGGTCTAGTGATAGGCTTGCCTCTGTTGTTGCAATTTCACTGAATTTGGACCTAATTTTGGACAAAGTTCATGTGGCTACTTCAGTTTTGGAGCCGAATGATGGAACTCACCCGGTTTGGGCTTTGGAATTTGGGCAGCTGCTTTGGAATTTGATCAATTTATTTGCACAAAAAATAGAAATCCACATAGTTTTTTTTTTTTTACTTAATTTAAATCCCCTTCAATTGCACAAAAAATAAAAATTCCTTTCAGAAATTCAGTGACAACAAGCGCCTGCACCGATTTCGTCCCACTTTAGGGAGAAAAAAAAAATTATGGATACACCAGTACACTTGCGTGGGATCCCCTAAGGGATCTAATACAAATGATGGGGGCTGTTTAATTTTTTTTAATTCATATTTTTAAAAGTTTATGTAACAAATAAGCTAAATCAGATGTTGGTAATTAATGGCACAGACGAAATTAAATGAATTGACCAAGTTCTTACGGAAATACGAATGAACTAATTTTTTTCAAGATGTCATAGGAATAATATCTTGAACAAATAGAATGGTTTCGATCATTAGTATGGGAGCATGTAGTTCTAGCCCCAAATTGATGAAATAAAAAGAAATACTACTAGTGGAAAAGGAAGCGGGCCAAATAAATAAATAAATAAATATAAAGAGTTGGACGCCACAAAGACTTCTTGGAATGTTTCTCGGGAAGTACTCTTCCTGAATCATCTATTATTTCTGTTACACAAAAAAGGTAGGAGAAATATTCGGAGCTTTGTGAATAAGTTATTAATGATTTAACAAGAATTAATACAACTAAATTGAAGAAAGGATCGTATAACGGGACAGAATAACCAACCAAAAATCAAGGAATCCCAGAGATGGAGAAGGATCGATAATGGTCGAAACTATGGGAGAAACTTATTTATAGAGGAGCCGTGAATAAGCTGTTCACGGAAAACACGCAATCTCACCCATTTGTTTCTACAATCAATGGTTGAGATGTGTTTTTAATATTTGACAGGTAATAAATATCTATTACCGTTAATAGTTTGTTTTTAATTTGGATTGTCCAAAATACTTTTGGGGGGCCAAAATTAGCCTATGTAAATTTTATTTACGAAACCTCCATAAATAAATATTTTCCCCGAAACTATATGGTGTTTTTGGTGGTGGGTTGTTTTCATGGTGGGAACGGAAAAAGGGGATCAGCTAGTAAGGTTTTTTTTATTTAACTGGTTGGCTAAGATAGTTAATTATGTAAACAATGATGTTTCACGAAGTGTTAATTTTTTGGTAAATTAATTGTTAGTTAACAACACTTTCGTCGGATCCAAAAATAATATTAATAGTAACAATAACAGTACCTTCAACGAAGCTTGTACGTACGTAAAATACACTACTCGTTTTCTTTACTCTATTTGTTCGTTATTGTTTCGTTTTAATAGTTTGAACTTATGAACAAAATATAAAGTGGCGAATATAGCTTTTTTTGGGAGCTATATATGAAAATGTCATTTGTAAAGCCTTGCAGATTTAACATGAGCACGCTAATATTCTGATTATAGAGAGAGAGAGAGAGAGAGAGAGAGAGAGAGAGAGAGAGAGAGAGAGAGAGAGAGAGAGAGAGAGAGAGAGAGAGAGAGAGAGAGAGAGAGAGAGAGAGAGAGCCCAATTTTTTTAGGAGTATAATCATGTGAGAGAGAGAGCCCAATTTTTTTAGGAGTATAATCATGTTGCTTGGGTTACTTCCCTTTTAGCCATCTAGGTTTCCTAGCTTTTGTTTGAATCCACTTTTGTTTTCTTTGATCGGCAATTTTTTTTTATTAATTTCCATAAGAATACAAAGATTAAAAGGACAATTGAAAATTAAAATTACTTAATCTCCAAAGTTACCTAAGACCCAAAAGTTGGCCAAGAACCAATAAAAATCCTTACCCAAACCGCCACCTGGCCGGAGGAAGGCTCAAGAATCACCGCCGAAACCCAGAGAACTAGCCTCTGTTGTTGCCCCAAAGTGATATCTGATGCCCCTCCAATGATGTCCGCTACAATGCCATCCCAAAAGAGCCCAGGAAACACACCCATGTTGTTGTCCGAGATCTGCAAGAAGCTCCATCATTTATCACTGTGAAACTTGCTGCTGCCGCAAATCACCATGCCTCTGAAGCCCTTGCTGCCACCCTAAACCACCACCCCCACCACCGCTGCACCCAAACATCCCACTCTGCTGCCACCACAAACCCACCATCAGCCCGCCATGAAATAATTTTATCTTGCTTCTTGAAAGTTAACTTCTCCTTATTTTATTTTATTTTCATAATACGCAACTATATAGTTATGTGACATGTTTATTTACTAAAAATGAAAAATCATCTATTATACGTGGAAAAGTATCAATTACAGAAAGTTCATTTTCATCAAAGCGTATTAATCCGTTTCTTTCCCTTTGTAGCTTTATATATACGTACGTATCTCAACAATAGCTATTACATCCAATTCCTTTTTACTTCTTCTCTCTCTGCCATTTCCAATCACTTCCCTCCCTCCTAACGGCTTTTCTCTCTTCTCACCGGCACCACATCTCCACCATGCACCAGCCAGGGACGGAACCAGGATTTCGTAAACACAAGGGCCGAATTATGACTAACAAAATTTTGAAATTTCAAAGTTCGGGAATTTAATAAATTGTTTGGTTTAGGTTTTGAGAGAGATTTTTTTGGTAATGAGTGGAGAGAGATAGAAAGAGAAATGAGATCAATATTAAAGAAAAACTTATATGAGACCGTACGCAAAGTGAGATATTGGATTTTGAGACCCAAAATGAACACATCCTTAAAGCATTTAATGTCTAAATAACATCTTATCCAAAATACAATATCTAGGTGTTCTCATTAAACAAAAACAACTAATATTAATATTTGAAAAAAAAATTAAAAAAAAACACCCCGAAACAACGCGGGGGCCGTGGCCCCCATAAGCCCAAGTCTGGCTCCGTCTCTGGCACCAGCACCGTATCTCCACCATGAACCGACACCACATCTCCACCATGCACGGGTGCTACATCTCCACCATGCAACACCACTCGGCACCAAAAGGGCTGACCAACGATGAACACCAATTACCAACACCGCCAAAGGGACAGACCGCTCCCTCCCTGATGCGGTGTCACACTTTGAAGAAGGTACGCAGCACTAGCACATTAGTCCCCATAAGTTGGTATGGTTTCCATAGGGCCGGTCCTGGGCATAGGCCCACCAGGCGACCACCTTGAGCCTCCCATTTTCAGCCCAATTATAGGGCACCAAAATACGAGAATATATTAAATATAATGTATGTCAAATTGCTGGCAATGAGATTGGAACCCGCAACCTCAAGGTCTAGAAAAGTAATTCCACACATGTGCCATTGAACCACAAGACACATTTGTTTTGCGTTTTGAACAGTTAGATTATATATACAAAAGCTAGCGGCCCCATTTTAAAATCTCGCCTAGAGCCTCGAAAATCACAGGGCCGGGCCTACGTTTCCACATGAAACAACAGATTACAATTTGGTAGGCAATGGAATAAAAAGTATTTTTTTACGCGAACTGGTGGTGGCACGGTACCCCACCTCCCATATACGTCGCCCTTGATTATGGGTTGATCTCTCTATAGCATTATACATTTGAATTGAAGACATACCATCACTGTGAACTTCATTCCACTTTTCAAAAAAAAAAAAAAAAGGAAGAAAGAAAAAGAAGAGAATTTAGAACTTAATACCAAATATTAACAGTAGCAGTAGTAATAATAATCTGATAAAAAAAAGAAGTAAACAGTGTGGACTACAAATAGGAAATGTGGGAGCTCTCTGCTCAGCGGGAATTCGTTGTATTATTGCTTATCTACAATAATAGAACCCTTTATATAAAATTGAAAGTATTACCACGTTGCATTTTCAAAAAAAAAAAAAGTAAAACAAAAGAAAGTACTACTAGTTGAGATTGTAGTACCAATTTATTGCCGATCAAAAAAAAAAGAAAAGAAAAAAGACCGTAGTACCAATTTATTTCTAACACATATTTTGTTTCTCCAATTTTCAATTTAGGTTCAACTTTATACGCTTGTTCTATGGGCCACAATATGCCTCTCAGACCATATATCGGTGCAAGCAGCGCAAGATAAAAAGCAGGACCAATCGATAGATGCAGATGCTAGAGGCTTAATAGTAATGGTTATAGTGCTAGTCTCCCTAACAATTATTGTTTTATTGGTCGCTTATTGTTATAGACGTGTGCGATCAAACGTTAATCGGCAGTTAATTAACTCGTTTCACGTAGTTCATTACCCTACTGATGCCGGGGTTGGCTTTGGTGCCACCCGGTGTTCCATATGTTTGGAAGCTTTCATTGAGGGAGGTAGAGTGAGTATACTCCCGATTTGTAAACATAGTTACCACTATCATTGCCTTCGCAAGTTGGTGACATACAGCATCCTTAGATGTCCTGACTGTCGGCAAGAGTACACCGCAGCATGGCGACTGCATGATTGTTTACCATGAGCTATTGTGCTCACTTATCTATTAGTACTACTAGTATGTTTTTTTTTGCCATTTCACGTGTAAAGAGTAGTTACAATAAAATTTTCATGATTTCCCGGTAGTTGAATAAAGTAAGATTCTGAAACAAATATGAATAACGAAAGGCGCTTAATTGCACCTAATAAAAATGATCGAATTAGTTGCATTCTGGTCTTAAATTAGAGGGAGGATTAATTTAAGTTAAATCATGTGACTAGAAATAAGTTCCTTCTACTTCGTGCTTGGATATGACAAGACAAACGCCCGAAATACAAACTCTGATAATATAGATCAACCTAAAGTAAGAGTGTTTGGAAAGCTCTTAGTTGATGTGATAATCCTAAACAATATTTTTGTTTTTTGTTGCAAAATGATTGGTGGCCTTGGATTTCATCTTCTACTCAACGAGGATTAGAGCTAAATTAAAACAGAAAGTCTACTGGTACAGATGAAAAATCTGTACCAGTGGGTACAAACCCCTTTCTTGGCCTATTTAGGGTCTAAAAAAATGATCGGAGTCGCTCATTTTGTTTGAAATACTTTGCTTATGGTCCCTGCAAAAAATAAGTTCAATCCGATATCGGTTAAGACACCTACAAAACGTCTAACTTTGTCTCAGAATTCAAGCCTGAATTCTAGAGCAAAGTTTGGATGTTTCGTAAATGCTCTTACTGATACCGGATTGAGCTTATTTTTTGCAGGAATCATAAGCAAAGTATTTCAAACAAAATGAGCGACTCCGATCATTTTTTGAGACCCAAAATGGGCCGAGAAAGGGGTTTGTACCCACTGGTACAGATTTTTCATCTGTACCAGTAGCACCATTCTAATTAAAATAATAAACCAACTAAAGAATTGTAATAAGTTGAATTTCTTTTGCCGAGGAAAAAAAAAGGGATTGTATGTGGATATATCTGTGAACCAGACGGAGAATAGATTTTGAAGGAATAATTCACAGTCCGAAAATAGATACACATATTCTTCCCTTTTAAAGTTCAAATAGTAGCATGCATGATAGACCTATAGGCTATAGCAATGGATTCGATCACTTTTTGGATAACGTACTAAGGCCCTATTCCAGAAACCTTCTTAAAAATAAGCAGCTTATTTTATATTTTCAAACTCAAAAATAATATAAATGAAAAATGATTTTTTAATTTTTTTTTGTATCGTATAAAAGATCTCATCAAGATCTTTCAAACAAGATCCATATTACATATTTTTAGATTTCAATAAGCCCATAATTTTTGAGCTTGAAATTGCCTTCTTAAAAAATAAGTTTTTTTTTTGGTTCTGGAAAAGTGCCTAAGTTAAATTCTAGACTAAACTAATATTGCATAAACTGCAACAACCTTTCAATTACGTGCCGAAACCAAATCCCAAACGCACGAATAGCAATCGATCAAAAAATTGGGGAAGTAAAAATGAGACTATGCTGATGGCGACAACACGTACGATACGATTAATAATACTGTAATGGTGGATACCATAAGGCCAGTGTGTAATTTAGGGATACTGACCCTAGGGGAGGTATCTATTATTGTTAGAAACCTTAGGGAGCTCAATGCATGAAGGGGGAGAGGTGCACATTTATGTGTCATTAACAAACATTATATAGCCGATAAGGTTGAAAGGATAGTGTGGACACACGCTCCTGAAAAATTCGGGTGCGCTCTTTTTCGAAAAGCGCGGCGAAATGCTACAATTCAGAGTCGCCACTCGGATTTTAGCGGTATGCACCCAAGGAACTGAATTTGAAACGCTTGTTACGTTTTGATTGGAAAAGGTTTTGTAGACTGGTCCATCGTCACATTCGATATCTAAGGTTCGGGAGCCAGATTACGAGAGGGGAAGGGTTTTAAGGCATCCCTCTCGCCCAATCCGGAGATCGGTCTCTACTCGGGCATTTGTAAAACATTTGCATTTTTCTCTCTTTAATCATTTTTTAGCCAATCAGGGCGAGAGAACAGTTAATGGGGATTATAGCGTAACATGTTGGCAGGATGTGTTAAGATGGCATGCTTGCTTTATCGAAACAATTAATATAGATTGAGAACAGACTTCTGTGGGAGTTTTTAAACAGACTGGAAGACACTGTTTCAGAGTGACGTGCGCAGGAGGAACCAGCATGCACTGACCAAGTCACTTCATGCTGACTAAACCTGCATACGCCCTTCTTTCACTGGCGTGCGCCAGTAAGCTTAAGCCCATATCTCTTATTCTCAACCCTCTGGGCTTTGGAGGTGACCAGTGCACACACAGGACAAACCAAACAGTTTATACAGCAGTTAATATACATATATCAACAATTTAAAAGGACTTTAGAGCCACAAAATAAATAGAGCACCCCATAAACAGTGTGAGGGAATAAACAGAGGCCAAGGCCTAGTTACCATGCAAGGGCCAGCCACTGGACTGGGATACACTGGCGCACGCAGGTGTTAAGGCACTATATGCTAGTTATGACCTCTTTTCCAGCGCTTGGCTTTGCACTTTTCTGGGTTCTGGAACATGACCAGAATGGCCCCAGAGGTATTCCATAGCAGCAGAAACAAGTATTGAAAACTACAACTAACAGTTCTAACTATTGAAAGCAGTAAACTGGTTTCATCATGCAGCAAGGTGATGAAAATAGAAAGAAAGACAGAAAACGGTTAGACACTGATCCCCACATCAATATTGCACATACAACCAAACTGGCGTATGCGTACATTGGACTGGCCTGCGCCAGTTCTAACCACGCACGGCTTTGAAACCCTGCTAGCTTTAGGGTCAGGACTGGTATTGATTACTAGCCTTGACCCTGCCAACTCCCCTCAGGGATCGGAACAGAATACTGTCAAAGGTGGTATACCTTTGGTTTTGAATTTGTAGGAGTGTTTGAGCTTGAGCTTGAGGTTGGATGGTGGAAGATAAAAGCTTGTTGCGTGGTAGTGGCAAAGGACAATGTGGCTTGTTGCTTGAGAGTTAGGGTTTGAATGGAGGATGATCAAGTGTGTAAAACTTGCAACTTGGAGGATGGAGGGGTATAGGAGAGTATGGGGGGTATTTATAGATGATGGAGGGGTATAGGAGAGGAGTAACCAGCCAAGTAATGGCTGGTTTGGCTTTGTAACCAAGTCTTCTCCTTCAAGAAAGGTTGATGGGAGGTGTGTGAGAGAGGGGGGGACATCCCCCTGTCTGAAGATCACTCCTCAGACGAATAAACAGAGTCTGGGGGTGCCCCAAAAGTCTTGTGATCATGGCTGAATAAAGGTGATGGGACTACCTTTGACCGGCGTACGCAGGTAACTGACCTGCGTGCGCGGGTCCAAGCCCGGTCAATGGTCAAAACTGACCGATGACTGACACGTGGCAAGTGGACCAGCGCACTCTGGTGTGGGACCAACATATGCAAGTAGGGTTTTGGCTGAGGCTTTTTGGTTCTGGTGTAATGGGTTTGAAAGGGATCTGAAAAGTTTTTAGAATGCTCAAAGCTCAAACATACTAACATTCTCGGGGTGTTTCTGATCTTATTCATCATCGGGGAATCAAAGACCGTAAGTAAACTAATCTGGGATGTCCAAATAGGGTGTCTACAGATAGTGCAATTTCAAAAACCTGAGGGGACATTTCTGTTATTGATGGAAAACTTAGGGGAGATAAAAAGAAATTTATCCTAAATGTTTGGAGCTCAAGGTTTACAAGTATATTATTGGCTTTTCAAAATTCATAATACAGAGAAATATAGCACGAATTTCCAACTCAATTCGATTTATAACTATATCTTTGAATGCTATAAAGAAATGTAATCACACTGCAACTAGAGTGGGGTGGAGTGCAGTTGGTGCCTCCCTTATACTTTCATACACATGGGCAAAGTTCGATTTCCATAAACACCAATCCTCCTCTCCAAGTTCGCTAGGATAGAGTAGAGTAGGATTACCGAATGCCAAAAAAAGAAAAAGAAAAAATGAAATGTATGCGCACCTTCCATATGCATTTCTCCATGTTCAAGTCAATATGAATTGCTTCATTATCATTTGCTATAATTTTCTTTTTGTGTTTTTCCACAATGTCTTTCTTATTTCCATAAATATTCAAACGATGAAGCCAGATTATATGTCATCCAAGTTGATAACTTCAAAAGTACTATATTAAACTTGTGTACTCTTCCCACCAGGACCCCCATAAGCGAAATAATGCCCAAAGTGACCCCCTGCGTTTCCTCTATCCACCACTTTATATAATTTATTGTTGTCAGAAAACTCCTCTGTGTTATCAACATCCACAGTCTGACCATATTCATTGAGCACTGAAATTAGGCTGAAGTATGCATCAAATTTGGTGGTCCCTATCGGATAATAGCCCCCGCCCATTGGTGGTGTAGTTGAGCCTGGTGGACCAAATGCCTCGCCTCCCCATTCCACATGATTAGCCAAGTCTCCTAGTTCGGTAAATAATCTCTTCGGCCAAAATCCAACCTCAGTATAGTTATCTCCATCTAAGAGCCACCAATTTCCATTAGCTTTGTCCTGATATATGGGTAGTGGTGGTATCAAGAAATTTGGTCAATGCATTAGGACAAAATTTTACTTTGAATTCTAAATAGGAACTAAAAATTTGCAATAACTTAAAATGAAATCACAAACAACTAACTTGAAATAGATGCAACAAGATTTTAAAATTTTTATTAGTGGGCTTTCAATGGAATGGAATGAATTGATGAAGACCGTCCCTATCAGGTTGGTGAAGGCCGAAGGGAGGGCACCTTATCGACTAGTTCAACCACTGGTGTGAATTGGCCGCAGATGCCTAAGTGTAGCTACACAGCCTACACCCGCGAATATAAGGTTCCAAAACTAATAAAACAAAAGAATTATAATATGTCTGAAATGGCATCATAAGTTTTACCCTGGTGATGTAGGTTTCCATGATGAATAACGGTCCACCAGGAACACTAACATCGTGAAAAATTGCATCAAGTGTTATATCTGATCTCACTATAATAAATCCAGGGCAACGAGTATTGAAACAATGAGATTGTCCAGCCTGCCAAATATGCAAATGGAGAATTCATAAGTGTAAGAAATGTTTGGCGCACAAATAAATTAATGTTGACATGCAGCCTAAGTTGCACATATAACTTACATCCAAACGTATAAAATATCGAGTGCGACTATCGCCATACAACGAAGGATCAACCTGAGATAAATAATAAAACAGTAAGATCAAAGAAGTTGTTGATCTGAAAAAAAGTCAACGAAGAAGTTTTCAATATCAGATCTGAATTGTTCAAATCTTAATCTACACAATAAGGGGAAAGGAATTAAAGTTGGTCAAGAAATGAAATGACCCATTTGTTTGAGGAATCAAATTAAGGCAGAAAGAATTACCCTCCACCCAGCTTCTATGCTGTCAGGACCATTTTGAATCTTCACTTTTGCTGCACTATACTGCCTACCATCAACGTGCGGATTGTGTAAACTAATTACTGCTCCAGCTCCAAAAAACCTCTTGTTTGAATTAGCTCTTGTTCGAAGTATGGCATTCTGAGCAACAATATCAATACAAAAATTATGCAAATTAAATAAGTATAATGTATTCGGTATGAATGCTTTCCTTTCGTCATTCCTGCTTGGTATTCTGCATAATGTGGGAGAATGACTATGTATGCATAAGTACCTTAATGCTAGTATTATTTTTCAAGTATGATATGTTGAAGCTTCAAGAAGAAATTATGATAGTCAAAAAGTCAATAGTTAAGAATCAAAAAGTGTAGTATTATTACGTTTGGTAACTTCTCAGGTACTCATTTTGTTTTGATGAGACAATATTCATATCAATTACAAAGTATACATGGCAAGAAATCCTTGTGGTTGGCAAGAAATGATCTTATCTTCCATAATGTTTCAATGGAAGTGGAAGATCTGAGTGATTTGGTGAAGACTAGAATGGCCTTTTGGATTAAAGGAATGTATGGCATCAAGTTATTCTGTAGAGGACTTCAAGAGGAGCTTAGATGGCATCAAGAGGATTAAAATTTAGAACATGGGTCACTCTTTGTGATTGTTTTTTGATTTTGTCCAATACTTTATTGGATGTTTGTTTCCTTGGTTGTCCTTGGATTGGGGTGTGCACATGATCATAGTCTCTAAAGCATAAGTGTCAATCTCATTGGGATGTATGTCTTTAGTGTTGATGCACCCTCAGTCCTTGGCTCAATGTACCCTTTCAAGTTTATAAAATTATCTGTTGCCGAGCAACAAAGAAAAGTATAAATAAAACTCTTGTTTTGAAGAGATTTTTATCAAAGTAATCTTTTTTTTAGAACTATTGGCCGGAATACTCTCATTTTCAAATTATTTTTAAAACTAATCGGTAGAGTCACTTCAACAAGCGCTACTTGAGTAGCGCCATTACAATTGGCTCTATTTGCCATGTGGCGCTCTGCCATGTGCTACGTGGTTGTATGATGTGGACTAGCGTAACTTGAAATAGCTCTACCTAATCAGGTAGCGCCATCTCAAGTGGCTCTACCTAATCAGGTAGCGCTATTTCATCTAGCTCTACCTTATAATAACATCGCGCTCTCATTAATTTGATCACTTGTCTTGTGAATATGGGAATGAAACGTGACTAAAAACAACGAAAGTAAAATCGTTAAAAAAAATTGCGAACCACGTTTGTAGTGTAAAATATTTGGCCGTTACAACGTGAATAGCGGAAACTATTGTATTATGTTTAAGAAAAGATAGATTGACAATAACTACTTTGCTTAAAATTGAAAAAAAAAATATTGTCCAAAATATAACTAATATATATAGAAAATTGTTGATGCACTTTAGGAATGCCTTAGGGTTTTATTAACTTCACTGAAAAAAATTGTATTTATAATTCACACCCATTTTTAACTTTATTAAATTTGTTCATGCTTTTTAACAATTGAACACTCAAGCGCTACAAAAACTAATAACCATCATAACTTTGCATTACATAGCTCTAACAACAATACTTATCCTCCAACTTCCATAAAAGAAAATAAAAACTGAACATTACAAGTTACAGATCCATTTTAGCAATTGAAAAGTCAAACAGATGCATAGTTTTAAACATTACAAGTTACATATTTGTTGTTGAAGATGACGCTTCTCCCCTCTTTGAACATTTTCGCTTGTTATGCCCATGTCCACCACACAAGGTACAAGACTGTTTCAAATGGCTCTAGCTACCCTTACGGCCTGACAAGATTCGGTTCGGGTAGTCCAGTCAAGGTAGAGCCAATATGGCCTGACAACATTCATTTGGGAACAAACAGTCAATTCATAGGCCCGGTTCGGTCCTTAGGGTGGATTTAGCTTTAAAAGTGAAATAGTAATGTATTTTTTTGTCTTTATACAAAAAAAATATCGCGGTTCTTAGTTTTGCATCAATTTTTTGTTGATTCGTCTCAGCGAGAGGAATCAAAAAAGTATAAAAAAATTTAGTCGAAACAAATACTGTAATTTTTTTTTAAAGACAAAAGAATAAGTTCAAAAAAATTGTTTTTTTGACTTATTTTTGTCTTTATTAAAAAATTTATGTGTTTCGATAAAAAAACTTACTTTTGATTCTTCTCGTCGAGACGAATGAGTAAGTCACAAAAGTTTGACGCAAAACAAACAAGTTTTGTTTTTTTAAAAAAAGGGAAAATTTCTTTTATATCCATTCGACTTTGACC
Organism: Rhododendron henanense subsp. lingbaoense; assembly: GCA_020567845.1. NCBI lineage: Eukaryota > Viridiplantae > Streptophyta > Magnoliopsida > Ericales > Ericaceae > Rhododendron > Rhododendron henanense. Next base: position 24,790,537 of record CM036315.1, read on the forward strand.
AAAAATTTATTGACTTATTGACTTATTTTTGTCTTTCTTCAAAAAATTATGAGTTTCGACCCAAATTTTTTACTTTTTCGATTCCTCTCGTCGAGACGAATCGATAGGTCACAAAAGTTTCACACAAAATTTACAAATGCAAAATTTTTTTGAATAAGGGCAATAAAATACAAAGTCACTTAACTTTTTCATCCAAACCCACCTCCTTCCCCCATAAATCTTGGTAAACTTTTTGCCAAAAATAAAAAACAAAAAAAAAACAGTTCCAACAAACTGTTTCAACAAAAAGTCTACACATTGGCCAAACAAACAGTTTCACAAGACAAGTGATCAAATTAATGAGATGTTATTTTATAAGGTAGAGCCAGTTGAAATGGCGCTACCTGATTAGAAAGAGCCACTTGAGATGGCGTTACCTGATTAGGTAGAGCTACTTCAAGTGGCGCTAGTCCACGTCATACAACCAACGTAGCACATGGCAGAGTGCCACATGGCAAATAGCGCCAATTGTAACGGCGCTACTCAGGTAGCGCTTGTTGAAGTGGCTCTACCGATTAGTTTTAAAAATAGTTTGAAAATGAGAGTATTCCGGCCAATAGTTCTAAAAAAAAGGGCAGGCCGGTCCAGGCTTGGACCGGGTTGGGTGTTTTGGGCTTATTGCTTTATTTGGGTTATGGATCGGGCCTGAATGTGCTATTTGCTTTTGATCCTTGTAGACCCTTGGGTGGTTCGGGTTTTGCCCCCGCGGTGTATTTTCCAACTCTTTGTTGGATCCCCTTCCCCTCTCCCCGTTTTTCAATAAAATTCATCTTTTGCCTATCAAAAATAGTTCTAAAAAAAAGATTAGTTCGATAAAAATCTCTGTTTTGAAAGGCTTGCAATCCTTATTGGAAGAATTTAGAACGGATGGATTAAGATGTTCTTTCTCGTCTACTCAGTCATATATGTACTCTGTTTTTCACATAAGTGCTATGTCTTGTGTCCAAATTCATGCATCTTAGTTTTGAAATTTCCCTGGTCTACAAATTTGCTATGCCAAGAAAGGGTTCTTTTAGTTTTGTCTCATTTTCATTCCTAATGTTAACATTGAACACGTTCCCCAACGTTTCAATTTTGTACCAATTAATCAAGTCCCCAAGTCTAACACCGTGAGTCCCATTTGTTAATATAAGAGGCATTTTTGTCATTTGCCCACCCTAAATTTAGATTTCTACGATATTAAAATGTAGGAATTAATATCAATATTGTAGAGATATAAAATGCAATATGATTAGGAATAACTTACGTGAGCACCTGGGGCGTAATATTCTAAAGGCGTGATGTTTCTTGAAGCAAGTCTTTCTCTGATGAGATCTTCTTTAGTGAGTCTTCTAATAGGGACTGTTCCAACAGGACAGCCTCCACCTTTTAGCTTTACACTTATGGGTTTAGTAAACTTTGGAGATACATGATATCTTGTTCCCATATTTATTGAAATAGGTTTCATCTGCAATTAAAATCATTCTGATCGAATAAGTACTGATCGATCTAATAACGCTATGCTAGATAGAGAATATATAGATATAACAAACCTGATAATGGAAAGTGTGATTCTTTAGCAAAGGGTGATCGAATGCGGGTTGTTTGTAGAAATCCACACAATCAATTAAATCTCCATAATCAGTCTGTACAACATTACAATCCTTGATTAATTATAACTAGCAACAAACCCGTGCTATGCACGGCTAAATACATTTGTAATGTATCAAAAGTTTACTTTATTGATTGTGTAAGATATTAAAAACCATTTTAATGAGTTGTCTAAAAAGAGATATTTGGTCACAAAATCTAAGTTATCCATTTGAGTTCACTTGTATAGTTTTGACTGCAGGCTTGTTTAGAAGCTCAAGTTGCTTATCCAACTCCTTGTCTTCTTCTTCAGATAAACCCGTGCCTTCTTTGACTCCATTGTTGCCCACAAGAAGAGAGGACACAACGAGTAGTAGCAGAACAATATGGAAAACAACAGATTGGTCTGGGAAATGGAAGTAAAGCAGGTCTAATTAATTATCAAAGATCAAGATAAAAATAAACAGAAAAATAAAACAACATTAGACACATTGTATAACATGAACCGAGGTCTATGATGTTCATGTTGGGAGTTCGATTACTAAGGTGTTCCATTTTCTCAAAAAAGGAACTTTTAGAAAAAAAAGGTAATTTCAAGCCCAAAAATCACGTGTTTACGCAAATAATTTTCCTACCAATATGGATTTTGTTTGATAGATCTCATTGAGATATTTTAAACGGTGCAAAAAAAATTAAAAAATTATTTTTGTTTTTATTATATTTGAGCTTGAAATTACCTTCTTTTTAAAAAAAAAAAGGTTTAAAAAGAAAGCAGAACGGCACCTACCTCCCCTAACCCCTTAACATGAAATCCATGATGTTCTATCCTCCTAAAACTAAACAGAAAAAACAATCTCTACATATGGACAAAGTAGCCAATTCCAAAGGAAACCAAATTACGACTGGAAAAATGTTAGTAATTAGCATGAGAAAATAGCTTGGATTATGAATGCATACCTGACATTTGGTTAGAATTATAACTCAACACAGGTGTTTTGGGGAGAAAAGGATGTAGAATCAAATTCTGCCTAGCGTTGTATTTATAAGTGTTGTCAATCAATACCCGATTAAGCCAACGATCTTATGCATGCAAAAAAGGTATTCCATTCATCCCAAAATGTTAGTCTACTTTGAGAACAGACACAACTTTTCAGTAAAGAAATAATTAAGATGATTAATTGGTGCAAAGAAATTAAAATAAATTGGGCAAAGAAGTTTTTTTTTTTTTTCCAAAAGTTTTACATTTTTTCGTAGGAGACAAAAGTTAATTAGTGCCACATAAAATGAAAAGAAATGGACACAAGGTAACCGGGACCCGGGGTGCCTGCCGAGCGGCCAATCCGGCCGTCCATCTCGGAATCAACGGCCCGGATCGAAACATCTTTTTCCTTTTCCTTTTCTTTTTTTTTAAATCCATTCGGTACTTTTGCATCCGGGCTGTCCAAAACACTTTTGGACGGCCGAGATGCGCTCGGCACCCCTGCCAAGCACCCTTGCTTGGCAGGATCTCCCGATCCAGGTAACCGTGCTAGCTGCATGGAAAGGAAAATCTAGAGGATTACGAAAATAAATGGACAACAAATTCAAAAAGAAATCTGGTCGGATTACGTATAACTAGATTTAGATTTGGTCAAACTAGAAATAAATCATGTAACCATGCATTGCGGGGGAAATCTAGACAGATAACAGTAGACTTGGTCAAAGTACAAGTAAATTTTGTCAATTCATTTTGTTGGCCATGATGTAAATATGTATCAAATCAAATTCCTTATTTTCCTGCCTTTTAATTAGGTTGAAATGTCCAAGACCATGATATACTCTCTCCGTCCCCTTTTTAAAGGTCAGTATTCCATTTTGAGTTGTCCCTTAATAAGTGTCTATTTTGTAAAGTTAGTGGGTAAAAGTTGGTGCATTTTCCATTTTGCCCCTAAAAATAGATTCCATTTTGAAAAGTTAGTGAGTAAAAGTGTAAAGATAATGTCTCCATAGAGGGTAAATAGGGAAAGTGGAGGTAAAAATTGATGTGAAAAGTGTAATGATGATATTTTCTTAATAAGTTGGAGTTACGAAGCGAGATACTTAAAAAGGGACGGATGGAGTAGTAAATAGGGCAATGATGCTGAAAACTTTTATTTTATTTTATCTCAGGTACGTTTGTCTAGGCCATCATACACACACCTCAATTAAACTTGGAGAATCAATCCCATCATTTACCCTTTGGACTATAGCCCTTAAATGAGTCCAGACCCTGACTTCCAAGCATGACTACCGGACCAACCCGTTTGAGTTTTATGGACGTAATTTTTAAAATTATAATAACCGTGATACTTACACGAGTTTTATGTATTAATTCTTTTCTCACTAATCGGGCCGATTAAATTAAGGCGGGAAAATTTTCTATATGGACTCACCCCGCAAGAATTGAAAACATGCATTTAGGAGGTTTCGAACTTGAGACCGAAAAGAAAGAGAAAACCCTTGAATCCCCGATTTGAAGTTCCTATATATTCACACGACTTTGCCATTTCATGGGAGTAAATTTGTTGATTGGAGTGTTGCAAATTCGAAACATAAATAGAATCTAAGAAGGATTATTGCAAATTGCCAAAAATCTAAGAACGATTGTTGAAAGGATTCAGTGATTCACCAACACTATTCAGAGGGCTGAAAGTGGAGTTGGACATCCAAACGCCGTAAATAGTACTCCTGGAAAAAGGCTTTTTAGGACTTGAGAAACTTGGGCTACTGGACTGGACAAAACTTTTGACGAGGATCTAAATAAATTAGGCCTTTCTTGCTTTTGGTCCGGATCCCACTTTATTTTAGTGAAGGGTTTTTTTTTTTTGGCCCCCAGCAAATTTAAATGAAGATGGTTTGGAGGAAAATGGTAATTTTTTTTCACAATATTATATACATCAGTGGGGGGTTAGTGAGGAAGATAGTAGGTTAGTCTACAGGAGGTTCAGAGCTGTCCAAAGCCCTGAACGCTAACGTCTCTGACGAGGCTCTAACCCTGACCTTCTTTGATGGAGAACCAGGCCATGGAGAAAACCGATGAGCTACAAAGCACAATAGCGAAAAAATATATTGGGATGTAAGTAAATGGGGCTTGGTGGGCTCTACTAAAAAGATATTGGGCTGTCTTGCGTTATAGTGGGGAAATGACAGCCGATGACACTTTGGGGGACCAACAAGAAGGATGAGCCCATTTTCAAAATTTACCGCTAATCTAAGCACTCACTAATCCTTACCAGTCATTAACAGAAAACCACATCCTTACCAGTCATTAAATGGGAATTCTAATCCTGGGCCGTCATTTTTCCATGCTTTGGATTTTATATGAAAAAGGTATATGCATTCAAATGCATTTAGTGTAATATTTTCCATGCTTCACTTCTAAGTTTTATGCCTAAACTTCAATACAGTAACCTCGTTTTTTTAATTCCATGGCATTAGTTTTCTTTGTTTGCTTTTGTGAGTGATGGGGAAAATTTTCTAAGGCATAGAGTGTTGGCTGGCATTGTTTGAAACAGGGAAAATTTTCTAAGGCAAAAAGGGGACAGAATGCTGTGCTAGCGGAGCACCCTAGTAGCGCGCTAGCACTTATATGCGCCCTAAGAGTGCTAGGTTTCTCCGGTGGCGTTATTCAAAATGTTCTTGATTTTTTATTTAATTTTAATTCCTGAGTTTGAATGGCGCTCGCGGAGCACCCCAGCAACGCGCTAGCGCCAGCTCACGTGCTAAGAGCGTTCCAGTAGCACGCTAGCACCCCAACGTGTTACTTTCTCATTGGCTAGCTCTAGGGTTTGTACCTATATAAGCCGAATTTTCACTCTTAAGTCACCCACTCATGCATTTGCCCACTTTAGAGAGAGAAAATCAATTTCACTCATATCCCTTGTGTGCTATGTTTTTTGTGACGATCTAAATTGAGCATTTGATCATCTTTTATCATCCTAGAGAAATACTCTAATATCCAATGTATTCTCTCTAGGTTGATTTGTTTTTTCAAAAAAACTTCATCTCTTTTAAAGCCATACATTGTTGCCTACGAATCTACATGACCGGATGATACCTGAGCCGTTCTAGAACGGAGATCGAGATGGTGTTGCTCGAGGAGTCCATGGAATAAAGAAGGGGCACGGGGTGCTAGGCAAGAAGCGGAATTAGGTGTGATTTTGGGTAAAAGTTAGTAATTCGTAATTTGTACTCTTTTTGCCTAACCTTTTGATTTATGGAAAATTGAGTAGATTAGGCCATGGTTTTATGCTTAGGGTTTGTTGACCCTACGTAGTTTCCATGTATATCTCATGTTCTTGCGTTCTTTAGTTTTATCGCTCTTTACTTATATTATTAAACACAATTACCACATGCACTATCATTGCCTTTGCAAGTTGGTGACATCCAACATCCTTAGATGTCCTGACTGTCTGTAACGCCCCTAATTTTTGGGAACGTTAAAAGGACAATTTTATTGAAAAACTAAAGAGAGTCTAGCTCATTATTACATCATAATTCTCACAAGAGTACTTTTATTCAACACAAGGAGGGGAACTAGGGTTCCTATCTACTGCTCCGCTTGCTCCTCCATCCTAGCCAGCTCTTCTGCTCCAAAGGCTTCCAAGGTGTACTGTTCACCTTGATCATCTACAAAGTCTGACACATTATACCAGCGTCGCCACCGATATAATATGTCAGGGTCACCAAAGGTAACACCATGAGCTACAAAAGCTCAGCAGAATAATCCCATACCCGCTAACCCATAACTTACAAACAATGAATCATACAGATAACGTTATCTACACAGTGCATGCTTATATAATAAAACAGTTAATTATGACACATCCACATCCACATTCACTATTAACTATCGTTGGTATCCGTGACTTTTTTGAGTTTCTCCTACGCGACTCATCGTAGACCGTGTCACCAATTTCCACCTTTCATTAGCCAAATCAACATTTCAAAAACAAATCCGTTTTTAACACACCCAACCTCGGTTCCGCCGTTCCGGGTTCCCGAGTATCCTCACAATGGTTCTGCCACACCAGGTTCCCATTGGCACACATTAGCATTGGCTCCTCTCCACGGATAACCAAGCCGCACACCCAACATCGGTTCCGCCGTTCCGGTCTCCCGAGTATCCTCACAATGGTTCCGCCGTCCCGGGTTCCCATTGGCACACCCACACACACACAACTCACATAATGATTTCCACAACCGGTCATTATGTAGTTTCAAAAATATTTTACCAAGTCAACGCCTTTAAACACACCCTAGGTGTCATGTTTCTAACTTTCTCGGTTTTCGTGTCTCGTTCTCATGCATAGACTTCGCGGCAGGACTTCTTACGACAAAATCATAAATCATTCATTGTAATCTTGAAACTAAACTAGCAAGATCATCCAACTCTATATTAGATAGCATGCTCATATTACCACATCATCTTACTCAACATTTAACACACAAGATAAAGCATAGTGCCACATGGACGGACACCTTTGGAGTGGTAAACCACTTATGCTTTATCAGCAACAAGTAAGACAAGTAACACGTTTACATGCTCATAATCATCTTAAAGATCAAAATACGAATACTTAAAGTTGGGTTATAAATGTTATCTTTCAAATTTTATTCTTCCTTTTCAAAACAACATATGTTCATGGAAGTATAATCGACTACACATATACTTAAGGCTAGAGAGTAAGATTAAACTACATATACTTAGGAATAGTGGGGACGAAAAATTCTACCATTCTTCTTGGCGGTAGGGCGGCTACGGAAAGTACGTCGGTGATCGGACGGAGTAACTTCTTACTGTAGGCTTCCGGTAGCTTCGAAAGAGAAAGGTTTCTCTCAAAACTAGGTCTTGACTAAAACTACTAGACTTTATGGATCGAAAGGGTGGTTTAGGATGAGTTTCTTGAGAAACTTTAGGAAGAACTTTAAGAACACCAAGAACAAAGCACAAAGGCAAGAATTCTAGAGAGAGAAGTTGAAAGGTTGGAAGTTGTGAGTTGAATGACAAAGGTGGGGTGCTATTTATAGCCAAGCATTGGCCTCTCCCTCTCCTTCATGGCCGGCTCCCTCTCCCTCTCTTTATCCCATGGATTTGCTCCATGGTCTTGTCAAATCCAAGTCTTTCAAGCATGCCAAGCAATGTCACTCCCATTTTAGGCCAAAACCTAGGTAATTATGGAGATTTGCTAAGGCTTTTAAGACTATTCTAGGTGATTATAACCTAGATTGGTAAGTCTTGCAAGCAAAGGGAAATGATAGCTAGGCCTAAGAGTAGTCTTCCCATGTTTAGTCCATCCTAGGTCTAGTTTGTAGTCAATTTCTAGGATGATTAAAGACTAAGATTGTGTGCTAGAATAAGACTAGAAATGGGTTGTTAACTTGTGCTTAGGTTGAGTGTGAAGTTGGTTGAAGCAAAAGTAAAATAGGTTACTTGTGTGAGTGACCAAAGACACACACACACACACCACACTCCCTCTCTCACTCTCTCGGCCTCCCCCTCTCTCTCTCCTCACGGCTCTCTCTCTCTCTTGGACAAAGTACATATATATATATATATATATATATATATGCTTATATGGAAAGTCTAGGAAGGATAATGGACTATTAAGTATACATGTGCTTGGTGAATCTAGGAAAGTAACTTAAATAGGGTTAGGGCTATTTAGTCTTGGGTGGCATGCATGGCAAGGCTATGGTTGCTTCTCTTTGAAGCAAAATGATGAGATAAGGCCATGGCTAATTTTTTATTACCCAAGGGGTAAAATTTTCCCTAACATTTATTAACCAATGGGTAATGAGGTAAGTCATGAGTGCGGTCTTGAAAATGACTAATCAAGGAGTAAAATGATACTACTAATGGTCTAATGGTTCAATAGGTTAGTAAGGGGTTCATAAGGCTCAAAGATGGTCAAAAAGGTCCATCTAAGGTTAGGGAAATGTAACTAGGTGAATCGGTAGTTTGGTTCCCTCAACTAATCGGTTGGAAACTAATTCTATATGCCATGTAGGATTTCTAGCCAAGAAATATAATTTTAAAGGACTTAAATCTAATTATGACGGATTATTAGAAATTAAAAAGGAATTTTAAAAGTAATACCGAGTAATTAAAATAAAATTTAAATATTTAACGAAATTTTTATTTACCAAAAATCAGGGTCGTTACACTGTCGGCAACAGTACACCGTAGCATGGCGACTGCATGATTGTTTACCATGAGCTATTGTGCGCTCACTTATCTATTAGTACTACTAGTATGTTTTTTCGCCATTTCACTTGTAAAGAGTAGTTATAATAAAATTTGGAAACTTATTTTCGTGCTCCACTTTTTACTGATGGCGCTTCAATTTTAACGTGAAGTTACTAGTAACTTCATGAACAAAGTGGAGCGCAAATATCAATTTCCTAAAATTTTCATGATTTCCCGGTAGTTTGATGGATTTTTTTTTAGAACAAATTTATACTTGTCGTTACAAAGTTTGGTTAACGTAAAGGGGAAAAATCCATAAGTACACATGTCCACCATGCAAATAGAGATAATAAATCGTATATTTACGAGTGCTGCGAATTTAATTTACAATTTAATGTTCCACCACTTTTGCCCAGGTAGTTATTAGTGTCTTACCCATTCGATGCAAGTGGACATGAAAAATTAACAATGGAACGGAAAAACCAACAGTGGGAACTTTTTCCTGTTGTCTTGTACATCAGTGAATCGACGCATATAGCTCTTGGAATGTACTCCAATTTCTCGCAATCTAATTAAGAAAATACCACAACAATAAAAAAAAACAAAGAAAAAAATAGATTTCAAGGAGTATTTGTCATGTTATTGATTGAACTTGGTTTATGAATTGCTTCATTAATATAATTTTCTTTTTGCGTTTTTTCCATTCTGTCGTTTTTATTTCCATAAATAAATATTCATACGATGAAGTTAGATTACATGTTGTTATCCAAGTTGATAACTTCAAAAGTATTATATTAAATTTGTGTACTCTTCCCATCAGGACCCCATATGCGAAGTAATGTCCATATTGACCCCATGCGTTTCTTCTATCCACCACTTTATATAACTAGTAAATAGCACGTGCTTTGCACGTGGCGTTCTTCCCATTAAACGGTTTTCTTCTTTGAAAAAACCCTAACTTAGTACCTTCAGGATTTTTGAATTAATTTAGTGCCATAGGATTTTTGAATTAGATCAGCAGAAGCAAGTGGTGACTGGTGGTTTCATCCAATGTAATAGAAATGTAAATGCATGATCATAGCCTAGAACAAATTGAGGATGCATTCCTCTAGCATATTGCTTTTTCAATGGTAGCTCAATAGCTTGGTGAATTTGTATTTAAAGAGTTCATGAAACCTAATTGAGATCTCATACACAATCCCCATTACAATACACATTAAGTACATGAATACAGTCAAACAAACACATCAAAACCATATTAAAACGAAAGGTACATTGTCGACTTGAATGATTCCCAAACCAGCAAATCAAAACCGTATTAGTAGCGGGACAACATTTTGATACGAGGTTATTCAAGTTCATGTCGAATGCAACAAAACCCATGAATGACCTAATTGCAATCAGCAAGTTAACAAAAGTAATCATCCAGGCATAAAGCAACTTCAAAATCCATTGCAATAGAAAGCCTTTCTTCCTTCCATTGCTTAGATTTATAGGCACCTAAAGATGTCAACAGAACTTCATTGTGAGCACCATGAATGCCAAAGCTTCTCTCCTACCAAAAATATATCAAGAACCACAGAACCCAATTAGTATACAACACTGACCTTCCATTTTAACATGCATCCAGATTTAGGTCATTAAAAGCATTTCTTTTCCCTCCAAAAAGAGTAAAGGAACCTCCATTCAGAGAATTAAGTTCCATTCCATTACCCTACATATCTCAATATATGTCTAGCTTCATTGTGCTGCCAATAATACTTTTAAGTAATTTGATCTTGCGCCGATACCAAAGCAAAAAAGATCATAATGAATAATCATGTAAGAGTAACACGTAAAACCGATGAGAATTTTTCATCAATGAATTGAGGTGAGGAACCAAAAAATGAATTACAGAGAAGGACAAAAAACAGGAAAGTAAATCACGGAAAGTGAAAAAAAAATACACACTTATCTTTTCAAACAGAGAAAAGAGAAGGATATAAAAATGAAATTACTGATACACAGCCAAATAACCAAGCAAGAATGATATTTTCCGCAGTTATATATATATATATATATTCTCACTTTTCTAAACCAACAAATAAGAGGCGAAAATTTTGAGTTCTCTAGCTTAATTTTCTTTCCCTACTGTTAGAAAAATATAACCATAGTGCGGAAGCGGGTGGTTCGGGTTACCTTGCGAACTTTAACCGAACCGGACCTTTGTGTGGATGGATTACGAACTCTCAATCACGTACCAAAACAGCGACAAATTCCTGCGACGGAGTGATACTACGAGGATCGAGTATCACCCTCAATTCCACGGTGTAAAAGCTCGGATTGCTCTTTAATGGCAGAGAGAGAGAACTATCGAAGAGAGAGAGAGAACTATCGAAGAGAGAGAGAGTTTCCCAGAACTCTATTCTTTTTTGTATATACCTCTGATGTATATTGTTGTATATCGTTTATGAACATCCTGCAGGAAAATAAATAGAGAGAGAGAGCATCCTAGATGCTTTAGAAGTCTTCTAATCCTAAGAGATTAGAATTACTTCAACTTCTCCTATCTTATCTCCATGATAAGATAGGACTCTCTAATATATGGGTCACCGGGTCATGCCCACATGGGCGACCCAATTTGGTCCCGGACCGGCCCAAATTCCAACATCTCCCACTCGTCCATGCATGGGCATGACAAGTTGTATCAATCTCTCTTCCATCTACCCAACTAAGAAGCAAACTCATACGCGCTAATGAACCGTGCGATCGCTGGAGCACCTGCAAGTGGGAGCTCTACACTAGAAACTCTTTAAGAGCCAGGATAGAGACATCAACCCATAAGAGTGTCTCATGTACCCTGAATCCATTTAGTTACACCGGACCAAGCATCTTTAATCCTTCCAAAAAGCATGCTTGACCCCCCAACATCATGCACTATATATTCACACCCGATCCGCATCCCAATAGAGCGACCTAAGTTGTTGACAATGAATATATTGCAAGGGTGTACTACTAAATGATCCTCTTTTCGCCCTCATGTCACTTCATTTTAACCTTGCTGCTTTCCCAGACATGCTCCATGGGACCCTGACATTTCGTTGTCTTAGGTAGTCAAGCTAGAGTAGCAACACAAAGTCTCTACTACATGACATAGTCAAAAATCAAAGAGCACATTTAATATATATGCAGTCACCTTATCTAAATAACTGCTTAGACTCACACAGTGAGGAAACAAGGACCCATTCACTCACCTCTAAAATAAATGATCGCCAAGCACATGTAGTATGAATACATGCTACGGTGGAGTTACTTTTCCAAAAAGCGACGTCATACTCCCAAACACCGTACAGACCTTAGTCTAGTCGCTACCTAGCGCCCAACCTGAGTTCTCAGATAGCAAGCCATCATGTCGCTATATGAGTCGTCACATCTGGCTAACAAAGACAGGTTAATCTCAAGATAGGGGGAACTATCCGAAATTGGTCTCTTGCTAATAGACCTTATCTTGGTTCCAACCAAGGCGACACATGGTGGGTATGTCTGATTCTACTTATCAGACTATATCACAGGTCCAACCTGTATATCTTACTACCCATCCGTCTCAGCTTCGCTCGCTATCTCAAGCGCCGAAGGCGATTGCTCATGTGAGTGAGCCAATCTAACCTGCTGACATCAATCTTTAAATTCTGTATGTGTTGTTCAATAAACAATTGTCCAAATTGCAACAATAATAAGCTAATATTAAGTGCACAAATGGCATAAATATCCCATAAATCTGAAAGAAGTGACTAATGAAATTAGTAAATAAAACACATCTATCATCATCTACGCAGTCCTAAAACCTTATCATATGTCTCAAAAGCCCCATTAACAATGGGCTTAGAGAAAGGGCATACAACTATGCGACTCGTAGCAATGTGTTTTATAATCACTTTCTTTTTGCGCAACAATATCTTTGACCCAACAAGGCATAGATTCACACTTTGGAAGCAAAACATGAAATTAGCAGTCCATCAGAGATATCTTAATATCCTCTCGACTGCTTGCCAATGATCATGACCAAGATTGGACCAAACACTATTTATAAGCTGCCAACGATACTTGAATAGGGCACGTGGGCCATCAGTTCCAATTCTTTAGGAGTTTTAGGTTCCATGTTAAGCCTAAGTCTCGCCTTTAACTATAGAAGTGTCTATGAGTTTGCAGCTTTGTCTCTGGAATCGTTCTAAAAAACATTCTTAAAGAAAGAATATTCCTAGAAGGACCCCTTAAGATCTCAACTCTGAGCACATAGCTTGCTTTGCCCATTCCTTCATCCCATAGGTGAAGGAAAATCACAACTTTGTGGTGACAACATCTCTTAGTCATTCCAACCACCTAAAAATTAATGTCATCAACATAGAATGACAATATCAAGAAACTATTTTTGGACCGTCTCATATGCACGCAATGGCCTTCATTGATCATCGTAAACCCCAAATGGCTCGATGAAATCTCAGGTACCACTGCCTGAATGATTGTTTTAGGCCATAGATAGACCGTTGGAGCTTAATTGCAAACTCTGCGCTCCTAGCCTATTGCCTTAACGTCCATCTAAAATAGTTCTAAGGCTAGAGTAACTTCAACACTAGACGAGTCTTATTGCTCAGTATGGGACCATCTGCTTTGCGTTTGATCTTAAGAACCCATTTGTTCCCAATGATCTTGCGCCCAAGCTCAAGATCGACCAAGTCCCAGACAAGGTTTATCTTTATAAACTCCATTTCATCTTACATTGCAGCTATCCATTCCTTACTAGCAGGCGATAAAGGAGTTTCTCCCACTGTTTTGGGCTCTCCTTAATCTTCAGGAGCAATCATGACAAACTCCCCCTCAATCTCAAACAGACGACGAGGGATTATTCAATGTTTGCTTCTATGCCTAAGAGGATCTTGAGAATCCATTAGATCTAATCCATGATTAAGCAAGTCGCTCCCACTATCCCCAGGAGGTAGGAGAATTTCTTCCCCATTTTCAACTAGACAATTTGGTGCGCCTCTCGTTGGATTCTCTTTCTTGTAGAATTCTACATCTCTACTAACCTCTCATCTGCTAGGGAAATCCTCCTTGAGGAATCCAAATCTCGTAACTCAATTTCAGTTACACTTCCATCAGGTTGCTGGCCAATAAACACATAGCACTTAGAGTGCTCATTGTAACGCATAAAAAAACATTATTCACCTCTAATACTTAATTTCCCACACATAGGAGAAGTACTACGTGTTTGAGTAGCCAAGCCACATGGCCGCAAAATTACCCTCATTAGGTTTTCGCCGGTCCATTGCTCATATAGGATGGAAGGTACTAATCGATCTGGTAGGCACACAGTTATGGATGTAGGCCGTAAAATTTAATAATGCATCTCCTCAATACAAAATTGGAAGATTAAGGCTGCGCCATCATCGACTTAACCATATCTAGCAACATATGATTCCTTTTCTCCACTACACTGTTTTGTTGCGAAGTACAAGGAATTGTTAATTGCCCTTACGTTGAGCCACAAATGTCTAAACGGATAAGCTGGTAATGGAACAAATGCCCTTATGGTTTTCTAATTGCTTTTCTAGTTGGGCAATGGTCACAAATGGGCAGGTTGACTAACAAATCCCCCTCATGCCCAATGTGACCTAATCTAAAATGCCATTTAACATAATCAACATCAACATAAGATGTAATAAAGCAAGTAGAATCACTAGCATTATTATTAAAATTTAAATTAATAACATCTAGTGTCATCAAACCATCCAAAACCATAACAAATTGTACCCAAATCAATCCTCACTAGGCTATTCTCAAACAGAAGTAAAAACCTAGACCCATCATGCTAGTGACTAATAACAAGTTTCATCAAATTCTTGGAGCATAAAGTACTTCATGAAAAAACAAAGTGCGCCCATGTCGCATGTCCAGCTTGCCAACGCCCAGCACTAACACACTAGACTTGTTTCCCATGAAAATTCTTTGGCCTCCAATTGGAACTCAGCGATACTCCACAAGCCTATCTTGTTTCCTCGCTAATTGGTTGGTTGCTCCTGAGTCTACAACCCACGAATGAGGAGAATAAGCAACTAAACCTTGACATGTTCCAAAACAGTCAATACGAGAAACAAAAAAATATGGAGTACCTGCTTAGGCTCAGTGCACTCACGAGCAAAGTGTCCCAACTTGTCACAGTAAAAGCACGCCTTTCTGGCCTTGTTTTTGTTACCACTCTTCTTTTTGCCTCTATTGCGCTTAAAAGAACCAGCGCTAATAGTGTTAAGGCCTATAGCAGCTCCTTTCTTAAGGGCGCGTTTAGCCTTCCTTCGCTGGTACCCAGACCTACGAGGGACAGTCTCAACTATGATGCATGAACCATTTGGCTCAGCTGCCTCTTGGCGCTTAGCCTTCATGAACCCTGATTTATGTTCATCATCACATTTCAAGTTCGAGACCATCTTAGTCAAGAAGTCGATATCGTATTTCTGTTTGATAGCTTCCCACAGCTTATGAGCAGTCTCATAGTACTCAAACTCACATATCAAATCGTTGTGCATGCTGCGTACCATAGTAAGTCGCGCACACTGATCTTTCTTGAACCATTTTTCAAAGGCCTCAAGATCACGAAGATACTGTGGTGAGTCACTACACTTTGGCTCAACCATCTCATAGTCGAGGGTCTCCAAGACCTCTAGCTCATTAAGGAGAAATTGGATCTCATAGCGCCAAATATTATAGTTGTCGCTTTTCAATTTCTCAACCTGGGTCAAATCAGCTATCACTTTCTTAGCTTCCATTTCAACTCTATCAAAGAAATGCGCATGGGATTATTAATAACAACACAACACAGAATTATTTCGCAGCAAGAATCTAAATTAGAAAATAATAATACCATACATGTCGCAAGATCGAAAACTCGCAAAGCTTATAATCATCTCCTGCGCCTCTAAGTATTTTATTATTACAATTTAATTTAATTCATGCGCAAAATTTCAGTTTTCGGGAAAAATATATATAAATATTTTCTCTACCGAACAACCTCCCACTAGGTATGGCATATCACAAGCATGAAACAAATTTATTATAGTGCATAACACAATTTATGCATTAAAAAGTATTTTTCATGCTATCAAAATGAATAATTTAAACATTGAAAATGCCAAAAATTATCCAAACATGCCACATACAACATGTAAAATTGTCCAAAATATTAAACATGTTGTTTTCAATATTTTGTACATTTCCAGTTGCTCACATGCAATTATTGTCAATTTTCAGTATTTATTCTAATTCTCCAAGAATAAATAACAAGTAGAAAATGCCAAATAATATCAACATGTACTGGAAAAATACACAACCTACACCAATGAATAGGTACTGAATCCAGGAGGTTGAATCCAAAAATTTATAATTTTTCAGATTTTTATTCTAATTTTCCCAAATTATCAACGGATAGAAAATACAGAATAAAAACAACACATACTGAAAAATTACAACAACCACTCCTATAAATTGGTTCTGATTCCAGGAGGTTAAATCTGAAAATTTATAATTTTCCAGGATTTTATTCTAATTTTTCCAAATTATCAACGGATAGAAAATATAGAATAAAAAACCATGCTCACTGGAATATTACACCTCATACCCCAAACAATGGGAAACAGTAGCATAATATGCCACAAAAAATTTGGTTCCCAACAGAGGAGGCACGCATCCCCACTCTCTTATAAACCGAGTAAAAAATTTCATTTTTCTTGTATTTAAAATTCTGAAAATTAATTTCATTTCAGAAAAATAAAATAAATACACAGAAACATAGGAAATTCAATTTCAAGTTCAACGATACTCTCGATTTTTCCATATGACGTGGGTACATTGAGGGGTGAATCTCACTCTCTCTCGGTTGAGAGTGAGAGTGTACAGAATCTGCACTCATCTTCTCCAAAACATGCCCAAACTAGGGTTTACCATAACTTTTGATCCGTAACTCCAAATCAAGCTTATAATATACCGTTGAAAAGCTAGAAACAAGAGCTACGCAATGATACAAGTCCCGCATGTTAAATCAAAACACAGAAAAAACACTGTCCAGTCAAAGTTTCGGAAAAACCAACTAGGGTTTGATTTTTCTCACAAACGGTCAATCCAATAACCACGAAACTTTCCAGATATGATATAAATGTTATGGACTATGTTCTAGTAAAATTTGAAGCAATTCCGATAACTTTTGAAAAATCATGTTTTTCGGACCCATATCCGGCATACACGAAAATCAGTCAATACGTACGCCTAAAACATGATACATATGGCTATTCAAGTACTAAAGAGCACGAAAACATCCAACTAAGGCTCTGATACCAATGTTAGAAAAATATAACCATAGTGCGGAAGCGGGTGGTTCGGGTTACCTTGCGAACTTTAATCGAACCGGACCTTTGTGTGGATGGATTACGAACTCTCAATCACGTACCAAAACAGCGACAAATTCCTGCGACGGAGTGATACTACGAGGATCGAGTATCACCCTCAATTCCACGGTGCAAAAGCTCGGATTGCTCTTTAATGGCAGAGAGAGAGAACTATCGAAGAGAGAGAGAGAACTATCGAAGAGAGAGAGAGTTTCCCAGAACTCTATTCTTTTTTGTATATACCTCTGATGTATATTGTTGTATATCGTTTATGAACATCCTGCAGGAAAATAAAGAGAGAGAGAGAGAGCATCCTAGATGCTTTAGAAGTCTTCTAATCCTAAGAGATTAGAATTACTTCAACTTCTCCTATCTTATCTCCATGATAAGATAGGACTCTCTAATATATGGGTCACCGGGTCATGCCCACATGGGCGACCCAATTTGGTCCCGGACCGGCCCAAATTCCAACACCTACATTGCATTTTCCTTTTATTAAGCAACACAAATGAAGATTGCAAGTAGCCTAGAAGAGTACAGGAGAAGGAAAAAGGCATGAAATGAACAAACATATTTAGAGTTTTGAACTCAAGTAATAGTTAGCTCAAAATCTTACGGGAAAAGAAAAGTACTAATAAGCCATTGCAAAGAAAACTGAATCATGCATAGCCCTATTTGAACAATATATTCGTACCTCTTTCGACAAACAAAAGCCCGATCGTTGTGGCTTTGCCATTAAACCAACAAAGCTTCAAAGAATCAAATCAGGACCCGATCAGAACTAACTATAAGAAGAAATTCAAAGTAGAACCAATAAGTCAATGGGATTGTTTAGATCATCTAACTATCTTCCACCAATTTGATTCCTCTGCAGCGACCAAAAGTTATGAACCACATAATTAGAGATACTTTTGGAAATAATATGTGAAATTTGCAACGATAAAATATCTGTTGATTTTGAAATTTCATTGGTTTGATCAAAGGGAATAGCCTGGATTGATAACTTACACAGTAGTTTCAAGTACATAATGACACACCGTCATACCGTGAGCCACAAAATAAGCCGTTGAACAGATAACTGTATGCATAGTCCTATTTGAACAAAACATGTGCCTCCTGTTAGGAATTGAACTCCTTGTTCAACTCACAACGCCCTATATGGATCTTGGAAACTAGGATCACAGAAATCGCAAGCAAACAGAAATAGTGCGTAACAAACAAGAAAAGAACGAACACAAGATGTACGTGGAAAACCTCAACGAGAGGAAAAACTACGGGAGCCACACCAGTCCACTATGAAATCGAATCAAGAGTACAAGTCTTCTCGCAATCTCTTTGAGACCTGCATTTTCTCTCGCCTCTCTTTGTTTTTCTCTAAAAACACGTTTCCCTAATTACATACAAACTGTAGTGTAAAATAGGCCGGGTCCAATGTGGAAATTACATCCCAAGTCCTTGAAATATCCTTTTCGCTGCAGTTCGGTGTGCTCATGGGAGCTCCGCCCCCACACCCCCGGGCTAAACCACTGCTGAAGGTTGTCTGCACCCCTAACACCTTCTCAAACCACGAAAAGTCTAATGATGCTTTTCCAGTAAACCCAATGAAGCTTCAATGGATTAAAGAATGACCGCATCAGAATTAAGTATAGATAGAAATAGAAATCTGAAGTAGAACCGATATGTCAATGTGCTTGTTTAGGTCATATAACAATCTTTCTCTAGTTTGATTTCTTCAAAGTGACAAACCATTCTGCACCACACAATGATCAATCCTACAGAATACTTACCTGACAATCAAAACAAATACATGGTAAAACTTGTGCGGCTACAACATTCTTCAATTTTGAACATTGCAGGGATTTCTCCAAAGAAATTAGCCTAGATTGATAACTTCCATAATAGTTTGAAGTAGATAATGGTCCCTAATGCCGCAGACCATAAAGCTATAACATTACCATGGCTATGTAAAATAGAAATCAAGCATCAATACACTAAGAGATACCACACACTAAATATTTGTAAACTTAACAGAAGTTTTTGGTTCCCCATTCATTGATTAGGAAGAAATAGGAGGCGAATCCATTAACATCCTACTCAACAGTTACAACTTATAGCCTTACCACGAAGATATCCATACTTTACGGTAACTTGTGGTCTAATCCTCATAGAGGCAATACATCAAACACCTAGCTTGCAGTAGTACGTCCATGAATCATAGACGTGCCTCTGTAGAAGAAGATTTCCTCGATCATTTAGATAAATTGATTGATACTGTACTCTCATCTGATAGTCCGTATCCTACCTGATTTTTTTGGGTCACAGTTGCCGGGAATACACAAATTGGAAAACACAAAAGAGAGCCAATGAGTGTTGGTTATTGGTGATGCCAAGAGAGATATCAGCCAGGGGCACACTTCCACACCCTCACCGGAATAAGACCGATTGTCGAAGGCTGGTGTTATGGTATTGTTAGAGGAAAATCCGGTTGATTGGTTGCCTAATTGATTGACTGAAGATCCTTGATTGTAGCATAGGAATATTGTATATTTATTCTTTCCTAGTTTAGATTTTCTGTATATAAAGAGCTTCGTATCTTTGTAAATGATTCATTTAAGAAATACATAAATATTCTCTCAATTTTTGCTCTCCTAAATTCAACATGGTATCAGAGCTAGGGTTCTATACCTAGCATTTTTTCTTCTTCTTTTTCTCTCCACCATAGTCATTTTTCTCCATCAAAACTGGATCCAAGTATTGATTTTTCTGAAGCCTTTCATTTTCTCTATCAACCTATCATGGGAGATGACAGTGTTTCTTCTAGTTCAAACTAGGGCTTGACCCGTCAAGCCGTTATTATTTCCATCACTCAGATACTTCTGCCACCAAGCTTTGCTCACAACTACTAGATGGCAAAAATTGGGCAACATGGAGCAGATCCGTTGAAATTGCTCTTTCTGTTAAGAACAAATTAGGTTTCGTTACTGGAAAGTTCAAGAAGCCCTCCAAGTCTACCGATCTTGATGAGTTTGACCTATGGGAAAGAGCCAACTATATGTTGATCTCATGGTTTTCTCATTCAGTTTCACCGGATCTAGTTCCAAGTGTGCTTTTTGCTCCCACAAGCCGAACACGTTTGGGAGGATTTTCAAGCCTGCTTCGCTCAAGGTAATCTGCCCATAATATTTCAAATCCAAAGTTCCATTGGTTCACATGTTCAGGGTGCTATGTCAATAGCAAACTATTATACAAAGCTGTGTGGATTTTGGGATGAGTTAGATTCTTATCGCCCTCTTTCCACGTGTGATTGTTGTCAATGCGGTGAAAGGAGTAAACGGCATGCACATCATAATGAAGATTGTCTCATGCAATTTCTCATGGGGCTCAACAATACTTACAATCCCATTCGAGGCCAAATACTACTTCTAAAGCCGGTACCCAATATTCGAGAAGCTTACAATACGGTGACCCAGGACAAGAAACAACGAGAAATTGGGAATAATTCGCCTGTGGACAATTTCTCAGTTGCAGCGGCTGTGCGGTTTTCTAAAGGCTCCAATCCAAACATGTTCTCTAGTAACTCGTCTTTTTCACCTTCCAATTCCAATACTGAAGGATTATTTTGCAAATATTGCAAAAAGGATACACATACCATTGAAAACTGCTATAAATTATATAGATTTCCACTTGGGCACCCATGGCATGATCCCAATTTTAAACCAAAAAGCTACTGCCCGGGACACCAAAATCCGCAACATGGTGCCCGCTCCAATCCTACTGCTGCACATGCCGCATCACCCAACGGTGCCACTCCACCTCTCTCAGGGCTTTCCGCTGAGCAGTATCAACAATTGACCACTACCATGGCAAATGCGCCACAATTCTCGAAGGATAATAATGATGTTTTTGCAAATGTCGCAGGTTTGTGTAATAATCCCTCTGTTAATTCTATCTCCTCGAATTGCTGGATTTTAGATAGTGGTGCCATGGACCATATTGCTTCTGATTCTTCTTTATTCGTTCACTCTCATCCGCCCTACACACCTTGTGTTAATTTATCCACTGGTTCCATCGTACCCATTAACTCTACTGGCACACTCCTCTTCAACAAAGATGTTTTAAAAGATGTTCTTCATGTGCCTTCCTTTCGATTAAATCTTTTGTCTGCCAGTAAGATTACCCAATCCTTAAACTGTTGTGTGATTTTGTTTTCGGATTTCTGTGTTTTGCAAGACTTGGCTACGGGGAAGATGATTGGATGGGGTAAGCAAAGTGGTGGCCTCTATTACATGTCACCGGATCGAACCTTACCAACTGCTTGCCATACTACCCATCCCAATGCTACCTGGCACCATCGCCTTGGCCACCCATCACCTACATGTCTACGCCTCATTTCTAAGTCCAATTCTTCTGTTTCTGTTCCTTTTGAAATTTTTTGTAATGTTTGTCCTTTGGCCAAACAGACTAGATTACCATTTCCGTCAAGCTCTATTTCTTCTACCTTACCCTTTCAATTAATCCATTGTGATATTTGGGGTCCACATAGACATCAAACCTATTCTGGTGCTCGTTATTTTTTAACCATTGTGGATGACTTTACTCGTTGTACATGGTTATTTCGTATGTCTCATAAATCTGATGCTTCTTCTTTACTTAAATCTTTTTCTACCTTCGTTCACAACCAATTTAACGCACATATTAAAACCTTTCAGAGTGACAATGGTAGTGAATTTCTTTCTCTACAATCATTTCTTATAATTAAAGGTGTTGAATTTCAGACCTCTTGCGTCTCCACTCCACTCCACAACAAAATGGAGTTGTCGAATCTAAGCATGGTCATATATTGCGAGTTGCTCGTGCTCTCCTCTTTCAATCTAATATGTCCCTTCGTTTTTGGTCTTCACGGAGGTGGTGGCGAATAAATATCATTGCTTTGGTGCAATCCTTCAAGGACGCGTCATTACCAATTTTAATCGTTTCTCCTATTTCCATCGCATCGAGGTGAATCTCAATGTCAAGAATCCATGATAAATAATTTCTTCCTGAAATATCAAGTGCTGCAAATTCCAATTTTGTGTAGTTCGACATTGTCTATAAAAATAAGAGATTTCAATTTAGATAAACATTTAAATAAGGGATAGTTGAATGAGCAATTCATATTTAATGAACTGCAATAATAAATCTAAGGAAACATTATGTAATAATCACAAATATGTGGATCAAACGATGTTTACTTAAACCTGCAGGGTTAGAATATAACATTAACAAAGATGTGGGACAAACCATGTTTATCTAAAACTTTGAAGAAACAAGAGATATAAAATCAATTCAATTCCAACTTCTACTTTCTGTCTTTTTCAAGATACTGACTTGCAATATACATATGCATTTATTCTATCTCTCTATATATACATACATATTTTGTAAGAGTCATGCATGTTCAGACAACAAGAATCCGAAGGAAATTTACTATTTAAATTTTGACTCTAGCTATCGAAATTTATACCAAAGACTGTTTGTGCTTCTTGTTATCAATTGCAAAATAAATGCTCAGTCCTTTCCCATGACAAGTTGATAAGAGTGAACAAATAGTAATGTAGATGACAAATTTCAACATTCATCTAGAAAAATAACAGAGGGGATGAAATAAATAAATAAATTTGCTGGTATATGATTAACCACTGGGGTTAGTTCAGTGGCCAAATTCGTGGTTTCCCTTAAGGGGTCACGGTTTCGAAGCGGTGTGGTGGATTCAATATTGAAGATCCACCCACTTTGATGCAAAAAATACTTTGGGTATTCTCTTTTTTTTTTTTATACCGTGTAAAATACTTTAGGTATTCTCCCCCCCCTTTTTTTTTTCTTCATATATATAAGGGGAAATTACAGTAAGCCCCCTCCAACTATACCTCAGTAACGAGTTGCCCCCTCCATCGTTTGACTCGGACACTTAACCCCCTCCATCTTTTACCCGTTAGTGAGCCGTTAGAGTGAGCCGTTAGTGGGGCTCTGCCCAGTAGCCAAAACGGTACCGTTTTGGTTAAAACCAAATTTCTCACCACCAATTTGCAATCCTATGGAGCAGAAACGTGATTATGAGAGCCTTAGAGACAAAATTTGATTACGTCTCTTTAGAATAATATGATCAGAACAGTAAGATCTTCACACCCGTTCAAACGGATTAAAAATTGGACCAATTAATTTTTTAACCATATTTTTTAATATATAAACAGTCTCAAAAAAATTAGTGCTCACATTTTCACTCCGTTTGAATCGGTACAAAGATCTTGTTATTCTTATCATATTATTTTAAAGGGTAGTAATTCATTGTTAGCTCTAGGGCTCTCATATTAAGTATATGTTCTTTATTTAGGACCCTATGGAGCAGAAATGTAATTATGAGAGCTTTATAAATAAAAATTAATTATAACCCTTTAGAATACTATGATAAGAATAACAAGATCTTTGTACTGATTTAAACAGAGTGAAAATTTGAGCACTTAATTTTTTGAGACCGTTTATATATTAAAAAATTAATTGGTCCAATTTTTAATCCGTTTGAACAGGTGTGAAGATCTTACTATTCTGATCATATTATTCTAAAGAGACATAATCAAATTTTGTCTCTAAGGTTCTCATAATCACGTTTCTGCTCCATAGGATTGTAAATTGGTGGCAAGGAATTTGGTTTTAACCAAAACGGTGCCGTTTTTGCAGTGTGGGTAAGGGCTATTGCTCCGCTGGGGCAGCAAAGCCCCCGGGTCCGTTAGTGAGCTGTTACACTTAGGCCTCGTTCGGCTAAATAAGCCAACTGGATTATTTTTTTTGTCCTTATTCAAATTTTTTTCGTATTTGTTAGTTATTGATAAATTTTTTAGAGATTATTGCATCGTCATGATAAGAGAATTCTAAAAAGTAAAAAATTACGATCGAAACCTAATTTTTTGAATACAGTAAGCCCCCTAGAGCTAAAAATGAATTACTACCCTTTAAAATAATATGATAAGAATAACAAGATCTTTGTACCGATTCAAACGGAGTGAAAATGTGAGCACTAATTTTTTTAGACCGTTTATATATTAAAAAATATGGTTAAAAAATTAATTGGTCCAATTTTTAATCCGTTTGAACGGGTGTGAAGATCTTACTGTTCTGATCATATTATTCTAAAGAGACGTAATCAAATTTTGTCTCTAAGGCTCTCATAATCACGTTTCTGCTCCATAGGATTGCAAATTGGTGGTGAGAAATTTGGTTTTAACCAAAACGGTACCGTTTTGGCTACTGGGCAGAGCCCCACTAACGGCTCACTCTAACGGCTCACTAACGGGTAAAAGATGGAGGGGGTTAAGTGTCCGAGTCAAACGATGGAGGGGGCAACTCGTTACTGAGGTATAGTTGGAGGGGGCTTACTGTAATTTCCCCTATATATAAGTATTTACTAGTAGAATACTTCAGGTATTCCTTTTCTTTTATTGTAAATAGAATTCTTCAGGATTAATAACTGGTAAGTACTTCATGTACCCTTCTTTTTTTTTTTAGCATATACTACTTATGTATGTTATGCAGGAAAAAGATATAGTAAGCAGAGCATATGAACAAAGTGAATTACAGGAAATGTAAACCATTTACCTTTCTCAGTAGGGTAGAGACTCGTGCTGATAATGTGCTATAAAACCAGCGCAATAAATAAGATTGCAGAAACTAAATTAAGAAGTGAACACAAATATATAGAAAGATAGTTGCTTCAGGAACTATCAAGAGCAGAGTAGATCTTCAGGACCTACTATATTTTATTCTCTGCCTTTTCTTTCTCTCTTACTCGATATCTTTCTCTACACAATGTACATAATACTCGATAGCTTTCTTTACACAATGTACATAATATTTATAAGCAGAAAACAAAGAGGTGTAATCAATATACTGACTATTTCAACCAACTCAAATAGTGCCCTATTAATATTCTTGTTTCTTTGTCTTCCAAGTGGATCATCCACAATAATTCACAACAAGATTTAGATTTCCATAAATTTTTTGTTAGTAGGAATGTCCGTTTTCATGAGCATATCTTTTCCTATAAAGGGACGTCTTCTCCTGATTTTCACCCCGTTCCTACACCTACACCCGATCTCAACTACGCCACACCTTTACCCAATTCTACTACCCCACTTACCCACGATATACCAACCGATTCAACTACCCCAATTACTCCACCCAACCCCACCGATCCACCAACCAATTCCTCAACCGATCAGTCTACCCACATTCCACCACCAATCACTCTACCGATTACTCTACCAGACCCACTGTAACGCCCCGATTTTCGGACACGTTAATTAAATCATTTTCCATCGATTTAATAATTCATAAAACTGATATATAAGAAATGAAATTTTATTAAACAGAGTTTAGCAGCGGAAACCTTAAATACTAAATTCAAACCTAATTAATTGTCTTACAAAACAGAAAAATGAAATAGAGTTTAAGAAATGTGATAACACTTATGAAAATTTAATTAAAAGTATGTCAAAATAGCAGAGCTTCTAAGGGTATGGCCTCCAAGGCTCGACAAACTCCCCTTCCTCAGCTGGGAGGTCCTCACTCTGATACAAATCATCTTGCGGCGGAATCTGCCCTTCAGTCACTTGATTACCTGGCATGAAACGCCAGGCCAACGGCACTATAATGAGTTTTGAAACTCAGTAGATAATCTCAACCCTACTACCCCCTTACCTTACAATTAGCAGATCATCATTATAAAAATTCATAATACACAGAAAGTATAGATTAACAGCACATCATCATTTTCTTTACTATCCACTTACCTACATGAAATCTAAGGATCATCTCCACGAGATCCTTTCCTCCCACATCCACTAACTACAACCGTCTCATGGGTCCACCCTTCCTCTTGCTTGTCCTGCACCAGGGTCCTAGGTGAGCGCATCTAAGTTATGTACCGAGCATGTTCTCACTTAAAACCATAACAGGAGGATTGAGTCATCCCATGACGTATCGTACATTAGGGTCGGACATCACTTACCCCACGCTAACTATAACCGTCTCATGGGACCCATTCTCTTCCTCCAAGAGAAACTTCCCATGACGTATCATACATTAACGTCTCACTAACTATAACCGTCTCATGGGACCCATTCCCTTCCTCGAAGGAAAACTTCCCATGACGTATCATACGTTAGCGTCATAACATATCTCATCACCGGGCCCTGCAGGTAACCCATTCAACACAGGGCCCCACAGGTTACCCTTGCCATCGCCATGGCTCAAATCACAATCCACAACTCACACTTTCAACACTTTACCATTTTCCATTTACTTATCATCGTCTACATGATTCACTACTCGTAACCACCCAGTGAACCTAAGCCCATTCTAACAAGTACAACATGATACAATCAACAACAGCTCAAACACAATACATTTCAATGAGACAAAAATATAACATTTAATATGGTGCGAGAAAGTAAAGCACGTAGTGTTTTATGAGCGGGCCGATGCCCTTAAATTTGTTTATCGGTCAAGCAATTTTCTTAAAACTAGAAGGTTGGTTTTAGTCGTTACTCAAATGTAAGGGTAATATAGTCATTTTATTCTTTTAGAAATTATGACGTCTTTAGCTATCAATTTGTCAAGGAATAAAATGTTTCATAACTTATCATATGCATTGTTTTAGAGTAATATACAATTCATTTATTATCAATGTACTTTGTTATACTTTATTAAAATAAGGTTTAGTTAATGTTTAAACATATTATAATTACGTTCATGTTCCGTAAAACAATTAGTATTAGTCATTCCAAACACAATGTAACAAAAGTGTAAACAAGAATCCAGTCAAACCTAGTCTACTGCCGAAATCGAAAACTAATTACCACAGGAGTAGAATTGAGAATTTACATAAACACAGGGAGCAAACTGTAATTTCAGATGGGTGAGTTCATGATGACATCAGTCATCTTTAACCTGGGTACTGTACGTGCGCAGGTATACATATATATAACATATATATATACACATATGGTTTGACCCGAAACTTTGACCGGATCGTGTGATCAATCCTGACATCGAAACTGGGCTTATTATACTTTTCCGGAATCGTCTCGACAAGACGAACAAGATGAACGAATCAGATTTTCCATACGAATAGTTCCCCGAAAACGCAGATCTGAACTGAAAACGAAAATTTCCGATTTTCTCGACTTACAATGCACGGGTTTGTTTCTTTTTCGATTCCTATCATTACAACTAATATAATAACACATTGATATACTTAGGAGAAAGTAGAGAAGAGATTTGTCTACCTCTGTCGGACAAAAAGCTCGACTGTGGAGTCCGGTGGGTTTTCGTTTGGCAGCGAACGATCGGTATTATAGCAGCAACTTTAGACTGGAATAACTTGACCAAAACTCTGCCGTTTTGGACGATTCTTTTGTCTAACACAAAGATCTTGAAATTCTCTACAACTTTCGTGAAGAAGTCTAAGCCCGAAAACCACTCTAAGTAGGAGAAAAATGGAAGTTTAGAAGAGTCGTTGAATCTGTCTGGAAATCAAAATCCCAGAATTTTACCAAACTTTGAACGGTGATAACTCTATCAATACTTGATCGTTTCGGGTGATTCTTGGGTTGAAATCGAAGCCCTCGACGCCCTCTACAATATTTGTGAAGAAACTCAGGCCGAAAAACAAAGTTAGCTATGAAGAAATAGGCCGTGAACAGAGGTACATGATATGGACGAGAATGGAGTTGGTTTGGTTTTTGTAATGGACGTAGAGAAATAATGAGAGAGTAGTAGAGGAAGGTGGGAGAGTGAGATGATAAGGGTGAATGTGATGGAATATGGGAGGGAAGTGAGAGAGATAGAATCGGAAGAGATAGGTGAGGAATGGGTAACTAAATCCCATAAATTGTGGGATGGTTACAAGCTAATTAATAATGTATATGCAAAAACTAATTTTAAACACCAAAAATTAATCTAGGTTCTAGTTTAATCTAATTATAATTTTTAAATAATTAATCGATTACGATAGACTATTTGATTAAAAATAATTTCTTTATTCGAAAAAAAATAGGGCAAAAATCCGGGTCTTTACACCCACTACCTTCCGTTACTACTTCTACATCACCTAATGCTCCTTGTCACTCAACCCGACCTCACGCCCGACCTATGTGGCATGCCGACTATCAAATGCCCTTTGCCTATATTGCTTCCCCACAATCATCCATTCCGTCGCAATGTCCAACCCGAGGTACAAGGCACCCTCTTTCTAACTCTCTCTCTTATTCACATATTTCTCCTGCCCATTATTCTTTTCTTGCTTCTATTTCTGGTCTCCGTGAGCCCACTAACTATGATCAGGCAATTCTTGACCCGAAATGGAGGGATGCTATGCAAGCTATACTTGGTCTCTTGTTCCTCTACCTGCTAGTCATAAACCCATTGGCTGCAAATGGGTCTACAAGATCAAGTACAATTCAAACGGGTCTATTGAACGTTACAAGGCCTGCCTCGTTTCTAAAGGTTACACTCAAATTGAAGGAGTTGATTATTTAGAGACTTCCTCTCCCACTACCAAGTGACCACTGTGCGTTGTCTCTTAGCAGTGGCTGCTTCTCGCAATTGGATCCTACACCAAATGGATGTTCATAACACCTTTCTGCAAGGCGATCTTGATGAGCAAAGGTTGGTTGGGAGATCGATTACATGATCCAACCAAATACATGATCCATTACATGATCCAACCAAATACAGAAGATTGGTTGGGAGATCGATTTACCTAACAGTAACAAGGCCAGATTTAGTAAACTCTATGCAAATCCTAAGTCAATTTATGCAGGATCTTCGGAAACCACATTGGGAAGCTGCTCTAAGAGTTTTACATTTCATTAAAGGGATTCCTGGTCAAGGATTGTTCTTTCCTTCGTTCAATGATCCTACATTAAAGGCTTATTGTGATTTAGATTGGGCGGGTTGTGAGACAACTCGGCATTCAGTTACAAGATTCTGTGTCTTTTTGGGAAATTCTTTGAATTCTTGGAAATCAAAAAAGCAAACCAATGTGGCTCGTTCTTCCGCTGAAGCCGAATATCGTGCCATGGCTGCAACATGTTTAGAAATTACATGGATACGACACATTTTGGAAGATCTGAAAATTCCACGAAGCCAGCCAGCATCCTTATTTTGTAACAACCAGGCAGCTCTCCACATTGCCAAAAATCCCGTTTTTCATGAACGCACGAAACATATAGAGATTGATTGCCACATTGTTCGGGAAAAATTGCAAGCTGGAGTAATTGCCCCATCCTATGTTCAGTCAAAATCTCAACTTGCAGACATCTTCACCAAACCTTTGGGAAAGGAACAATTTCAATATTTAAGTGGCAAGTTGGGACTTCATGATATTCACTCTCCAACTTGAGGGGGAGTGTTAGAGGAAAATCCGATTGATTGGTTGCCTAATTGATTGACTGAAGATCATTGATTGTAACATAGGAATATTGTATATTTATTCTTTCCTAGTTCAACTTCTTTCCTAGTTTAGATTCTCTGTATATAAAGAGCTTCATATCTTTGTAAATGATTCATTCAAGAAATACATAAATATTCTCTCAATTTTCACTCTCCTAAATTCAACAGGTATATCTTTGGCGGATGTTTTGTGAAGGAAAATTTGACCACAACGTTCCATGGTCTCATGTTCTGGGCAGTTAGAAAGAGGGAGTGAAGTTACCAGGAGAATTGACATAGATGGAGAAACAATGGTACCTCGTGGAAGCCGAAGCTGCAGCAGGAAGAGATTCTGGGTGGTGGGCAATGGCAGACGTAGAAACTATGGTCGTCGAAGCGGTCATTGGTGGAATTGAGTCTAGAGGCATTGGCGTGAGAGACGTACTCACCGCTTCAATTTAATTTAAAGGTGCGGCAGATGGGAGTTGCGCCGTTGGTTCGTTTTTGGGAGAAATTTTTCAGTGCCCAGCGAGCACGGGCCACGTGGTGCCGAGCACGCATCTCGACCGTCCAAACGTGTTTTGGACGGCCCAGATCTGTTTGGACTTGAGGGAGTGTTTTGATAATTTTACACTAAAAAATTACCAAAACAAAAACGGTGTAGAGGGCTTTCAAGGGAAGCGTTAATTTCCATTTGGGGTAGGGTCGGTTATTTCAAGTTTTCTCAAGGGATATTTTTGGAAAGCAAAAAGTAGAAAACACCATGGTGCTTTTAAAAGAAGTACTAGTATAGTTTTATTGTTGTCAGAGAATTTCTCTGTGTTATCAACATCCACAGTCTGACTATATTCATTGAGCACTGTAACCAGTCTAAAGTATGCATCAAATTTGGTGGACCCTATCGACCGCCCATTGGTGGTGTAGTTGAGCCGGGTGGACCAAATGCCTCGCCTCCCCATTCCACATGATTAGCCAAGTCTCCTAGTCCAGATTAACCAAGTCTCCTAGTGCAGTAAATAATCTCTTCGGCCAAAATTCAACCTCAGCATAGTTATCTCCATCTAAGAGCCACCAATTTCCATTAGCTTTGTCCTAATATATGGGTAGTGGTCGTATCAAGAAATTTGGTCAATGCATGTGGACAAAATCTTACTAAGAAATATTACAGAGAAAATATCATATTTTCTCTATTAACCACCATATTATACTGTAAACTATTCAAAATCAAAATGGAATTAGATCGCCTACATTTAAAAGAAATGGGGACAAGTTAAGCAAATGAGATAGAAATATCAGTAAATGATGTAGATAGTAATATGAGGGAAAATTAAATAGAGTGACAAGCAAAATTTTACTTTAAATTCTAAATTAGGGACTAACAATTTGCAACATCTTAAAATGAAATCGCAAACAACAAACTTGAAATTAATAGATTGAACAAGATTTTAAAATTTTTAACAGTGTGCTTCCAATTGAATGGAATGAATTGGTGAAGACCATCCCTATCAGAGTTTGTGAAGGCCGAAGGGAGGGCACCTTATCAACAAGGTCAACCACTGGTGTGGATTGGCTGCAAACGCCTTAGTGTAGCTACACCCGCAAATATAAGGTTCTAAAACTAAAAAATATGTCTGAAATGACATCATAAGTTTTACCCTGGCGATGTAGGTTTGCATGATGAATAATATATGGTCAACCAGGAACACTAACATCGTGAAAAACTGAGTCAAGTGTTAT
Organism: Rhododendron henanense subsp. lingbaoense; assembly: GCA_020567845.1. Taxonomy (NCBI): domain Eukaryota; kingdom Viridiplantae; phylum Streptophyta; class Magnoliopsida; order Ericales; family Ericaceae; genus Rhododendron; species Rhododendron henanense. Next base: position 24,821,962 of record CM036315.1, read on the forward strand.
ATCTGATCTCACTATAATAAATCCAGGGCTTCGAGTATTGAAACAATTAAATTGTCCAGCCTACAAAATATATAAATGGAGAATTAATAAGTGTAAGAAATATTTGGTACACAAATAAATTAATGTCGACATGCAGCCTAAGTTTCACATATAACTTACATCCAAACGTATAAAGAATCGAGTGCACGTATCACCATACAACGAAGGATCAACCTGAGACAAATAATAAAACAGTAAGATCGAAGAAGTTGCCGATCCAAAAAAAGTCAACGAAGAAATTTTCATTATCGGATATGAATTGTTCAAATCTTAATTTACACAATAAGGGGAAAGGAATTAAAGTTGGTCAAGAAATGAAATGACCCATTTGTTTGAGGAATCAAAGGAAGAAAGAATTACCGTCCACCCAGCTTCTATGCTATCAGGACCATTTTGAATCTTCACTTTTGCTGCACTATACTGCCTACCATCAACATGCGGACTGTGTAAAGTAATTACGGCTCCAGCTCCAAAAAACTTGTTTGAATCAGCTGTTGTTCGAATTACAGCATTCTTAGCAACAATATCTGGTAAGTAGGATAAAATCTGGTGACCAGCTGTGCTAAAGGCGTGGACCTGGGGAGTAAGTATCAGCCTTGCCCAAAGCTCCCCAGGAGAACAACACCTACAGCAAGTAAAGAAGGCCCCAGCTACACCTGAAAGGCAGAGCTGGAGCCGAGTCTGAGGACCAGCTAAGACACAAAGCTAGTCCAAGTAGGACCAGCTATGACACGAAGCTAATCCAAGCCCATCGAAGTACATCATACAATTAGCCCAAATCCTACGGGATAAGGGAGAAGAACTAGGAAGATAAGCACAATGTGCTCATCCTAATCATTAACAAACGTCAGATAAGGATTCCACCCTGAAGGTGGGTGCTCATGGAGTTCCAGCCAAGGCAGGACTCCACTCACCTCGCCGAAGTGATCCAAATATCTCCGGAATGCAGTCCTACTAGGACTCAACCTCCCATTAAATGCCTATAAAACCGACGGTAGAACTCCAATGAAGGTACGCTCACATACAACCGAGAATCTCAATTCTCCTACAAAATAGCAAGTTCAATACTGATTTAGGCATCGGAGGGTGGTTGGCAAGCCACCACACCGGTGACTTTTACTTCAGCTTTGTTTTGCAGGATCAGGTCTGTGCCGGACTCAAAACTGCTTCATCAGCTGGCGCCGTCTGTGGGAAGCGACTTTTTCCTTACGGTGAACAGTTTTGTATGGTAGAGACTCGATCAAACAAGACGACGATGGCTTCAGACCCCCCACAACAGGGCGTCGACGACGCCACCAAGGCCGCCGCTGCAGCCAAAGCCGCCCTAGCCGCCGACAAAGCCGCCAAGGCGGCGGAAGCAGCCAAAGCCGCCGCGGCCCTTAGGAGTGGGGGTGATCAGATGACCCCCGAGGCATTTGCCCAAATGCAGGAGCAGATAAGGACGTTAACCCAAGGGTTGCAGACTGCGATGCAGGAAAACGCGGACTTGCGGAAGCAAATATCCGAACCAAGCATTTTAAATTCACGACACAATCGACAAGACGAAGAGGATGATGAAGAAAAAGGGGAGTCCAGTGAAAAGGAGAGCCAGAATCGAAGGAAAGGCGGAAAGCCACCCATAGAAAGGACTTCCCACGACCTAGAGGCCTTGAACAAAATGCAAGATCAGATTGACGGGTTAATGAAACATGTTAAAGCACAAACTCCCGCCACGGTGGAAGAGTTGGTGAAAAACACAGATTCACCCTTCACATCTGACGTCATGGGGCTGCCACTTCCCAGGAAATTCAAAATGCCCCATCTGGAAACATTCAATGGTTCCACGGACCCATTGGATCATCTAGAGACATATAAGTCCTTAATGCATTTACAAGCAGTGCCAGACGAGGTGATGTGTCGAGCATTCCCTGTCACCCTTAAAGGAAGTGCTCGAGCATGGTTTAATAAACTCCCACCAGGAAGTATCAGTAGTTTCAAAGAGCTTAGCACAAGCTTCGTAAGCTACTTCATAGCTGGTCAACGCTACGGCAAACCAGCTACACATCTACTAACGGTAAAACAAGGAAGATGGGAATCCTTGAGAGAGTACACCACCAGGTTCAACAAGGAGGTAGTCCAGATTGACGAAGCTGATGATAGCGTGAGCATAACAGCGTACATTGCTGGGTTGTATTCAGGACAGTTCCTATACCTCTTATCACAAGAGCCACCCAAAACTTTGGCAGAGCTTATGCTAAGAGCACAGAAACACATGAATGCAGAGGAGGCTGTTTATGCGAGACGCACACGTGATAGCTTTGATTCCCAGACAGGGCCGTCACACATCGGTGAATTTCCTCCTCCTGACAGAAAAAGGAGGGAACCCACTCGCAAAAACGGAGGGGAACCAAAGAGCAAGAAAGTAGATTCAAGATCCTCTCCAAAACGAGGAGGGGCAGGAGGACCACCTCAAGGCCGGTACAAGCAGTTCACACCGCTCATAGCTACGGCAGAGCAGATCCTTAGCAATTTGCAGGACGACCCAGACCTCAAATGGCCTGGGAAGTTGAGAACTGATCCCAATAGAAGAGCTAAGGACAAATACTGCAGATTCCACAAAGACCACGGTCACAATACCGACGATTGTATCGATTTAAAGCAGCAAATCGAAGACCTGATTCAGAGAGGGAGGCTCCAACGCTTTGTAACGAAAAACCACCAAAAACCACCTAGAAGGGAAGATGCCAACAAAGAAGGCAGGAATGCTGCAGCATCCCGATCAGGTCACATTGGAGAGATCAAGGTCATCCACGGAGGATTTGCAGGAGGTGGCGAATCTAGCAACGCTAGAAAAGTGCACCTCAGGAAACTGAGAACGGAGGAATACTTGGAGGTCAACACAGTTGGCCGTCCTAATAAGTTCCAGAAAAAGGAGGAGATACCCATCATTTTTTCAGAAGAAGACACCAAGGGCGTCCAGTTTCCTCACGATGACCCACTGGTGATCACCATTGTCATAGCAAATTACCTTACACGTAGGGTACTTATTGACAGTGGAAGCTCAGCTGACATCCTCTACCTCCACGCGTACGACCAATTGAAAGTAGGACGAGAAAGGCTAAGGCCCATGACGTCTCCACTAGTCGGATTTGCAGGCACGCCCGTTTATCCAGCTGGACAAATAGCCCTACCTATCACTATGGGAGAAGAAGGAAGTCAGATCACACGCATGGTGGATTTTATAGTGGTTGATTGTCCTTCAGCGTACAACGCGATATTGGGGAGAACAACTCTGAATAAAATTGGAGCGATAATCTCCACACATCATCTGATGATGAAATTCCCAACACCAGAAGGAGTGGTTAGCATTAGAGGAGATCAGAAGGCAGCACGGGAATGTTACGTCACCTCACTGAGGGGAGCAAACATTACCATGAACATAGAAAATCTGGATACTCGAGACGAGGAAAAGCTCCAACACGGAGAACCAGTAGAGGAACTAGTGGAGGAGCTCCTGGAGCCGGGAAGACCTGGGAGAACGGTTAGGATCGGGACAGGTTTGAGCTCAGTAGCAAGAACGGAGCTGTTGCAATCCTTGAGGGAAAACAGAGACGTCTTCGCATGGTCCCACGAGGACATACCTGGGATTGACCCAAGGGTCATATCTCACAAGCTCAACGTGGATCCCACCATTCGGCCTGTCAAGCAGAAGAAGAGGAATTTCGCTCCTGACCGGAACGAAGCTGTGGCCAAAGAAGTTGAGAAGCTCGTACAAGCAAAATCCATCCGTGAAGTCCTCTACCCAGACTGGCTAGCCAACGTAGTTATGGTGAAAAAGGCCAATGGAAACTGGAGGATGTGTGTAGACTTCACGGATCTCAATAAAGCATGCCCAAAAGACAGCTTTCCACTGCCTAGGATTGATTCCTTGGTAGATTCTACAGCTGGGCACGAGCTCCTCACCTTCATGGACGCGTTCTCAGGTTATAACCAGATCCAGATGCATGAACAAGACCAGGAGAAGACCTCATTCATCACTGATCGAGGGATATATTGCTACAAAGTGATGCCCTTCGGTCTCAAGAACGCAGGGGCAACATACCAAAGGCTGGTCAACAAGATGTTCAAACAACAGATTGGACGCAACGTAGAGGTCTATGTGGACGATATGCTGGTCAAAAGTGCCAAGGCACGGGACCACATAGCAGATTTGGAAGAAACTTTCCACGTCCTCAGAAGATATAAAATGAAGCTCAACTCGACAAAATGCGCTTTTGGAATCTCCTCAGGGAAATTTTTGGGTTTTATGGTCTCTCAAAGAGGAATCGAAGCAAACCCCGAGAAGATTCAGGCCATACTTACCATGAAGTCACCCCAGAACATTAAGGAGGTCCAGAAGCTAACTGGGCGAGTGGCAGCCTTGAGCAGGTTCATCTCCCGCTCAACTGACAAGTGCCAGACGTTCTTTAAAGTCTTGAAAAAGGCCTTTGAATGGACTTCTACGGAAGAAACAGCTTTCAACCAGCTAAAGGAATACCTGACATCCCCGCCCTTGCTCAGCAGGACTCAAGAAGGAGAGACCCTGTTTCTATACCTTGCTGTCTCCCCCCACGCAGTCAGCGCAGTCTTATTAAGAGAAGAGCAGGGAACACAGCTTCCAGTATATTACATCAGCAGGGCCTTACGAGGAGCAGAGCTGAGATATCCCAGAGCCGAGAAAATGGCTTTTGCCATGGTAATAGCTGCTAGAAGGTTACGACCATATTTTCAAGCTCATTCCATCAAAGTACTAACAGATCAGCCACTCCGAAGGATCCTCCATTGCCCAGAAACTTCCGGCCGCTTAATTCAATGGTCAATAGAGCTTGGGGAGTTTGACATAGAATACAAGCCCCGCATTGCTATCAAAGCTCAGGTGCTTGCAGATTTTCTTGCGGAGTACACGTATCCAGAACCAGAGGAACCCCCCAAGGAAGAACCCAAACCGTGGATCCTACAGGTCGATGGGTCAACAACCAGAGAAGCAAGCGGAGCTGGTTTGGTGCTAACCTCCCCAAAGGGGCAACGCCTAAGCTACGCGCTCAGGTTCGAATTCAAAGCAACCAATAATGAGGCCGAATATGAAGCTCTCGTGGTGGGATTGGATCTTGCTAAGGCCGTTGGGGCCAACCATGTGTTGGCAAAAAGTGACTCACAGCTGGTAGTAGGACAAGTCCTAGGAGAATACGCAGTGAAGGAAGAAGTAATGCAGAAGTACTTGAATAAAGTAAAAGCCCAAGTCGCGAAGCTGCAAAGCTTCAGCATTGTTCGAATCCCAAGGGAGGAGAACATTGAAGCCGACTATCTGTCAAAGCTGGCCACGGCCAGAGAAGGTGCCATTCCACCGAACGCACCTATACGATACTTAGAGTTACCTAGCATCTTTGCCATGGACGTACAGATACAAGCTGTCGACTACAGCAACTCATGGACAGGCCCCATAGCCGATTACATACAGAATGGAGCATTACCGGATGACAATGTCAAAGCTAGGCAACTGAAAATCAGAGCAGCAAAGTACCTGATCATAGGAGACGTGCTCTACAGAAGGAGCTTCTCACTACTATACCTTAGGTGCTTAATTCCACCAGAGTCCACAAGGGCTATGGAAGAAGTTCACCAAGGAACATGTGGAGATCACCAAGGTGGCCGAATGTTGTCCTACAAACTCCTCAGGCTAGGATATTACTGGCCAAGTATGCAGAAAGATTGCAAATCCATGGTCCAAAAATGTGAGAAGTGCCAACGCTTTGCAAACATCATCCATGGGCCCCCCACTGTCTTAACACCTATGAAAGGGCCCTGGCCATTTGCCCAGTGGGGAGTAGACCTAATTGGCCCACTTCCAATGGCAGCAGGCCAGGTCCAACATGCCATCGTAGCTGTCGATTACTTTACGAAGTGGGTCGAAGCCAAGGCACTGGCCACAATCACAGCAGAAGTAGCAATCGACTTCCTATGGAAATTCATTATAAGTCGTTTTGGACTGCCAACGGTGATAGTTACGGATAGAGGAAAGCAATTTGATAACGCCCAGCTCAAAGAATACTGTATTTCCAAAGGAATACACGTACATTACGCTTCCAAAGCTCATCCGAAGGCCAACGGCCAGGTAGAGGTTACAAATCGGACAATCAAGAAAGGAATCAAGAAAAGGCTTCGAGAGGCCAAAGGAGCTTGGCCAGACGAGCTCTACAATGTGCTATGGGCATATCGTACAACACCCCGAACAGCAACCGGAGAAACCCCGTATTCTCTTGCATTCGGGGCCGAGGCAGTAGTCCCAATTGAAGTCGAACTCCTCAACTACAAGACTGCAAGTCCAGACCCCCAGGATAACCAAGAAGCTCTCAGGGCAGAGCTAGACCTCCTGGAAGAAACCAGGGAAACATCCATAGCCAAGCTGGCCCTTTACCAACAGAGAATGGTTAAATACCATGAGGCGCAGGTTAGGCCAAGAGATTTTCGAGCTGGAGATCTGGTCCTAAGAAAGGTGGATCCTACGGGGAAGAAAGTGGGCAAACTAGGCCCAAACTGGGAAGGACCCTATCAGGTCCTCCACCATATCAAAGCTGGGGCATATAGACTCGCAACCCTAGGGGGAAAAGAGCTACCCAACTCATGGAATGTAGAACATCTGAAGAAGTACTACAAGTAGGTACCTGCAGCCCGACTTTATTTCAATTTTAGGAAGTTTATTTCTGTCTTTTAGGAAACTCTATGTGTTCAATAAAGTTTTAGTAAACCAGTTGTTCCAGTTAGAACCATGTGTTCTTTTTGTTTATCAGCCCAAGTGGCCAATAAAATTCCTCACGAGGGATATCGTTTCAAATTCTCACTACATGTGATTTACTTTTTCTGAGCATGAAATAAGAGAAACAAAACGATGAAATTATCGAAATTTTATTTATAATCCACATTCCAAGGAATGTGGACAGCTTTTACATAAAAACTCTGTGGACAAAACCCACAGAGTTGCAACCTAATCACTACCTCCTTCCCTCGGCGGAGAAGGAACTAGTGGCGCCGCTTGCCCACGAAAAGCCTCCAACTGGTCCCAGTTGGCTATCAGCACCATGCGGACCGTCTTCTCCATAACAGAAATAGAATCCGCCATGGCTTCCATCTTCAAGGTCAGCCCAATAATGGCCGTCTTCAGATTCTGCAACTCCTGGCATAACTCAGTAATACGATCGTTACTAGCCATTGGCGAATTCGAAGTTAAAATTGGAATGGGGAGTCATCCCTTGCAACCCGCTGATATTTATAGCCATAATTATGCGGTTCAATAACCGCTTGCTGAACCAATCAGCATGATCGAAATCAAAATCGCAAACCTCAACCGCTTGGGATAATGGGAAGTTACACACCGCACTACCTCGAGCAGTTGAAACGATAGCCAAGTAATTAAATGCAGACGGCTTGAACTCTGCAAACATGGGAAGCTATGATAATCACACAACTTAAGGAATACCCAGCAGAGTAATAAAGTTGTGCATTGATTTAACAGCTTTACGAAAGCTCAAACGACGTAGCACAGCTATGCAGCTTTGATGAATTTTTAAAACTCAAACGACGTAGCACAGCTATGCAGCTTTGATGAATTCGAAAGCTCAAACGACGTAGCACAGCTATGCAGCTTTGATGAATTTTTAAAACTCAAACGACGTAGCACAGCTATGCAGCTTTGATGAATTCAAAAGCTCAAACGACGTAGCACAGCTATGCAGCTTTGATGAATTTTTAAAACTCAAACGACGTAGCACAGCTATGCAGCTTTGATGAATTCGAAAGCTCAAACGACGTAGCACAACTATGCAGCTTTGATGAATTTTTAAAACTCAAACGACGTAGCACAGCTATGCAGCTTTGATGAATTCAAAAGCTCAAACGACGTAGCACAGCTATGCAGCTTTGATGAATTTTTAAAACTCAAACGACGTAGCACAGCTATGCAGCTTTGATGAATTTTTAAAAACTCAAACGACGTAGCACAGCTATGCATTGATTTAACAGCTTTGATAAATTTTCAAAACTCAGAAGATGTAGCAAAGCTATACACTGATTTAACAAAGCTTAATCTATTCTCAAGCTCAAGAGGCGTAGCATAGCTACGCATTAATAACCACGAGTTATTAAAAAAGCAACTCACCAAGAATAACCTAAGGGTAATACTATATAAGTGTTTTAATTGCTTGGACGCAAGCATTTAACCCACTTAGGGGAGTAAGAGACATAGTACAACTGCACTACGATGCATCACGACAAAGCAAACAGCCCCCAAATTTCTATCTAAATCAAAAGAATTTTAGATAGTACAGCAAAAAAAGGCATACCACTTGCAAGTGATAGCATTCAACACAGCAGCAAGGACAGGAATTGGCAAAATCAAAATGTCTAGACAAAAGACTATTGGAAAATGCCATACCATAAAAGGAGTATCTTTTACCTCTTCAAAAAACCTGTACCTGTTAAAACGAGCCTATGGGAGGCCCTCAAGACATGATCTTATAAAGATCATTCTCAACAATTGTCAGAAAAGTATTTGGGCCATACTCAAGGCCACCCCCAAAAACACAAAGTACGAAAAGTATTTAAAGTGTGTTACAAACCCAAGGAAGTTAAAGTTTTAAAGAGCCATTCAAAGGCTCGGGGTGTTAATAGCCTGCCCATCACCAAATGATGGGCCAGGAGATGTTACCGCCTGGATTGGAGCTTCGAGAGGGAGAGAGACTTTTTCCGGAGTGCTAAGAAGGGAAGCGATCGAAGAGCTCGGAATTGATGTATCTTTGGAAACCACTTCATCACCTTCCTCTCCTCCTTTCTGTCCCCCGTCAAGACATGAGGGCCCTTCTTCGTCATCAACCTCAAATTTGGAGAAATCCAAGTCTGGGAAAGCCAAGGCTGCCTGGCTCCTCATGGCTTCAAACCCATCAAAATATTGCTGGGTAATATCTTGACGGTACTCAGGGGACTGAAGGAAGAGTTCAATGGCGTCTCTACGGGCATTCTTTACCTTCTCTAGCATCCCCAAACTTGTAGATTTGAACCTCTCTTTCTCCTTATCCCAACCAAGGATTCTTTGCTCCAAACTGCGAGCAGTAGCTACAGCAGTATCCCTCTCCTCCTCCAAACCTCTCTTTGATTTCAGGGCACTGTCCCTCTCAGTTGTCAGCTTCCGAAGCTCTGCAATCATGGCAGCACTCTGCTTGGAAAGCTTACTGTTGGTCTCAGAAAGTGCAGCCATTTGTTTCCCCAAACCAAGGATTTGGGAAAGCAGGAAACGACCACGAGCCGTAGCCTGCAAAAAAAGAAGATGACAGAATTAAACAAAGGAACACTTAGAAAAGCTAGCTGACAAAAAACAGAAAGGCCTACCATTGCCATCTCGACCAACATAAGCTCCCCCACAGATTGGAGAGACATCTCCGCCAGTGAATCCTTGTCAGCAGCACAGAGCAACCCAGAGGCACGCTCCAAGGCCTCTTGGAAATTCGCCAGAGTGGAGGGACCAGCAACAGTCTTCATCTTCTTCGAAGCAGGGGTACTCTCTACGGCCGTACCCTTTGCCTTCCTCTTTGAAGCTTCACCATCATCCACCTCAAGCAGTTCAACCACTAAGTCAAGGGAGGGATTTCTCGAGAAATCAGCATCCAAGAAACTCTCAACATTCAGCTCCTTCTGGAGACGTGAGCTCTTCCTTTTTGGAGCTCCACCTCCAGGCGACTGCTTTACCCTCTCAGACTTCAGTTGAGCTAGCAGATTCTTGTCCATTTTTGGCGCCATTCCAGTATCCTCTCTTCCTTCCTCTGAAAAGGAATCAAGGGAGAATAAATAAGAAAAGTCAGAAGTCAGCCTAAAAATCCTAAACAGAAACTGAGAATACCTCTCAAAAGAGCTAAAGCCTCACTAGATGTTTCAGGACCCAGCAAGTAGGTGGCCAAGGATTCTGGAGTCACAAGCAAGTCCCAGCTGTGAAATTCGTAGCTCCGAGCTAATTTCAATTCTGCTTCTATGGCTGGGGTCGAGGGATACGAGGCCCGAGCTGCATAAAAACATGAAACAGAGATCTTTTAATTCAAAAAAAAAAGTGCTAAAAGCAAGTTCCAAAGAGAGATAAGAGGAAGCCACAGCTTACAACTGGCAATGGGCTCCCCCCATCTAGAGGGAGCATGCTGCGTATAAGACCCAATCTCCCAGTCCAAAACTTCCCATCCATCTCCACCAACAAAGAAAAACTTATCCTTCCAGTTTCTATGGGCATGAGGAAGATCAGTGATCAACTCTCCTCCGCCAGGTCTCTTAGCAAAGTAATACCATCCTACACCCCCAGGAGCCTCCTTTACTTGGAACTGGTTTAGAAAAGAACCCTTCGTAAGTGGCGTAAGACCGTCCGACATGGCTCCCCAAAGAGCAGCACAGCCGATCAGTAAACGCCAAGAGTTGGGAACAATCTGGCCAGGAGCCAAACCCAGAAAGCTCAACACTTCCCTAACCACGGTAGGGAATGGCAAACGAAGCCCCCCTTCTAAAGCTCCAACGTAAACACATATCTCATTCTCAACCAGAGAGCAGGCTCGCTCAGACCCTGAAGGTCTCCTAAGAGTTACGGAGGGTGGAATTGAAAACCTAACCCTCAACACGGCCAACTCCTCATTTGTAATTGTCGAAGGGATAGTGGAAGCAGAAAAACTTGTAACCCTACGGGGGCCCGTCGACGACGACGGAGGAGATAGGGACCTACCACCATCAGAGTGACCCACATGCGACGGAGCCCTAACCACGTTGCCACGCCGCAATGGGACCTCTTCGTCTACCGTCGATTCTTCAGCTTGAAGAATCGAAGAGAAGTCAATAGCATTCCCCGACATTAGGGAAACGAAAGATGACCGAGAGTATAAAGAAGACAGTAAAGCAAAAAAATTACGAAAAACCCTGTCTTGAAGAACCACAAAACCAGGGGCGAAATCTTCTACAATGGCAGGAGTAGGGTTAGCAAAGACGAAGTAAGCTAATCTAGCGCGAATGAACTCCCCTAGAGTACCTCGCTCTGGGTTGGAAATTTCTACGCCGGAAGACGAAGGAGCGAACATGAAAAGAAGCAAAGAACAGCAAGAAAAGAGAGAACGTACCTAGAAAAGACGGGCTCTAAAAGACGACGACGAAGGAAGGGCGGAGAGGAAGGGTTTTCATGCAAAGAAAATCGCCTGGGATGATCTGAACACGAACTATAAAATCTTGATCAGAACCTTGAACCAGCTTAAGAGTTGCAGCGCCAATCCCGATAAACACTCCTAAATCCTCGTCGTCCACCTCTGAGCGCCAAGGTAACCAAAAAGTCGACACTTGTCCCACGATGTAGCATGCATTTAAACCCTCAAAGAAAGGGAAAAAGCGCTAACCGCCATTCAGGTCCGACTTGTGTTTCTAAACTCCAGCTAAGTGCTAAAGCTTAGAAACAGGGGAGTACCTGGTAAGTAGGATAAAATCTGGTGACCAGCTGTGCTAAAGGCGCGGACCTGGGGAGTAAGTATCAGCCTTGCCCAAAGCTCCCCAGGAGAACAACACCTACAGCAAGTAAAGAAGGCCCCAGCTACACCTGAAAGGCAGAGCTGGAGCCGAGTCTGAGGACCAGCTAAGACACAAAGCTAGTCCAAGTAGGACCAGCTATGACACGAAGCTAATCCAAGCCCATCGAAGTACATCATACAATTAGCCCAAATCCTACGGGATAAGGGAGAAGAACTAGGAAGATAAGCACAATGTGCTCATCCTAATCATTAACAAACGTCAGATAAGGATTCCACCCTAAAGGTGGGTGCTCATGGAGTTCCAGCCAAGGCAGGACTCCACTCACCTCGCCGAAGTGATCCAAATATCTCCGGAATGCAGTCCTACTAGGACTCAACCTCCCATTAAATGCCTATAAAACCGACGGTAGAACTCCAATGAAGGTACGCTCACATACAACCGAGAATCTCAATTCTCCTACAAAATAGCAAGTTCAATACTGACTTAGGCATCGGAGGGTGGTTGGCAAGCCACCACACCGGTGACTTTTACTTCAGCTTTGTTTTGCAGGATCAGATCTGTGCCTGACTCAAAACTGCTTCATCAGTAAGCTATTTCCATGCCTGGAGGAACGAGAAGATAGGTCTGTCTCAACGCAAAGGGAGCAAGATCTCAGACCTGAGATAAGCCAGAATATAGAAAGTCCTATTATGAGGCAAGATCAACCTATTCTCTCCTCTCAGAAGCTTTCTCAAGTGTCTAAAGAGCTACCACATCCAGATTCAGTCCTGAGCAGTGAGCAGATAACAGATACAAATCAACAAGGATCCAGACCTGCCATCAGTCCTATGGGCAGGACTGAATTGGATGTTGCACTCATTCCAGAGCAGGAGGAATTGAATGAAGAGGAGGAAAGCGACGACACTCCAGGGTTTGATACCGATTCATTTGTTATCGGAGATCCCCCTCCTCCCCCGGTTCATGAAGGCCTTTTTGGCATTGTCCAAACTGCTAAAAGGCATTATCAGCTTAGGCCAATTTTAGGCCTTAAGTGTGTAGAATTGCGCCCACGTTGAATTTGTGGGGCACATCAAAAGCAAGTGTTGTTCACTTGGCTTACACAAAAATGCCAAAATGGTGTCAAGAAGGGCTAAGAACAAAGAAAAGTCATTCATAGGCCGAACAAGCACCTCTAAAATGTTCGGCCATGGCCTATCAGTCCTTGAATAGGCCCTATCAGAGTTTTACTAGGCCTTTTCTGCAGAGGTGGAGGCCTTTTTATTTCGTTATGCATACTTGAAAGTTCAAAGCAGAGGTTCAGACCTTCAAATATATTTTCGGTCCTTTCTAGGCCTTTTTGAGGTTCTATGGCTTCTCTACAACCAGGCCTGGACGCAGGACTCTATTGGTGTGAGCAGGCCTTTTCTACAGGTACGAAGGACCTTTGATCTCTTTGTCTAGGCCCGAGCCAATATTATAAGCAATTCAAATAGGAGTTCAGACCTTTCCCAAAGGACTGAATTACTATTATGAGCACTCAAAGTGGAGGTTCAGTCCTTCCAATATGAGGTTCAGTCCTTGCTAGGCCTTTTTTATGGTTTGATCGTTTTTCTACGATTAGACCTGAACACAGGCCTTTGTTAGTGGAAATAGGCCTGATAAAAGGTGGGAGCATTGAAATTCACCTCTGAGATAGGCACGAGCATCATCAAATCACTCTAAGAAGCCCTGAAGGACGCAGAATGAGGCATTTATCTCTAAGAGAGGCCTTTGAAAGGCCTGTCCAAAGATTGCTGGTGGACTCCTTCCAAGGTCTGAATTCAGAGAATTTTGTCAAAGGTCTGAAGGGAACATGGAAAATGCCTAATGCCTACTAAGCCCATAGGCAAGGCAAACAAAGAAGGTATGCTACAACAAAGGACTGTTTGGATGCCAAAAACAGTTTTCTTTTTTATACACGCCTTGATCCTAAAAGTAAAGAATCAAGGCGCGGGGGGACATTGTTTACACCCGTTTTTGGCACCAAACCTTGGGCCGCGTTGGAGGGCCATTTAATTATTGTTTGATTAAATTGGGCCGCGAAATAAATTTATTACGGGTTAAAATAATTGGGCCAAGCCAATACAGATTCGGCCCGATTGGTTTTTACTCAATTTGACCACGGGCTACAGATATTTTAGGCCTTAAAAATAAAGGCCCATGATTAAATATGGTTATTTGAGATATTCTGGAAGCATTCCATACAAATAGGAAAGTGGGTTCATGGAGGTTAGGTATTACTCGGCCATTTGACTATTTGACCAAGTCAAAATGGCCCACTTTCATTGATTCCCCATGAAAAATGGGAGTAATGAGACCCATTATTCTCGTTAAACCGCCCACGACCGAGAAAGGCTGAAGAAACATTTGACTTCGTGGGACTTCTGGACATGTGGCAAGCCTTGGAAGAAACATTAACCCATGATCCCATGATTTGGAAGTTCATGGGACACGTGTCACGTTGTAGTGAAGTCGGGAGGTTCACCACGTGCAAAGCCGGGGAGCATCTTGCCTATAAATACTAGAAGACAATGGGGAAAAAGGGTTCCCACACCAATTAAGCTCAACGCTTAAAAAACCAAAGCCTTCCCAGCGAAGCAATTATCTCTATTTCTCACCTTTACTCAATTACTTCACCAAGTAATTCGAGCTTCGTCTCTCTTGTATCCCAACTTTGTTATTACGCAACATAATAAAGTTATTCCTATCTCTCTCCATCCCTTACTTTATTATTACGATATAGTAAAGTACTTCTACGTTGTTACTTTCTTTCCTACACGGTTAGGAAATTACTAAGTCCTCACACGACGAGGCAAAACCACGGACCTTCACTGCAATCTAGCCCTTAGGTTTGCAGCACTATCGAAATTGTAGAAAAACGATCAAACCATAAATAGCTAAACGATCAAACCATAATCTAGACCTTCACTGAAATCGTAGAATTTAGTACAAATTTCTGAATAAATTGAAATTGTAGATATATATTTGGATGCCCAAATGATGGGTGCTGCCTAGTGGGCTTATAGGTAGCTCCGGCATTGCACTGATGGGTACGAACTTAATTTCAAAGATGACTTACCGACATTTTGCACACAAAATATTTTGTGTTGCTTGATGAGAATTATTTCCCTCTAAATCTATTTCACTTATCCTTTTTCACTACCAAACATCGCAAAAAAGGTAAAATATTTTCACATCAATTCTAATATATAAAGGGGGAGCACCCTTAGGTATGGACACTTTTTTTAGGCTGGCTCACAATGTGCACTTCCCAAATTGCCCTCCCAAAAAAAAAACCGGCACAAATCAAAAAACCTCTGCACAAACAACCGTAAGGACCAAAAGGTAAAACCCCACCCACACACACAACCCCGCATAAAAGCACAAGCAGTTACACAACTTTGCAAACTGCACTTCGCAGAGAACTGTTTTCGTCCACAGAGGAACTGTTACGGTTGCCAAAAGTTGACGATTCAAGCAAGAAGAAAACTGAGAAGGTACATTTCCTCTACTAATTTATCCTTTTGTTTACTACTTCTCCCCTCCAACTTTAATTACTCGCCCTATCGTTGTCTTCTCACTTTTTCTTTTTCTTTTTCTATTTCTATTTCTACTTTTCCCTTCCAAAAACCTTTCGACAAAAGGTCCCAAAAAAATAAACCTCGGACAAACACATATTCTGAGACCAAAAAATCTTTGCAGGTGCAGATTCAGTTCGGTGACCAAGCCAAGGCCGAGGCCGTGACACACAATGCTTCCCACATAAAATTTGAGCAAAATTCGACTCTTTTTCTAATTTATGAAAACTTAATTAGCCGGTCTCTACTAAGGCTTCATTCTTTTAGACATAACCTAAACTTAACTTAAATCTGAAAATTATGTTCTTATTTGAATTTTTTCGCATTTGTTAGTTTTGCGCCAACCTTTTGTGGGTTATTGATTCGTCTCGACAAGAGGAATTGGAAAATTTTTTTTTTTTTTTTACTTTTACCCAAGTATTTTGAGAAATAACTACTTTTTAGCGCAAAAAGTCATCTTTGTGCTAAAAAATGATTATTTCTCAAAATACTTGGGTAAAAGTGCCAAAATTTTACTTTTCCGATTCCTCTCGTCGAGACGAATCAATAACCCAAAAAAGTTTGGCTCAAAACTAAAAAATGCAAAAAAAATTCAAATAAAGACAAAATTTTCATATTTAAGTTTAAGTTAAGGGTAAAAGAGCGCAGCCTAAATAGGAATTTGGGCATTAATTGTCAAAACTATTGCGTTCCTACTGAGAGAAAAAACTATTGTTTAATTACAGTAGTTCTAATATTAGTTTCAGTTTTTAACTTACAGTAGTTTCCATATTTTTTAATTAGAGAATGGATATGATCCCCACATTTAAAGAGTAGCAAATTGGGTATTTTTTTTGGCTTCAAGTGAAATGCCAACGAAAGTGGGGGAGCCGCGTAACCCACTTTTTCTCCCCTGGCAACATATTATCCCACAAGATTAATGCATTTTTCGCTTCTTAAATTATTTTTCACAGACCAATATGGAACAAGATCTACCATTCTACCAGAGTCATCAACTAATAAAATGGAATGAGAAGAAAAGTGTGAGAAAAAAACTACAATGGTTTCTCTCTTCATACATTGCAGGAACCTTACATTGTTACTGATATATATACAAACTGTTACTATACATTGACCCTTCTATACAGCTAGTCAATCCCACAATCACAGCTAATAAAATCAAATTCTAGAATACAAGAAAGGAAGGAAAGCCTGGAATGATTTGCAGATATCAAGGATTGATTTGGGCTTGATAGGAAGTATCCATAATTGACTAGGCTAGCTAATTGATGCTTGATTGTTGCTATAGTCTCTAATACTCCCCTCAAGGTGGAGCGTGTATGTGAGTAACACCCAGCTTGTTGATGAGATGATGAAATCGATCCTTACCCAGCGGTTTAGTAAAAACATCAGCAATTTGGTTTGATGATCGGATATAGTGGGGAGAAATCAACTTCGATTGGATTTTGTCACGAACAAAATGACAATCAAGCTCTATGTGTTTTGTGCGCTCATGAAACACAGGATTCTCGGCAATGTGGATTGCTGCTTGGTTATCACAATAGAGATTGATTGGCGATGAAGGAGGGATGCCAAGATCACTCAAAAGGTATGTCAGCCATTGAAGTTCAGATGAAAGCGTTGCCATAGCGCAATACTCTGCTTCAACGGAGGACCAAGAGACAGTAGTTTGTTTCTTCGTTTTCCATGAAATTGGATTAGAACCAAGGAGAACACAGAAACCAGTCATAGAGCAACGAGTCATAGGATAGCCTGCCCAATCAGAATCACAAAAGCCACTTAAGGTGAGCGAAGTAGATGAAGAAAGCAATATGCCTTTCCCAGGGGTACCTTTGAGATACCGGAGTACACGAGTGGCTGCATCCATATGAGTAGTGCGAAGATCCTGCATGAACTGGCTCAAAATGTGTACTGAATAAGCAATATCAGGTCAAGTAACCGTGAGGTATATGAGACGTCCGACGAGTCGACGATATGTAGGTCAGTTAAAGATTCACCATCAATAGAAGTCAAATGAAGGTGTTGTTCCATGGGGAAAGCAGAAGGCTTTGCACCAAGTAATCCTGAATATTTAAGAATGTCCAAAGTATATTTGCGTTGACACAAGAAGATACCTTGTTGAGAACGCGCATGCAACCTCAATACCAAGGAAATATTTCAACCGTCCAAGATCTTTGATGAAAAAAATTTCTGCAAGAAACCCTTTCAATTGCTGAATTGCTGAATGATCATTTCCAGTAACAATTATGTCATCAACATACACTAAGACAAATGTGGATGAGTTCCCTATCACTCGCATAAATAAGGAGTAATCTGCTCGGGACTAGGAGAATCCAGCTTTGTGAAGAGTTTGCGAAAAGTTAGCAAACCATTGGCGAGAAGCCTGCCTCAAACCATATAGGGGTTTATGTAAATTGCAAACTCGAGTCTCCCCCTGTCGAGCAAAACCAGGTGGAAGGGTCATGTACACTTTCTCATCCAAATCACCATGGAGAAAAGCATTATTGACGTCAAGTTGATGAAGAGACCAATTTTTTACAGAAGCAACTGATAAGAGAGCCCGTACAGTAACAAGCTTTGCGACGGGAGCAAATGTATCATGATAATCGAGCCCTTCGACTTGTGTAAAACCCTTGGCAACCAAACGGGCTTTGTTTCTTTCTATGGTGCCATTAGCTCGGTACTTAATTTTATAAATCCATTTACTCCCAATAGGTTTCTTATTGGGTGGTAAATGGGTAAGGCTCCATGTGCGGTTGCTTTCAAGGGCAGCAATCTCGGCAGCCATAGCATCACGCCAATGTGGTATCTTAACTACTTGAGAAAAAAACGTTGGCTCTTCATTTGAGGAGACGGCGCTAATGAAAGCTCGATGGGAAACTGAAAAATTGGTATATGTAATATATTGATCAAGAGGATACAAGATACCTACTAATTTGGAAGCTGATGAAGTAAGTAGTGCAGCATTAGTGACTCTAGAACAATGGTTATCTTGGAGGTAGGCTGGTTGTTTTCGCTCTCGAGTGGAATGTTTGGTGGGTGCAGGATTCATGTTATCAACAGTAACTACTTGAGGCAATGGTGTGGGTGGATTAGACTGCACTTCTTGGGGAATAATAGGGACCAATTTTTGGCGATGATATGTCTGGACAATTGGGGGACATTCTCGTGGAACCAAAGATGGTTCACTTGTAGGTGGGGATGAGTTTGGCATTGGAGATGCGATTGTAGATGAGGGTGAGTAATAATCATATCGTGGATGATCTTCAATAGGTAGTGAGATGACCAGTGTTGGTGTGGGAGTTGAAATGACATCATGAAATGGAAAAATAGTTTCATGAAATACATCTCTTGACAAATAAATAGTTTTGCTCTTGATATCATAAATACGGTATCCTTTCTGGGCATATGGATATCCAACAAATATTCAGGCTTGGTATGTTGATCAAACTTGTGTTTGATGTTTGCATTGTGGGCAAACACAAGGCAACCAAACACGCGCAGGGTGGAATAAGAAGGTTGCTTGCAAAATAATACTTCATGGGGTGATCTATTTTGAAGTAAAAGTGTTGGAGTTTTATTGATTAAATATGTAGCAATAAGTATGCATTCACCCCAAAAGGAAAGAGGTAGATATGCTTGAAACCTTAATGCCCGAGCAATTTCCAAGAGATGTCAGTGTTTCCGTTCAACAACGCCATTTTGTTGAGGTGTAGATACACAACTTCTTTGATGAATAACACCATTTTCAGAAAAGAAGTGCTGCATTTTATTTGACAAAAATTCACTCCCATTATCAGAACGAACTTGTTGAATTTGGGGAAGAAATAAGTCACCATCACTAGAAAATACATGTGTTATTTTGCCGTGAAACTGGGGTTTCACCATGAAAAAGAACAATTTTAAATGATAGCTTGTATCAGATTTAAAACGCATAAAGTATACCCAAGTACATCTTGAGAAATCATCCACGATAGTAAGAAAATAACGTGCACCACTCATAGATTGCTGGGAAAAACTCCCCCATATGTCAACATGAATCAATTGGAACGGTTTATTAGATGAAAAAGAGCTAGTGGGAAAACTCAACTTGGTTTGTTTTGCTTGAGGGCAAAGATCACAAACATATTTTTTGGAACAAGAAATAAAAGGAACATTTTTGGCTAACTCAGACAACCAATGATGAGAAGGATGCCCAAGCCGCCAATGCCAAATGTCGATGGTAGGTGTACCAGTAATGAAATGTGCAGAAGGGTTTTAAAGGTAGTAGAGGCCACCATGTGCACTACCCAATCCAATCGTCTTCTTCACGGACAGGTCCTGAAACACACATCGATCGTGAAAAAATGTTACAGAGTATTGATGAGATTTTGTGAGCTGACTGATAGATAGAGATTAAAATGAAAGGAAGGTATGTAGACGACATCCTCAAGTTAAAAATTTAGTGAAAATTTTATGGTTCCAATATGTGTGACTGGCACATGAAAACCATCAGGTAGTTGGACATGGGTGGAGCATGGCAAATATGATGAGAAACATGCCAAAGAAGAGCACATGTGATTTGAGTCTCCAGTGTCGATAATCCAAGTAGAATCTAACGCATTGAGAGCTATACCTGCTAAGTTGGCTTGAGAATTGATGCTACCTGAAGAAAGCATGGCCAAAATATTTTTGTATTGGTCCTGAGTAATCAATGGAGCAGCCACCATTGCTCAATCGTTGGATCGAGGAGCTCCTGAAGAAGAGGAACTCGAAAGTCTATGGTTGTTTGAGAAACCCCTTGGTTTATCTGTGGGATAACCATGCAACCTATAACATGTATCTCGGTTATGGTTATTACGATCACAGTAATCACAGTACATCCTTGGTTTCCCAGTTTGGCGATGGTCTCCACCTATGTTGCACTGATTAGGATTTCCGTTGCACCGATTGGATGATCTGTTCGACCCAAACCCCTAGAATTGGTGTAGAGATTAAAATGATTTTGAGAAAGTGTAGACTGGTTTTTTGTGCCATTGGTAGTAACTGAATTGACTATTAATTAGTGCAGCAGCTTCGGGCATGGTTGTAGAAGGGTTTGAAGAGTGTATTTCCTGTTGCTTCTCTTCTTATCGCACGAGAGCATAAATCTTGGTGGCACTTGGAAATGACTCCATTAAAAGAATCTGACTTCGCAAATTAGAATAGCGCTCATGGAGGCCTTGGAGGAACTCCATGGCACGATCTTGTTGATGGAGAGCAGCATTCGCTTTTCCATGGCCACAAGTGCAAGGCTGCATAGTAGAGAGGGAACTGAGTTCATCCCATAGTGCCTTCATCCTTGTAAAATATGTGGAGACGGTAGTATCTTCTTGTGTTGTTTTACCAATGGCTTGCTTCAGTTGATAGACTTTCGGAGCATTGGTTTGGGTGAATCGATCACGAAGATCCAGCCACACTTCTCTAGCTGTTTCAGCGTAAAGAATGCTCCCACAGATCGCAGTTTCTGTGGAGTTGAGAATCCATGAACTTACTAGATCATTGCATCGCTCCCATTGACGCAACATGCTGGACTTCGTGGGTATTTCGATTGTTCCGTCGATGAAGCCCAACTTATTTTTAGCATGAAGTGCCATGGTCATTGCGCGAAGCCACGTTCCATAGTTATCTCCTGAGAGGAGAGGGGAAACAAAGACAACAGTGGGACTATCAGAATGAGGAATGAAGAAGGGATCGTTGATTGATCCCAAGGCATCATTTGAATCGGAACCTTTTTCGTTTTGTTTCTCTGTCATGGTTTGAAAGAGGCGGATCAGTCACCGCTCTGATACCATAATAAAATGGAATGAGAAGAAAAGTGTGAGAAGAAAACTACAATGGTTTCTCTCTTCATACATTGCAGGAACCTTACATTGTTACTGTATACAAACTGTTACAATACATTGACCCTTCTATACAGCTAGTCAATCCCACAATCACAGCTAATAAAATCAAATCTAGAATACAAGAAAGGAAGGAAAGCCTCGGAATGATTTGTAGATATCAAGGATTGATTTGGGCTTGATAGGAAGTATCCATAATTGACTAGGCTAGCTAATTGATGCTTGATTGATGCTATAGTCTCTAATATCAACCACCAGTCGAAGTAACAGTAATGACGTATCTGAAAATCTCCAACAGCAAAGAGCACAAAATCTGCAACGGTACCACAATCGTCCACGACGTCTCATTAATGAAGCAATTGCACACCGACGACAACAAAATAGAGAGTCGGAGAATCTGTGAATACAAAACATGAATGCTACACAAGGCACCCAAAGACTAGAACAATGACGTCTCTCACAACATAGGAGAAGATCTGCTACTCGATCAGCTAATCCATCTGCGCATATTGTTGTCCCATCTCCATAGCAAGCAGATCAAGTTAGACAAAGGCGCTGCATCTTGGAAAGGCAAAGACGGGCAGCACTAAGCAATGAACAATGAGAAGAACGATTGGCGCGTCGAAGAACCAATTATAGGCGTCGACAATCTCAATGTATACAATCTCAACTTTCGTTACTTTAATTGTCATTAGAAGCTGGGGCACACGCGATGTATGTGCAAGTTGGATTTTGTCAAAATTTGTGAAAATTCGATCAAACA
This sequence comes from Rhododendron henanense subsp. lingbaoense, assembly GCA_020567845.1. NCBI lineage: Eukaryota > Viridiplantae > Streptophyta > Magnoliopsida > Ericales > Ericaceae > Rhododendron > Rhododendron henanense. Next base: position 24,843,771 of record CM036315.1, read on the forward strand.
ATAAGTGGAAGCATTTGTGCAAATTTTGACAAAATCCCGACCTCTAGTCCAAATAATAAGAGCCTAAGGTAAATTTACATGAACGTGGGGTGTGAAATACAGGTTTTGCATCTTGGAAAATACTACTGGTAGGGTTCATATAGCATTAGAAGTGCCTAATTGGGTGGGCTACTTGGAAGCGATAATTAGGTGGAGCTCAATTAAGGTTTTTTGCAACTTTCTAGGCTTTTTGAGTTATGTCATTCAAATCGCGTTTGTTAGTTTTGCGCCAAATATTTTTAGATTATTGATTCGTCTCGACGAGAGGAATTGGAAAACTCAAAAAAATTTACTTTTACTCAAAGATGTTGGAAAATATCCACTTTTCAGCTTAAAAAGTAAAAAAAAGTTGGCTTTTTTTTTCTTTCTTAATCTTGGATATTTCAAAAATATTTGGGTAAAAGTAAGAAAATATGAATTTTCTGATTCCTCTTGTCGAGACGAATCAATAATCCACACAAAAAAATTTACAAAACTAACAAACACGGAAAAAATTGAATGAGGACAAAGCTCCTAATAACTGCTACTCCCTCCGTCCCTTTTTAAGTGTCTTACTTCGTAACTCCAACTTATTAAAAAGACATCATCATTACACTTTTACATACTAACTTTTCAAAATGGAATATACTTTTAGGGACATAATAGACAATGCACCAATTTTTACCCACTAACTTTACAAAATGGACACTTATTAAGGGACATCCCAAAATGGAATACTAGACTCTAAATAAGGGACGGAGGGAGTAAAAGTTAAGTGTGGAACTTATATACTCCGTACAATTTTGCAATTGGATTTGAGAGATCTAGGCCCTTTCTAGTGTGCTACTAGAAAGGGCTGATTGATTGTATTGGTGACTGGATTTGAACGAAATAGGCCCAATTCAGTTGGCAAATATGAGGGCTAAGTATAAGGGAAAATGACGGTCAATGACGTGTTTTGATAATTAATACCACAAAAAACATGCTGAGAACATTTGTTGGATTTGGGAAATCAAGCCCAATCACGGGCCTATTTAAAGCTCTCTCTCTCTCTCTTAATTGCACTTCAAATTATTAATCACATTTTCTTAATCATATTTTTCACATCAAAACAAAAAGAGCCTAATGTAATACTAGTATTAATGAACATGGGGTGTGGAATGCCCGTTCGGTATTTCGGCTACGGTAAATAAAGTCTTGGATGTGCCCCATTGGGACTTGGGAGGTGGGAAGCTATGAGGGATAATTAATTAACTAATTAAAGTTTGCGATTGGATTTGAGAGATCTAGGCTAAAAAATGAACTTTTGGATGATCAAAGGTCAAGACTTCCTCAACCAGGCTCAGTACGTGCTCATCCCTATTCAATACTGCATTTTACTTGCTTCACAAACCAATCAATTTTTAACGGTTAGAATATAGTGGCTAAACTGAGTATTGGATCAATAAATCTAATCTAAATTATAAGCTGAAGAGACACTAGGGTTTGTTGTTCCACATGATGCTAATTCAAGAAATCAACTAGTATTTTTTTAATTCTTCTAGTTTTTGTATAGAGTATTATTTTTCACGAAATTTATCTTAGTTGGTTACGAGTGAGTCCAAATTGGGACACTAATTAAGTTGGAAAAAATGCCCAATCACGAGCCAAATTGTTTCAAAATTTTCCCTTTTTTTATTTGGTGATTTGGTGACGTAAGAACCACCCCGACCACAGGAAGGTGACCCACCCCATGGAGCGTAAACCTCATGCCGACCCGAAGTATACATACCACCTGCCTGATCCACTATGTAAATTCTAGGCACCAACACAATGGTTTTGGCCAATCTACAACCACACATCCTCGTGGGTCCACGATCAAGGGAATGAGCCTAACGTAAACATGGGATTTTAAAATGGCTCGGAACACCAGTGGTGGTGTTCTTTAACTACTAAATAATTACTCCTCTCCCATACAATATTATTTGGTCACCAAATTCTTGATTTTGTCGTTTCATAATATAATGAGATTGTAAGTATACTTTGGTCACATTCTGATCACATTGAGTGGCTCGGATCATCAAAATTCGATCGGGAAATGGAAGGTGCGAACCGGAATCAGGTCAGGGATCCCTGACCTGATCTGGACTGATATACATATATATCCCATTTACTTAATTGATCGAGCTGATAGAGACCTACTGAAATACTATATAGATTATGGATTATTGATAGAGCCGGCTCAACACTTTTAAAGGCGTAATTAATTAGTGAAATAAAGAATGGGGCCTTTTGTAGTTAAATTAAGTATTTCTTTTAGATGTTTATAAATCTTGTTCTTATATAAACCTCCGTCAACGACAACAGAGATTTTGTTTTGCTAGATCGATCCTATATATGGAAAAAAGGTTTTTATTTCGCCTTCAGAGATTTAAAGAGAGAAAACAAAAATATCTGCTATACTAATTACGTGTTTAATAAGTTATAAAGATGGTACGTAGAAAGTAAAAGTGGAAGAAAAGAAAATATATTTTCTTTCCTTCAGAGATTTATTTTTATTTTCATTTTAAAGCATAAGATGCTATTACAACAACTTCATAACCATTCAGAAAACATAGGATTAGATTGAAGCTAGGGGCTCTTTTAGAACTTTTATGTTGAGTTCGAATCATGAATTTTGATTTAATATTACTTTGGGCATACGTTCTTTTCTTTGTGTGTATTTAATCTGGGGACCCACATATTTGAAAACATTCGAACTTTTATGTTGGTTCATTGCTACAAAATGCCTTTCAAAAACAAAACAACACAAATTCACGACAGGGGCTACTGTACCTTGTTTGCTTGCTCTTTGACTGAACCAGATTCATTACCATCATCATCATTCTGAAGAGGCCTACCAATGGAATTACCTTCAAGTGTACATTTGATGAAGAACAAGTCGTGAACTGCAAGAGGTAAAAGTCGCGTTTTCACAGAGGTACCTACCGCATATCTTGTCCAAGAAAATTTACAAAGAGATTAATTCTGCTCACAACAAGACAAAGGACTCCGAGTTGAAGTTCCGGTACAACTCGTGCGCCAAAAATTACAAGGATGCCATCAGAGACCTCGAACAAAGCAAGAAGCTCTTCAAGAATAACGATGATAACAAGCAGATAATTCAGGTGAAAGATGCTGTGGAAGAAGTTCGCGACTGCAAAAGTCAGCTCCATTACTCAAAAGGTGACGACGCATCTCATATCAAGAGGATGAATGGTAACCATAACTGGAAAAAAAAAATTGATTGTATCGAGAAACAAAATAACTTTTCATAGAAAATGCGGATAATGCCCCCTAGTGAACAGAAAAAGATAATACGAATAGGGCAGCCTACTTTGAGAACTGATATATAACAGTAAAACACAAAAGCATAATCACAATTAAGCTCAAAACCAACGTTCCAAGGAAACCCCAGAAGAAATACAAACAGAAGGGTGATTTGGATAGCCAAATTTGCTGTCTCAATTCAGCATGCTACATGAAAGCCTAAATTTCATACAACAAAACCACAGGGTAAATCAAGTTCGGAGTAGTATATCTTTAACTTCCTGTCTCAATTCAGCATGCTACATGAAAGCCTAAATTTCATACAACAAAACCACAAGGTAAATCAAGTTCAAGATAATTTCTTTAACTTAAGACAATCTGACTCTATATAATTGCCTTTACCATAAGCGATGAAAAAAACAAGTCAATTAACTGTAACTTGAAAAAGAGACTAGACTAAAAGATGACAAATCCAATCAGAGATCAGAATAAGTAGAACTTTATAAATAAGGATGGACCGAGGGGACAGATCGTCACCCCCAGTATTTCTGTTATTTATGCCCACGACTTTTCAGTTTAAAGAGAAAATTAAGTACTCACCCAAACAGATACCATCAATGTAACAATATCCTCACAATGAAACCAATTCATTGGTCTTCCAAGCATTCAAATTGCCAGTATGGTTTAGGGAGTTGGGAGGCAAGAAATTAGGAAGAAAAGAGCGCAACTTTCCTCTTTATCGTTAGTTCTTCGAATACAATCACATGAAACCCAATAAAATTGGACATTAAAATTGTACAGATGGGAATAACACCCACAACAAAAATTATTTCATCAAGATGATAGGGAAGTTAAGAAAGGTTCAAGGAACAGAGAATACATACCATTCAAGAAACAAAGCTGAGATGGCTAAAGAATACTTCGAGTGATTATCTAAACATTAGCATCAAAGTTCTATTTTTCGCAGAATAATAATTTCCCAGTCCACTTGACATTCTAGTTAATATGCATCCGGATATAGTCCGTCGAACAATGGGGATAGCCCCATCAAGAGTGAAAGTTTCCTCCTTGAGTAAATATCTAGTAATTCTTATCTTATTCTTATCCAACCAAATAAAAAATAAAAAATTCTGATTCCTATCCAGAAAATACCACCAAGAACTAATGTTGAAGGAAACAAACAAACAACCACCATTTCACTATGATTATTTTTTATGAGTAAAATGAATTGCTTTATTATACGATGATCGGGCCCATTGAACCCAATTTGATCTATAGTACACACTGGTATTTCAAGGTGACGCTATTTACTACAAGTTGCATATACTACAGTCTCCAAGGGGAACTAAAATTGGAAGTTCAATCTATCTACTCTTAAAAAAAAAAAAAAAACCTCGTATCCATTTCTGAAAGAAATAGAAAGAGAGTGCTCTAAATGGAGTGGAACATAAACGAAAGACACAAAATATACCTTAACCCAATCTAGTCAACTGTCAGCTGGATGCGAACTTCTAACACCAGAATTCCTAAATCTTGAAGCAGGGTAAAAAACATACGACAGAACAACAGCAAGAAGGACGCCAAGCACCATCATAAATAGTTGGAAATTCGCAAGCAACTCGCCTCTGACTTCACTACCCGATGAGTGACAAGAAATATTATCCCCCTTGAGTTGGCAACCTGAAGGCATCATTGGGCCATAGAGAGTGAACGCAGTCTGATAGAACCAGAGGCCTTGAAGTGTTATTCCAATTCCATTGCATAAATCAACTGGGAAGCTTGTCGGGAAGAGGGCTCCACCAACAGATGACATAATGCATAGGGCTATAAGGAGGAATAGGATGAGGTGGTAGTATCCCTCGAGCCCCTTGTGGGTAGCTGAGTGGAAGTAGAATAGGAGATACTCTGCGCAGAATGCTGAGGCGGCGATCAAGCACAAAGCTCCTTCTGGCAAGGGAAGAAAGCTGAAGAAACAGGAAGATAAGGTTAGCTTTACATTTGTAGAAGTCTCATTGTGCTTCATCAGATGTTGAAGTTAGATACGAGAATAGAGTTTTTACTTAGGGGGTCAAAGCTTTCGATGAGCATTGGAGTTGTAATTTGGTAATCAAACATAAAAGTCTCCAAATACTCTCACTTCCAAGTATACTAGTCTCACTACATGCAATATCAAACTTCAGAAAGTTTGCGTAAGGTTCCACCTTGAACTATATAGGAGTTTATTAAACAATCGATGCCTAAAAGCTCCATAGTTAATGTGCTCATGAAGCCTTTGGAGGCACAGTCCAACTCAGGAGACAAAAACATTTGGAGGCCCAAGGGCCAAATATGAACAACACAGTCAGATGCCTTAAAACTTCATCAATTTGTGCCTAAAGTTAAGAGAACATGTCAACTCAACACATGTTTAAACAGAGCATGTGTCTAACTGTACTTTTGCTTGTCCTTCTCCACCACTGCAAGATTCAATTATCAGATAAACTGAAAATTAAAGAGTTTTTCCGTTCGTCTAGTTCTTAAACTTCGAAGAAGTCAAACAAAAATTGGTTTAAGAGCTAGACTAGATTTGTATTTAAAGGAGACTAATATTTAAGCCGACATGTATACAAGAATTGGACAGTTTTAGAAGGCACTTTCTAAGCTTTACACGACTTCTATTCAAGCATTGACAGAATACTCCCTTATATAGTTAGTAAAACGTCCTATGACATGTCCTTGTTATCAAGTTGGTTCATTCAAAGTGAACGTAGAATCATAAAGTTTCAGCCATAGACAAACTAGACAAATGTGCAAATAACGGAAAAAAAGTTTCTTATTTAACTGAAGAGACTATTTTTCTAGCTAATGAGGCAAGTGATATTTCAAAAAGACAAGAACAGACAATATTCAGCTTGTTCGTCTATTATCTTCAAAAATATCAATTGACTCGTAACTCTACGCTTCTCTTTGACCACTGCAAATCGAAGACTCCTCCGTCTCCCACGTTTCACTAAATTATTATCCTCCCTCCGCCCCAATTCTTTAGTCCTTTCTGGGAGTCGTACCACTTTTCAATCTATTATATCTTGCAATCTATAATTTTTTAGGTGATTTTGAAAACTTTGTTTAAAAGAGCTCATTAAGATCTATCAAACAAGATCCTATTGCATACAAACACTATTACCAATTAAAATTTACAATCATTTTCTATCCGGTTAGGATAGAACGAGGGACAAAAGAATGGGGACGGAAGGAGCAGCAGTATTGATGCGCATGTTATGCTCAATACAAATTAAATCTCAGTGACATTATTGTACTTTCAACATACAAGGAAACTGGTTTTCTCAAATTTAACACCGAGATGATGCAAACCAGAAATAAAAGGATATGCATCGCATATCCAGGAAACCAAAGGAAAAACATTGGAAAACAACATACAACATAGAATTGCCAAGAAAAGTTCTCCTCTGGAACTGGTTTCCTTATGGCCATTATGGTGATATAGCATTTATGGCTAGTCAAAGTTAGCATCCTAATGGTCCAGAGTCATGTCCTCTACGTTAAGGTTTCTGATCAGTCTAATTGTTTCTGAAGTTGGTATGCTTTGCGACTCTCAAACTACAAAAAATGCATTGATACAATTGGCAAATCTGAGGGCAACTGCCTTTGTGTGTATTTTTCATTTTTCAAGTCAGCCCATGACTGCAGATCCAAAAAAAAAAAGAAGTCAGCCCATGACTTAAGTAGAAAATATTGTATTACAAAACCACAAGATTTGATTATATGAATTTGATTTAATACCATTCCATATGTAAGCCTACCGTGTGATCGTAGTAATGACTACAAGTCTACCACCAATACCAGGATAGAGATGACACAAAAGAATATAACTCTCTATAGAATCAGAGTTATCGATTTAACTCTATATACACAATCAAGTCCCATTTGCTCTCATAAGCTTTGCATCGAGAGGAAGTTTAAGGCACTATGTCATAGTCTTATTTCTTTTTGGAAAATCGTAAGAATTGTCCCAGATTAACTACTAGATGAAAGACATTGAATACAACTATAATATTTTGAACCGTTTACTAGGTGCGTCATTACACAGAAGCTGCATCAAACCAGTCAACTGTATACAGTATATGCAAAGAGAGAGAGAAAACAACTATCTAGTTCTCATCCAATTCAGAATGACATTGGTCACACCCTAGCACTCTCTTTCATTTTCTCTTGGTTTATCCTGTCCCACCTATTAAGGATGTAAAACAAACAGAAAAACAGCCTCCCTGGCACTTCTGAGGGTCAAACGTTACAGCTTGACAGTCCAGATTTCTAACAAAACTTCCACATCTACCTAACAAGCTTGCCTTTGAGTTCTATTGCTACTAAAGTAGTACAAAATTGCAGAGAACATGAAACTTCTAGGATCCAAATTTTCCGTTGCCAAAATTTCACAAAAGAAGAAACACATATCACTTGAAATTCCACTATGAAATGGTTAGAAGACTAAAGAAGAGAAAGACTGACCTGGTTTTCTGCGATAGCAGCGTGACGACACCGAAGATGAAGAACATGAGAAGCATTCCGGAATGCTCAAAATTGATCATGTGAGAGGGGTCCAATACACCGTTAACAAAGAACCTCAAGCGGGTAGCAACCAAGAGCTCTATACACAGGTCAATGAAACCGCCAATCACTATAACGTAGAGCTCCAAGAACTTAATCCTACCATTGAAACCCGGCACAGGACTCCAAGCACTAACCCGAAACGATGTGGGGTCCGAGATGTATCGGACCACAGAGCTCCACGTGTGCCACATCCCAACCAGAAGAAACAAGGTCCCTGGAAGAACATGCCCTATGAAAGAACCCATCACACACTCTCTACCTCTCTTCTATTACCAAACCAAAACTTATGTCTCACTCTCTCAAATTAATTCCACAAATCACATCTGTACCTCTGAAAATCAACCTAGCTACCAAACCATGAAATGGGTATTTCCTAATACGTTCTAGATTGCGCACAAATTCTTTAACCAAGCCTACAGGATCAAATTGGAACTTATTTTCTAATATATGTTCTTCTGTGTCTCCTCTACTTCTCCCTCTAAGAAATCAAATTGGGACAAACTCCCTTTTTTTTCATTACTTTTCTTCTTCTTCTTCTTCTTTTTCTTTTCAATAATTCAGGGTGTTTGGGAGCTTACGCGCGCATTCCTTGGTACTAATCACACTGTCCACCAGGGGGACAAACTCCCTTTCCTGGGAATCAAGCAGTTAGTTCCTGTTTCCAAACAAAACAAAGTACTTTCCATCAAATTACTTTCGTTAATGCACTTCAAAAATCACAGTTCCCAATCAACCATGAATGATTAAGGTCTTCGTGAACTATTTCAAATCTCAACGAATTTTTAGGAACAATTATAAAAAGTCAAACTCATGATTCACGGCTGTTACAGCCCCTATGGATTGAGTGATTCGCTAAGAAAAGAAAGGATTGTAGTTTATTGCCAAATCAATCATTCAGAGTAAATAACATCAACTCATTCATTCATTTACCAAAAAAAAAAAAAAACACATCAATTCATTCATGTAGAGTCTACTGTATATGCGAAGATAATAGAAAGGTTTGCAATGGACGTACATATACAATCGTGTATGATTTCCGCCAGCGAAGGGTTTTGATTTTGGAATGTTCACTCTTTTTGCAAAAGTGAAGCTCCCAAAATCAAAATCTTTAGAAGATGACCTTTGAGAGAGAGAGAGTGCGCGCGCGCGTTGTAAAGTTACTGGCAGCTTTTGGGAGTGGGCGATGCGCCAAGGGTGAGTGCTCGGTGGCGGTGCCGAGTAACTCATCCGGCCGTTCAATTCGGCACTGATGGCTTTGATCAAATCTGAGTGCATGGAAATCTAAACCGTCTTTTCTTTGAATTAAGATTCAAGCCATTAATTACCGAGATGAATGGCCGGATAAGCTGCTCGACACCACTGTCAAGCGACAATGCTTGGCAGCTTCCCCGGGTCAAAACCCAATATTGTGGGTTTTTTTCCTTTTTTTTTCAATATTGTATGCATTGATAAAGGTTAGCGGAGTGTTACTATGTTGGTTAACATGGGATTCAAAAACTATCCACAACTCTGAACCTCAAATTCACCTCCCATGGGACTCGAACCTCCGCCTCCACATAAATATATTTGCATAAAGCCAAAAAAAATTTGGACAAATTTATTAGATATCATTGAAATCTATCCATCCAACCATCATGTAACGCCCCAATTTTCGGAATAAAAATCGGAGGTATTAAATATTAATATAAGAAAAAGTTTACTTTATTAATGACTAAAACAGATAATTTGACATAAGAAAAAGTTTATTACAACCGAATGTGGAAATCCTAAATTTGACTGTGGTATTGAATTTGACAAAACTCAGAGCTGATTCCTAAGCTTGATATGGGTCCCAAGCATACACTGGCTCAGTCTCCATCTCTGGATAGTACTGCCCTCCTTTAGGGTCCTGTGCCTCCTCCTGGTTTTCTGCAAAATCTGACACGAATGCCAGACAATCCGTACCTGAGTGAAAGAGTTCACCCCGTAGTATAATCCAACCCAACTACCCCCCTTACATTACCGCTAGCAGGTAACAATATATTATCAATGCAGGAAAGTAAAATAGAAGTATCACACATGAATTTATTCATTTCTGTCCAATAGCCTAACAACAAGAGAAAACTAGTCATGCCCAGACCATAACTAGGGTTTGCCTATCTTAATCACCACATCAAATTACCACTGGACTCCCGTCAGTTTTATCATCACAAAAATTCACTGGACCACCTGCCAGGTTTTATCATCAAAATATCGTTGGACCATCCGCCAAGTTTTATCACCAAAATATCACTGGACCACCCACCAGGTTTTATCATCACAAAATATCACTGGACCACCCGTCAGGTTTTACTATTACAAAATATCGTTGGACCTCCGCTAGGTTTTATCATCACAAACATCTCTGGATTATTCGCCAGGTTTTACTGTCACAAAATATTGATAGGCCTCCGCCAGGTTTTATCATCACAAACATCTCTGGACTATCCGCCAGGTTTTATCAACACAAAACATCTCTGGACTACCTGTCAGGTTTTATCATCGCAAAATATCACTGGACTACCCGCCAGGTTTCAAATCATCACTGGACAACCCGCTAGTTTCAAATCACATCACTGGACTACCTGCCAGTTCTGAATCTCTTCACACAATTCGCCTGCAGGCATCTTCTAACATCTCTTTCTCCTAAATAACCATGGCCTAGTAACGTCTGAGTGAAATCATATTCGTAAGTCACCACATGTCTCTAAGGTCCAATCTAGCACAATGAATCAAGAGTCGAAGCAGTATACAAATAATCACAATGATAATTGAAATAAATAATAAGCGTAGAAATCACGTAACTTTTTATGAATGAGCCGTTGCCCTTAATCTTGTATGGCCACAATGTTAATAATAAAGTAAGAAACTTTTATCAAATAAAATTTTAAATAAAACAAAAAATTCTAGGCTCTCATTAAATATTTAAAAAAAAATTAGATTGATAAATAACTAATTAAGTACATTAAATAGGTAAAAATATTAGAATAATTAACATGACCTTAATAGGAGTCCTAATGGTCCTACGCAACATGTTCGGGTATCAAAAGTTGGGTCCGGAGGGTCACGGGATTATTTTAAATAAGGATATTAATGAAATTTGCCGAAGGTAAAATAAATGGATAATAAATAATCTAATAAATAAAATATGTTGAGGTTTACAACGTTTTATCTTGGGAGTATAAAGAGTTTTAAAAAAATTATTCGGGCATTAATAACATGGTTTATAAGGTCGCAAAGTAATTTCGATTGGAAATTTTGTAACAATAATAATAAATAGATAATTAAATTTAAAAAATTTGAAATTAACAAAGATATCATCTTTGAGGTGTAAGGAGTCTAGAAAAAATAGTTCGGGTGTCAAAAATGATGTTCGTAAGGTCGCAAAATGGTTTCGAACCATTTTTAATGAAAACCGAGCTGAGTTTTGCGGTGGGGGTGTCCACCGCAAGAAATTGACTGGTCCTTGCGGCCCAAACCTTGCGGCCGCAAGGTTGATGTGAAGAATCTATTTTTTTGTTGTTTCGCGATGGTTTTGATGCATGGGTTCATTTGGGGCATAGGGTTAAGCTTAAAAACACTTAATATATACTTAGAAAATGATTGGATAGGATTATAATACCTCGAATTGGTCGAGTTGAATCAAAAACCGAAACTTTGAATTTGGAGAAGATGACTTCGGGTTTGGCTATGGGGGAAATTTGGGACCAAATTGAATGATGATTGGGGATGCTTGGAGTTGTAGGAAGTGATTGAAATGGGTGAATTGGGTTTCGGTTGGGTCTAGGACACAAACCCACTTTTCTCTCTCTCACTTTCTCTCTCTAGAACTCCATTGATTGGAGTTCGAATTGGCCTCGATTTTCTCTCTTTCCTGGCTCAGTGAAGCGTGGGGGGATGGTGGTGTGCTCGTGGGTTAATGGGGAGGGGTTTATATAGGTCAATTTGGAAGAGGTTGGATAAAATCGAATTTAATGGAGGTTGGATTTGAAATGGACGATTTGGGCTCAGTTTTAAGGTTAGGGAGGAAGTATTAGGAGGATAAGAAGTTATTGAATTCGGATTATACTTGGGAATGAAGGAATTTTTTTTGATTTGTGCGAGGGGGGACAAATTTGGTTTTGCTTGGAGGGGAAGGAAAAGAAGGGAGTAATGGATGGAGAGAGAAGGAGCTGTGGAAGAGAGAGAGGCTGCAGGAGGGAGGGAGGGAGGGAGAGAGGTATGGGAAATGCATGCATGTGTGTATGAAAATATATATATGTATAAACTATATAATATTTGCTTGCAAAAAAAAAAAATTAAGTCTTTAATAATATCATTGTAAAAAAAAAATAGGATCAAAAATCCGGGTTGTTACACATCTATCTATCTATCTATCTATCTATCTACATAATAAAGGAGAAGGGTTTTTGAATTTTATCTCTCCATAAATTCTAACCAGTGATTTGCTCCATAAATCCTACGGTTCTCCCTCTCTCTAAAAAACAATAGAAATTGCACAATTGTCACTTCAAAATTCATCTCTCTCTCTCTCTCTCTCTCTCTCTCTCTCTCTCTCTCTCCCCGTTCCTTTTCTGGCTCTCCACTGCCACCATTGTCCAATCTATCACAGGATTGTTCAATTTTGGGTCAAGGTTTGATTTGCTCCATAAATCCTACGGCTCTCCCTCTTTCTAAAAAACAATAGAAATTGCACAATTGTCACTTCAAAATTCATCTCTCTCTCTCTCTCTCTCTCTCTCTCTCTCTCTCTCTCTCTCTCTCTCTCTCTCTCTCTCTCTCTCTCTCTCTCTCTCTCTCTCTCTCTCTCTCTCTCTACGTTCCTTTTCTGGCTCTCCGCTCCCACCATTGTCCAATCTATCATAGGATTGTTCAATTTTGGGTCAAAGTTTGATTTTGCAATTTTGTTTTGATTTCAAATTTATTTACTTTGTAATTGTAATACTCTGTGATTTTCTCTCTCTCTCTCTCTCTCCCCCCCCCCCCCCAAAAAAAAAAAAAAGAAAAGAAAAAAAAGAGAAAAAGAAATATATAATAATAATAATAAAGACCAATCTTCCACATTCTTTGTGCTATTTTTAAATTTTGAACGTTACAAATAGAGAAACCAGATCAAAGATTTTTAAGTTTCTACTTTGGCTTCTATCCTATGGGTATATTTTCATTTAACGGTCATTTGTAACGTCCTCTCATATGGGGTGGGACATACACATACACGGAATCCACCTTATATTATATGGAGTTAAAAACAACCGTTGTATCCAAAAAAAATTTGAAAAAATGGTTTTTTTAATCCAAAAATAACCGGTGTTTGATACTTCATTTATATTGGGGAAAAAAACCGAAATGGTCCTTGTAGTTATTTGTTTGTGTCAACTTGGTCCCTGTAGTTGTAATTGGCTCGATTTGCACTCTGTACTTTTCATTTTGTTCCAATTTGGTCCAATTGCTAACTGCCGTTAGTCCGCCGTTAGTCCTTTAAATAGCAAAATCAAATGGGCCCCTTTTTGGGGTTAAAACAGTAATTCTCTCATTCTTCTGTTGCCCTAATTTGTTTCTCGCTGGATTTGGACTTCTCATTTTGAAGCAGATGATTTTGGAGGCAAAAGAACATCCAACACCTTGGCTAACTTCAAGAGATGGAGAAACCAAATATGGCTTGCTCTAGATTTGACGGAAACATGCCAGAATATGGTGAGTTTTTCGACTAATAGACAATGGAAACATGCCAGGGCACTATTTTTTGTAACTACTTGGGCCGATAAGTTAGGTTTATTGTAACCTAGTTGAGTGGTTTATTATGTCATATGTATTAGGTTATGACTTGTTAAATTTGGAACTGAGTTTATGTAATATTCTGACTTTTGGATATGGTTCTTTATCATGTTCTTTATCATGTTATCATGTTTTTAAATTCCTCTCATCATGACTACTTTTGTGACTATTTTTTGTAACTACTTGGGCCGATAAGTGAGTTTATCATATTGTGACTTTTGGACATGGTTATATATGCATTTTCAGTACTATGTAGAAAAATAAGGCATCTCAGTATTTGTCCACAAGTTGAACAGGTAAACAATACCAGTGGTTTTGTTGCCTCATGGCTGATCATGAAAATGCTGCTCGTTCGGCTAAATAAGCCAACTGGTGTATTTTTGTCCTTATTCAAAAAAAATTCGTATTTGTTAGTTTTTCGTCAATTTTTTGGAGATTATTGCATCGTCATGATGAGAGGAATTTAAAAAGTAAAAAATTATGATCGAAATCCAATTTTTTTTTAATAAAGACGAAAAAAATTGGCTTATTGGCTTATTTTTGTCTTTATTCAAAAAAATTAGTTTTCGATTGTAATTTTTTACTTTTTAGATTCTTCTTGTCATAACGATGCAATAATCCCCAAAAAATTGACGAAAAACTAACAAATACGAAAAAAAAATTGAATAAGAACAAAAAAATAAGCTAGTTGGCTTATTTTGCCGAACGGGGAGAATTGGAGGGCAACTTTTTGCAGAAAATTATAACCAAATTTCTTCTCAAGTGCCTCCTTATCAATGGAGAATGGAAGATGAGCTGTATTTTGGTTCAGATGTATATTAGGGCAATAGGGGAATGAGAGAATTACTGTTTTAACCCCAAAAAAAGGGGCCATTTGATTTTGTTGTTAAAAGGACTAACGGTAGACTAACGGCAGTTAGTAATTGGATCAAGTTGGAACAAAATAGAAAGTACATAGTGTAAATCGAGCCAATTACAACTACATGGACCAAGTTGACACAAACACTTAACTACATGGACCATTTCAGTTTTTTTCCCTTTATATTGTATTTTGAAAACGTTACGCCGTGCCTTCAGGTACGGGCATACAATAGTCTTTCTATATCCTATGCAAATGTATTTTGCCTTCAAAAGTCTTGAAACTCCCAATTCTAATTTTATAGTAGTATTTTTATTTTTTTAAATTTAAAAATGAGAGAGAGAGAGAGAGAGAGAGAGAGAGAAGGGGGAGGTACGTGGGAGGGGAGAGGGGTGAGAGAGAGAGGGAGAGAGAGATGCGGCCACGTGGATAACTTCCTATTTTCCTATCCCAATTCCTTCAATTGTCTCTATTTTTAATAAATAGTACATGTTTTTTAATTTCTCCTTCACTTTTAGCATTGGCCATTGTGCTCTCTTCTACCACTGATTTTGTTTTTTTGTTTTTTTTTTCATTTTCCACTTTTGTCAAATTCGATTTGTATTGTTTTCTTTATTGTTTCATTTGTTCATTTATATTTTTGAGTCGTTATACAGTTGTGTTATTCCACTGTTGTCGTAAAGAGAGTTTGTTTTTTATGATGCTAATTCATGGCTAAAACTTTCTAAATTGCATTGTGTTCGTTTGATGTATGAGAAAATTTTAATTTATTTTTTTAATGTCTCAATAACTAGCGTTGTAACCTTCTTTTTTATATTGTCCCGTGCATCAAACGTGCGCAACGCTAGTATATAAGAATATCAGGTGTGTTCTAGAACTCAAAATAAGCACTTATTTTTTAAGAAGGCAATTTCAAGTTCAAAAATAAAGTGTTTACGCAAATAATTTTTCTAGCAATATAGATCTTGTTTGATATATCTTCTTGAGATCTTTTGAACGATGCAAAAAAAAATCAAAAAATTATTTTTGCATTCACATTATTTTTAGTTAAAAATGTGAAATAAGCTGCTTATTTTTCAAAGCACAACTCTTGTTTTTTCTTCTCAAATTTGTAGACTTTCTCATCCTGGAAACTTCAAGGTGTAGTACTTTCCTTGTTATAGATTAGTTTATTTTACACACTCTTGTTTTTCAGTAAATGTATTCTATTTTTTGTCCTCTTACAATGTGAATTTCTAATATTGTGTGTACAGATTTTGGTCAATCTCGTAAATTAATCGGTCTTCAAAAAAAAATCTAGTAAATCATCATATAAAAGAATAAAAACAGTGTAATTATATAAATAAATAAAAAATGAGTGTACGTCAATCACTACCCATTTTAAATTGTGTTATGTGGGTGTTTCCACTGAACTACGTGGAGAGCTCATACTTTCACTAATTTCTAGATAAGTCATTTTCCTCACATACATCAACTAGAATACTATTTAGTAAAATAACTTAATTTTCAAAAATGCTACATACACAATAATCCAAACACAATCACTCACATACATGTGGGGCCCACGTGCACTAGTGTGTGTGGGCCCACATGTGCACGCGGGCCCCACATGTATATGAGAGATTGTGTTTAAAGTGTTGTGTTCCTAGCCTTTTTGCTTAATTTTTGTCTTTGGCCTGAAACAAAAAAATTAAAAAATTAAAAAAGGGTCCGACTCCTCCCCGTTCCAATTGTTTGGACTAAACAAGACAATCCAGATCGGGACTGTTTATTGGTAGATTCAATGATTTGGATTTTCTCGTACACTTTTACCTACAAGAATACACTCTTATGGGTAAAATTACAAAAATACTGTACGAGTCTTCCAAAAAGGTTCAAAAGATTACCCACAGCCATGGGGGATTTTTGTGTTCCATAGGAACGCTCTGGTGCATCTAGGCGAGCGGGTAAGCATAATTTGGTGGTAAAAAGTTGCATCTAGCATAGGGGCTGTTAGAGCATCTCCAGGAGACTCGCTCCTGCTCAAGATTTGACGAAAATGGCGAGAAAACCGTGAAAATCACAAACCCAGGGGACTGGCTCCAGCCTCGCCTATTTGCTTGGGATGTACAGTGCCTCGCCCGGTGAGGCGAGGTTTTTCACCTCGCTTGGCTTGCTTCTCGAATCTCGCGCGCAGGTCTCTCTCTCTCTCTCTCTCTCTCTCTCTCTCTCTCTCTCTCTCTCTCTCTCTCTCTCTCTCTCTCTCTCTCTCTCTCCCTCTGCCGCAGCTTCGTCGTCGGAAGACAAATCAGAGATCGGTGCTGGGTTATGGGCTTTCTCAGTTGTGGGTTTCCCAGTAGGGGGTCTTCCGATTGCCGGCGGTGAGGACCAATCGCCGGTGTCTAGAGGAAGGAAATCTGGAAATGGGTGAGAAGGGATGTGTGTGTGAGAGAGGGGCAGAGGGTTGGAGGGTTAAAGAGTGTGTGTTTGAGAAAGAGAGAGAACAATGGCGACTGACGGTGGAGGCAGGGGTGGTGAGAGAGAGAAAAGTTTGTTTGAGGTTAGTGGAGGGACCCACCAAGGTGACTTATTATTATTTTTTTATAAATGGCTAGGGTGTTTGAGGAGGCTGTTGGGTTGTCCACAAATTTAGTGGCTAGCTATCACACTTTTTCTCACCAAAATGGCTAAAAAAATGGTGTGGCTCTTGGAGATGCTCTTAGGAACAACTGCCAATGGCTAGAGAGAGAGAGAGCGAGAGAGAGAGAGTGAGGGAGAGAGTGTCAATCAATGGTCAGGCCGGAGAGGACCACGGGGGCTGGATTCCGGTGATAAGAAATCACAGGGGGCTAAGTCTAAACAGAGATAGAAGCCAGGGAACTGTTACTCTGTATGTGGACAATATCCCTGAGTACAAAGATCAGTTTTGGCTAAAGAGGGCTTTTAGCAAGTTTGGGGAAGTTAAGGATGCATTTATACCTCGGAAAAGAAGCAAGCACACGGGCAATAAATTTGGTTTTGTCAGGTTTGAATGCTACGCGGCAGCTCGTATGGCAATCTCTCGACTAAATGGTATTTGGGTGGATAATGAGAGGCTTTTTGTTAAAGAGGCCAGCTTTGGGTTCAATGTTGAGAAGCCTAGGGTGAAGCATATCAAAGCTACCCCACTGAAGGTGAATGGAGTCTCTCATGATCAAATACAGAGACAAGGAAAAGAGGTGGATCTGATAAATAGGCAAGAGTTGGAGATGATGAACAAGAGGGGTCAGTCCTACGACAGAGACACTGGGAACATTAAGTCCTTTGCCCAAGTTCTAAGGGGTGAATCATCGAGAGCAGGGGCTGTTGTGAAGAACACGCTTAAGCTCAAACCGAGTGGTAATGGGTGGCTCCACAGGAGTGCAGTAGCAGTGCTAAACAGAGTCGTACCCATGAAGACTCTGAATGTGAGTTTCAGTCTGGAAACGGATAGAGTGGCCCAGTTTCGATCTCTGGGCGGTAGGTCAGTTCTGATTACATTTCAGAACCAGGAGGTGAGGGACGAGATGATTCGAAAACAATGGATGAAAATGTGGTTTGCCAGTGTGAAACCATGGAGGGGTGAACCAGCTTGCTTAGAACGATTTGTGTGGCTAAGTTGTAAAGGAGTTCCATTAAATGTTTGGAATGCAGTAACTTTTAAGTTGATAGGTGAGTTATGGGGTTCCTTCATTATGTTAGACGATTCAACCCTCAAAGAACTCTCCTTTGCAGTAGGGAAAGTTTTGGTAGCCACGATGGAGACCACGACCATTGATAAGTGGATCCAAATGGAGGTCCAGGGTGTGACTTATGATGTAAAAATCTCAGAAATTTCTTCTTTTGCTAATCCGGATGAGTTTGAAGATTTCTGTCCTTCGAATATGGAAAGAGGTGGTGGGGGAGAAGCCATGGTGAGGGAAACCAGGTACCTTGGCGTCAACAATGAGAAGGAAGAAGCTGCTGATGTGGCTACAAAAAAAGGGACCAATGAAACTAGGTGGGTTGGTGTAGGATGGGACTACTCCACTGGGAAAGCTAATGGGGGAGTCGGGGGCTCGAAGCTAAGGGAGACAGAAGGGCATTTAATGCCTGTCATTGCATGCCAGCAAGCCAGCTCAGAGGTGTTTGAATCTAGAGTAGAGGACTCGGTGGAAAAGTTGGAAAAGGGAGCAAATGAAATGGTTTATGGGGCCCAAAATACTATCTTATCTAAGGAGGATTATTTGGCCCAAGAAGGGGCAGTGGACCTTAACAAAGAAGCTGGGCCCATTATCCCCTTTTCCCCGGTGAAGTCTTTGGGCCTCAATTTATTTCCTAAGTCTCCTCCCAATGTTGCTGGTGGAGATGCTCACGGTCAGGAAATAGGAGCCTCGAAGATTGCCGAAGTTGAAGGAAACCGAGGGGAACTGGAGCTGAAGGTCCATCTGATCTGGTGCGTGTGTCTCAGCTCCCTAGTATTCATCTACTGGTGGACCTTAATGATGTTGGGTGTAGAAGAAGGAGACGCAGACAACTGTCCAAGTTGGTGAATATTACCGAGGAGGTTGAGCCGAACCTCGAGCAACAGGAAACATTTTCCTCTTATTCCTCCGATGATTCAAGCGACTCAGCCGTCCTCCGGGAGATTAGTGCTACTATGGCAGTGGGTGGTCAGTTGGGGATTGTTTTCCACCCCAATGATGATGTGATTCTTGGCAAGATGATAGAAATGGAGGCTCAGGAATACTCGGCTCTGCTGGAGAGAGAAGCGAGAGGGTAAATTTCCTATCCTTTTGGTGCCTACTGCTTTCGGTTTCCATAGTTTTTATGCTGATTTTATCATGGAACATTAGGGGTTTGGGGAGTTTTGTTAAAAAGAGATTTGTGTCTAAGCTTATTAAAAAAAGAAAGCCTGATTTGATTTTAATTCAAGAAACGAAACTGGAGAGTATAGCTAGAATTGATGTTCAGAAATTATGGGGCTGTGGTGATTTTGAGTTTGTGTCACACCCTCGATTTTCAACATAAAATATAAAGATTTTCGATAAACAAAACCTCGCAACAATACGGATGATACTCCAAAAGATAGTTCATTCCCATATTTACAATTTAAATTCAAAGTTTCTTGTCAAGCTTGACGATAAAAATAACATAATAGAAAAGAAGTTTTAGGGTCTACAGTTCCCCATGATCCAACGATAGTCCAAATAGAAATCAATATTACACTGCCAAAGAGTTTTACAAAAGATGCCAAAGTAATTTCCATATCGGCTTTCGAAGGGATGATACCAAATTGCATGCCAAGCGCTTCGTGTCACTATCCTCGGGTGTACCTGAAAGAAAGATAGGGTTGAGCAAAACACGTGCCCAGTAGAGAGTTCTATGCTCAAACTATATGAAAATGAAGTGAATCATGCATCGAGAATGAGTAAACATAAACAGAGATGCCCACAGAACGAATGATTGCCAACGAGCTATACGCTTTGAGCAGAGGATTCTAGACTCCACCGGAACGCCACAAATCGTTACTCCTCGGACTAGATACAACAATAAACTTACGTCAGTCCACACTAGTTCATGTGTCATTCCAATTCATCTTATTATTCTTTATACGATACCACAATCGTTCTCGTGTCTACAGTCATCATTGTCCAATCCCTTCATCACAGAGTCTTTCTTTCCTTTTAGTCAGACATTCCCATCAATCGTCACTAGGGTCACCTCGGGTCTAGTTCCCTCGAGCGCAGGGTCACCCCGAGTCTATTCCCTTGATAATAATAATAATAACTTGGGTCACCTCGGGTCTATTTCCTCGAGCGTAGGATCACCCCGAGTCTATTCCCTAAATAACAAACATGTGGGTCACCTCGGGTCTATTCCCTCAAGCGCGGGGTCACCCCGAGTCTATTCCCTAAATAGTATCATCATCATTTTGTAAGTCACTGGTTAGCGGAAACGCACATCGCTTAACCGACCATCTATCATTTCATAATCCGCTTCATCATCAATCTAACGGTTGTACCACAAGACTTTAATCTACCTTTATATAGCTCCACAATTATACATGTTCATGGTTTTTCATTAGTTAACATATCCGCATCGCACACAACGTACTAAGCCCAGTTATATACAATCCTACAATACTCTATCCATTTGTTATCCACATTCACTCCACTTCCGTTTCACGAACATCTAATCACTCAATCGAATCCAAGAATCATTCCATCAATCACATGGTGTTACAAGGCCAACAATTAACCGTATTGCTTATAGGCAAATACACATGCCCTCACCATACCTCCAATTATATCCCCGCACCTACGCAACATGCCACTTACAAGCGGTTTCCAAGGTATCCGACCTACTAGTTCCAATACTTGAATCCCATAATAAGTGTACCAAGGAAGATCGAGAGGTTTAACGAGTTGTGAAGATACAAGTGACTACCTTACCCTTGAAGTCGTTATGCCACTCCCATCTACCATCTATACCCACCACGATATTCATACATCCAACGGCACTCATAAACACTCTACGATACGTTTTCCATTAATCAAAGATACTAAAATCTTACGCTTAACCGGTGCCTAGGGAATGAGAACAATCAACGGATCATCAAGGGACGAACAACCAAGCTTAGGGAAGGTTTAAAAGTGTTTTAGAGGGGTTGGAAGTAATTGGAAACCAAAACGGTGAAGTACGAAGTAAAACAGCAAAAGCTGGAGATAAGCAACAGGTATCGATACCTAAGGCAAAGGTATCGATACCTCTGGGTCAAAATTGATTCCAGCCGCAAGGGTATCGATAACAATGGCAAATGGTATCGATAACAAGTGATTTTCTGGGTTTTGGAACACAAGGGTATCGATAACAAAGGGCTAAGGTATCGATAACAAAGGCTGTTCGAGTAGATTTTCTGCAGATTTTCGAAACTAATCCCAACAATCAAACCGACATTTTCAAGCACGATCAACACACAAATTCAACTCATAAGCATATAGAATAAGCAAGAAATCCCTACCTCGAAGTTGGAGAGCAAACACGAAAGGAGATCGGGCCACGCAAGCCTTTGACTCCGAAATCTTGAAATCGACCGAAATACTCCTCCTCCAGTCAAGACCCACGAAATTCAAGCTCAATAACGCGTGAGGAAGGTGGAATGGAGGTTGGTTTGTGTGGATTTTAAGTGATTTTGGTGGGTTTTTGGTTGAGAGAAAGAGAGAGAGTGTGGAGCCGAGAGAGAGATATCGGGAGGGATGAGAGAGAGTGAGATGGGAATTCTAATTCCCTACATCTCCACCACACACACTTATATTAGGACACACACTAATCACACTTGCACTCCCTCCACTAACAATCCTTTCACATTAACCCCAAATCAAATAAACTTAACAAATTCCATCTTTTTCCTTCAATAATAATATCGAATAAATCTTTTAATGACTTTTGAAATTACGGGTCCTTACACCCTTCCCTCCTTAAAGAAATTTCGTCCTCGAAATTTGCCAAGCCAGGTCCAACCAACACACAACACACAACACACAGATATACCTCAGCCATAACACGGTTTATCATGCAACTATTCAGTAATCATGTAAATCTACGTCAAACTCATATCGACAACATCGAGACAAACGCAGGCATTTCTTTCTAACCTTGTCCTCCTTTCTCAACATAAACTTGCACTAACGGTACCGTTTTACCCCTTAAAACTTAATCACGCAAATCTAGGGTACGTATCGGCTTCTCACCATGGGACACGTCGGCTTCTAGCTCAAGTTCGGACACTTCTATCACATGCAATGGATTCGATTCAGACTTCCTCAATATTCGTATATATAACGCATTACAACTGTCCAAAAGTCTCGGCAGCAATGCCAAACGATACGCAATTTTCTAGGTTCCTCTTTTATCGCAAAATCTCTATATACGGTTATCTATCCAAGCGCCAAGATCTTGCCTATGAACGTAACCCGATAATCCAATTGACTCTTCGAGACTTCCATTTAGAATGGGCGGTGATCAAGCGCCTCTTCCAAGTGGATTTCATCGGTAGTCGCTTGGCTATCCAAAACACACACCGTATCCGACACCGACCTATCTTTCTAGCGGTGAGCGCTTTACGAGATATGCAACCTTCCACTTCATGTAACAATGGGTGACGACGGCAACTGACGTTATCCTTTGTTCGGTCTTACGCAGTTAACAAACTTCAATGAATTCTTTTGTCTGTCCAGTCATCTTCCCTCGAGCTTCCAGAGTTCGTTGGTGAATAGATTCCATCGCACCCCTTAATATTAATTCTAGCAAACTGAGAATACAAGCCAATTCTTCTAAAGGTCGCACCAATCTCTCGCACCAAGTTGGGTCAATCCAGGTAATAAGAATAGATTCGATTGTCATCTCAATGAAAAGAGCAAACCATAGAACTCGATCAACGCTAATCAAAGATTTTAAGTTTGATACTGAAGCGTTCGGAATTCAAAGAATACTTGAAATCTTTAAAATAATTTGACAACAAACTCAATGCAAAAGCTCATGATACTCCGAGGGGATCTTGAAACAACCGACCGTAACCTTACTGATGACGAACATGAAGTAATGGAATAAATCCCTAGTAAACCAACTCTTACAAGATTGAAAATTTGTCCAGTACCGGATTTGAGCAATAATTTTAACAAGTTAGAACTGAACGTTACAAAACGAACCATCATATGCCGCTAGAGTTGAGAAACCACGATAGAGTCTAATGCCACTGAGAGTAATTAAAAACAAGTGAATTCGTATTGAACGGTGTCAGTGAATAGATATCAATAAATATATCATCACAAGAGTTGACTCCAACAATGGAAATTTTCCAACCAACCGAATAGGCATGGGCAAATAAAACAGACACAAAGAGGATACGAGTTCAAATCATATGACTTTATAGTCATGGGATCAAAATAAATGATGGCCCAAAGCAGGCAACAATGGTAACAAGGTTCAAATTTTGATGGTGCCAACAGATTCGTTTATCATACGGTACATGACCACAGATTGAGTTCAACACGTTGAAATTGCAAATTAGGTACTCACGTGGAATAACGGTTACCAGCAAATGACAAAAAATGATAGTCGCATCAAGGGAATCTAAACTGATCAATGAAAACTTATCTCAAGTGGGATAACGTCAAAATAAGACTCTGAATGGGATACGAGAAACATTCGTCAATATCAATAGTAAAAGTGTCACATGATACTTCGCCACAAGATTTTGGATATTTTCAAGAAAAGCTAGGAATGGATAGCATAATAGTTAACTTGAATATCAAGGATCATGACAGGTCAACAACACAACAGACTTCACAGAGGTAGCTTACGATACAATTCTAGCATTATTCAGCTAGGCCAATGAAAGAGGATAATAAAAGAAACGACTCTCACTAAATCACGTTCACAAAATCGCCACCCATCGTGGTTACAACCAATCCCTGTCCAATTCAGATCAAATCTCACTATAAGCAAACCAAAGAGGCCAAGGGGAACACTTCAATATGGAACAATTAACCTCTAATTTCGGTATATGATCTATCAATGTTTTTAACATGCAAGGGCTAAGATTTCTTGATTTTCAATTTTGAACATGAATAAAGAGATGATTCTTAATGGATGAAATACTTCCATATCAAAAGTATTATAACGGGCGGATTGTACAACAAAGAAGAGAAGATACCTCAAACAACCAGTATTTCTGAGAGCTAGAGAGTAGAAGGAAATAGTTTAGCTACGGAACTGCGTCTGTTGTTTCGGTGTACGTTTATGCTACTGCATGGAGCTCGATTCACTAGGTACTCCCAATCCTTGAGGACAATTTCTTGCCATGTGGCCAAGTTCGCCGCAAGTATAACAAGATCCTCCACGCCACGGACATTGAGAACGTATGTGGCCAGACTAACGACATCGATAACACACAATCGGATGCTTGAGGAGAACTCCCGGTGCCCAAAAATGAGGAGGTGGCTTAAGGTCCTGTTGACCCTGAATCTCTGGCTTTGATATCCTACGTTTCTTCTTTCTTGGACTCTCAACACTCTCTGAGGATGGCCTCTCACTAACGACTCTACGTCTAGTTTCCCCCGCATTCACACCGATCTGCACAATCTTCAGAACCTCAACACCCTTCACGCTCTCAACAATTTCAGGGAACATTTCCTCATCCCTAGTATGCTGACTCGCCCCGTCCTCCATGCACGCACTATGGCCCTGACAATCACGATCCTCGATTTCACCCCACCTAACTTCACATCTCGAATACATCTTACTACGAACACATAAGAAAGAAAGTCATCGATGTTAGCCACATCGCTATATTGAGCAAGTCTCCGACCTTTCCAGCATGAAAAACAACACTACACCACTCTATTGCAATTAAATGCAATGCCATATCAATGTACTAACTCATTCATGCAAGCACACATATGGTTTTGTAAAAAGATGCAGTGACTTTGAACCCATGAGACTAAAAGTCTCCCCACGGTCTCGAGGTGTTCTAAACTTATGCTCTGATACCAAGTTGTCACACCCTCGATTTTCAACATAAAATATAAAGATTTTTGATAAACAAAACCTCGCAACAATACGGATGATACTCCAAAAGATAGTTCATTCCCATATTTACAATTTAAATTCAAAGTTTCTTGTCAAGCTTGACGATAAAAATAACATAATAGAAAAGAAGTTTTAGGGTCTACAGTTCCCCATGATCCAACGATAGTCCAAATAGAAATCAATATTACACTGCCAAAGAGTTTTACAAAAGATGCCAAAGTAATTTCCATATCGGCTTTCGAAGGGATGATGTCAAATTGCATGCCAAGCGCTTCGTGTCACTATCCTCGGGTGTACCTGAAAGAAAGATAGGGTTGAGCAAAACACGTGCCCAGTAGAGAGTTCTATGCTCAAACTATATGAAAATGAAGTGAATCATGCATCGAGAATGAGTAAACATAAACAGAGATGCCCACAGAACGAATGATTGCCAACGAGCTATACGCTTTGAGCAGAGGATTCTAGACTCCACCGGAACGCCACAAATCGTTACTCCTCGGACTAGATACAACAATAAACTTACGTCAGTCCACACTAGTTCATGTGTCATTCCAATTCATCTTATTATTCTTTATACGATACCACAATCGTTCTCGTGTCTACAGTCATCATTGTCCAATCCCTTCATCACAGAGTCTTTCTTTCCTTTTAGTCAGACATTCCCATCAATCGTCACTAGGGTCACCTCGGGTCTAGTTCCCTCGAGCGCAGGGTCACCCCGAGTCTATTCCCTTGATAATAATAATAATAACTTGGGTCACCTCGGGTCTATTTCCTCGAGCGTAGGATCACCCCGAGTCTATTCCCTAAATAACAAACATGTGGGTCACCTCGGGTCTATTCCCTCAAGCGCGGGGTCACCCCGAGTCTATTCCCTAAATAGTATCATCATCATTTTGTAAGTCACTGGTTAGCGGAAACGCACATCGCTTAACCGACCATCTATCATTTCATAATCCGCTTCATCATCAATCTAACGGTTGTACCACAAGACTTTAATCTACCTTTATATAGCTCCACAATTATACATGTTCATGGTTTTTCATTAGTTAACATATCCGCATCGCACACAACGTACTAAGCCCAGTTATATACAATCCTACAATACTCTATCCATTTGTTATCCACATTCACTCCACTTCCGTTTCACGAACATCTAATCACTCAATCGAATCCAAGAATCATTCCATCAATCACATGGTGTTACAAGGCCAACAATTAACCGTATTGCTTATAGGCAAATACACATGCCCTCACCATACCTCCAATTATATCCCCGCACCTACGCAACATGCCACTTACAAGCGGTTTCCAAGGTATCCGACCTACTAGTTCCAATACTTGAATCCCATAATAAGTGTACCAAGGAAGATCGAGAGGTTTAACGAGTTGTGAAGATACAAGTGACTACCTTACCCTTGAAGTCGTTATGCCACTCCCATCTACCATCTATACCCACCACGATATTCATACATCCAACGGCACTCATAAACACTCTACGATACGTTTTCCATTAATCAAAGATACTAAAATCTTACGCTTAACCGGTGCCTAGGGAATGAGAACAATCAACGGATCATCAAGGGACGAACAACCAAGCTTAGGGAAGGTTTAAAAGTGTTTTAGAGGGGTTGGAAGTAATTGGAAACCAAAACGGTGAAGTACGAAGTAAAACAGCAAAAGCTGGAGATAAGCAACAGGTATCGATACCTAAGGCAAAGGTATCGATACCTCTGGGTCAAAATTGATTCCAGCCGCAAGGGTATCGATAACAATGGCAAATGGTATCGATAACAAGTGATTTTCTGGGTTTTGGAACACAAGGGTATCGATAACAAAGGGCTAAGGTATCGATAACAAAGGCTGTTCGAGTAGATTTTCTGCAGATTTTCGAAACTAATCCCAACAATCAAACCGACATTTTCAAGCACGATCAACACACAAATTCAACTCATAAGCATATAGAATAAGCAAGAAATCCCTACCTCGAAGTTGGAGAGCAAACACGAAAGGAGATCGGGCCACGCAAGCCTTTGACTCCGAAATCTTGAAATCGACCGAAATACTCCTCCTCCAGTCAAGACCCACGAAATTCAAGCTCAATAACGCGTGAGGAAGGTGGAATGGAGGTTGGTTTGTGTGGATTTTAAGTGATTTTGGTGGGTTTTTGGTTGAGAGAAAGAGAGAGAGAGTGGAGCCGAGAGAGAGATATCGGGAGGGATGAGAGAGAGTGAGATGGGAATTCTAATTCCCTACATCTCCACCACACACACTTATATTAGGACACACACTAATCACACTTGCACTCCCTCCACTAACAATCCTTTCACATTAACCCCAAATCAAATAAACTTAACAAATTCCATCTTTTTCCTTCAATAATAATATCGAATAAATCTTTTAATGACTTTTGAAATTACGGGTCCTTACAGTTTGCTATTTCTAGTGCTATCGGGGCGTCTGGGGGCTTATTATCTATCTGGAACAAAGATTTTCTTAAAGTTGACAATATTGTCTCCCACAGATCTTTTATTATTTTACATGGTGTGCTATATAATTCTTTCCCTTGTTGTGTGGTGAATGTATATGCTCCTAATGAGGTGGGAAGTAGGAGAGTCTTATGGGATGAATTGATAGGATTGAAGAGGAACTCCCCTATCCCGTGGTGTATGGGGGGGGGGATTTTAACGAAATTACCTCTATCAGTGAAAGGAAAGGGTGCCAGCGGATGGAGAGAGGAATGAAGGATTTTGTGGATTTTTGTAATTCTATGGAGCTAATAGACATACCGATGATTGGGAGGAAGTTTACTTGGACCAACTACCAAGATCATGCCATCCTTAGTCGTTTGGACAGATTTTTGCTCTCTCAACAATGGCTGGACAGATTCAAAGTTCTTCAATGGGGGCTCCATAGGCCCATATCTGATCATTGTCCTATTAAGCTGCTTGATGATGGAAGAGATTGGGGCCCTAGACCGTTTAAATTTATGGATATCTGGCTATCAAACCCGAAGTGTATGGCTATTGCTAAGGAAACATGGGAGAATACGCAGGTGAGTGGATGGGCTGGCTTTATTATTTTGCAGAAACTGCGAGCAATCAAAGACAAGCTCAAGGTATGGAACAAAGAGGAATTTGGGGATGTCAACGCGGCTTTACAAGATAAGGAAGCAGAAATTCATCGATTTGATCTCTTGGTGGAGGAGAGAACGCTCAATTCTGAGGAGAATGCCTTGAGATGTAAGGCTAAAACTGAATTTTGGAGGCTATCTCGATTGGCTGAAACTATGTGGAGACAAAAATCAAGGTTGACGTGGATGAAATTGGGGGATAAAAACACGAGATTCTTTCAAGCCATTGCAAATAATAGATTTCGGAGGAATATGGTGGGTTCGGTAAAGGTGAATGATAGAGTGCTTGAGGATCCCCTGGAAATAAAGGCTGCTGCCGTTGAGTACTTTAGTGATAACTTTAAAGAGGAGAGAAAGCTCAGACCAATGTTGGGGGGTGTGCTCCCTAGAGTTCTAAATCCGGACATTTCCAGTCAGTTAGATAAAGTTTTTGAGGAGGGGGAAATCCTTGCGGCTTTGAAGGACTGCAGCAGCATCAAGGCTCCGGGCCCGGATGGCTTCAATTTCTCGTTTGTTAAAAAAGGGTGGGATTTTATGAAGGAACTACTGGTGCAATTCTTCTCTGAGTTCCACTCTAATTGCAAGCTCACTAGAGGTATCAACTCAACTTTTGTAACTTTAATTCCGAAGGTTGACTGCCCTAGGTCCTTTAAAGAATTCCGACCCATAAGTA
Source organism: Rhododendron henanense subsp. lingbaoense (assembly GCA_020567845.1). Classification (NCBI taxonomy): domain Eukaryota; kingdom Viridiplantae; phylum Streptophyta; class Magnoliopsida; order Ericales; family Ericaceae; genus Rhododendron; species Rhododendron henanense. The sequence continues at coordinate 24,872,712 of CM036315.1, forward strand.
TGGTAGGTTGGATTTATAAGGTGCTTGCTAAAGTTCTAGCTAATAGACTCAAATGCCATCTACCTCCTCTTATTGGTGAATCCCAAGCCGCGTTTATTGAGGGCAAACAGATATTGGATGGTGTTCTTATCGCAAACGAAGTTATTCATGGGTGGAAAAACAGCTCTCAAGGAGGTTTGATCTTGAAAATTGATTTCGAGAGAGCCTATGATTGTGTCAATTGGGGATTTTTACTTGACTTATCCGCAAAATTGGGCTTCGGGGAGAAGTGGTGTGCTTGGATCAAGGAATGTTTGTCCTCGGTATCTATGTCTGTACTGATAAACGGCTCTGCATCTAAGGAATTCCAAATTCAGAAGGGCATTCGTCAGGGGGATCCTTTATCTCCCTTTCTATTCAATATTGTGGTTGAAGGGCTAAACATTCTGCTAGAAAGGGCGAGGGAACTGAACTTCATTAGAGGGGCTAGAATTGGACCGAATGGAGCAAATGAGATAGTGGTTTCTCACCTTCAATTTGCTGACGACACGATTATTTTCTGCAATAATGATAGGGAGGAGTTGGCTAATATCAAAAGAATTCTGCGATGTTTTCAACTTATGTCAGGATTGAAGATAAACTATTCCAAAAGTTCTTTGTGTGGGATTAAGGTGAGCCACCAGGATGTTACTACCCTTGCTATGGTCATGGGATGCAAAATTGATCATTTGCCAATCAAGTACTTGGGGTTGCCATTGGGTGCTAATCCAAACAGAATCAAAACATGGGATCCGGTGATTGAAAGAATGGAAAAAAGGTTAAGTGTATGGCGTAGGAGATTCAACACTTCTGGGGGTAGACTTACTTTAATGAATTCATCTCTTGGAAGTTTGCCTATATACTTCATGTCTTTATTCAAAATGCCGTTGTCAGTTGCCAAGGCATTAGCAAAAATCCAGAGACAATTTTTTTGGGGTGATACAGTGGATAAGAGAAAGTTACACATGGTCAAATGGGATGTGATTTCCAAAAAGAAAGAGTATGGAGGGTTAGGGGTCAAGAATCTGATGATCCAAAACCTTGCTCTTCTGGCCAAGTGGTGGTGGAGATTCTACAAAGACAGCGATTCTCTTTGGGTGAAGGTGATCAAATGCAAATACAATTTGGAGCCAAGATGTTGGTTACCTCGGTTACCCTCCTCTGGTAAAGCCTCTAATATTTAGAAGGACATCTATTCGGTAGGGGAGACCAATTCTTGTATCGGTTCCATTCTCCAAGAGGGTTTTAAATTAGAGGTTCACTCGGGGCAGGAAATCTCCTTCTGGAACCAAGTTTGGCTAGGGAACACATCCCTTAAAGAGGAGTTTCCTCGCCTCTATCTCATCTCTACTCAAAAAGAGATGGTGATTAGTGATATTAAAGATGATAGATGGAACTTACTATTCCAGAGAGGGCTACGGGATTGGGAAATTCTGCAATTTGAGGATCTGCTTTTGAGGCTACAACCGGTGCATTTGGATCCAACCAAGTGTGATCTGTTGAGGTGGAGATGGGCTCCTGATAATTGCTTTTCTGTAAAATCTTTGTATAATAGATGGGAACAAGTGGGATTCTCAACGAATCGAGTGTTGGGTTCGATTTGGAAGAGCATTTCTCCACCTAAAGTGGAAATTTTTTCCTGGATGGCACTCCAGGACAAAGTGGCTACAAAGTCAGCTCTACTCTACCGCAATATGTTACCTGAGGGCCAATCGGTGATGTGCCCTTTCTGCTCTTTGATTGTAGAAACGCCGGAGCACCTCTTTCTCCATTGTCAATTTGCATGGGATGTTTGGTCATTGATTTTAGACTGGTGGCATATCAGTTGGGTTTGTCCGGCCTCCTTGTTAGACCTCTTTACATGGTGGTTAGATTTTGGTTTCAAAAATCTGGAGAAGTTCTTGTGGGAAACAACCTTCCATGCTACAATTTGGTCCATATGGCTGGTAAGAAATGATATTGTCTTCAACAATGCTTCTTGGCGAGTGGAGGACCTTGGGGAGCTAATTAAAACCAGAGTTGCTATGTGGATTAAAGTGAAGTTCGATATTAAGGTGCATTCGGTGGAGGATTTTAAGGGTTATCTTGATGGAATGAGGAAGGCCAAAGTGTAAGTTATTTTTTCGTGAGGATGGATGCGATCCAATTTTCTGTTGGATGGTCATTCCCATCTTCTTTCTGTTATGTTTTGTATTTGCTGCTCTTTAAGCGTTTGTTGCTTATTGAGTGCTCTCTCGATGTAACCTTTTCGAGCCAATAAAGTTTTCGTTTTGCCGAGCAAAAAAAAAAAAAAATTACAAAAATACTTCTAAACCGTTGGTTGCAGCAAATGAACGGTTCCAATCAAAACTGCCTCCTCCAATCTCAAACATAAACCAAAGAGGATCCATTTCCATTGAAAAAAGAGCGGAAACGCACCATAGGATTTGTACCGCGGGAAACAGCCGTTGTTTTAATCCTGCATGGCGCGCAAGTACATACGCACACGGTGGGCGTTTAGTACTTTAAATTGAGCCTATATCCAACGGTTCAGAAACCACCGGACTCAATCAAACCCAACGGCTCAAGATTGAAATTTTGAAGTCAACCCAGTGGCATTCAACAAAAATTTGACCTCATTTGACCATTGACATACCACCACTGCAAAAAATTATTGGGTGGTCACGGGGCACTGTTACTTGGTTCCCCAACACTCTTCTCTATAGCACGTATTTCTGTGGGGTGGCAGTGCACGTGGCGGCGATGGCACATGACAACAAATTCTTTCACTCTCTTTTCCCTATTCAAAAATATTTCAGTGCTCCTTCAACATGTCTTAATAACACCTCAAAAGAACTTATGTACTTATCTACGTAGAATCTACCATAATGTCAATAGATTAATCAACGGAAATGTATTCTGCTCTATTATTCTAGAATGATTTTTAGTATCAAGTACTCTGCACAGTATCAATTAATTGATATGCATCGGTCTGTTAATTTAACTCCCGGTCTCTTATGGTTATTCCACATGTGAATCGATCAATTTTTTCTACATATATACTCATCGATCAGTATCTGATTCACGACATCTCTACACATCCGGTACTAGATCGATTTCCATTGCCTTGAAGTTATTTTTCTGTTATATAAAATCTACGATGCCAACACAATATCTATCGTTCGATTCTCCCGATAAAGTTAGACGGCAACCGTCACAGTTGACCCCACTTGAAATCTTCAATGGAGTACTCTTTCAGGTCATACTTCCCCCTTATCCAAAACGCCACTCTAGTCTTCACTAACTCCACAATCTCTTCCTTCTCCGGAAACTTCTTGTTGGGAAAGATGCCATTGTGAGCTTTCTATATTGACCATATTGCTGCCAAAAAAACCATACCTCACAAAAAGCTTTCCCGATCAGCCTCTTGAATCTACTTGTGAACCACCATTTAGCCAAAATTGGAAGAGAAGGAGGGCTAACCCAAACAATCTCCTAATAGTTGGAGCAAATCAGTGTCATCGTTATATACATCCCGCGATCTAGTAATTCAGTCTAACTAATTGCACTCAACCCCCCTAAAACGCTATAAATTCATTCTCCATGCAATGGACAGAGGTACCTAACTCTAACCTCATAATTTGGCTTGAGTTCAATTCACTTTGCCGCACAAACATTCTGACATAGGAATCAAATAGGTGGGTGTTGGTTGACACCACACCGGTGTCAAGTTTTACTTTGCCAGTTGTCGAGACTGACCACGCCAGAAATCAACTCATCAACTTGAATTCAAGAAATTGAAAGATTCATTACAAATTTCCTCCTCTCCCTAATTCTGCTCAGAATATGATAAAAGTCTTCGTCAAAAAAAATATTTTAGCACCACTATTTGTGTTTCCTATAAACAGTATTTCCTAGGTGTCATTATCAAACAAATGGTGTGTATCGAATATTCCTTAAAATATCAATGGAGAGACTAAGAAATGAGCTCTATTAATTGTTAGTAGACGTGAAATCTATACAAAAGCAAGGGGGATAACCGCCGGGGCGACCCGCCGGTGTTTTGTTCACAGAGCTATAAGCATGTACGTTTAATTTTAACTAGGTGATCGCGATTCGCCAACATGCTACGCACGAAAAGCATGCTCGTTGGCAGGTAATTGTAGGTTTTTGTTGCTGCTAAATACGTTATGTAATTAACATTCATACATTAGTTGAGAAGAGCATGGCTGCTTACTCAGCACTACAAGTCATGCCCGTTGGTATTCAAGCGAAAACAATTTGTCGAGGGATCACAAGACTGAGTACGTGCTACGCACGATAAGTCATGTCTATTGATTTCCAATTGAAAAGAGACCGTGGGTATTCCTTCACGATAAGTCGGACAGATTATGGGTGTTCCTTCAAGAATTTTGAATGTAGAACAAAGTTCTAGAACATGTGTTTAGGGATAGAAGAGAAATGATCCTAGAGAATGGTATAAAAGACTCCAAAATTTGCTAGAGTTTGGCATAATATCTTGGCATAATATCCTCGGATTAAAATAATCCTGGCCACCCATTGACGAGGTGAATGTGACTATATAAAGGAGCAAATACCCCACTTGGAAGGTGTCAAGAGTGAGAAGACTAATAGAGAGTGAGTGAAAGATAAACTCTCTTACCGGGGCATAAAAGCCCAACTTGAGAGTATTTGGTTGTCCGTGAGTGGGTGATTACGATTATCGATAATTTCAACTTAATGCCTAGGAATTTCGATGTATTGGTCTTTGATCAGAAGGGACAACAAGGCGGATGCAACGGCCTTAGCGGCTTGGAGGATAGTGAAAGTGGATAGGGTTAAGGCGACTAGTTCAATGAAACATTGAAGAAGATGAATGAAGAAGTCAAAGTGCTGAATAAGACCGCAGCCCAGATTGTGGAATAAGACCGCAGCCCAGATTGCGGAAAGTCTTAAGGAGGATAGACTGAGTATTCCTTTAGGAGATGAAGATGTTTTTTGTTACCTTGAAAAAAAAAATGTTGTCAGTTAAAAACTTCTTTATTTTTCTTTTATGTGTTTCCATTATCATTATTCAACAGTCATACCATAGTATATTAAAATTGGGGTGTGACACTTTTTAACGTGCAGGTTAAGCGGGGAAAAAGAACTAGTTTTTGAATGAATGCAAATCGTTCTTCAAAAGATGATAATGCTCGCAAAAATTAGAAGAAGTTATGAACAGACAAGCGGGGAAAATGTGGGAAAAAGCTTCTATCACCCCTCAGATAATCTGAGAGTGACAACATGTTTTGAGAATTGTTTGATTGTTACAATTGATACTGAAACTCCCCAAGTGATTTGGATACATCAGAGAGATGACGAAGCGGAACCCAAGTTTCCCTAATTCAATAAGTTTGGAATTTTTTTTTCCAGTAAAAGAAAGGCAAAAATGAACACAATTACAGCAATGCAAGAGAAATTAGCATGGATTTTTTAGCAAGTGAATATGCCATTTTTCAGATCACTATTTCTTGTTTATAGTTCTCTCTCTTGGATGCTGTAGGCAATGAAGGTGTGGGTCTTATAGGGAGCTTCAAAGATTTCAATGGTTGGGTAGTAAAGAAAATAATCAATGTTTCTATTGAAATTTACCACATGTTACTAAATGGTATGTAAGTATTTTTATTCAAGCTTTTGTAGCAGCCTATATATATGATATGTTCAAAGAATAATGAAGTGGTCTAGACTTCCATCTAACACTCTTTGATTCTCCCCGTTTATGTAGATTTCATTATTTTTTGGCCCATTTCGCACACCATTTTTTATGAATGCACTCCCACTTTCACCTAGTATACACTGTAAATTGTGCACTTTTTGTAATTTTAACCCGAAAAGAGAGATAATTTTGGAGTGTATTTATGAGAAAATAGGGTGCGAAAATCATTTCCATCTGACATAAGGATAAACTTCTCCTGGTTCTGAAATAAGAAGAAAAAATACATACAAGCGCACACAATGCTGTCGTCTTTCTGGTAAATTTACACATTTCACTTTAAAAAAAAGGCAAAGATACAAACCGCCAAATACTACATGACATAACCCTGAGAAAAAAAGAAAAAGGAATAGTAAACCAAGATACTGCCTAGTATCCTAGAAAGCAAAAAGAAACATACCCTAAACTTAAGACTCAGTCTTCAACTCACACTCTTTTCAGTATGCAGAAGAAGTTTTTTTTTTTTTTTGAAAAAAAGTATGCAAAAGAAGTTAAGAACAAACTTAAATATCAGATTAAAAAAAAAAACTAAATAAATAAACTAGTTCGAATTCTTCCTTGTTGATAGCAAGAGGGAGTTAGGCAATGTTCTTACATCTGCAAAAGCAATATTCTTATTTTCCGAATATATACAAATAAATTAGACACCCAAAGCTTTTGTTGTCATTGATTCTTCAAATGGGTGATTCTCACTCTCTCTTCATTTATTTTCTAAAGGATTTTGAACCCGAGATCTTGCTGGTGATCGTGTATCGTTGAACCAAATCAAGTACATGCTGGTAATGCTTGTCCATTGCTGCTTATATAGTTACAGAGCAGGCTTTTCTTCACTCCACAATGTGAATTAGATCATTTGTTGACTTATAGACCCCACTGATCCAATAGAATTATAATTCTCTCACAAACCACTGAGTTTAGAAGAATGTCAGATCATATGCTTACAATTCATACAATACAATCGAGAGAGTGAGAGTTGTCCATGGCATCAATCTTCTTCTTTGTTTCCTAAGATAGGCCATGGCATCAATCTTTGAAGCCTGCAAATACATAACGACAAAATTTCATTTTTGGCCGTTTCCTTAAGACAATAAAAGAATATAAATTGAAGAGCCAAGACCAGACTACAAGGAATGGAAATTAGAAATTACACTTGGTATAACAATAGGATATCATATAGGAGGAAGAAGGATCTGGTCACCTGGGCTACATATCCCGGGAAATTAGATCTCCATAACTAACCAATTTCCCGGGCACAAACACAACATATGAATTAACCAACCTGTGTCATAACATCCTTTATTTCCTACTTTCCTCTTTCCGGCATATGCTAGACGTTTGGATAAACTAACAGAAACAAAATAGAAGCAAACATATGGAAGTCTTAACCACTTAATCCATTTTGGTGTTGAAAATCTGGAGATCATCTTTGAAAGGAAAATGGAATTGCAAGAAAACAATACTCTGGCAATTTTTTTGTATAAATGTAACAAAGCTATAGCCTATATTCGCCCATTATCTTTTTGGCAAAAAGGGTCCACGTCCTACTCTGAAGTTTGAAAAGAGAGGGTTACACTACATTTACTTGCATTGAATTGTCTTTGTTTGCATAACTTTGGGAGGATGAAGTGAGCACCAAATTCCTGCAAATGATCCAGAATAGACCTAGTATGGGTACACTGTACCCTCGGCATATCAGACAAATTGAGCGAATCTCTAAGCTTGGAGCTAGAAAAGCTTTCGAGCACTTTCAGTTGTACGCCGGAGATGTGTGGACTAATGTTACTCCAGCCACTTGCTAAACCATTTCTCAAGTTGAGTAAACCACTGGATCTGGAAATCTCCAAAGCACTACTTCTTGTGGCCATAACAGGAGAGAGAGAGAGAGAGAGAGAGTTGATCAACTTTCGACTGAACACTTGTAGAAGTCCATGCACATTTATAACTTCATAATGCATATACAAGTAAAACACTAAACTCCTATATACTAATTATTCATGTTAGTGTTCATGTTTGTATTCATGTTACTGGCTAGGGTTAGAGCTTATGAATTTTTCTGTCTAGGAAATTGTGCCAATATGTTTGGCACATGTTCAACTTTTGGCTTATGGGCCAAAATTACTTAAAAAGTAGGTAAGAAAAACCTGATTTTCGGCAAGCTAAATTTTGTATGCTTTTTGGCTTCTACTTTCCAATAATCAGCTTCTACTAAAAATTCAGCTACAACAAACACCTACTGAATAGGACTGTACGGAAATTATGATTTCATATTTAGTCATACATACAGAGTAGTATAAAAGCAAGTTAATTAGTGATGAGAGTACCAGAATAAGGAACTTCCAGGACATAATTGGCAGGAAGACCAATGCCAACACCAGCCAGAGTGATGCCAACACTAAAACCAAAACCACAACATAACCGACCACCTCAGAGCCAAAGCCAGGACCCCACCCGACCCCACAGCCAAAGCCAATGCCCATACCCCAAAAGGCTCCAGAAGTCGGATGCACTGGATTCCATCTTTTGTATCTCCTGAACAAGCCTTTTATGATCATTATTACCTGCAATAAGAGTGGGTAAACACAAAACAATTCATAAGTGAACAACAAGAGCCACAGCAGTGCAACTCATAATGTGTCTCATGCACAATCTTTCCAGGAAACTTGTTTAACTTCTAGTTCTAAATTTATTTACAGATTTATAGACTTCAAGGCAACAGAATCCAATCCTTTACAAAAGAGAAATCAGACATTAGTTGTCCTTAATTCGGGGCAAGTTGTGGTGGTTATTTTTTGAAGCTCAGTAAAAAGCTACTAGATCATATTGATGTTCACAATGAGAGAGAGAGAGACTAGGTCTCCGAACATACCCCAACTATTCACCCATCATTTTCCAAAATTACTGGGAAATAATTTCTTCTTCTTCTTTGTAGAAGCGCCATGAATTATCATCACTTCTTGAACTAATAGGAGTGAGCCCTATACATATATAAGATAGAAGAGCGATATCGGATATGAGAAGACCATGGATGCAAACATTAAAACCCAATGCTGGACTCGTACTTCAGATTACTTGATGACAAACATCAAGAAACAAAGTATTCTTATTATTGACTTACTCTACCTGCATGCAAAACTAAGAGTTTCCTACTGACTTATTTTCGGTAATCTATAAATAACATGGTAAACTACCTGACGACGTAGGAAGGAAAAAGAAATAACTACTAAAAAGAACAAAGACAAAGAAGGGAACCTAACTCTTGGTCAATGTACAAATTATATTCTAACTGGAAACAAAAATGATCTCTAGCAATGAAGGTCAATGTACAGAAAGAACTGTAAATAAAATGCATCCACAAAAACCTAATTCTGCAGAATGCCACCACATGGTGATGGATCAAAAGCATCAGCTAAGTTAATTTGGTAATTTTTGACAAAACCAACATCGGCCAAACAAGGAGGGTGTATGGTTCAACTAGACGACAGATTGGCACTGCAACAATGGGTAAATTAGGATAGGAAATAGGAATGCTATGGATGAGAGTCTGAAAAGTAAATTATTTCACCAATTAGTTCGACTTAGGATGTAAAACACTAATTACACCTAATTGTGTCTGCACCTAGACAATCCGATTTTGTATGGAACCCTTAAGCTCAACAACTGAGCTATCTGAGCTGCCATCATGCTCCATTTAACCACATGTGTATTGGCAAAATGGCACAAAAAAGTGATGGATCAGAAGCATCAGCTGAGTCAATTTGGCAAGTGTCGTTTTACCCATCTTCCACACTGAAATTCACCTGTGAATATGGTTTGAACATTCATGGATCTTGATTCAGAACCCTCAAATTAGGGAGATTTAGTGATAGGTCCACTATAGACATTTCATAAGGCCACAAGTCCACCTAATAGTTTTGTATAGCCACAAGTCCACACAACCTAAACCCTAGGTATCTAGGGTACCCTATCCTATAATAAAAAAGTGCATCCTACAATCTTATGAAAGTGCCTAAACCCTAGGGTACCCTACCCTACTCTAGGGTACCCTAAAATGGACTTGAGACCTTACAAAATTATTCAAACTTCTCGTAATCAACAATGACAAGGATGTGAAACATGTGATTTCGTGGATCAAAGTTGACTGAAACTGTCATGTAGTCAAGACTGAGTCCTAGGCGCATATTACTTTCTCAAGCACCTAAATTACAATCTACCACATGCCAATTGACCAAAAGACGAGCATACACTTCCTAGAAGCTTGCTCTCTATGGGACCCATCTGTTGGGACTTGGGACCGATGAAATTCATACCGATGGGGTACCGACAGGCATACGGGGCCCACTCCGGGTCCCGCATGGATAATCCAAGCCATTCAATAATTAAAAAGAAAAAACCCCGAGTGATCCAAAAACATGATAAATTCAATAAATACATATCAATCTGCGACTTCTATTCACTAGCAATCCAAAACCAAAACACGTTGAAACCAACTGAAAATGTGGAAACAGAAGAAAAGCAGAATAACTGAAACAATTCCTGATAACTTTAAGAATATCAGCTTACTGCAAAGAAAAAAATTTGGTTAAACTTGACGGAAATAAGTAACAACAGCTATATCCTTTGATTTATAAATTCAATAAATACATATCTGAAAATTCTAGGGGAACAGTGAGGCATGAATTGAGATGAGATGTGGTGATAAAAAAGGATATCGAGTAATTAAACTCAATGGAGAAAAAATATTCATATCATTGACCCCAATCGACCGGGACACAAGGCTAAGTTTGGCTTGGTTAGCAACAGCTATGATCCTCAAAACACTGGCAACAAACATGAACTACTTATGAGAAGTGCCAATATTGAATGCACTGGGAAAACAGTATGCATTTTACACACACTTCAGTACTTCACTATAAACTGAAGTTTTGTTGTTTTTTTGTATCCTCTTCCTTTTCAACCAAGCTGCTAACTCTAACTTCAATATGTCCATAACACCTTATCTGCAACTCTCAAGTCAAAGTCTGAGTAATGCATCAATTTTCTTTGAAACCTATCTTTCAGCATATTTGATAATGACATCAGAACAGCTATATCAAGTGAACTGGAAATGAGTCAAGTGATATACCTCTTTAACGAGATGTATCAAAGCAGAAACACCAAGGCAGTCATGGCAGTGCACAAGAGATATGTTTTTTTCTCTTTCAAGCATTTACAAAGGTTTGAAACAAACCTGCAAATGATATCAAATTTCAAAAGAATGCAACCCCTAACACCCTTTCCCCAACACCAAACACAGGGCACAGGCCAATAAAATGATGCTTTCTTTTGCTAAAATTGTAGTTTGTAGCGGACAGAGAGAGCCACAAACGCACTAACTTGATATTAGAATTCAAGTTAATGGCGTTGTTCTTGGATCGCAAAACACATAATGTAGACGGTATAAGGGACAATTTTGCTGAGACAGTTAATTTTTTCTTCTTCATGCATATAAATTAACAAGTGGAGTTATCAGAGAACAAGAACCAGTTAATATATGTCACTTTTGTACCGAACTCACTTTCTCTCTCCTATTCCTCTTTTTTTTTCCTTCTTCTTCTTACTTTTAAATCCATGATTCTTACCACCACAGTCTCGGTTCACTGCATTACTATCACCACCTATGGTTTGCCCCCAACTCATTCTGTGAATCCTGCTCCACCAACTCTCCTTCTTCATCGATCATCGCCAAATCTTGGACATCCTCCAAGATGTGCTCATCAAACAAAGGTATCTAGAATGCTCTCTCCATCGAACCAGATACACTGTGACAGGTATAGGGAAACGTCAATGACAAGAATAAATATTACTACTTTAAACACTTACAAAAATAAGGGCAAATCCAAGCAGAAGATGAATGACCGAACCGAACTTTGTTTTCTGCCTTCTCCGATGATGGTTTCACCACTATTTCCTAAGGGGAACCATACCTAGAACAACATATTCTGGGATATGTTTTTTCTACCAATGCACTCAACCGGAATGATTGTGAGTGAAAGAGATCCTCGACACATGCTCCCACTCACTTCATAAACCATTTGTCGATGACGACAAACCAACTTGAACCAAATGCTGAATACTTAAACAAGGAGAAACATAGCTATCAAAGCTGAAGATAAAAGTTAAGAAGGATACAATGATGAAATGCTGAATTTACTCAAGCATTTATTTCTTCCTTTTCTTTTTTTTTTTGCACAATGAGTTACACAAGAATTTGTACAACATCCGAATGTGCCATGGCCTCATTGGTAATCAGTTCAGTAGTTATGTTCAATCACTGATGAGGAAGTGTCGCATTGATGTGTTCTACATGTTACTGTGTTTACAGATTCACTCCTCCAATCTTGAACAAAATGTGCAACAATCAAGACTGAAATCAATCCATTGGATAAGAGACCTCTACAAAGCATGACACTAATTGATAACTCAGAATTTTACTTCCAACTTAAGAAAAAAAATCCTAATTAATTCCATCATATTTCATGTTTTTCATCAACAAAATCGGAATTGTAAACATGAATCAGAAGTTAGATACCACTACAGCCGTGTACAACGGCATATATTATCTGTGAAATATGCAACATGCATAGGTAACAAAACTAGTAATATTAACATAAACCATATGAAACAAGTTCATCCAACACTACTTGAAGGCTATTGTATGATTAGTTGCCATCCAGTACCACACATGTAGTAACTTCAACTAAAATCCCAAAAAGACCTGTGAATTTAACCAAAAAATACCCCATAACCATCATCAGAAGCATAACACTTCACCAATGATTCGACACTACAAAACCCTAATCCTTTGAAGCATTCGTTGCATCCAACACCAGCTTTGTCTGCTCGTTCATCAATTCTCCTCGCTTTAGAGATAAAGCAACTTCTTCTGCACGCAAATTCTTCCACTTCTTCTCCAGCTCCATCATCTTTTCGTTCCCAATCGTACTCATATTTTCCTTCAAAAATCTCCTCACAGGATTCTTCCTTAACAAATCGGAAGGCATCCCTGTCTCCGTCTCCATCTCCATCTCCAATGACTCATTCAAGCACGGGTGCATTGCCCAGAAGTCCCCCACTTCATCAACTTCCATATCCTTCATTTTTCCTCCTTTCAATTTCTTTCCCAATGCAACCTCCTCTTTCCCATTTCCTCTAGGCAAAGCTACCGAATCAGTCTTTCTCGCTCTTTTACTCCGACTACTCTTCCCATTCTCATCAACTCCATCTTTATTCTCATCTCCCAATGCACCCTCCTTCCCATCATTTTCTTTAGGCACAACAACAGAATCGCCGAGCTTGACGGTCTTCTCATTCCCATCAATCCCATTCTTCTCCTTTCCCCCACCCCATATCTTATTTGAAAGTTCAAAACACTTGCGTTCATGGGGCCGTGAGAAAACTGCTTTCCCAACATTGGTACTGTACTTTCTCTTCAGCTTCCAAATCTTATGCACAAACTGATTTTTGGAAACATCAACACTAAGAGATTCCTTGATTAGTTCATGAAACTCACCATTATCCGGATATGAACCGTTCTTGGACTGAAAGTCGATCAATCCCTTCAGTATCAAAACCTCATCCTTCTCGCTCCACAACCTTTTAATCGCGCCGACAGACTTCATCTCCTCCACCTCAACGACGACCGTGGCCTTCCTTTTCTTTTGGGGTTTTGATGGAGTGATGGGTTTTTTAACAGAGGGTTTAGTTTTCTCTACCTTTTCTTCTACTTCTTGAACTTCTTGTTCTTCTTCGTCTTCGGAAGATTCAGATTCTGGTGTTTCTTCGGTTGGTTCTTGATAGTGGTTTTCTTCTTCTTCTTGGTCGGTGAGTTGTTCATCTTCTAGTGATGATGATGAAGAAGACGGAGGGTCTTCCAGTGGAGCTCGGTTCTTCCGCACTATCTTTTTTTGACCCATCGAATATGGTTAGAGAGAGAGAGAGAGAGAGAGAGAGAGAGGGTTTGGAGTCCGGGATTGAAGATCGCAGTTCCCTCACTTTTGCCGATGACCTCTGTCCTCTCACCTTCCCTCCCTAAAACATTTGCATTAATATTTCAATTAAGGCCGTCGGTTTAGTTTTTTTTTGGTCATGACTTATACTCCCCCGTTTCAAATTGAGTCCATTATTTCTCTATTTCATTTTGGATTATTCCAAAATGGTGGTCTTCTTTAAAAAATAAAAGAAAAAATTCAGTGGTTTTTCAAAAGTGTTCCTCATAGCCATAGGTGATTTTTTTTTTTTTTTGGATAAATGGTGAATATAAGTTTTACTCGTATAAAATAGGTAGAATATAGAAGTAATGGTATAAATGATAAGCATTGTAGGTATAATCATTGCATGTCTCCTTAAATAGTTAGAATCTCCAAAAGGGACTCTCAATTTAGGATGGAGGGAGTAGTACATCAGTGAGTTAGGGGGTTGGAAGTTAGTAAGTTACTCCCTCCGTCCCTTTAAGTGTCCCGCTTCGAAACTCCAACTTATTAAAAAAACATCATCATTACGCCTTTCACGTCAACTTTGACCTCTATTTTCCCTACTTACCCTCTATGAGATATCATTATTACACTTTTACTCACTAAACTTTTCAAAATGGAATCTACTTTTAGGGACAAAATGAAAAATGTACCAACTTTTACCCACTAACTTTGTAAAATGAACACCTATTAAGACAGTTCAAAATGAAATTCTGAACTTTAAAAAGGGGACGGAGGGAGTAGTTCACTGGAGGTTTAGAGGCTATGCATAGTCATGAACCCCTCTCATGCCCCTTGTGGGGCTCGAACTCCTACCTCCACTGAAGAAGGCTTGGGATCACGCCACTTGGTTGGTTTAGTTTGAAACTCGTGAAAAATGAGGGAAGCGAAGGATGGGGAAGATAAAATAATTAAGAAGAAAAATTAGAAAAAAAAAAGAAGAAAGAGAATCTATATTTGTAGAACACTATTCTTTCAAAAATGATACAATACATGAAAGAATTTAAATTCTCTCCGGATGAGGTGAAAATTCCATGTTTCCACCACACAGTGTGAGCTCCATTGTGCATTTATTATAGTAATCTCAATCGTTCATCTTATCCGACAATCGGAACCGGTACAACAGAAGTCACGGGAATCGAAACAAGCAAGCCGTTAAGCAAGCTACATCTATTCGTCTGAGCTATGCATCTATAGTCCAAGCGGGAAGCAAGGCCGGGACATTGTCTTTGCTTTAGGAACTCGCCGAATTTGACCTCCCTCAAGTGGATGGATCTGGGATTGATTGTGGAACCGAGGGGAGAGAACCCGGGGTGGGTGGGAAGATACGCTTAGCCATATTAGTCTTAGACAAAGCCAATGATGAATCGTGGAGCTCGTCGGCAGACTTCTGCGCGTGATCAGCGGGAAGTCTCCCATGCTGACATACCCAAATAGATTGGAGATGACATACCCAAATAGATTGTGACATTGGTTTTGAGCTTAATTGTGATTATGCTTTTGTGTTTTACTGTTAAGGACAAATTGTCATGAGAATGTATATCAGTTGTTAAAATAGGCTGCCCTGTTCGTATGTAGTATCTTTTTCTGTTTGCTATGGGACAGTATCCCCATCTTCTATGAAGAAGTTATAGTTTCTCGATACAATCGATTTTTTTTTTCCAGTTATGATTACCATTCATCTACGGAAAAAACAACTCAAAATTTTTATTCCCAACTTGGAAGGCACAAAAAAAAAGTTCTACTTGAATTCAAAAGAAATCTTATTTACATTGCAAAGAAATTTAAATTCCTCAGTTCTCCTCTTGATACGAGATGCGTCCTCTCCTTTTGAGTCATGGAGCTGATTTTGCAGTCGCGAACTTCTTCCACAGCATCGTTCACCTGTAGTTATTCTTGAAGAGTTTATTGCTTTGTTTGAGGTCTCTGATGGCATCATTGTATTTTTTGACGGACGAGTTGTACTGGAACTTCAACTCGGAGTCCTTTGTCTTGTTTGTGAGCAAAATTAATCTCTCTGTGAATTTTCTTGGACAAGATATCCGCTAGATCGATTGCGACCTCTGTGAAAACGGGACTTTTATCTCTTGCAATTCGCAAGTCGTTCATCATCAAATGGAGGCACCAATGAGGGTTCATGGACTCAGAGCATAATTCAATAAGCTTGGAATGGTTTTTCTTCAAGGAAAAAAGGAGCAAATGAATACAAACAGCAGTGCAAGAGAAATTTAGCATGGATTTTTGAACAAATGATTATGCCATTTTTCAGATCTCTATTTCTTGTTTATAATTCGTCCCTCTTGAAAGTAAAGGAAGTAATCAATGTTTCTATTAAAATTTTCCACATGTTACTAAATGGTATTTAAATATTTTATTCAAGCTTTTGCTATAACGTTAGACAGATGACAACTCATTTATTTAGCCGACCAAGAATATTGTTGGATTTGACTTGAGATATGGATTGATAATATTTTAATGCCGAATGCGCAACTGTAAGTGTGAGGTCTTATTGACTTTGGTGGTTGATGATAACGATTGACAAGTTGTTGTCGAGGGTCATTATGGTAACATCATATAGAGTAAAAATAAGTAGATTTCAATATTTAGTCACTTAACTCACTTTTTCTTATAGCCAAAGAGGAACCAATCTAACACTCTTTGAGTCTTCCGTTTTTGTAGATTTCATTCTTTTTTGGCCCATTTCGCATGCCATTTTTTTTATGAATGCACTCCCATACTTTCATCTAGTATACACTGTAAATTGTGCTTCTTCTTTTTTTAATTTTTACCCCAAAAAAAGAGATAAATTTTGGAGTGCATTTATGAGAAAATAGGGTGCGAAAATCATTTCCTTCTGACATAGGATAAACTTCTCCTGGTTCTGAAACAAGACAAAAAAAATGAAGACAGCACACACACGTCTTTCTGGTGAATTTTTACCCTTTTCACCAAAAAAAGCAAAGATACAAACAGTCAAACACTACTGGGCATAACCCTGAGAAAGCAAAAAAACAGGAATAGTAAACCAAGATACTACCTAGCATCCCATAAAATAAAGAGAAACACACCCTAAAGTTAGACTCAGTTGTTTTTATTTTACTTTTTCCAATTTTGTGAGGCCAACGGGAAGTTAGTAGATTACTCCACAGTGGGTTTCAAAGGTTATCCATAGCCTTGAATCCCAAACGCCCATGACAAGGCTCAAACATTGGCCTCCCATATGGAAAAGACCAGGAGATGCCAACTGGGCTAAAACTCATTGGGAGACTCAATTGTTAACTCACACACTTTTTAGTATGCACAAGAAGTTTTTTTTGAAAAAAAAGTTAAGAACAAAATTAAATATCAGATTAAAATAAAATTAAACTAGTTTGAATTTTTCCTTCTTGATACCAAGAGGGAGTGGGCAATGTTCTTACATCTGCAAAAGCAATATTCTTATTCCCCGAGTATATGCTAATAAATTAGACACCCAAAGCTTTCTCATTGTCATTGATTTGTCAAAGTACCAAACGGGTGATTCTCACTCTCTCTTCATGTATTTTCAAAAGGAATTTGAACCCGAGATCTTGCTGGTGATCGTGTATCGTTGAACCAAATCAAGTACATGTTGTTAATGCTTGTCCAATGCTTATATATTTACAGAGAAGGCTTCTCTTCGCTCCACAATGTCAATTAGATCCGTTGTTGACTTATAGACCCCACTGATCCAATAGAATTATAATTTCGTCACAATGACCGAGTTTAGAAGATTGTCAAATCATATACTTACAAACCATACAATACAATCGAGAGAGTGAGAGTAGTCCATGGCATCAATCTTCTTTGATTCCCAAGGTAGGCTATGGCATCAATCTTTGAAGCCTGCAAATACGTGACAACAAAATGTCATGTTCAGCCGTTTCCTTAGACAATAAAAGAAAATAAATTGGAGAGCCAAGAGTAGAATACAAGGAATGGAAACTAGAAAGTTGCACTTGGTATAACAATAGTAGAACATAAATGAGGAAGAAGGATCCAGTCACCTGGGTTACATATCCCGAAAAAATAGATCTCCATAACTAACCAATTTCCCCGGACACAAACACAACACCACCATATGAATTAACCAACCCAAGTCATAACATCTTGTATTTCCTACTTTCCTCTTTCTGGCATATATGCTAGATGTTTGGATGAAATAGGACTAAGAGAAATAAAAGAGATGCAAACATATGAAACGTCTTAACGCTTGGTCCATTTTGGCATTGAAGTTCTGGAGATCTTAGAAACGAAAATGGAGTTGCAAGAAAACATTACTCTGGCAATTTTTTCGAGTAAATGTAAGAAAACTATATGCACCCATATGTTTTTTGGCAAAGGGTTCCGCAAAGGGTTCCAAGTCCTACTCTGAAGTTTGAAAAGAGAGGGGCTAAGTTCTAACACTACATTTACTAGCGTTGAAATGTCATTGTTTGTATACCTTTGGGAGGATGGAGTAAGTTAGCGCCAAATTCCTGTAAATGATCCAGAATAGACCTAGTATGGGTAGACAATACCCTGGGCATCTCAGACAAATTGAACGAATCTCCAAGCTTGGAGATAGAAAACCTTCTGAGCGCTTTCTGTTGTATGCCGGAGATGTGTGGACCAATGTTACTCCAACCACTTGCTGAACCATTTCTCAAGTTGAGTAAAACACTGGATCTGGCGATCTCCAATGCACTACTTCTTGTGGCCATAACAGCTGGAGAGAGAGAGAGAGAGATCAACTTTCAACCAAACACTTGTAGAAATCCATGCACATTTATAATATCAGAAAGCATTTACAAACAAAACCCTAAACTCCTATACTAATTCTTCATGTTAGTGTTCATGTCACTGGCTAGTGTTAGACCTTATGAATTTTTCTGTTAGGAAGTCGTGCCAATAAGTTTGGCACTTGTCGAACTTTTGGGGTAAAAGTACTTAAAAAGAACGCAAGAAAAACCTGGTTTTCGGGAAGCAAAATTTTGTATGCTTTTTGGTTTCTACTTCCCAATAATTAGCTTCTACTAAAAGTTCAGGTACAACAAACACCTGCTGAATAGGACTGTAAAAGATGATTTCATAATTAGTCATACGTACAGAGTAGTATAAAAGCAAGTTAATTAGTGATGAGAGTACCAGAATAAGGAACTTCCAGGACATAATTGGCAGGAAGACCAATGCCAAAACCAGCCAGAGTGATGCCAACGCTAAAACCAAAACCACAGCCAGCTCCAACATAACCGATCACCTAAGGGCCAAAGCCAGGACCCCATCCGACCCCACAGCCAAAGCCAATTCCCATGCCCCAAAAGGCTCCAGAAGTCGGATGCACTGGATTCCATCTTTCATATCTCCTGAACAAGCCTTTTATGATCATTATTACCTGCAATCAGAGTAGGTAAACACAAAACAATTCATAACTGCAAGAGCCACAACAGTGCAACTTATAATGTGCATCATGCACAATATTTCCAGGAAACTTTTTGAACTTTAGATATAAGACATTCAAATACAGATGTATAGATTTCTAGGCAACGGAATCAACCTTTTACGAAAGAGGAATAAGACCTCAGTTGTGCTTAATTCAAGACGAGTTGTGATTGTAACTTTTTGAAGCTCCATTCCACAAGGACCACAACAAGGAGTTAAAGCTACTAGATCTCCGAGGATAGTCCACCCTATATAATAAAATAATAGGCATTCCTCAACTATGTACACATCATTTTCCAAAATTACCGTCAAATAATTTCTTCTTATTCGTATAAGCGCCATGAAAGAACATCATTTCTTGAAACTAATAGGAGTGAGCCCTATACATATATAGGGTAGAAGAGTGATATTGGAGATGGGAAGACCGTGGACCTTAACATTATCTCCGATGTTGGACTCCTATTTCAGATTTTACGCCTAAAAATTGGCAAAAAATCAAGAAACAACGTATTCTTATTCTTGACTTACTCTAGCTTCATGCAAAACTACGAAGTTCCTACTGACTTATTTTCGTTATCTATAAATAACATGGTAAACTACTGGACGATGCGGGAAGGAAAAAGAAAGAACCATTAAAAAATAAAACAAAGAAAAGAAACGGAACCTACCTCTTGGAGGTCTCCAAACAAATTGTATTCTAATTGAAAACAAAATGATCTCGAGCAATCAAGGTCAATGTACAGAGAAAACCGTAAAAAAATATATATATATGCATCCACAAAACCCTAATTCTACAGAATGGTACCACATGGTGATGGATCAAAAGCATCAGCTGAGTCAATTTTGTAATTTTTGACAGAACCGATATCGGCCCAACAAGGAAGGTGTATGGTTCAACTAAATGGCATTGCAACAATGACTAAATTAGGATAGAAAACAGGATGCTATGGATGAGTCTTAAAAGTACATTATTTCGCCAATCAGTTGGACTTACGATGTAAAACACTAATTGTGTCTGGACCTAGACACTCTGATTTTGTATGGAACCCTTAATCTCAACATCTGAGCTATCTGAGCTGCCATCAGATTCCATTTTACCACCTGGGTAGTGGCAGTAGGGCATAAAAAGGTGATGGATCAGAAGCATCAGCTAAGTCAATTTGCTAATGAGTTAGAACTAATATTCCTCGGGGAAGGGAGGTATATGATCCTAGAAAGATGAGACCTTTCAGTAAACAGTCAATTAAGGAGGGTCATGCATTGAAGGTCTCTGGAATCGATTATTTATGGTAGCATTGTGTTGTATAACCTATCTTCCACACTAATTCACTGGCAAATATGCTTTGAACATTCATGAATCTTGATTGAGAACCCTCATACTTCTAATACCTTTTGTGATCATCCCAGAGACTCACCTCAAGTATTCTTACAGCCCAGGTTTCAAACTTCTCGTAATCAACAATGACAAGGATGTGAAACATTTGATTTCGTGGATCAAAGTTGACCAAAACTGTCTTGTCCGACATGCTAACGGAAGTAGTAGTCAGGACTCAGTCGTAGGCGCATCTAAGTCAGGAACCTATTTTGCTTTCTCATGCACCTAAATTACAATCTATCCCATGCTGATTGACCAAACAACCAGCATTCACTTCCTAGCAGCTTGCTCTCTATGGGAACTTCAGTGTCAGTATTAGTCAGTAGCATAAAACATATCAATTTAGTCCCCTCTTTCCACAGCAAGGATTTTGCTAAGGGACAAAAAAGGCCAGAACCAAAATTGATTGATATAGCAAGAAAAAGATACATTTGGTTTAGCTAAAATCATAGCCTTTGATCAAGGGGTTTGGCATAAAAGGACTCATGCAGCCAACAAGTTGGGACAGGGCTGAGTTGGGATTTTTACTTTCTATGTCTTTTTTGGGGTAAGAAGATTTTATTTTTCTCTACTCACTGGTAACATAATCACCTAAATCTTCCAAATACACCGCCCACCACGTTTTAGGAAAAGAGCAGACTAAAGCATTAATCAAAAAGTTTACTCCAAAACTCACATGTAGATTTTACATTTGTTTTCTTTATCACATTTACAGTAAGGCAACCGTTATAAACCCGGAATCCAAGGCTTGGATTTTGAAGTAGATACCACTTTAATACATGGCACACGCCCAATTGGATAGTAACAAATCCGTCTTAAATCCAATCAATTGACGTTGGCTACATGAATCCGTTTTCTTCATTGAGTTATGTCAAGGACATCGTGTTTCAGGACTACTGCCTCTAGAGTCAATTTTGGTCTCTCCTTCCCCTTAGTGCTACCATCTACCCTAACCATATCACTCCTAACTACCGAACTTTATTGCCGCACCCAGGTGCCGATACAACCCTCGGAAAAAATTTCGAAGCAACCTGAGACACGCGTAACACCCAATGCATTTGTTCGAAGCACCCTGAGGCATGCGCAACACGTCACATGAAGGAAATGCCCTAACATAACTCATTTTCATAATCTTTTGCCTATATGCAATGACATATTCTTCTTCTTAACCAACGGGGACAGAGACACATGCACAGACATGGAACACAACAATTGGTTTTGGGAGAGATGGTACATTCTTTTGTATATCTTAAACTTTTCCCCAATTTGAGTAGTTTAAATTACCATTGGATACGGATCTTCACACAATATAGTTAATTTAACCTACTCAAATTGGGGAAAAGTTTAAGGTATACAAAAGTATGTATCATATACTTATACAATGTCATCATAGCCAGTGAAGTGGAGAATTAACTTGGCAAAACGATCAAAACAATTAGAAGTGATAGTGTACAAAGCCAATCATGTTCTGTTTGTTGACCAACGAACTTCATAATTTGAATTCCTGCTATCAACCAATTTGCACATCTGATCCAACGAAGACTACGTTTTTATGACATGACCTTTACAAATTACAAATTCTCTCTTTTCCCTTCCCCAATTTAGACAACCTGCCCCGTTGGTTTACCGTTTTGAGAACAGGAAAAAGGAAAACCATTATGCTTTTGAATGGTTTATTCCTAGTTAATCAAAACAGCTCAAAAATCCCCACTTTTCTGAATCAACCATTCAGCTAACTTCAATTTCACTGAACCTACACAAGTTGGACACATAGAAAGAGGAAACGCTAATTTCAGAGCTGGCTCGCTTCACTTTTCCATTTGTTTTCTCAGCAACCAAACACAATACTCTGGCATAAGTATCAGAAAAAGAAAAAAAAATACCTAAACAAATATCCAGTCTCATTTAACACTGAAATGATCACATTCGTAACAAAAACAAACACATACACACTGACAAATACACCACTTATGAAAGACTGCAAACTCGCCAAATTCGTGTATATAAATACGTATATCAGAGAGAGAGAGAGAGAGAGCACCTTACCATGAGTCCAAGCTTCTCTCTCTGGATATTTCCTTTTCCAAGAGCTTTGGCCGCGAGCGGGCACCAAAGAAGCTGTTGGTGCAGAAGACCCGATATCAGATGGAGCTCCATTCTGTTTTCTTGCCGGGTTTAAGTGTTCAATTGTTAAATTACGTTGACCCTCCTGTGTTTCGTTACAAATTGCAATCATAACCTCTTTCATAGCAAGTTTCCCTTGTTCAACTTTTTATTAGGTGGTTTGTTCAAAAAAAGGAGTATTTTGATTAGGGGAGTACCATTTTTGTTTTTTCTTCCAATTTTGTGTTGTCAAGAAGTGCATAAAATGAAGGGGAAAAAAAAGTTCATGTTGATCCATCATGAGGGCAAGAAGAGCAACATCATGTAGAAGATTTGGAGTTATGTATTAGATCTGCACATTTCTCTATTGTTGATCAAAATCAGATTATGTACGGATCGATATTTTAATTTCATAGAGACCATTGGAGATTTTTCTCATAGCCTTAAAAAAAGATGCCAAATTGGAATATAGCCTTCAAAAGAATTTGACATCTCCATTTTTTAAGTCAAGATTAGAGATGCCCTAAGTAAACTTTTAAAACACCTCTATGAAGTTGTGTTTTGAAAAAGAAAACTAGTAGGAATAGTGGTGAATGCTACTTACACTAAAAAGACCAATAGAAGAGTTAGGGGGATTAGGGCTAACATTACCAATCATGCTACTTACACAAACATTTTGCACACGTACTTTGCACAAACATCTCACGTGGGCAGGGCACCGCTCGTGTGTCTTGAGTGCATACGTAAAATACATGTCAGTAGTTTTTCCCTAACAAACACAAGTCTAGCCACTGAAATTTTTGAGGGTTACATGATGGATTACAGTAAGCATCTAGTCTTTAAATACCAAACTTGAAAGTTGAATCGGACTCCATAGTCATGATCCAATTACTTGCTGCACATTGGGATGAAACACACCAATTGAGTGCTCTATTGAACAATTGCAGGTATTTCTTGCAGCAGTTAGGTGCGACAGAAGTCAAACATAGCTTTCGAGAAGGTAACGCATGTGCGGACGGACTGGCAAATTTGAGGCTACAAATGGATGTTGGTTTTCATGTATTCGATACTATGCCTAGTTGTATTTTTATTTAATTTAGGGCGGATGCCGACAGGGTTAATTACATACCCTAGACTCATGTACTCCACCATTTCAAATTGATTAAATTAAAATTCTCCTGTTGACGAAAAAAATCCCAAGAAAGATTTCAATGAAATTCGGGGTATCCTAGTAATTCCACATCTAATCAGATGCAGATAAGCTCGATCCTCCAAATATAGGGCGCGGCTATTCGCAACCCTTTATTCTCTCCATGGGAACTTCAGTGTCAGTATTACATAATCGAGACAAAATTTCAGCGGCTAGACTTGTGTTTGTCCGACATGCTAATGGAAGTAGTCATAACTCATACGTATAGAGTGGTATAAAAGCAAGTTAGTTAGTGATGAGATACCAGAATAAGGAACTTCCAGGACATAATTGGCAGAAAGACCGATGCCAAAACCAGCCAGAGTGATGCCAACGCTAAAACCAAAACCACAGCCAGGATCCCATCCGACCGATCACCTCAGGGCCACAGCCAGCTCCAACATAACCAATCACCTCAGGGCCAAAGCCAGGATCCCATCCGACCCCACAGCCAAAGCCATTGCCCATGCCCCAAAAGGCTCCAGAAGTCGTATCTCCTGAACAAGCCTTTTATGATAATTATTACCTGCGACCAGAGTAGGTAAACACAAAACAATTCATAAGAAGCGAACTGCAAGAGCCACAACAGTGCAACTCATAATGTGATTCATGCACAATATCTCCAGGAAACTTGTTTAACTTTAGGTATAAGACATTTAAATACAGATGTATAGATTTCTAGGCAACAGAATCAACCTTTTATGAAAGAGGAATCAGACCTCAGTTGTCCTTAATTCAGGACGAGTTGTGGTTGTTACTTTTTGAAGCTCCGTTCCACAACAAGGAGTAAAAAGCTACTAGATCTTCGAGGATAGTCCACCCTATATAATAAGATAATAGGCATACCCCAACTATGTACCCATCATTTTCCAAATTACTGTCAAATAATTTCTTCTTCGTTTAAGCGCCATGAAATAACATCATTTCTTGAAACTAATAGGAGTGAGCCCTACACATATATAGGGTAGAAGAGTGATATCGGAGATGGGAAGACCGTGGACCTGAACATTTTCTCCAATGTTGGACTCCTATTTCAGATTACTTTATCAAGATTAGATACCTAAAAATTGGCAAACATCAAGAAACTAACATATTCTTGTTCTTGAGTAACTCTACATGCAAAACTACGAATTTCCTACTGACTTATTTTCGGTTATATATAAATAACATGGTAAACTACTAGATGAAACGGGAAGGAAAAAGAAATAACCGTTAAAAAACAAAGAAAAGAAACGGAACCTACCACTTGGAGGTCTCCAAACAAATTGTATTCTAATTGAAAACAAAATGATCTCGTTCAATCAAGGTCAATGTACAGAAAAAAAAAAAACTGTATAAAAAAAAAAAGGCATCCACGAAAACCTAATTCTACAGAATGGCACCACATGGTGACAGATCAAAAGCATCAGCTGAGTCAATTTAGTAATTTTTACAGAACCGATATGAGCCCAACAAGGAAGGTGTATGGTTCAACTACATAGCATTGCAACAATGACTAAATTAGGATAGAAAACAGGAATGCGACGTATGAGAGTCTGAACAGTACATTATTTCGCCAATCAGTTGGACTGAGGATGTAACAATTGTGTCTGGACCTAGACATTCCGATTTTTGTATGGAACCCATAAGCTCAACAACTGAGCTATATGAGCTGCCATCAGACTCCATTTTACCACGTGTATTGGCAGAATGGCACAAAAAGTGATGCATCAGAAGCATCAGCTAAGTAAGATAAAAAAAAGAAAAGAAAAAAAGAAGAAGCATCAGCTAAGTCAATTTGGTAATGAGTGATAGAACCAATATTCCTCAGGGAAGGAAGTATATGATTCTAGAAAGATGAGACCTTTATCAGTAAACAGTCAATTAAGGAGGGTCATGCATTTAAGGTCTTGAATCCATTATTTATTGTAGCATTGGGTTGTTTTACCTATCTTCCACACTGAGATTCACCTGTGAATATGCTTTGAACGTTCATGGATCTTGACTCAGAACCCTCAAATTGTAATACCATATGTGATTCATTGTAGCATAGAGACTCACCTCAGGCGTTCTTACACCCCAGGTTTCAAACTTCTCATAATCAACAATGACAAGGATGTGAAACATGTGATTTCGTGGATCAAAGTTGACTGAAACTGTCATGTCCGACATGCTAATGGAAGAAGTAGTCAAGACTGAGTCCAAGGCTCATCTAACTCAGGAACCTATCTACCACATGCCGATTGACCAAAAGACGAGCATACACTTCCTAGCAGCTTGCTCTGCTCTCTATGGGAACTTCAGTCAGTATTTGAGTATCTCCAAGAATATTGTGCTTATTATGACTTGAGGAAGGTTTGATGTTGCTATTAATGAGACAATCTTTTGTGCAATGTGTTTGGTTTGAAGACATCGTTCAATTTAAGCCCGGCGTAAGCACTTCCAAACTATAAACACCTGCAATGGCAATACTTCAGAAGTTGCAACAAACTCCAGAAAATAGAATTTCTCAACACAAAGTTTAGAAGAAAATTATTTGCACAAAAATTATTTTTGGCAGAAATACTTGGTATTGAAATATAAAGGAGCATTTATTTTTCTTTTCGAATATGCAATAGGTATAATGAAGTTGCAGATGAGAATAGAGGCACAAGGGAAGTACTTGCAAGTTGCAAGCAATACTAGAGAAAGTTCAGAAGAGCCTAACACTTGATATGAACTGCTCTGGGAGTCTTGCAGCCACTAGAGCTCAACTTTACAACTTCAATCCGGCTCTGTCAAATCTCGTGGAGAACATAAACGGCGAATAAACAATAGAAAACGTAGTCGAGAACAGAATAATATAATGAATGGAAGACGTTATAGGTCTCCAACATACGGAACATTAGTCGTCATTCCTGATTAGTTTCAATGATTCGAATGTCAAACTAAGAAAAATGTGGTTTTCCACAGCCGTGCTTGATTTCAATCGAAAAAGCAATTGTCTGGATGTAGTCTTATCGTGAGTCCCATGCTTTATGATAATAAAAAAAATATGACGCCCAGACATGCCATGTCATGTCGGGATTTTTTGGAACGTCATGGTACCCACTGCTCTTGTGAGTTGGCAAGGCTCTTGGACCTTCGACGTGGGCGGGCTTCCCACATCGGGAAGTCTGATGAGTTTATAAGAGAAACCCGTCTATTGGGACCGATGAAATTTATACCGATGGGGTACCAACAGGCACGTGGGGCCCACTCTGGATCCCACACGGATAATCCAAGCCATTCAATAATTTAAAAAAAAAACCCGAGTAATCCAAAAGGGAAATGATATTGGCACTCCAAAAAACAAAGGAAAATGGGTTTGGAATTACACTAATTTTGGAGTGCCTACATCAATTTTTGGAGTGCCAATATCATTTTCCATCCAAAAACATGATAAATTCAATAATCGACCTGCGACTTCTATTCACTAGTAATCCAAAACCAAAACCAAAACACGTTGAAACCAACTAAAAATGTGAAAACAGAAGAAAAGCACAATAAAACTGAACCGATTCCTGATAACTTCAAGAATATCAGCATACTGCAAACAAGAAAATTTTGGTTAGACTTGACGGAAATAAGTAACAACAGCTATATCCTTGATTTATAAATTCAATAAATACATATCTGAAAATTATAGGTGAACAGTGAGCCATGAATTGAGATGAGATGTGTTGATAAAAAAGGATACCGAGTAATTAAACTTAATGGATAAAAAAGATTTATATCATCGACCCCAATCAACCGGGACATACTGGAAACAAACATGAACTACTTATGAGAAGTGCCAATATTGAATGCACTGGGAAAACAGTATGCATTTTACACACACTTCACAATAAACTGAAGTTTTGTGGTTTTTTTTATATCCTATTCCTTTTCAACCAAGCTGCTAACTCTAACTTCAATATGTCCATAACACCTTATCTGCAACTCTCAAGTCAAAGTCTAAGTAATGCATCAATTTCATTTAAAACCTAGCTTTCAGTATATTTGATAATGACATCAGAACAACTATACCAAGTAAAATGGAAATGAATCAAATGATATACCTCTTTAACGAGATGTATCAAAGCAGAAACACCAAGGCAGCCCATGGCAGTGCACAAAAGATATGTTGTTTTCTCTTTCAAGCATTTACAAAGGTTTGAAACAACCTGCAAATGATATCAAATTCAAAAGAATGCGACCCTTAACACCCTTTCCCCAACACCGAACCCAGGGCACAGGCCAAAAAACTGATGATTTCTTTTGCTAAAATTGTAGTTTGTAGCAGACAGAGAAAACCACAAACGCACTAACTTGATATTAGAATTAAAGTCAATTGCGTTGTTCTTGGATCACACAACACATAATGTAGACGGTATAAGGGAGGATTTTGCTGAGACAGTTAATTTTTTCTTCTTCATGCGTATAAATAAACAAGTGAAGTTATCAGAGAACAAGAACCTGTTAATATATGCCACTTTTGCCCCAAACTCGCTTTCTCTCTCCTATTAGTCTTCCTTTTTCCCCCTCTTCTTCTTATTTTTAAATACACGATTCTTACCGCCACCGCCAGTCTTGGTTTACTGCATTACTATCACCACCTATTATTTGCCCCCAACTCAGTCTGTGAATCCTGCTCCACCAACGCTCCTTCTTCATCAATCATTGCAAAATCTTGGACATCCTCCAAGATGTGCTCATCAAACAAAGGCATCTAGAATGCTCTCTCCTCTCTCTCCATCGAACCAGATGCACTGTGACAGGTATAGGGAAACGTCAATGACAAGAATAAATATTACTACTTTAGACACTTACAAAAATAAGTAAGGGCAAATCCAAGCAGAAGATGAATGACAGAACCGAACTTTGTTTTCTGCCTTCTCCGATGTTGGTTTCACCACTAATTCCTAAGGGGAACCATACCTAGAACGGCAGATTCTGGGATATGTTTTTTCTTCCATTGCACGCAACTGGAATGATTGTGTGCGAAAGAGATCCTTGACACATGCTCCCACTCACTTCATAAACCATTTGTCGATGACGACAAACCAACTTGAACCATATGCTGAATACTTACACAAGCAGAAACATAGCTATCAAAGCTGAAGATAAAAGTTAAGAAGGATACAATGATGAAATGCTGAATTAACTCAAGCATTTATTTCTTCCTTTTCTTTTTTTTGCACGATGAGTTACACAAGAATTTGTACAACATCCAAATGTGCCACAGCCTCATTGGTTATCAGTTCAGTAGTTATGTTCGATCACCGATGAGGAAGTGTCGCATTGATGTGTTGTGTTTACAGATTCACTCCTCCAATCTTGAACAAAATGCTCAACAATCAAGAGTGAAATCAATCCATTGGATAAGAGACCTCTTAAATCTACAAAGCATGACACTAATCGATAACTCAGAAGTTTACTTCAAACTTAAGAAAAAATCCTAATTAATTCCAGCATATTTCAAGTTTTTCATCAACAAAATCGGAATTGTAAACGTGAATCAGAAGTTAAATACCACTACAGCCGTGTACAACGGCATATATTCTCCGTGAAATATGCGAGATGCATATGTAACAAAACTAGTAATATTAACATAAACCATATGAAATAAGTTCATCCAACACTATTTGAAGGCTATTGTACGATTAGTTGCTATCCAGTACCACACATGTAGTAACTTTAACTAAACTTCCAAAAAGACATGTGGATTTAACCAAAAAAAATGCCCCATAACCATCACCAAAAGCATTCCAAAAAGACCTGTGGATTTAACCAAAAAAATGCCCCATAACCATCATCAAAAGCATAACACTTCACCAGTGATTTGATACTACAAAACCCTAATCCTTTGAAGCATTCGTTGCATCCAACACCAGCTTTGTCTGCTCGTTCATCAATTCCCCCCGCTTTAGAGCTAAAGTAACTTCAGCCGCATGCAAATTCTTCCACTTCTTCTCCAGCTCCATCGTCTTTTCGTTCCCAATTGTACTCATATTTTCCTTCAAAAATCTCCTCACAGGATTCTTCCTTAACAAATCGGAAGGCATCCCTGTCTCTGTCTCCATCTCCAACGACTCTTTCAAGCACGGGTGCATTGCCCAGAAGTCCCCCACTTCATCAACTTCCATATCCTTCATTTTTCCTCCTTTCAATTTCTTTCCCAATGCAACCTCCTCTTTCCCATTTCCTTTAGGCAAAGCTACCGAATCAGTCTTTCTCGCTCTTTTACTCCGACTACTCTTCCCATTCCCATCAACTCCATCTTTATTCTCATCTCCCAATGCACCCTCCTTCCCATCATTTTCTTTAGGCACAACAGAATCGCCGAGCTTGACGGTCTTCTCATTCCCATCAATCCCATTCTTCTCCTTTCCCCCACCCCATATCTTATTTGAAAGTTCAAAACACTTGAGTTCATGGGGCCGTGAGAAATCTGCTTTCTCAACATTGATACTGTACTTTCTCTTCAGCTTCCTAATCTTATCCGCAAACTGAATTTTGGAAACATCAACACTAAGAGATTCCTTGATTAGTTCATGAAACTCACCATTATATGGATCGGACCCATTCTTGGACTGGAAGTCCATAAATCCCTTCAGTATCAAAACCTCATCCTCCTCGCTCCACAACCTTTTAATCGCGCCGACAGACTTCATCTCCTCCACCTCAACGACGACCGTGGCCTTCTTTTTCTTTTGGTGTTTTGATGGAGTGATGGGTTTTTTAACAGAGGGTTTAGTTTTCTCTACCTTTTCTTCTACTTCTTGAACTTCTTGTTCTTCTTCGTCTTCGGAAGATTCAGATTCTGGTGTTTCTTCGGTTGGTTCTTGACAGTGGTTTTCTTCTTCTTCTTGGTCGGTGAGTTGTTCATCTTCTTGTAATGATGATGAAGAAGACGGATCGGAAGGAGGGTCTTCCAGTGGAGCAGGCTTCTTCCGGGCTATCCTTTTTTGACCCATCGACTTTGGTTTGAGAGAGAGAAAGAGAGAGAGAGCGGTAGGGTTTAGAGTCTGGGAAGAGCGCAGTTCCCTCACTTATAGCCGATGACCTCTGTCCTTTCGCCTTCCTTCCCTCCCTTAATATTTGCATTTAATATTTCAACTAGCCCGTCGCTTTTTAGACCTCGTTTCGCGTTTTTTCTAAATCTTCTTTTTGAATATTCAAGGAGAAGGTAATTTCAAATTTGAATATAACAAAAATATTTTTTAATTTTTTAATTTTTTTGCACTGTTTAAAGGATATTAATGAGATCTATTAAACAAAATCTATATTGGTAAAAAAAATTACAGTATTTACGTAAACACCTGATTTTTGAACTTCAAATTACCTTCTTTTTTAAAAAGAAGTTTTGGATAGAAAGTGGAATAGTTTTTTTTTCTTGCCCGGTTTAGAGTCTGGGAAGAGCGCAGTTCCCTCACTTCGGTAGGATTTAGAAGTTGTTAGTCTAATTTTGTTGCTTTATTCATCAGAAAATCCTTAGAGATAGATATAAAATTAGAGGTCCGGGGAAAACGCGGTGGGTGAACAAGTCAAATTTTATCGAAATATGCACAATAGTTTTCCGTTTATTATTTGAAAATTTTGAGTTCCGTGCCTCAACCTCTAGTAATTTATAGTACATCAGCGGGTAAAAGGGTTGGGGGTTAGTAAGTTAGAGTATCCATAATGTTATAATCAAAAGTAAAAGATTTTTAAAGTTAACAATGTTGCTGCAAAATATGGCTCACAATACTATAATCAAACTTAACAATCTCCTTAGAAATAATCAAATTTTGGCTTTGGATAACCAAAACAAGCAACTTTTTGACAATAACCAAATTTAATAGACCCTACATATTCTCAATCAAATACACTAATCATCATACAAAAATGTTCTCTCTTCCCTTTTCCTCACTCTCTCTTTTCGAACAATATTTTTGAAAAAAAATATTTTACTAAATTTTTTTATTAGAAAACAGTTTTTTTTCCAAAAAAAAAAAGTTTCAAAAAAAATTATCTATTTCTAGTAAATAGTTTTTATTAGTTTCAAAACTATTTTCTACTGTTTACAGTTTTTTGTTTTTTGTAGTTTAAAAAGATGATGTGACAAGTTTTGGTTATCCAATTTTGATTATACCATTGTAGATATCTACATTGCTAATCTTAGCAATCTCTTAGATGAATAAATCAAAAACTGATGTGACAACTTTTGATTATAGCATTGTGGATACCCTTAGTTAACAAGAGGTTCAGAAGTTGTGCATAGCCCTGAACACCTCCTATGCACGCCCCTCGTGGGGCTCGAACGCCCGCCTCTGCTGAGGAAGGCTTGGGATCACGCCGCTTAGTTGATTTAGTTTGAAACTCATGGAAAATGAGAGAAGCGAAGGATAGGAAGAGAAAATAATTAAGAAAAAAAATTAGAAAAAAAGAAGAGAATTTATTTTCGTAGAACACTATTATTTAAAAAATGCTACAATACATGAAAGAGTTTAAATTCTTTCCGGATGAGTTGAAAATCCCATGGTTTCCGCCATACATTGTGGGCTCCATTGTGCGTTTATTGTTGTAATCTAAATCGTTCATCTTATAGGACAAACAATCGATGGTAAATAATAGATAGAATGAACATACAATCCCATTTCATGGTAAATGATGTTATTAATTAACCATGAAAAACTTAAACAAAGGGTATCTGCTAATCCTACACCAAGTATACAGTAATCTAATCTTTTACACGATTGGAATAATATGGCATGACTTGAACTAGATTTACTTATTTCAGGGTAAATGTTACAAAAAAAATTACCATGAAACTAACATCAAAATAACTACAATAAAATGGACAATGGCCATGAGCGTACCTTGTTGATGATAAAAAAGGACAATGATGAAGAAGGATGAGGATGAGGACGAGGATGAAAGAGGGAGAGACGTGGGAGTTAAATAGGGATGAAAACCGTCCTCTCTCATCCGAAAATAAAGGAACTGAGCAATTAGAGGGATTTGTGGGAAGTTTGAAAGTTTGAAAATATGGATCTCTTGTTTTTTTTTAAACGAAATTGAGCCGTAACTGTAGGGATTTCATCTGTCCCTCTCTCTCTGTCTTCATCCGTCCCCCTCTCTCTCTGTCTCACACACACACACACTCTCTCTCTCTCTCTCTCTCTCTCTCTCTCATATGTATATTCTATATATAAAATAGAATCTATCTAATAAAATAGAATAAAGGTAATTTACATATCGCAAGGATGAAAACATAAGCATGAAAAAAGGGGGGATGAATTCTTACATAACATGAAAAAAGAGGATGGATATTTAAATATTCCAAGTTTAAATTCCTCGGTCCTCCTCTTGATACGAGATGCATCCTCACCTTTTGAGTCATGGAGCTGATTTGGTAGTCGCAAACTTCTTCTACGGCATCGTTCACCTGAATCTCTATTTGCTTGTTATCATTGTTATTCTTGAAGAGTTTCTTGTTTTGTTCGAGGTCTCTAATGGCATTGTTGTAATTTTAGGTGGACGAGTTGTATCGGAACTTCAACTCGGAGTCCTTTGTCTTGTTGTGAGCAAAATTAATCTCTTTGTGAATTTTCTTGGACAAGATACGCGCTAGGTCGATTGTGACCTCTGTGAAAACGAGACTTTTACCTCTTGCAGTTTGCGAGTCATTCATCATCAAATGGAGGCACCAATGAGGGTTCATGGACTCAAAGCATAATTCAATAAGCTTGGAATGGTTTTCCATTAGGAAAAAAGGAGCAAATGAATACAAACAGCTATGATGCGCGGACACGGACACAAGAACACGAAAATTCTAAAAAAATGGAGACACGGACACGGCAGGGGACACGCCACGTGTATATTTATTTATTTATTTAAATAAATAATAATTATAGTTTGAAACCCAGAAATTTTTAAAAAGTTACAATTTGGCCCATGCTGTGTCCCCATCAGTGTCCCCCTGTGTCTCTAACCGTGCCCCCCGTGTCCCCAGTCGTGTCCCTGTAAGAAATTTAAATTAAATTATGGGATACGTGTCCCCGCCGCGTCCTCGTGTTCGGCACTGTGATACTTCGACCTCTAGAGGTGTAGGTGCTTCATAGACAAATAACAATGCAATAGAAATTTAGCATGGATTTTTGAGCAAATGATTATGCCATTTTTCATATCTCTATTTCTTGTTTATAATTCGTCCCTCTAGAAAGTAAAGAAAGTAATCAATGTTTCTAACATGTTACTAAATGGTATTTAAATATTTTATTCAAGCTTTTGCTATAACGTTGGATAGATGACAACTCATTTATTTAGCCAACCAAGAATATTGTTGGATTTGACTTGAGATATGGATTGATAATATTTAATGCCGAATGCGCAACTTTAAGTGTGAAGTCTCATTGACTTTGGTGGTTGATGATAACAATTGACAAGTTGTTGTCAAGGGTCACTAAGGTAACATCATATACAGTAAAAATAAGAAGATTTCAATATTTAGTCACTTATAACTAGATGCGGCAATCTCAACCCATATTTTTCTAACCCGTCCAATCCGCCCATTTACAACCCAACCCAACCCAACCCACCCATATTACATAACGGGTTGATATGGGTCCAACCCATATAAACCCATATTTACATGGATTTAGATGGGTTGAAAATGGGTTCAATATGGGTTTGAATTAAAAATCCCATTCTGCACAAGAGTTGTTTTACTCCTGAAATCCAACGATGTTAGCTTCACACAAAAACTAGCGATCTGTCTTCTGTTCCACACCACAGCCTATCTTCCCTCTCCTTTTTCTCCCAAAACTTGTTAGACTCCGCCTCCCGCAAATCCTCGATTCCTTTTACACCATAGTACCGACCTAATTCACATAATTTGTGAGCGGGCGAGCGTGAACGTTAAAGTATCTTTTGAAACACATTTCAACCGCGGATCAACAAAAAAAAAAACACATTTCAATCTATTACTTATAATTGGCGAGAACGAGAATGGAGAACCTGAGATGCGAAAATTGAGAAAAAAAATGCATGATATAAGGATTATGTGACTAAGGTACGCTAGTTTACAACACAGAAGAAGAGCGATTAGCGAAGCAAGGGTTCCGTAAGGCAAGAGGCAGTAATAAGATGGATTCGGGAGCATGGGACGGGTCGGCGGCGGCGGCACTACAGCACTCCCGGGTCCTAATGAATTTGGGGGTGCTGTAGTGCACTCCGCACTACACGTGTAGTGCGGCCAATCTGGCTACACTCATATGCTGCTTTTTTAAAAGAGAAGAGAGATTAGATCATACGTTTACTAATTCCAACACCCGTTCAAAATTTTGATAGAAAAATTGATTAGGATTCTTTGAGGTTAACCTTATCTACTACTAGTATATAGAAGTATATAGTATTTTTTACGAATTTTGACATTTTCAAGCCAACTCGGCTCATTGCTATTTTGTTATCCATGTTGCTTTTTGAAGCATTCACAAAGTGGACTCATATTCAACCCATACCGGTGGAAGAATAGAGGAGAAGAAAGGGGAAAAAAAATTTATAAAAAAAAAAAAGAAAGAAAGGAAAGGAAAACGGGTCGGGCCGGGCGGGTTTGAGTTTGACTTGACCCATATTCGACCTGATCTGTTTCAACCCATTTACTATTTGACCCGTATTTAACCCGCCCATATTCGACTTGTGACCCGTTTCAACCCGCCCATTTGCCACCTCTACTTATAACTCACTTTTTCTTATAGCCAAAGAGGAACCAATCTTAAACTGTTTGAGTCTTTTTTTGGCCCATTTTGCACGCCATTTTTTTTACCAATGCACTCACATACTTTCATATAGTATATACACTGTAAATTGTGCTTCTTCTTTTTTGTAATTTTTATCCCAAAAAAAGAGATAATTTTGGAGTGTATTTATGAGAAAATAGGGTGCGAAAATCATTTCCATCTGACATAGGATAAACTTCTCCAGGTTCTGAAACAAGAGAAAAAAAATGAAGACAAGCGCACACACGTCTTTCGGGTGAATTTACTCTTTTCACCAAAAAAACAGGAATAGTAAACTATAAGATATTACCTCGCATCCCAGAAAACAAAGAGAAACACATCCTAAAGTTAGACTTAGTTGTTTTTATTTTGTTTTTTCCAATTTTGTGAGTCCAATGGGGAGGACCAGGAGATGCCAACTGGTGGTAGACTCGGTTGCTAACTCACACACTTTTTAGTATGCAGAAGTTCTTTTTTTTTTGGAAAAACGTGTGCAAAAGAAGTTAATAACAAACATAAATATCAGATTAAAAATAACTAAATAAACTAGCTCAAATTCATCCTTGTTGATACCAAGAGGGAGTTAGGCAATGTTCTTACACCTGCAAAAACAATATTCTTATTATCCGAGTATATGCAAATAAATTAGACACCCAAAGCTTTCGTTGTCATTGATTCGTCAAACGGGTGATTCTCACTCTCCATGTATTTTCTAAAGGATTTTGAACCCGAGATCTTGCTGGTGATCATGTATCGTTGAACCAAATCAAGTACATGCTGGTAATGCTTGTCCATTGCTTATATAGTTACAAACCAGGCTTCTTTTCACTCCACAATGTAAATTAGATCATTTGTTGATTTATAGACTCCACTGATCCAATAGAATTATAATTCTCTCACAAACCACCGAGTTTAGAAGAATGTCAGATCATATGCTTACAATTCATACAATACAATTGAGAGAGTGAGAGTTGTCCATGGCATCAATCATCTTCTTTGTTTCCTAAGATATATAGGCCATGGCATCAATCTTTGAAGCCTGCAAATACATAACGACAAAATTTCATTTTTGGCCGTTTCCTTAAGACAATAAAAGAATATAAATTGAAGAGCCAAGACCAGATCATCTAGGAGGAAGAAGGATCAGGTCACCTGGGCTACACATCACGGGAAATTAGATCTCCATAACTAACCAATTTCCCGGGCACAAACACAACATATGAATTAACCAACCAGTGGCGGATCAAAAAAAAAAACCAACCAGTGTCTTAACATATGGAAGCAAACATATGGAAGTCTTAACCACTTAATCCATTTTGGTGTTGAAAATCTGGAGATCATCTTTGAAAGGAAAATGGAATTGCAAGAAAACAATACTATGGCAATTTTTTCGTATAAATGTAACAAAGCTATAGCCTATATGCGCCCCTTATCTTTTTGGCAAAGGGGTCCACGTCCTACTCTGAAGTTTGAAAAGAGAGGGCTACACTACATTTACTTGCATTGAATTGTCTTTGTTTGCATACCTTTGGGAGGATGAAGTAAGTGAGCACCAAATTCCTGCAAATGATCCAGAATAGACCTAGTATGGGTAGACAGTACCCTCGGCATATCAGACAAATTGAGCGAATCTCTAAGCTTGGAGCTAGAAAAGCTTTCGAGCACTTTCAGTTGTACGCCGGAGATGTGTGGACCAATGTTACTCCAGCCACTTGCTAAACCATTTCTCAAGTTGAGTAAACCACTGGATCTGGCAATCTCCAATGCACTACTTGTGGCCATAACAGCAGGGGAGGGGAGAGAGAGAGAGAGAGAGAGAGAGAGAGAGAGAGAGAGAGAGAGAGAGATGATCAACTTTCGACTGAACACTTGTAGAAGTCCATGCACATTTATAACTTCATAATGCATATACAAGTAAAACCCTAAACTCCTATATACTAATTATTCATGTTAGTGTTCATGTTAGTGGCTAGGGTTAGAGCTTATGAATTTTTCTGTCTAGGAAATTGTGCCAATACGTTCGGCACATGTTCAACTTTTGGCTTATGGGCCAAAAGTACTTAAAAAGTAGGTAAGAAAACCTGATTTTCGGCAAGCTAAATTTTGTATGCTTTTTGGCTTCTACTTTCCAATAATCAGCTTCTACTAAAAGTTCAGCTACAACAAACACCTACTGAATAGGACTGTAAATGATGATTTCATATTTAGTCATACGTACGGAGTAGTATAAAAGCAAGTTAATTAGTGATGAGAGTACCAGAATAAGGAACTTCCAGGACATAATTGGCAGGAAGACCAATGCCAAAACCAGCCAGAGTGATGCCAACGCTAAAACCAAAACCACAACATAACCGACCACCTCAGGGCCAAAGCCAGGACCCCATCCGACCCCACAGCCAAAGCCAATGCCCATATCCCAAAAGGTTCCAGAAGTCGGATGCACTGGATTCCATCTTTTGTATCTCCTGAACAAGCCTTTTATGATCATTATTACCTGCAATCAGAGTGGGTAAACACAAAACAATTCATAAGTGAACAGCAAGAGCCACAGCAGTGCAACTCATAATGTGTCTCATGCACAATATTTCCAGGAAACTTGTTTAACTTCTAGTTATAAATTTATTTACAGATGCATAGACTTCAAGGCAACAGAATCAAATCCTTTACAAAAGAGCAATCAGACATCAGTTGTCCTTAATTCGGGGCAAGTTGTGGTGGTTAGTACAAAGCTAGTAGACCATATTGATGTTGACAATGAGGGAGAGAGAGAGAGAGAGAGAGAACTTACCCCAACTATTCACCCACCATTTTCCAAAATTACTGTGAAATAATTTCTTCTTCTTTGTAGAAGCGCCATGAAATATCATCACTTCTTGAACTAAAAGGAGTGAGCCCTATACATATATAGGGTAGAAGAGCGATATCGGATATGAGAAGACCGTGGACGCAAACATTAAATCCAATGCTGGACTCGTACTTCAGATTACTTGATGACAAACATCAAGAAACAAAGTATTCTTATTATTGACTTACTCTACCTGCACGCAAAACTAAGAGTTTCCTACTGACTTATTTTTGGTTATCTATAAATAACATGGTAAACTACCTGACGACGTAGGAAGGAAAAAGAAATAACTACTAAAAAGAACAAAGACAAAGAAGGGAACCTAACTCTTGGTCAATGTACAAATTATATTCTAACTGGAAACAAAAATGATCTCTAGCAATGAAGGTCAATGTACAGAAAGAACTGTAAATAAAATGCATCCACAAAAACCTAATTCTGCAGAATGCCACCACATAATGATGGATCAAAAGCATCAGCTAAGTCAATTTGGTAATTTTTGACAAAACCAACATCGGCCCTACAAGGAGGGTGTATGGTTCAACTAGACGACAGATTGGCACTGCAACAATGGGTAAATTAGGATAGGAAACAGGAATGCTATGGATGAGAGTCTGAAAAATAAATTATTTCACCAATCAGTTCGACTTAGGATGTAAAACACTAATTACACCAAATTGTGTCTGGACCTAGACAATCCGATTTTGTATGGAACCCTTAAGCTCAACAACTGAGCTATCTGAGCTGCTATCATACTCCATTTAACCACATGTGTATTGGCAGAATGGCACAAAAAAGTGATGGATCAGAAGCATCAGCTAAGTCAATTTGGTAGGTGTCGTTTTACGGGAGACTTAGTGATAGGTCCACTATAGATGAATCCTAAAACCCTATAAAAGTGCCTTAACCCTAGGGTACCCTACGCTAGGGTACCCTATCCTATAATAAAAAAGTGCACACTAAAATCTTATGAAAGTGCCTAACCCTAGGGTACCCTACCCTACTCTAGGGTACCCTAAAATGGACTTGGGACCTTACAAAATTAATAGGTGGACTTGTGGGCTTATGAAGTTCACATAATGGACCTAAGACTAATTTTCTAAAATTATTGTAATACCATATGTGATGCATTGTAGCATCCCAGAGACTCACCTCAAGCGTTCTTACACCCCAGGTTTCAAACTTCTCGTAATCAACAAAGACAAGGATGTAAAACATGTGATTTCGTGGATCAAAGTTGACTGAAACTGTCATGTCCGACATGCTAATGGAAGAAGTAGTCAAGACTGAGTCCTAGGC
This sequence comes from Rhododendron henanense subsp. lingbaoense, assembly GCA_020567845.1. NCBI lineage: Eukaryota > Viridiplantae > Streptophyta > Magnoliopsida > Ericales > Ericaceae > Rhododendron > Rhododendron henanense. Next base: position 24,912,464 of record CM036315.1, read on the forward strand.
GCATATTGCTTTCTCAAGCACCTAAATAATTACAATCTACCACATGCCGACTGACCAACAGACGAGCATACACTTCCTAGCAGCTTGCTCTCTATGGAATCCATCTGTTGGGACTTGGGACCGATGAAATTCATACCGATGGGGTACTGACAAGCATATAGGGCCCATTCCGGGTCCTGCATGGATAATCCAAGCCGTTCAATAATTAAAAAAAAAACCCCGAGTGATCCAAAAACATGATAAATTCAATAAATACATATCGATCTGCGACTTCTATTCACTAACAATCCAAAACCAAAACACGTTGAAACCAACTGAAAATGTGGAAACAGAAGAAAAACACAATAACTGAACCGATTCCTGATAACTTTAAGAATATCAGCTTACTGCAAAGAACAAAAAATTGGTTAAACTTGACGGAAATAAGTAACAACAGCTATATCCTTGATTTATATATTCAATAAATACATATCTGAAAGTTCTAAGGGAACAGTGAGGCATGAATTGAGATGAGATGTGGTGATAAAAAAGGATATCGAGTAATTAAACTTAATGGAGAAAAAAGATTCATATCATCGACCCCAATCAACCGGGACACAAAGCCAAGTTTGGCTTGGTTAGCAACAGCTTAGATCCTCAAAACACTGGCAACAAAAATGAACTACTTATGAGAAGTGCCAATATTGAATGCACTAGGAAAACAGTATGCATTTTACACACACTTCACTATAAACTGAAGTTTTGTGGTTTTTTTGTACCCTCTTCCTTGTCAACCAAGCTGCTAACTCGAACTTCAATATGTCCATAACACCTAATCTGCAACTCTCAAGTCAAAGTCTGAATAATGCATCAATTTTCTTTGAAACCTATCTTTCAGCATATTGATAATGACATCAGAACAGCTATATCAAGTGAAATGGAAATGAATCAAGTGATATAACTCTTTAACGAGATCTATCAAATTAAGCAGAAACACCAAGGCAGCCCATGGCAGTGCACAAGAGAGATGCATGTGTGATTTTGTCCATTTGTTCTCAAATTCTGTACCTAATTTCACTTGCATGTGTGCTTTTGTCCCTTTATTCCCAATTTCTGTACCTAATTTCGCTTGCATGTTTGATTATGGAAATCTTGCATGTTTAAATTTTTGCATTGATTGGCGGGATGTTTTTATGTGCAGGAGACACTTGCATTGATGGACTCTCGATTTGGTTGGCTCTAGGGTTTTCTTTAAATTTTGTTTCTATATATCTTATTTGCCCAATTTGCATGTCTTTGTTAGGGCTAATTTCTTTGGGTTGGATGTATATATCTGTGATTTCCGTTTGGAATTTGTCTTTGAATAAACTTTGTATTTTTTTTGGTTGTTTTCTGGCGTTCTTTGCAAAGGGTGCAATCTAAATGTTACTTGCCAGAATGCATAAATTCTCAGCTGGCTCAATGATAGAGTTTACATAAGCTATCATCAATTTCCCACAATCCCATTGATTTGTATAATGTGCCTTTCTGATAGCTGACTGCACGCCTCTATTTTGATTAAGGTGGGAGGAACTACAGACAATCTTGAATAAAGTTGTGCAAAGTTTGCTACTTTGAACCTTACCCATTAGATTGATAATTGCTCAGAAGGCTGGTATGATATTTCAACTGGATTAAAATAACTGTGTGTTTTGGCATTTTACAAACGAGTTTTTGTTAATCTCTTCCTATCTATTGCAGCCTTGTGTTAGCTAGAATGAAGGAGTATCGTTCAATGTCCAGTATTCCATGGAAAGATCGGAGTAAGTTTGTAAATTCATTTTTTGATTCACAGAGTACATTGTGACATATCCAGAGAAGAGAGCTTTTCAAAAAAAAAAAAAACTTTTCAAAAAAATATCCAGAGAAGAGTTGCAGCCTAAAGTGTGTACATCATCACATCCCATAAAGGGACAGCCTCTACGATTACACCCATCCAAGATGAAATTTATGTTGTTTTAGCTGTAGACTCTGCTATTTCTTTTACATGCATTTCTGCTTCGGGCCCTTCCCTCCGAATCTTTGTATTTTCTATCATCAGGACAAAAAAGTGAAGAAGTTGTATCTTCCTCTTGCTGCTGCTGCTGCTCCTCTTCCTGTTGGAGTAATTACCCAAGATATGCGACGTGTCAATATGGCTCCAAGAATTCTTTCGAAAGGTAACCAGCTCTGTTAACCCGCATATTCGTTTTAAACATTTTACTAAGTTGGGTTAGTGGCTAGAGTATGTCTATTGGTACTACCATACTGCAATGGATGAATGGTATGACCTGGACAGATGTGGTCATTTTTTGTGTATTCGTAGACTTGATTGAATTAAAAGAGCTTAATTGCATTTTTCTAACTTGCGAGATATAAGCGATTAGGTAGTATGATAATTGAAACAATAATACTTGGCTAGATAAATACATGGATTCATCACAATAAGAAGCCACTATCCTTTGAATTTGGTTTCTAAGGTATCCATACTACGTTAAGAGAAGGGTGAAGCACCAGTCTTGTTCAGGTGATCGAAGGAGTGGTTTTACTCAAAATTCAAAAAGCATTTTTAGGGTTGTTAAAGTTGTATCGTATTTCTTTTTTATGCTTAGGCCATCTATCTACCTTGCTTAGTCTATGTTTTGGAGATTAACTCTTTCCGACTGTTGGATATGTTTTTATACTCTTGAGCTCATGATAATAGTGAATTTAAATCTTTCTTTTTTTCTCTTCATTGCTATGCCAGTATGCCCAAATTGTTACCTTGGCCAATCAAAAACTTGTTGAAGAGGAGCTATTAGAATACAAGGAAGATGGACTTTTTTTTGTCCAAAAGACTTGATCATCGTTCCTGCTTGTTTTAGCTTTGATTGGAACTTGTACGATCCACCGAGGTGGAGTCCTTGGACCACTAATTCCTGGTATGGGAGATTATAGTCTTATCCTTTCCATGATGGCCTTTTTATTGATTTTGACGATTGGATTTCTCTATGAATGAAAAAGGGGTGCTTTGGATTGGGAATAACCACTAGTGAGAGGGCAAAAATAGGGGGCTCCGACCTAGGTAGTGCATCCATAGCTCAATCAATCAAGTCAAGAATCAGAATTCGAACGAACTGTCATCACTTGTTATGGACTTAAACACTTGATTACATGGTCCTCTGGCATCTTATGAATACTAACTCAAGACAATGGTAAAATATCAAGCCTAAACTTGTAATATATCTGGTTGACAAGCTGGCCAAGGATAAACAAGGAAGTCACAATCGGTTGCGCAAGTCATCTCACAATTGGGAGCCACAGTACTAACATCTACTTCGACTATTCGAAGTTTTGATAATTATCAACAAGGTATATTTTTATGGAAATTAGCAGACATCCATAAGGCAAGAGGTTAGAGGAATGTTAATCAGAAGGTATTATGCCATTAGTTTGAAATACGATACAACTTCAACAACCCTAAGATTTGTATAACGATACTACTAAGATTCGATAGTAGATTGTAATCCTTTTGACACAATGACCCTCTTTGTTATAGGTTTGTATAACGATTTTAAACCCCATGAGTTGTGAAGAAACTTCAGATTTTAACCAATTGTTTTGTGCTTACTTGGATCAGGTGATCACTTCCAGCAAGAAGCTCAGATAGACTTGCACAATAAGAAAAAGGCACCATGCAAAAGGATTTACAGGTGGTCATCTCTCATCCATTTATGCTTTTCTTGTTGTCTACATTTATTACGAACTTATTCTTGTATTCTGCACAATTCACACTGATTTCATTTAATTCTATGTGCAGTTCTTCCCACAAGATCTGAGTAAATTGATGGTCACCTATGCAGATTCACAAGTCAGAGTCCTTCATGGGATTAATGTGGTGGGAAAATATAGGGATATGATCATCCTTTCTCGCCTAAGATACTTTGTAGTTGGCATATTTGACTACTTTTTTTTTTTTTTCTTTTTCCCATTGACTGTATTTGAATCAAGGTTTTAGCCTTCAGGTAAGAAAAAGGAAATGAAAACAGAAAAGTTGGAGGGTAACGGCTCCAAATACAGGCAAAATCCATTTTTGTTATACAAATGAATCATTACGATGCCCGCTTTCTGCACTGTTTCCATTTTTGTTGTACATGGTAAGCTGGAAACATGTAAATGCATTTGCTTTGGCTTCGGCGATTGTTATACTTCTTCATTTAGAGGAAGAACGATTCTACTTTTATCACTTTGATTCTATATGATCAAACTTATGCATACAACTTTTGCTATGCTCATCCACATTTAAAAGTTCAGAACCAATCAAAATCGATGTCCACAACGGGCATGACAGACGTACCTAGCATGTCGCGATGCACCTAGTTTGTTTACAATTGAATCATATGTTGCTTTAGAAGTTGTTAGTCTAATTTTGTTGCTTTATTCATCAGAAAATCCTTAGAGATAGATATAAAATTAGAGGCCCGGGGAAAACGCGATGGGTAAACAAGTTGAATTTTATCAAAATATACACAATAGCTTCTCGTTTATTATTTGAAAATTTTGAGTTACGTGCCTCAACCTCTAGTAATTTATAGTACATCCGCAGGTTAGAGGATTGGGGGTTAGTAAGTTAGAGTATCCACAATGCTATAATCAAAAGTAAAAGATTTTTAAAGTTAACAATGTTGGTGCAAAATATGGCTCACAATGTATAATCAAACTTAATAACCTCTTTAGGAATAATCAAATTTTGGGCTTTTTTGGATAACCAAAACTAGCAATCTTTTGACAATAACCAAATTTAATAGACCCTACATATTCTCAATCAAATATACCAATTATCATACAAAAATGTTCTATCTCTCTTTCCTTTTCCTCTCTCTTTCCTTTTCCTCTCTCTTTCTTTTCGAACAATATTTTTGAAAAAAAAAATATTTTACTAATTTTTTTTAAGAAAACAGTTTTTTTTAAATAGTTTTTTTTTCCCCAAAAAAAAGTTTCAAAAACTATTTTCTTTTTCTAGAAAATAGTTTTTATTAGTTTCAAAACTATTTTTAGAAAAACTATTTTCTACTGTTCACAATTTTTTATTTTTTGTAATTTGAAAAGATGATTTGACAAGTTTTGATTATTCAATTTTGATTATGCCATTGTAGATATCTACATTGCTAACCTTAACAATCTCTTTAATGAATAAATCATAATCTGATGTGATAACTTTTGATTATCAATTTTTGATTATAGTATTGTGGATACCCTTAGTTAACTAGAGGTCCAGAAGTTGTGCATAGCCCTGAACACCTCCCATGCACGCCCCTCGTGGGGCTCAAATGTCCGCCTCCACTGAGGAAAGCTTGGGATCACGCCGCTCAATTGGTTTAGTTTGAAACTTGGGGAAAATGAGAGAAGCGAAGGATAGGAAGAGAAAATAATTAAGAAAAAAATTAGAAAAAAAAGAAGAGAATTTATTTTCGTAGAACACTATTCTTTCAAAAATGCTACCATACATGAAAGAGTTTAAATTCTTTTCGGATGAGTTGAAAATCCCATGGTTTACGCCATACATTGTGGGCCCCATTGTGCGTTTATTGTTGTAATCTCAATCGTTCATCTTATAGGACAAAGAATCGGAACCGGTACAACATAAGTCACAGGAACCGAAACAAGCAAGCTGTTTAGCAAGCTACGTCTATTCGTCTGAGCTACGCATCTATAGTCCAAGCGGGAAGCAAGACCGGGACATTGTCCTGACTTTAGGAGCTCGCGAAATTTGACCTTTCTCAAATGGATGGATTTGGGATTGATTGTGGAACCGAGCAAAGAGAACCCAAGGCGGGCAGGAAGATACACTAGCCAAATTAGTCTTAGTCAAAGTCAAGGACGAATTGTCGAGCTCGTCGGTAGACTTCTGCGCATTTAGCGCGATCGGTGGGAAGTCTCCCATGCTGACATACCCAAATAGATTGGAACATTGGTTTTGAGCTTAATTGTGATTATGCTTTTGTGTTTTATTGTTAAGGACAGATTGTCATGAGAATGTATATCAATTGTTAAAGTAGGCTGCCATGTTCGTATTAATATGAAGAAGTATGGGGCAGTATCCCCATCTTCTATGAAGAAGTAATATTGCTTTTCGATACAATCGATTTTTTTTTCCAGCTATGGTTACCATTCATCTACGGAAAAAACGACTCAAAATTTTTATTCCCAATTTGGAAGGCACAAAAAAAAGGTCTACTTGAATTCGAAAGAAATCTAATTACATTGCAAAGAAGTTTAAATTCCTCAGTCCTCAAAAATTTTCATTTATTTTGTTCTACCTCTTTTTTTTTTCCCTTTATTTCTTCATTTATGTTCTACGTCTTTCTGTTTTCCTATCAATTTACAATATTACAAAAATCAAATTACTTTGTTGAAAATTTTCGATTTAACAAACATAATAGTGGAGTAATGTATAAGTGATATGTTCTTACTTTTGATTAAAAAAAAGTCATACTTCATAGTTATAATAAATCGAGTGAGCTAACACAATTTTTGTTTTTACCTTCGAACTACCATTTCGCAAGAGAGATTAAATAAATTGGCTATGATCTCAATTAAAAATGAGACGTCGTTTCACTATAAAGTAGCACTTGGTATAACAATAGTAAAACATAAAGGAGGAAGACGGATCAGGTCACCTGGGCTACATAACATCTTTTATTTCCTACTTTCCTCTTTCTTGCATATGCCAGATGTCGGGATGAAGTGAACTGCAAGAGCCAAAACCGTGCAACTCATAATGTGCCTCATGCACAATATTTCCAGGAAACTTGTTTAACTTTAGATGTAAGACATTTAAATACAGATGTATAGATTTCTAGGCAACAGAATCAACCTTTTACGAAAGAGGAATCAGACCTCAGTTGTCCTTAATTCAGGACGAGTTGTGATTGTTACTTTTTGAAGCTCCGTTCCACAACAAGGAGTTAAAAGCTACTAGATCTCCGAAAAAACCTAATTCTACAGAATGGCACCACATGGTGACGGATCAAAAGCATCAGTTGAGTCAACTTGGTAATTTTTGACAGAACAGAATATGAGCCCAACAAGGAAGGTGTATGGTTCAACTAAACGGCATTGCAACAATGACTAAATTAGGATAGAAAATAGGAATGCGATGGATGAGAGTCTGAAAAGTACATTATTTCGCCAATCAATTGGACTTAGGATGTAACAATTGTGTCTGGACCTAGACACTCCGATTTTGTATGGAACCCTTAAGCTCAACAACTGAGCTATCTGAGCTGCCATCAGACTCCATTTTACCACATGTGTATTGGCAGAATGGCACAAAAAAGTGATGGATCAGAAGCATAAGCTAAGTCAATTTGGTAATGAGTGATAGAACCAATATTCCTCGGGGAAGGAGGTATATGATTCTAGAAAGATGAGACCTTATCGGTAAACAGTCAATTAAGGAGGGTCATGCATTTAAGGTCTGGAATCCATTATTTATTGTAGCATTGGGTCGTTTTACCTATCTTCCACACTGACATTCACCTGTGAATATGCTTTGAACGTTCATGGATCTTGACTCAGAACCCTCAAATTGTAATACCATATGTGATGCATTGTAGCATAGAGACTCACCTCAAGCGTTCGTACACCCCAGGTTTCAAACTTCTCGTAATCAACAATGACAAGGAACCTATTTTGCTTTCTCGAGCACCTAAATTACTATCTAACCCATGCCGATTGACCAAAAGACGAGCATACACTTCCTAGCAGCTTGCTCTGCTCTCAATGGGAACTTCAGTGTCAGTATTAGGGTATCTCGAAGAATATTGTGCTTATTATGGCTTGAGGAAGGTTTGATGTTGCTATTAACGAGACAATCTTTTGGGCAATGTGTTCGGTTTGAAGACATCGTTTGATTTAAGCCCGGCGTAAGCACTTCCAAACTATAAACACCTGCAATTGCAATACTTCAGAAGTTGCAACAAACTCCAGAAAATAGAATTTCTTAACACAAAGTTTACAAGAAAATTATTTGCACAAAAATTATTTTTCGCGGAAATACTTGGTATTGAAATATAAAGGAGCTTTTATTTTTCTTTTCTGTCTTTTTCGAATATGCAATAGGTATAAAGAAGTTGCAGATGAGAATAGAGGCACAAGGGAAGTACTTGCAAGCAATACTAGAGAAAGTTCAGAAGAGCCTAACACTTGATATGAACTGCTCTGGGAGTCTTGCAGCCACTAGAGCTCAACCTAACAACTTCAATCCGGCTCTGTCAAATCTCGTGGAGAACATGAACGGCGAATAAAGAATCGAAAATGAAGTCGAGAACAGAATAATATAATGAATGGAAGATGTTATAGGTCTCCAACATACGGAACATTCGTCGTCATTCCTGATTAGTTTCAATGATTCGAATGTTGCAAACTAAGAAAAATGTGGCTTTCCACAATAATTCCTTCCCGCCCTTTCTTCTTATCGTGAGTCCCATGCTTTATGATAATACAAAAATCTGACGCCCCGACACGCCATGTCGGGACTTTTTGGCACGTCGTGGTACCCACTGCTCTTGTGGGTCGGCAAGGCTCATGGACCTTCGACGTGGGCGGGCTTCTCACATCGGGAAGTCTGACGAGTTTATAAGAGTAACCCGTCTATTGGGACCGATGAAATTCATACCAATGGGGTACCGACAGGCACGCGGGGCCCACTCCGGATCCCGCACGGATAATCCAAGTCCTTCAATAATTTTTTTTAAAAAACCCGGGTAATCCAAAAACATGATAACTTCAACAAATACATATCGACCTGCGACTTCTATTCACTAGTAATCCAAAACCAAAACACGTTGAAACCAACTGAAAATGTTAAAACAGAAGAAAAGCACAACAAAACTGAACCGATTCCTGACAACTTTTAAGAATATCAGCATACTGCAAACAACAAAAATTTGGTTAAACTTGACGGAAATAAGTAACAACAGCTATATCCTTGATTTATAAATTCAATAAATACATATCTGAAAATTATAGGTGAACAGTGAGCCATGAATTGAGATGAGATGTGTTGATAAAAAAGGATACCGAGTAATTGAACTTAATGGAGAAAAAAGATTCATATCATTGACCCCAATCGACCGGGACACGAGGCTAAGTTTGGCTTGGTTAGCAACGGCTTAGATCCTCAAAACACTGGAAACAAACATGAACTACTTCTGAGAAGTGCCAATATTGAATGCACTAGGAAAACCGTACGCATTTTACACACACTGCGCTATAAACTGAAGTTTTGTGGGTTTTTTGTATCCTCTGCCTTTTCAACCAAGCTGCTAACTCTAACTTCAATATGTCCATAACACCTTATCTGCAAATTTGACTGTAGCAATAAGACAGACATGATTCAATTCATATGCTAATCTCAAAGAATACATGGAAGAAAAGACAGTAGGGCCATAAATATGGAAAAAATGGAAGTTCATTTTACACCTCCAAATTCATTTATTAAGGAAGCAGCCTAGAGTATGAATTTTAGGCTTCCTAAGTGATTTTCCCCGATAAACAGGACAAGAGTCTCAAAATCCAGAGTCAGCTTGCTGTAACCTATATTATAACTGCTGCTAATTTTTTCTTCTTCATGCATATAAATAAACAAGTGAAGTTATCACAGAACAAGAACCTGTTAATTTATGTCACTTTTGCCCAGAACTCAGCTTTCTCTCTCCTATTCTTCTTCTTCTTCTTTTTCCCCCTCTTCTTCTTACTTTTACATCTATGATTCTTACCGCCACAGTCGTGGTTTACTGCATCACTATCACCACCTATGGTTTGCCCCAACTCATTCTGTGAATCCTGCTCCACCAACTCTCCTTCTTCAACATCATTATCGCAAAATCTTGGCATCTAGAATGCTCTCTCCTCTCTCTCCATCGAACCAAATAAACTGTGACAGGTATAGGGAAACGTCAATGACAAGAATATATTACTACTTTAGACACTTACAAAAATAAGTAAGGGCAAATCCAAGTAGAAGATGAATGACCGAACCGAACTTTGTTTTATGCCTTCTCTGATGTTGGTTTCACCACTAATTCCTAAGGGGAACCATAACTAGAACAACAGATTTTGGGATATGTTTTTTCTACCATTGCACTCAACCAGAATGATTGTTTGCGAAAGAGATCCTCGACACATGCTCCTACTCACTTCATAAACCATTTTGTCGATGTCGACAAACCAACCTGAGCCATATGCTGAATGCTTACACAAGGAAAAAATAGCTATCAAAGTTGAAGATAAAAGTTACGAAGGATAAAATGATGAAATGCTGAATTTAGTCAAGCATTTATTTCTTCCTTTTCGTTTTTTTGCACGATGAGTTACACAAGAATTTGTACAACATCCCAATGTGCCACGGCCTCATTGGTAATCAGTTCAGTAGTTATGTTCGATCACTCATTGCTAATCAGTTCAGTAGTTATGTTCGATCACCGATGAGGAAGTGTTGCATTGATGTGTTATACAACGGCATATATTATCCGTGAAATATACGACATGCATATGTAGCAAAACTAGTAATAAACCATGTGAAACAAGTTCATCCAACACTATTTGAAGGCTATTGTACGATTAGTTGCTATCCAGCACCACACATGTAGTAACTTTAACGAAAATTCCAAAAAGACCTGTGGATTTAACCCAAAAAAATGCCCCTTAACCATTTTCATCAGAAGCATAACACTTCACCAGTGATTCGATTCCTTTGAAGCATTCGTTGCATCCAACACCAGCTTTGTCTGCTCGTTCATCGATTCCCTCCGCTTTAGAGATAAAGCAACTTCATCCGCACGCAAATTCTTCCACTTCTTCTCCAGCTCCATCGCCCTCTCATTCCCAATTGTACTCATATTTTCCATCAAAAATCTCCTCACAGGATTCTTCCTTAACAAATCGGAAGGCATCCCTGTCTCCGTCTCCATCTCCAACGACTCTTTTAAGCACGGGTGCGTTGCCCAGAAGTCCCCCACTTCATCAACTTCCATATCCTTCATTTTTCCTCCTTTCAATTCCTTTCCCAATGCAACCTCCTCTTTCCCATTTCCTTCAGGCAACAACCTTTCTCGCTCAACAATCTTTTACTCCGACTACTCTTCCGATTCTCATCAACTTGGTTACTCTCCCCATTCCCATCAACTCCATCTTTATTCTCATCTCCCAATGCACCCTCCTTCCCATCATTTTCTTTAGGCACACCAACAGAATCGCCGAGCTTGACGGTCTTCTCATTCCCATCAATCCCATTCATCTCCTTTCCCCCCCATATCTTATTTGAAAGTTCAAAACACATGCGTTCATGGGGCCGTGAGAAAACTGCTTTCTCAACATTGATACTGTACTTTCTCTTCAGCTTCCTAATCTTATCCACAAACTGATTTTTGGAAACATCAACACTAAGAGATTCCTTGATTAGTTCATGAAACTCACCCATATCCGGATACGTGTCGGAACCGTTCTTGGACTGAAAGTCGATCAATCCCTTCAGTATCAAAACCTCATCCTCCTCGCTCCACAACCTGTTAATCGCGCTGACAGACTTCTTCTCCTCCTCCTCAACGACGACCTTGGCCTTCTTTTTGGCAGTCTTTTCAAACTCTTGCATGCGGCGTTTAGAAGAGGTGGGTTTCTTCGGCTTGGAAGCGATGGACTTCGTGAAAGTCGGAGAGCCCAAATGGGTCTCCGAATCGGATCCCGGGTCGGAGTCCAGGCGACTGGGGGTGTTGTGGTTTTGCTGGAGTGATGGGTTTTTTAACAGAGGGTTTAGTTTTCTCTACCTTTTCTTCTACTTCTTGAACTTCTTGTTCTTCTTCGTCTTTGGAAGATTCAGATTCTGGTGTTTCTTTGGTTGGTTCTTGATAGTGGTTTTCTTCTTCTTCTTGGTCGGTGAGTTGTTCATCTTCTTGTGATGATGATGAAGAAGACGGAGGGTGATAGGTGCTGAAAAGCACCAATTTATTCCCATTAACTTAGGCTTTGTCGGTCCTATCTAGAGTTATTTGGCGAGATTTAATTGGATTGTGGTGTTTCAGAGCTTTCGGAGTATTCGGAAAGGATTTGGAGTAAGAATCGAGAGTTAAGGACGTTCCGTTGGAGTCCACGGCGAGAAGAGGAGCGAAACGGCAAAGGTTAGAAATCTGGTCCGGACCAAAGACTTGTTGGTCCGGACGACCAAGGCTGGAGCAATGATTTGGACAATCTGTTTTTCTGGTCCGGCCAATGGAACTGCTGGTCCGGACCAGCGGGCAGCGGCACGTCAATTTTACGTTTCGATCGTTTTTTAAGTCTTATTTGTTTTGGGCCGAGACTATAAAAGGGAGGCTTTAGTTTATTACTTAGGTTACTTTTACTTTATGTTTTCCAGCAAAAAGAGGCGTGAGGGGGAGAGGCAAGAATACAACTTGAAGGAGATTTTCTCCATGTTCTTCATTCGTTCTTCAATCTCAAGCGCATCTTTCTTCTTTATGGCTGGCTAAACCCCTTATCCAGGGGATGATGAAACTCCGTATCAAGTAACTATATATTTTGTGTAGGGTTTTGGTTTTGTTATTCGAATCGATTGTGAGACTAAGAACCCTTTCCGTTTCAATTGAACGGATTGATTTTACTTTTTCTTATCTATTGAGTATTTGTATTCCGGATTTCAAATACCTAGTCTTGCAATGGTTTTCATTGATTGTGGTTGGAGTTCTGAGATAGATTATGCTCGTAAGACGGATCGTGCCGTTAGGTGGCCAAACCGTGCTACTGAGAGACGGTCCGTGCTATGGGATAGTCTATGCCTTTTAATAACCCGATTATTTTCTTGACGATTATTGTTAGGATTTGCAAGTCCTAGCGATAATCCCTTTTGATTCGAATAAATAAACATAACCTATGCATATTGTTGTTACGCGGTCGGAGTGGATTCCAAACCCTAGATATTTTCTCTCCAATCGTTACAAACTTTCCATTTAAGTTATTCTCTTAGTTTAATAAACTCTCCAAATTCGAACAACCAAACTTTCTTTACCCGAATTAATCTAAAAATTAATCGAATTTGTCGTAACTCAGCCATACTGTCTCCGTCGGAACGATACTCGGTCTTGACCACTATTCTACGGAGTAGTAGTTAATTCTCAGTTTTATAAATTTATTTTTGACACGAAACGATGCGGTCAGAGGGTCTTCCAGTGGAGCTCGCTTTTTCCGGGCTAACTTTTTTTGACCCATCGAATATGGTTTAGAGAGAGAGAGAGAGGGGGTTTGGAGTCTGGGAAGAGAAGCAGTTCCCTCACCTTTGCCGATGACCTCTGTTCTTTCACTTTCCCTCCCTAAATATTTGGATTAATATTTCAATTAAGCCCGTCGGTTTAAATTTTTTTTTTTTGGGCATAGTTTATAGTAGTTTATACATCAACCGGTTAGGGGCCTGGAAGGTTAGTATATTAGTTTACCGAGAGTACACAGGTTGTCCATAATCTTGAACCCCTTCTATGCTCCTCGTGGGGCTCGAACGTCTATCTCCACTGAGAAATGCTTGGGATCACGGCTCAGTTGATTTTGTTCGGAACTCGTGGAAAGTGGAAAATGAGGGAAGCGAAGGATGGAAAGAGAGAACAATTATGAAGAAAAATTAGGGAAAAAAAGTGAAAATTATATTTTCTTAGAACACTATTTTCTTTTCCAAAATGGTAAAATACATGAAAGAGTTTAATTTTTTTTCCAGATGAGGTGGAAATCCTATGGTTTCTGCCGCCCTTTGTGAGTCCCATTGTACATTTATTGTAGTAATTTGAATTGTTTATCTTGTAGGACCTAACTTGGCGTCTTAGGCATGGAGAAGTATTTGTGCGGCTAGAGTGATCCTAAAAAAGGGGTGGAGATGGAATGTGGGAAATGGAGACTCTATATTGACATTTAGAAGGATCCATGGCTTCCTCATACCATATTTTTCAAGGTGGTGTTCCAGTTTATCCCCTTAAAAAATAAGTACTTATTCGTAATTTTCGAACTTAAAAATGATAGGTTTACGGAAATGAAAAAATATGCAATATGAATCTTGTTTGATAGATCTCGATAGAAACTATCAAATTCTTTCAAAAAAAATGAAAAATTATTTTTGTAACCCATTATTTTTAAACTTGAAAATATGTCATTATTTTTAAATACTTATTTAAAAAAGTAGAACGGGGCTAAAGCCCTCGTCCCCCGATAGCTTCCCCCATTCTAATGTCCGTTTTGTCTCCGATCTTATTAATGGTGAAACCTATAGCTGGTGCTCAAAGCACTTTTCTCTGATTTTGATGTGGAGTCGATCCTTTCAATCCCAATTAGTTATCAAGGCTCTGAAGATAGAGGGATTCGGCACTATACTAGCAGTGGTTCTTTCTCGGTGAGCTCAGCTTATCATTTGGCTAAACAGACGTCTTTTTTGCGCCAGTCGCGCGAAGGTGGTGAATCTAGCTCGGGTAATATTTCTGATTCCTTTTATAATGGTGTTGCTGTTCTCAATAGTTTAAACCGTAAAAATATCGATGTCTCTCCCTATTGTCCGAGATGCCATTCCCATTACGAGACGTTGGAGCATATGATTTCCTCTGCTGTTTCTGACTCATGGGATTCGCTCCTTTTTTTGGACTGGTGGATCTCCATCTCTCAAGCTAGTCCAGTCCATGGTGGAGGGGATGACATGGGTGCCCTACTAGCTTCCCTTTGCTGGTTTATATGGAAAGCGCGGAATAAATTGCACTTTGATGGTCGAAGTTGGGAAAGTGCAGGTATTCTAGAAAGGTCCATGGCGATGTGCTCTGCTCTGAATTTAAGGAAGCAAGCAACTATAATCAAGTCCCCCTCCTCGTCAGCTGGGTCTTCCTTGCCTACTCCGAAGTGGTGTCCGCCCCCTTTGGATACAATAAAGCTCAATGTGGATGGTGTATATAGTTAACAAAAGAACTGGTACAGTTGGTATTGGTGTAGCCCGGAACTATCTTGGACAGATTTTGGGGACATCCTCTATCCTCGTTACTGGTTGCTTCTCCCCTAGAACTACTGAAGCCATGAGTATTCGAGAAGCTTTGGTTATTGCTGCAAACAAAGACTTACCGAGGACAATTGTGGAAGGTGATTGTATCCAGGTTGTTCATGCTCTCGCACAAGCAAGAAATTCTTTCTCTGATTGTAGTTCCATTCTCTCTGATTGTTTGGAGCTATTACCCTTGTTTTCCTCTTGTGATTTTGTTCATGTTAAATGTTCGTGTAATAGGATAGCTCATTCATTGGCTAAGCATTCCCTATTGAGCGGTAGATTGGAATTTTTTTTTTTGGGGGGGATCCTGTCCCTCAATGGCTAGCCGATCTTGCCGATATTGATGTTCGGTCTCCAGACCAGGTTGTTACTTAATAAAACCTCTCCTTTTTCCGTGGAAAAAAAAAAATCTTGTAAGACCTACAAAGTTGTATAACCACTCAAAAAATTAGCTTGATGGGACTTCAATAGGTATATCAAAAATTAAATTTTGGTTTATAAAATAGACAGTAATGGGCAATTTAACTTTAAAAACAAACTAGTGATAGAGTTAGCCCGTCCGTTTTGTAAACCCAAATTCAATTTTCAATATAGTTATTGATGTTCGGTCAAGCTGTCTTTTTGCTTAGATACATTACTTAGCAAGCCTTATAAGATGAACGGTTCAAATTATTGTAGTGAATGCTCGATAGAGCCCATAACGGAAATCCCATAATTTCCGCCTCATCCGGACGAAAATTATGCTCTGAAACTACATGGAATCCTTTCCATGAAAACCTCTAGGAACCCTAGGTGGTGTCCAAATAACTAGGGCTGCGCACAGTCCGAATCGGATTGAATTCCTATGAATCCAATCCTAATCCACAAGTCACGGATTTTTAAAAATGAAATCAGTGTCCTGATCAAAAGTCTCACGGTTTGGTTCCAATCCGAAACATGACTCACGGTTCGATCCCGGTTTTGTCCATGGATTGCATCAACCAAATACTTCATCACTTGTAAATACATAATTCTATACTCTAAAAATATATATAAAAAATAACGTATATACACATGCATATATAAGTTATGGTATCAGAGCAATCCATGTACACGACCATGTGGGCCTTGGAGTTTGGTTGGATTTGGTTGTTGGTTTAATTAGTATAGGTGATTATAGTGCTCAACATCTCGCGAGGGCGCGAGACTATAAAATTAGGGAGATTGTAACACCCTGTCCCACATCGGAAGTTTACATGGATGATCTTGGGCATATAACAAACCTTATGGGCTACTATTAGTACCTTGTGCTTAAGCTTTTGGGCCATGTGGTGTGGCTTATGGTTCAAAAATCAAGGTACTGGGCCAGTGGTCAGCATGGGGCGTTACAATGGTATTAGAGCAATCCATGTACACGACCATGAGGGCCTTGGAGTTTGGTTGTTGGTTTAATTAGTATCGGTGATTATAGTGCTCAACCTAGGGATGAAAATTTTAACCGACTGAACCGACCGAACCGATCAATTTTTGCTTAATTCGGTCGGTTTTAGGTATGAGTCGGTTCGGTTCGGTTTTGAAATTCGGAGAAAATTAAAGTTCGGTTCAGTTTCGGTTTATGGGTAAATAAGACCGAAATGAACCGAACCGAACCGAAATATACTCTTGTGCATTCTCTTATTAATCCTAGCCCTCCATCCCAAAGCTCCTTCACCTGCATGGTCACAGAGAACTAAAACCCCTCCATCAACCGCTGGACCCAACTACCATCAAAAAATAAAACACAGATGAACCCCAATCTCGTACGTCTCTTTCTCTCCATCTTCGTCTCTCTCTGGATGCAATACATGGCGGCGATCTTGCACCTCCTTTTCCGACGATAGCGCTGCTCAGATCTGAGAGCTCTCCTCTCTCACACGAAATTCAATTGGAGAGCCTCTCTATCTCTCTCATCTCTCACTCGAAGTCCGATGTGAAGATAATCTCGATCACCGAATGCATAATCCAAGATCACAATGGACTGGTTCTGGGTTCATCCGCCAGTCACGTTCGTCGTTGGTTCTTCTCCTTGTTGTTGTTGGTATCATCCCAAGTCGGCAAACCGACCGAACCGAACCGCTTCAATTAACACCGAACCGAACGGTTTCATCCTTGCACTAGTCGGTTTCGGTTCTTGACTTTGAATAACCGATTGATTCGGTTCGGTGCAAAAAAGGAGAAAAAACCGACCGAACCAAACCGATATCATCCCTAGCTCAACCCCTCACAAGGGCGCGAGACTATAAAGTTACGGAGATTGTAACATCCCGTCCCACATCGAAAGTTTACATGGATGATCTTGGGCATATAACAAACCTTGTGGGCTACTACTAGTACCTTGTGCTTAAGGTTTGGGCCATGTGGTGTGGCTTGTGGTTCATAAATCAAGGTACTGGGCCAGTGGTCAGCTTAGGGGCGTTACAGGCTGGCTCAAAGTGGAGTCCAAATTCAAGGCCAGGATCCAATAGGCCAAACAACACCTAGGCCTGTTGAGAACCTGGAGAGACGTTTCATGATTGGTGGCAGGTCAGGGACTCGACCCCCATTGGGAAATCAAGGAAACGACCTTCCCCCGTTGGGAGGCCATAACCCCTACAATACCCACTTAGTAGCAAATGCAGGGAACGCCCAGGACGCTCGGGGGGCATGGCACGGCATGCAGCAGCAACAGGGCCAGAATGTGCAAGCGAGACATCCTCCTTTGGTGCAGGTTCCAGGAAGAGATCAGCTCATCGCTTTGCTGCAAGAACAGTTGGGGCTAGAGTTTAGGCCTATAGGAAGGCCTATGTACTCCAAGCCCCATTCAGAGGAAGTAGACCAAACCCAATTCCCCAAGGGCTTCCGAGTGCCCGAGTTCCATACCTTTTATGGAGAAAATCCTAGAGGATCTACGGCGGAACATGTTGCTAGGTTCCAAGTACAATGCGGGGAGGTGGGCACTAGAGACGAGTGGAAGTCACCCTACGCAGCTTCAGATTCACCCCTGACCGTTCGATCTCTGTGCCAAGCAATCCCATCAGCCCCCTCTGCAGCGAATATCATCATTACTCCAGATTCAAAACGCCTCTTCGTTCCTCATGAAGGCCCGATGGGTACCTATCGACTTACCTACCACGGGGTGTCCCCTCAGAAAAAACTGGTTCGGCTAAAGACATTACCGAGATGGCCTGGAGGTACCACTGGTCAACTCCTCCCATCTTAGTCCAAGGGTGGAAGAAGTTGAGGGGCTATTGTGGCGGGCATGGCTCGGCGGAGGGAGGGACCCATGCGATGGCCGCGTCACATTGACTAGTCAAACCCGTGGACTCATGGGTCAGATGGACCGGCAGTGCAGTGTTCAATGTGCCTTTGCCGGACCTATCCTGCCGGGCCAAGTTCATTCACCCGCGGAGGAACCATGAACCCGGATACGGGTTAGTCGGTCACAACTTTCGGTTCGGCGGCGTCCCACCGGACCAATTAGCAACTCTACAAAAGTCTGAATACGGCCGGGCTATTACGATCGGCAGAACCGACAACCACCGAGCCACCCCTGCTCCCTGACTTGGAGAGGAAGTTAGGTAGAGTCGAGTAGGTGTGATAGGTGGTGTGGCACCGTTTCCCCAATTACATGAACGGATTGTGGAGATTGTGACAGGCCTTAGACTGCGGGCCTGATTTGGCGCCACGATTGACGAACCAATCACCGAGCGCGTGGTGCGTATGCATGGGCTGGTCTCAACGTTTCCTTTGCTTATAAAAGGAGTAATCCACCTTCAGAGTAAAGCTCCTCTTCCCTCTTACTTACTTGACCGTCGGAGTGCCTACCCCGGACTCCCCACGATCCGGGTTTCGGCACTGACGCGGGTGCTAAGTGTGCAGGTCTCAACCACGCACAGGATACACTAACCTAGCCACCATTCAAAAGGGTTCAACTGGAGAAAGCACGGCACCACAAAAACCAAAGGCCAAACCTCTAGTTCTTTGAAAAAGGTAAGCACTTCTTTGTTACACCCCTTTGAAAACATTAAGTTCCGTCACAACATAGGGAATAGAATGAAAGAGATCACAGAGGACTTAAGTGTAATTGCCGAAGAGCGCAACGAGTTTCATTTACGTGACGCGGTTGTGGGTAAGCGAGACGAATTTGCTGACAGCTGCGAAACCAGCTCCTTTTTAACTCAACCAGAAGTTTATGGAAGAGATGAAGAGAAACAAAAGATTGTCAAAGTTTTGGTGGAAGATATATGTGAGAGGAATGGGGTTTCTGTGTACCCCATCATTGGTATGGGGGGACTTGGAATGACGACCCTTGCACAAATGACCTTCAATGATGTGAGGGTGAGAGCCACTTTGAGCCTAAAATTTGGGTTTATGTTTCTCAGGATTTCGATGTGAAAAGGGTGATAAAAGCGACAATAGAATCTGCATCTGAAAAGGCTAGTGAGGCCTTAGATCAATATTCTTTGCAGAGAAAACTTCGGGACATTCTGAATGGAAAAAGATACCTAATTGTATTAGACGATGTGTGGAGCGACAATCAAGAGAAGTGGGTACGTTGAAGGGTGCACTAGCATGCGGATCAAAAGGTGCTTCCATTATTATCACAACTCGTCTTGAAAAGGTTTCTTCAATCACAAGAACTATTTGACCGCTTCACTTGTCATTTCTATCGGAAGATGATTGTTGGTTGTTGTTTAGGCAACGTGCATTTGGGCATGGAAATCAAGAACTTCAAAACCTTGTGGACATTGGAAAGGAGATAGTGAAGAAGTGTGGGGGTGTGCCTTTAGCTGCAAAGGCCCTTGGAGGGTTACTTCGCTTCAAAAGTGACGAAAATGAATGGATTTTGGATAAAGAAAGCGAAGTTTGGAACTTAATTGCCTCATGGTGAAAATTCCATTTTGCCTGCCTTAAGGTTAAGTTACTAGGACCTTTCACTGGAATTGAGACGATGTTTTGCTTATTGTGCTGTTTTCTTGAAGGGTAGTAAAATCGAAAAGAAAATTTAATCCATCTTTGGATGGCTAATGGCTATATTTCGTGCAAAGGAAAATTGGAGCTGGAAGATATTGGTTATCACATTTGGAACGAATTATATTGGAGATCTTTTTTCCAAAATGTGGAAAAACATCCTTCCAACAACATTTTATTCAAAATGCACGATCTTGCTCAATCTGTAATGGAAGATGAATGTCATATTATGGAGAATGAAATCTCAAGTTGTATACCAAAACAGAGAATTAACCACGTAACATTGCTTGGTGACCATATGGGCACAATTGTCTTTCCCAAATCATTACATAGTGTTGAATCCTTACGGTCAATTCTACTGCAATATAGGGAACCATTCCGCACCGTTTATGCTTTTGATCAGTTTTCTTGTGACTTCAGAAAGTTTTGTTTGCTATGAGCATTTGATGCAAGGGGTGCAAATTTGGTTCAGTTATCATCTTCAATTGGCAATTTGAAACATCTGAGGTTCTTAAACCTTTCTTATTCACTAATTCAGGCACTTCCAAAATCGATATGTAGCCTCCTCAACTTACAAACCTTGAATCTTAATCACTGTCCTGAGCTTCGGAGGCTGCCAAAAACCTTGAAGTACCTGATAGGCCTTCAACATCTTTATTTGATAGGGTGTGGGCGAATTCATGACATGCCTCCAAAGCTTGGGCAGTTAACACTCTTGAAGACATTAAGTTTATTTTGTGCTGCGTAGGGCTGTAAGTGAGCCGAGCTACTCGCGAGCTCGGCTCGGCTCGGCTCGTTAAGGCTTGGCTCGGCTCGGCTCGTTTAGTAAATGAGCCGAGCTCGAGCTCAAGTATTCGGCTCGTTTACTAAACGAGCCGAGTGAAGCTCGGCTCGTTCGACAAAAGCTCGGCTCGTTAAGGGAGGCTCGGCTCGATTAAAGAGGCTCGTTTAGTAAATGACTAAGCTCGGCTCGTTAAGGGCTCGGCTCGTTAAGGCTCGAGCCGAGCTCGAGCTCGAGTTTTTGGCTCGTTAAGTTAACGAGCCGAGCTCGAGCTCGCCGAAACTCGGCTCGGCTCGGCTCGTTTACACCCCTATGTGCTGGTAAGAGTGAAAATCAACAGTTAGCTGAATTGAAGTGCTTAGATCTAGGAGGAGAATTGTGCATCAAACACCTTGAGAGAGTGAGGAGTTCAATGGACGCCAAAGAAGCCAATTTGGTGGAGAAACACAAACTTCGAATTCTTAAGTTGGGCTGGAGTTGAAACCGTGACTGGGAATCACAAGCAAACGTTGAACAACTACTTGAAGCTCTGGGACCTCACCAAAATGTTGAAGAGTTGTGTATCCAACATTACAAAGGTGCCCACTTCCCGCTCTGGATGAGGGATTCAACTCTAAAAAATGTTGTCTCTATTGACCTATTGGAGTGTAGTAATTGCTCACTACTTCCTCCGTTTGGCCATTTGCCTTTCCTTGCGACGCCTCGCAATCTCTGGAATGGATTATGTGGAGTACATTGTCAATGACTTCCCTGGTGGAGGACCAGTAAGAGGATTCCCGTCTTTAGAAGAACTTAATATCCATAATTTACCAAATTTAAAAGGTTTGTCAAGGAAGGAAGCAAGATGTACATCGAGAATTGCCCTAAATTGACCTTGCCATGCCTTTCATCTTCAGAAACCTTGACGGTGGACATTGTTGGGTGCAGCAACGTGATACTAAGTTCGATTTCAAATCTTAATCGACTCACTTCCCTTACTGTTACTTACAATGATGACATGATTTCATTTCCTGCAGAAATGTTGGAAAAACTTACGTCTCTTGAATCTCTGGAAATCACAAGGTTTAGCAAACTTAAAGTGCTACCTCAAAACCTGTCAGCTCTTGTATCTCTGAAGTCATTGAAAATCAAGGACTGTCACGAGCTCGAGTCCTTTCTGGAACATGGGCTACGAAGCCTATAATCCTTCCAACGTCTGGAGATCAGTTGCTGCAACAGCTTAAGTTCTTTAACTGAGAGTTTGGGACACCTCACTGCCTTGGAGGTACTAGATGTCAGAGTTTGCCCCAAGTTGGTGGCAATTCCGGAGAGCATTAAACACCTCGGTTCCCTTCGACGCCTAACTCTTGTCGGTACGTCTTCAATGTGGACTTTTGGTGATGTTTTTATTCCATCAGAGTTGAAGACTCTGCCTGAAGCATTGCAACATGTCACTTCACTGCAATCTCTATCAATGTCTTATTATCCAGAGCTCACATCGCTGCCTGAATGGTTGGGAAACTTTTCTTCCCTTCAATCCTTGAACATTAGCCACTGCCCCAAGATTCAATCACTTCCACAGAGCATTCAATGCCTATCCAAACTCAAAACCTTAACAATTATTGGATGTCCGGAATTGGCTAGGCGCTGTCAAAAAGAGAATGGGGAGGACTGGTATAAGACAGCACACATTCACAAGGTTAATTTTTGAAGTCTGCCATATGAATAGAAGATGGATAACCAGCTGTTGCAGCAAATGGACAAGCGAGTTAAGTGGAGAAAGGTGAAACGGGTTCTCCTCCTATCACTTGTATACTATCTTTTCATGCCTTGCATTTATATAAACCGGCACTCATTTTCTCCACCACTCTTTATCGTTTTATGATGCTTGTCGACTATATCATGCCTAGAAAAATCCATATTGTTAAGTTATTCATTTTATGCTTTTTTTTAGGAGATTAGAAAAATCTATATTGTTAAGTTATATCATAGGAGTCCCCATGTGTTCTTATTTGTATATTTCGTAGTTCATTAAAATAAGTGGCAGAGTGGGGTTGAAATAAATGTATCTTTGCACTCGTGATGTGTGTTCGTTAAACTTTTTTACGAGTTCTTCACATTGAACTATTGCTTTGCTATAATAGATGCATTTATGTTTTTTTCGGTTTGTTTTCATATTCATTTTTTATTTTGGTTCATATGGATGATATTTATTGCCCCTTCTTTCAAAATATCTATTTATGTGACATTTTCGCATATACATTGTTAGCTAGGAGTAAAATACATAGCAAACTCCTATTGTTTCCTGAGCAAGATGATTTCAATAACAACTAGTCCTTGAAACTTGAGCCATCCATTGTGGTCTATTCAAATTCAAGAATGGGTGGTGTCTATTGAGCTCCGTGGTAAAGTGAGTTTGTCGTGACTAACAAACTACTGTATGTCGTTGGCAATTTATTTATAGTGATCTTGATAGGTTCGTTTTCATGTTTCGTTTGCTATTGATGTTCTCTCCATAAACGTAACGCTATATATTGGTTTTATATGATAGCAGAGCAGGTGTTGCGTTTGGATCGAAACAGCAGTGGCATCAGATGCATTTTTTGAAAATTCTCCAACTGTTGTTTCTTCTCCGGAAGCATGATTCCGAAACCAATGAGTGGAACTTCTTTCCTTGTAGAAGGTTTTCGGCTGCTGCTCTAATGGTTTGAGGTTGGCTTATATGTACAAGAGTGATTTGACTTTCAGTTAGCCGCCCGTTCCTCTAACTAAATTGTGAGATTGAAAGTGTTGTTCAAGTGGATGAGAAGAAAGCTAGCACAAACTAAATTGTGAGATTGAAAGTGTTGTTCAAGTGGCATATATGTAAATTCAAAATGGATCCAAGTTCCAACTTTTTCCAGCCTTATCTCGACCGGTTATTTGTTTAGGCTTCTTTTCATCACTAGCTTGAATTGCTTCTTTAGCAACAATTTTGGTAGCTCTAATGGTCTCTTATTTTGTTCTTTGTTCTAGTGGACTGGAATTGATCTCCCGAGTTAGTCGGTATATTGGTCTGGAATCTGGATACCAAGGTGTTATTGTGAAATTCCCCATAGAATTAGTTCTTTGCACAAGTCGGTGACCAATCGGATTTGAAAACCCACGTAGCATTAAATTATCTTGAATGTTCTTTGTTGAAAGGTATTGACAAATAGCATTTGTAGGCTCCCCAAGGAGACTAGAGAGGAGTCATCCTAAAATTTTACAAACTGATAACTTTTGCCAAATGTGGCATAAGGATTTGGCATTGCAAGCTCTGGTAACTCTTTGAGCAAGTTCTTGGAGCAATGCAAAGAGTGATTGCTATGGTTTTATGGATCATGAAAGCTAATTTGGCATGTGCATTGGCTATAATTTTTTCTGAGAAACGGGAACTCCATTGCAAATGCTGAAAACCAGCTGAAACAGAATACAGAGAACAGTGGATCACCCTAAATTGAGACTGTTAAAAATTGAGACTCTCAGAAGTGCCAAGGATGCCTGCTTTTTCTGTTTTTGTTTACATCCTTGTTATGCAGCCAAGGAAAAACTGAGAAAAAATGACAAGGAATAGGATGAGAACAGATGGTGATTTTCACTCTCTCTATGCATATGCCGCTTACACTTAACTTGTTTGATGCAGTTTCTTGGTATGCTAACATAGTTTACTATGTATTCTAACCTGCGAGAATATTAATAATTTCTGAAAAAGCAGTTAAGAGTAGAAAATGGTGCCTTAAACTTCCTCTAGATGCAAAGCTTATGCAGAGCAAATGGGACTAGATTGTGCATAGAGTTAATTTGATGGCTCTGATTCTACAAAGAATGATATTCTTTTGTGACATCTCGATCCTGATATTGGTTGTAGACTGGTAGTCAATAATACGATCATGGTAGTCTTACATATGGGATGTTAAAGTATTAAATTAGATTCATTGTTCATATAAACAAATCCTGTTGTTTTTGTAAATAAATATTTTCTGCTAAGTCATGGGCTGACTTACAGAACAGAAGCAAAAACACACACGAAGGAAGTCGCCCTCAGATTAATGAAATGTAGTTAAACAGTTTTTGTAGTTTGGAAAGCCGAGGAGCAAAGCAACTTCAGAAGCAATTAGACTGATCAGAAACCTTTTAATGTACAGGGTACGACTCCGGGCCATTAGCATGCTAACTTTTTATTAATTATTTTTATGGGAGTAGCCGTAACTGCTATACTGCCTATAATGGCCATAAGTGAAACAGTTCTGGCGGAGAATTTTTCTAGGCAATTCTATGTTGTAAGGTTTTTTTTTTCCGTAGAAGTTTCTTTGGTTTTCCGTAGTAGTTCCTTTTAATTCAGATTTGCATCAACTTCATATTAAATATGACAAAACCAGTTTCCTGATAATTAAAAGAAAAATAGTGTAACCCAGAATTTAATTGTCTTGACCATAATATCCACATCACTAGACCATGATAAAGGTGGGAGACGAAGGAGTCTTTGATTCTCGGTGGTCGAAGAGGAATGTAGAGTTACGAGTCAATTGTTATTTTAGGAGATGATTGGTACAAGCTGAATTTTTTGTTCTTGTCTTCTTGAAATATCAGTTGTCAAATCTCATGGAGAACATGAACGGGGAGACAACAAACGAAAACATAGTTGAGAAGAGAATAACAATGAATGATATTCATAGGAAAACAAACGGGTCTCTTTTCTCGGGAGAGGAAGTGGAAAAGAAAGACATCAAGCTTAAGGTCGAAGGCGGTTCCATAAGTTTTGATTTGAATACCAGAAGAAGCTATGACTTTTTTGGTACCAGTGGATCTGAATTGGAAACCAAGACAATAGCATATAGGAGTTAGAGTTAAATTTTTGAATTTCACCTTTTCCTTTGATGTTATCCACCTTAGTACGTGGTTGTTAACCTCAATATCTTCCATACATTTGCCGTCAATACTAGCTTAGATAGATGATTTGAATGTATAACTGAGAATCTTGCCATGTTTACTCATCAGCCGATACCATTTGGCGGTGTTCATAAGCTTTGTAGGGTGTTTTTTTACATTAAGAATCTAATGAAAGATCATGAAATCCTTTTCCTAGAGTGGCTTAGAGTTGAATCTTTTTTCCCATCTCGAAATTGAATATTGAGCTTAATAGCAGTTTCCTGAGATAAAATGCTGCCTTGGCTTTAAACCGGCCCCTCGCTAATGGACAATGAGATTTCCCCCCGGGGAATTGATCGAGAAGTGGGAAAACTCGTCCGGGCACACCGAGCTATCAAAAAAAGTGAGTTAAAAATGCATTTATAAGCAAGTTTTCAACAGAATATGTCAATGCCGATCTCCTTGGCCTTGGATTTTTTTCCATTTTTAGTGGATATTCCAAGTTATGTTTAGAATAATGATATAGTGCTCAAATTTGGGTAAAATTCTCAGCCATTCCCTGATTAGTTTCATTGATGGAAATGCTGCAAGTAATTACAAAATAAAAGTCCACTGTGGTGTTGTCTCCACAAGCACAGGATTTTCCAGGCGTAATTTTCGAGAACAATTGCCAGGATGTGATTTTCCCGTGGCCGTGGGTCTCCTGCCTTACGAAAAAAGATATCAAATCTGCCATACGAGGATCTTTCTCTTAACACATGGCGGTGTCCACTCTTTTGTTGGTTGGAGAGACGCTTGGACCTCCGACGTGGAGCTAGCTAGCTTTCCTACATCGGGAAGTTTGGGAGTGTGCGCGTGAGTTCTTTCTTTTTCTTTTTGAATCCTCGAGTTTGTGCAAGTTTCTGAATTATAAAGGCCCATGAGAAACCTCTCTAGTCAGCTAAAATGAAGTTAGCTATGAACATTCAACTGCCCCATGTTTCCATCTACCAGTCTCAAGTCTTTGTTTATAGAAAGGTAAAGCCAACAATTGTCGTCTCTTTTACAATCTAGTTTCTCAGATACTCAAATTGGGTGATTCAGTTTACAAGCATAATATTGTGCAAGCCTATTTTTGTTAGTATAAGTATGTGTACTTGAGATTCATTATTCGCATATGTGAGAGAACCGTTCACTTTTTTAGAGCTTGCCGAGAACATTAACCACGTCGAAAATCAAGTTGATCGGATACCGTTTGATATGATTTCGAAATGCATTAAGCTTTAGATAATTGTCTCAAGTGAGTTGCAATCCTGTGTTGCACACTTAAACAAGATTTATTCATTTCAAAATCATATCAAACGGTATATGATCAACTTGATTTTCAACATGGTTAATGTTCTCGGTGAGCTCTAAAAAGTGAATAGTTCAGATAATTGTTGTGGGCCCAAAAAGGGTCCGCAAACTGCCCAAACTGGACCAGACAGGATGGAGGCAAGCTGGATGGGAGCCAAGTCCGCTTTTATATACCTACCTACACCCCTTAAACTTACAAGTTAGCTGAATAAATGAAGGAAGCACATGGTGGTTCCTCGAAACTTAAATGAACATTCAATTGCTCCTTGTTTCCATCTACTTTCTGAATTATTGATTACTGGGGCCTATGCCCACGTTATAGTGTCCACCAGTGGGAACACATATACTTGACGAGTCATTTTCTAAAGTCTTTGCCTTCCTTTGCCAAGTCTTTGTTGATGGAGACGTAAAGTAAAGTAAAACTAATACTTGTGGTGGTCTCTTTTACAATTTAGTTTCTCAGATACTGAAATTGGGTGATTCAGTTTGCAAGCATATTGTGCAACTCTGATCTTAACTATCAAGTGATCATCATCCATATGGCTTCGGAATTTCTTCCGGTCGTGCTCCAAAATCTCAACTCCTTGATCCAAACACAGGTGGGATTGCTTTGGGGGGTTGACAAAGAGATGAGAAAGCTCTCGAGCACGCTCTCCACGATCGAGGCAGTCCTCGAAGATGCAGAGCAAAAGCAAAAGCAATTGCAAGACAAAGCAATACAAGATTGGTTGCGAAAGCTCAAAGGTGCTGCCTATGAGGTGGATGACATCTTGGATGATTGTGCAACGGAAGCCCTGCGATGGAAAACCAGAGGCCAAACCTCTAGTTCTTTGAAGAAGGTAAGCACTTCTTTGTTACATCCCTTTGAAAACATTAAGTTCCGTCACAAGATAGGGAATAGAATGAAGGAGATCACAGAGGACTTGAGTGCAATTGCTGAAGAGCGCAACAAGTTTCACTTACGCGAGGCGGTTCTGGATAAGCGAGACGAATTCGCTAACAGCCGCGAAACTAGCTCCTTTTTAACTCAACCAGAAGTGTATGGAAGAGACGAAGACAAAGAAAAGATTGTTAAAGTTTTGGTGGAGGATGTATGTGAGAGGGATGAGGTCTCTGTGTACCCTATCATTGGTATGGGGGGACTTGGAAAGACGACGCTTGCACAATTGGCCTTCAATGATGTGAGGGTGAAGAGCCACTTTGAGCCCAAAATTTGGGTTTATGTCTCTCAGGATTTCGATGTCAAAAGGGTGATACAAGCGACAATAGAATCTGTAACTGGAAAAGCTAGTGAGGCCACAGATTTAGATACTTTGCATAAACAACTGCGAGACATCCTGAATGGAAAAAGATACCTGATTGTATTAGATGACATGTGGAATGACAATCAAGACAAGTGGGATACTTTGAAGTGTGTACTAGGTTGCGGATCAAAAGGCGCTTCTATTATCATCACAACTCGTCTTGAAAAGGTTTCTTCAATCATGGGAACTATCCCACCGCTTTACTTGTCATTTCTTTCTGAAGTTGATTGCTGGTTGTTGTTTAGGCAACGTGCGTTTGGCCATGGAGATCAAGAACGTCAAGACCTTGTGGACATTGGAAAGGAGATAGTGAAGAAGTGTGGGGGTGTGCCTTTAGCTGCAAAGGCCCTTGGAGGGTTACTGCGCTTCAAAAGTGAGAAAAGTGAATGGATTTTGGTTAAAGAAAGCGAAGTTTGGAACTTGCCTCATGGTGACAATTCCATCTTGCCTGCCTTAAGGTTAAGTTACTACAACCTTCCACTGGAATTGAGACGATGCTTTGCTTATTGTGCTGTTTTTTCAAAGGGTTGTAAAATTCTAAAAGAAAATTTAATCTATCTTTGGATGGCTAATGGATATATTTCGTGGAAAGGAAAATTGGAGACGGAAGATATTGGTGATCACATTTGGAACGAATTATGTCGGAGATCTTTTTTCCAAGATGTGGAAAAACATCCTTCAGGCAACATTTTGTTCAAAATGCATGATCTCATGCACGATCTTGCCCAATTTGTTAAGGAAGATGAATGTCATATCTTGGAGAATAAAATCTCAAGCTGTATACCAAAACAGAGAATTCACCACGTAACGTTGCTTGGTGACACTATGAATACAGTTGTCTTTCCCAAATCATTGCATAGTGTTGAATCATTACGGTCAATTCTACTTCAATATCGGGAACCATTCCACATCACTCATGACGAATCTGATAAATTTTCTTGTGACTTTAGAAAGTTTCGTTTGCTACGAGCATTTGATGCTAGGGGTGCAAAAATGGTTCAGTTGTCATCTTCGATTGGCAATTTAAAACATCTAAGGTTCTTAAACCTTTCTTATTCATTAATTCAGTCACTTCCAAAATCGATTTGTAGCCTCCACAATTTACAAACATTGAATCTTAATAACTGTTTTAAGCTTCAGAGGCTGCCCAAAAACTTGAAGTACCTGAGAAGCCTTCGACATCTTTATCTGGAAGGGTGTAGTGAAATTCATGACATGCCTCCAAAGCTTGGGCAGTTAACTCTCTTGAAGACATTAAGTTTGTTTTGTGTTGGTAAGAGTGAAAATCGAAAGTTAGCTGAATTGCGACACTTAGACCTAGGAGGAAAACTGTGCATCAAACACCTTGAGAGAGTGAGGAATTCATTGGAAGCCAATTTGGTAGGGAAACACAAACTTCGAATTCTTAAGTTGGAGTGGTGTCGTAACAGTGACTGGGAATCACAAGCAAACGTTGAACAACTACTTGAAGCTCTGGGACCTCACCATAATGTTGAAGAGTTGTTTATCCGCAATTACAAAGGTGCCCACTTCCCTCTTTGGATGAGGGATTCAACTCTAAAAAATGTAGTCTCTATTGACCTATTCAACTGTAGTAACTGTTTACTACTTCCTCCGTTTGGGCATTTGCCTTCCCTGCGACGACTCAGAATCTCTGGAATGGATTATGTGGAGTACATTGACAATGACTTCCCCGGTGGAGGACCAGTAAGAGGATTCCCGTCTTTGGAAGAACTCGTTATCAGGGATTTGCCGAATTTAAAAGGTTTGTCAAGGGAGGAAGGAAGAGATCTTCTCCCTCGTCTTGGCAAGATATACATCGAGAATTGCCCTAAATTGACC
The DNA here is from genome assembly GCA_020567845.1 of Rhododendron henanense subsp. lingbaoense. Lineage (NCBI taxonomy): Eukaryota > Viridiplantae > Streptophyta > Magnoliopsida > Ericales > Ericaceae > Rhododendron > Rhododendron henanense. Next base: position 24,942,597 of record CM036315.1, read on the forward strand.
TTGCCACGCGTTTCATCTTCGGAAACCTTGACGGTGGACATTTATAGGTGCAGCAACAGCAGCGCGATGTTGAGTTCGATTTCAAATCTTATTCGCCTCACCTCCCTCACCGTTGATGATAACGACGACGCGATTTCTTTTCCGGAAGAAATGTTGCAAAACCTTACTTCTCTTGAATCTCTAGAAATCGAAGGGTTTAGCAAACTTAAAGTTCTACCTCGAAACCTGTCAGGTCTTGTATCTCTGAAGTCATTGAAAATCGTGGATTGTCACGAGCTTGAGTCCTTGCCGGAACACGGGCTGCGAAGCCTAAAATCCTTGCAACATCTGGAGATCAGTCACTGCAACAGCTTGAGTTCTTTATCTGAGAGTCTGGGACACCTTACTGCCTTAGAGGTATTGGATGTCAGAGGTTGCCCCAAGTTGGTGGCAATACCGGAGAGCATTAACCACCTCGGTTCCCTTCGACACCTAACTCTTCACGGTAGGCCTTCATGTTGGAGGACGGGTGAGGTTCTTATTTCGGCAGAGTTGAAGACTTTGCCTGAAGCATTGCAACATGTCACTTCACTGCAATCTCTATCGATCTCTTCGTATCCAGAGCTCACATCGCTTCCTGAATGGTTGGGAAACTTTTCTTCTCTTCAATCGTTGAGCATTTACGACTGCCCCAAGATTCAATCAATTCCGCAGAGCATTCAAAGCCTAACCAAACTCAAAACCTTGAGCATTTGGGGATGTGGTCCGGAATTGGCTAGGCGCTGTAAAAAAGAGGATGGGGAGGATTGGTATAAGATAGCACACATTCAGGATCAGGAGTTAGATGTGTACCCCCTCCCCACACCCTCCGAAACTGCCAGTACCAGTACAAGTATCTCTCTCTCTCTCTTGAAAGGTCGTCAACTAATAAAGAAGTTATTTTGAGGGCTTCACTTTTGCAAGAGTTATCATTCCAAAATCAAATCCCTTCACTGACGGAAATCATTCACGATCGTACAAGTACGTCCATTGCGAACCTTTCTATCTGTTCGTGTATGCATTTCTACATGAATGCATTTTTGCCACTTGCACTTTAAAAAAGTATGTAAGCTTCTCTTGTTCACGTTGTTGAAAAATTAAACAACCCCTTTCGATTGCGAGAAATGGTGTGATAAGAAATTGGAGTCCTCTCTCATGAAATCTCACCATTAGGATGAGAAAGGAGAAGATGCCAATAAAAAAAAGATATATCATTTTTGTATTTTTCTCTCCATTTCTCACCAAATTACTCATTCTGAATGAGTGATTTGGCAAGAAACTACAATCCTTTCTTTTCTTATCAAATCACTTATTAGTCATTCCAAATGGGGCTGTGAGCAGTGACAGCCGTGAATCATGAGTTTGACTTTTTACGATTATTACTGAAAATTAGTTGAGATTTGAAATGGTTCACGAAACCCTTAATTAGTCATGGTTGATTGGGAAAAGTACTTTGTTTTGTTTGGAACAGGAGCTAACTGCTTGATTCCCAGGAAAGGGAGTTTGTACCTAGGTTAACCTGTGTACAGAGCTCTTGGTTGCTACCCGCTTCAGGTTCTTTGTTAACCTGTGTATAGAGCTCTTGGTTGCTTCTCATGTTGTTTTACTTCAGTGTCGTCACGCTGCTCTCACAGAAAACCAGGTCAGTTATGTAATTTCAAGTGACATGTTTCTTCTTTTTGATATTGTGGCAATTGAAAAGTAGGGATCCTACAAGTTTCATGTTCTCTGCAATTTTATTCTCCTTTAGTAGCAACTGAACTCGAAGGCTTGTTCAGCCATGTGGAAGTTTTGTTAGAAATTTGGACTGTCAAGCTGTTTTTTTTTTTTGATAGGCGACTGTCAAGCTGTTAACAATTGATTTGAGACCCTCAGATGTCTTCGATCATGTAACCTTACTTCCCCTCTATCCTGCCAGCCAGCTTACTTCTTCCGCCCATTGCTACCTTACTATCCCTTATTCCGTAGAAGCGAAGGCTTTTAAGTGGCAAGGAGACCGTTTTTTTTTTTCTGTTTGGTTAACATCGTTATGGGGCTAAAGAAAACCAAGAAAAATAAAACGGAGTGCTGGGGAACAGAGAAACCAAGAAAAATAAAAGGGAGTGCTAGGGTGTGCTGAATGCCATACTAACTGCACTAAAAAAAAGGGAGTGCGAAAATCAATCCCTATATGGACTTGATTTTAGCATTCCCCTTTTAGAGTCCGGTTAGTAATTTGGGGAGTTGCAAAAATCACTGCCCTTTTCAAAAAAGCAATAAGAGTAGAAAATGGTGCCTTAAGCTTCCTCTAGTTGCAAAGCTTATGCAGAGCAAATGGGACTTGATTGCATATGTAGAGTTGAATCAATGATTCTGACTCCATAAAGAGTTATATTCTTTTGTGTCATCTCTATCCCGATATGGGTGGTAGACTGGTAGTCATTACTACGATCCTGGTAGTCTTACATATGGAATATTATTCAATCAGTTTCATATAATGAAATCCTGGGGTTCTGGTGAATAAATAATTTTTTCTCACGTCTTGGGCTGACTTAAACAAAAGAAGCAAAAAACCACACGAAGGCAGTCCCCCTCAGACTAACAAATTGTATCAAAACTGTTTTTCAGTTTGGAGAGTCAATTAGACTTATTAGAAACCTTAATGTACAGGACATTACCGCCTATAATGGCCGTAAGTGAAGCACTTCCAGTGAAGAACTTTCTAGGCAATTCTATGCTGTAAGTTGTTTTCCAATGTAGTTTCTTTGGTTTCCTGGTTATGTGATGCATCACTCCATGTTAAATAATGACATATCCAGTTTCCTGATACGTTTAAAGTAAAATAGTGTCACCCAGAATTTAATTGTCTTTATCGTAATATCCGCGTCACTAGGCTATGATAATATAATGAAAGGTGGGAGATGGAGGAGTCTTGGATTAGCAGTGGTCAAAGAAAAGTGTAGAGTGACGAATCGATTGTTATTTTAGGAGATAATTGGTGAGCAAGCTTAATATTTTCTGTTCTGTCTTTTGATTTATCAACTTGCCTCGTATAGGTTGAAAAATGGTCTCTGTTGTTTGGAAGGGAAAAGTGTGTAGGGTGTTAGATTAACCCTCACACATAATCATTTATTTATATAAAGAGATAGTTCGTTACATAATGTAATCAAGCAATGTGGGACTAAACACATAATACTAGTATACTAATATACTAGTATTCTAACACTCCCCCTCAAGCTGGGAAATAGATGTCACACAAACCCAGCTTGTCACATAACATCTCCAACCGTGGCTTAAATAATGACTTGGTGAATATGTCAGCCAATTGAGCATTTGTAGATACGAAGGGAGTTGCTATAACACCATTAGTTAACTTCTCTCGCACCAGGTGACAATCAACTTCGATATGCTTAGTCCGCTCATGAAATACGGGATTAGATGCAATGTGAATCGCTGCTTGGTTATCACAATACAAATTCATAGGCAATCGCACACTGAATCCTATCTCCTCAAGAAAAGATCGCACCCACACAATCTCACATGTTGTGTGAGCCATGGCTCTATATTCGGCCTCTGCACTAGACCGGGCAACCACGGTCTGTTTCTTGCTCTTCCAATTAACAAGATTGCCGCCAAGAAAAACACAATATCCAGTGGTTGATCTCCTGTCTGATGGGCCTCCTGCCCAATCAGAATCAGTGAAGGCCTCAATACGCAAATGACCATTAGCTCTATAAAATAGACCACGTCCAGGATGAGACTTGAGATACTTGACAATTCTAAGAACGGCCTCCCAATGTGGCAAACGAGGAGCAGACATAAACTGACTCACAATACTCATTGCAAATGAAATATCAGGACGTGTAATAGTGAGATAATTCAGTTTACCAACCAAACGGCGATATTGATCAGGATTAGACAGTGCCTCCCCCTGATCAACACATAGCTTTACATTGGGATCCATAGGGGTATCAACAGGTTTCGCCCCCAACAAACCAGTCTCATCTAAGATATCCAGCACATATTTCCTCTGCGATAAACTAATACCATCTTTAGGGTTGGGGGGTGGCTGCCGAAGGTTAGGGTTTAGGATTTCAAGGGCGGTTTAAGAACCCGCTTTGATACCATGTTGTTTGGAAGGGAAAAGTGTGTAGGGTGTTAGATTAACCCTCACACATAATCATTTATTTATATAAAGAGATAGTTCGTTACATAATGTAATCAAGCAATGTGGGACTAAACACATAATACTAGTATACTAATATACTAGTATTCTAACAGTCTCTTCAGTTCAATAAGAAACTGTTCTTCCGTTATTTGAACACTTGTCTAGTTTGTCCATGGCTGAAAGTTTATGATTCTATATCCACTTTGAATGAACCAACTTGATAACAGGACCATGTCATAGTACGTTTTTCGAACTATAAGGGAGCATTCTGTTACTGCCGTATGGCAGTTGCGTAAAGCTTAGGAAATACCTTTCTAAAGCTGCCCAGTTCTCGGATATGTGCCAGCTTAAATGTTAGTCTCCTTGGAGTACAAGTCTATTCTAGCTTTTAAACCAATTCTCGTTTGAGTTCTTTAAAGCTTAAGAACTAGATGCACGGAGAACGTCTTGGTGAAGGAAGACTAGCAAGAGTACATTTGGAGCATGCTCACTTGAAAATGTGTTGAGTTGATATGTTATGTTACTTTAGCCTTAAATTGATGAAGTTGTAAGGCATCTGAGCAGGCCTTTTAGAGCATGGTACGCATATTTCGACAAGATAAGTACGTTAATTTACATGGGGTGCAATTAGAATATTGTAAAATTGGGCACAGCCGTGGTTCCTTCCAGCTTAAACTCAATAATTGCATATGTTACTCTTTTGGTCTTCCCATTTAACAGGAATTATAGTGGCATACTAGTCATACACTGCTTAGTGCTTATTTGCTCAGCATACCTTTGTCCCTTTATAAACTGTCACAACCTGAATCTGTAGATTAAGGCCCGTGACAGCCCAAGAGTCCTCGAAAAGGGACTGTGCATGCACTTAAATGCGTTTTGACAAGAAAGCGAAGTCCGCAACATGTTGGTCCTGCTTTCTGCAGACTCCAAAGAGTTTTAAAATGAAAAATCAACCTTGGCTTAGAAACATGTGGGCAACACAACCACAGTCTCTGATTGTCAAAGAAATATCTCAAACACAGAAAAACGTAAGCTGGTGTCTTGATTTGCATGCCAGGACCTGGATGGCTAAAATTGAAACTGTTACAAGTATCAATATGACAAGTTATTCATGCAAAAGTTATCTTATGTCCAATTGAGTTCTATTTACTAGAAATCTATGATAATGGCCACAATAGACATGGGTCAGCCTGTCACATAACTATGGGCCAGGTTATTCATAAAGCTTTTAGCTAAATTGTTGAACAATGAGTTGATGCTTGTCCTTGGTACATACTTATCCAATAGATTTGGAAGAAATTTCAATTGAATAAGTTCCTTAAAGAACAATGAAATTCAGGCCACATCTTATTAGCTCTTCTTTTTGGTTAGCTGGTGAGGTCGGGTACATACTTATCAAATAGTTAAGAATTGTCTTATTAGATATGTGCCAGATTGTCTTATTAGCTTTTCTTTGATTTGATAGGTAAATTTGAAGCATTGATATTGGTAATATCTGTGTTGCCTTTTGGAATCGGCTTGGGTGAAATTAATATGTTGTGGCATGCTATGATTGTCGACCCAATTTATGCTTATAACACAAATAGTTTGCAAATACCATGTTTTATATCATATTTCAGGAGGTAGATAATGTACTAGGAAACCCTAATCTCGCTCTTTGAAAGTAAGTCGGTTAATTTCCTTGTCTTATTATTGTTTATGGCATGTTTAGGTATACTCTACGTGCATCATAAATTCAAACAGAAGGGTTTCAATTTGCCGAAGCGACTCCAATGTTTGTGCTGAAATTTATGGGTTTAAAGGGCTTGACACTGTACCATTTGAAGAGCCATTTACAGGTCTGCTTTTGTTTTCTGTGTGCATTACAATCCTTGACAATTATGCTTTCCATGAATTGCCGGTCTTATAGTTTTTTCAATTGTTTGGTGTATAGAAATATAGACCTGGGCAGCAGGCCATGAAACAAAACAAGGTGGAACAAAACAACGAGAACAATGGTGAGTACATTTACTTGCAATGAACGCTAAAGAATCTCACCAAGAAGACTGCTCAATCTCTTGCCACCCTTTATTTTTTTCATGTGAGTGCAACCTCATTCCAGACCACTAAAGATGAATAGAATGACCTTACACTAGTGAGTCTCTGTCACTACGCTGCTTCTTGTTTTGTTTCTGGATTTTGAATAATAAATGTTATGGTAATTTTGGTCATATTAAGCTTTCGGAAGAGCTAATTTTAACTCGTCTTCTATTTGTCAAAATTTTCAACTTGTGTTTCTGTAGTATCTCATTTCCTTTTATTTCCTCCAAGTCATCCTCTTCTATTTTGGCTTTCGCAATATGTTTCTCATTCAAACTTTTGTTGTGTCCAGGTGGTTCCTACTTAGGTTACCAAGTGCATTCCTCAGGTGCAACTACCAATTAATCAAGAGTTAACAGTGAACAAGGTCCGAACTTCCTGTACTAGAGTCTCTTGTTTATTTGGAGTGGCCATTTCCTACTTGGAGCTAAGAGTTAGTCATAGTTTGAGAAATTTTGGTTTTGACAGTATATCCATTCTTACATTCCCTGTGTTCTATGTTGACAGAGAAATGCCAATTGCAGAGGCATTGACGTGTCAGATTGAAGTACAGAAAAGCTACAAGAGCAGCTTGAGGTATATCTTTCATTTGATGGCCCTGCTGTAAGATTTTCTCGAATTCTATGCCTTGTCTTTGTAGTAGGTCACAATCTTTGGTTATTTCCGTTTACAGATTTTGGCCATTGTCTTTGGCTTTGTGTTCCCCAAAAATGATTCCCCTTGTTTTTTGTGCAACCGTCAAATCTTTACAACTAATACTTCTTACATCAATAGGGTATAAAATACTTGATATTGGGCTCTGTTGATAAAGCTTTGGCTTTCTTTTCAGGAACTGCTGCTCTTTGCAGGTCTATTCGTTCCCGGTCTCCTCTTCAAGGCGTGACTGTTGGGAGTGAAGGAGTTGGTAACAAAGGGGACGCTTGTTTTTTGTATGTAAAGCAGGGAGTTATAGTAGAAGACCAGCTCTTCGCTTGTTTTGTGACAGATGGTGCATGGGACAAGGTCACGGGCAGAGGAGCAGCTGCATGGGTGCAAGAGGGAGGTGCAGATGCGGGTTCGTTCCAAACTGCTGTTTGTCAAGCTTCGTCAGCTGCGTTGGTCGAGATCAAAGCAGGGTTGTTGCTTCTAGAATGGGCTAATCATAGTAGGATTCCTAATATTTGTATTAAAACTGATAGTCTAGTTTTCGTTCAGGGTCTGTGGAAGCCGGAGAAGGCTTGTCTGTCTCTTACTATGGCTTTGCGTGATTTTTTTTTGTTTTGTTCTTGTTTTAATGTTGTCAAAGTTGTTAAAGTGTCCAGACTGTTAGTCAAGGCAGCTCATGATAGAGCATGAGAAGCCTTGAAGTAGGGTGTCTGCAATGTGGTTTTCTTATTACATGGGATGATCTTTTCTGTCAAAAAAAATAAAAATAAAGGAGCTTATATTTTTCTTTTCTGTGTCTTTTTCAAATATGCAATAGGTATAAAAGAAGTTGCAAATGAGAATAGAGGCACAAGGGAAGTAGTTGCAAGCAATACTAGAGAAAGTTCAGAAGGGCCTAACACTTGACATGACTGCCCTGGGAGTCTTGCAGCCACTGGAGCTCAACTTAACAACTTCAATCTCGCTCTGTCAAATCTTGTGGAGAACATGAACGGTGAATAGACAATCGAAAATATAGTCGAGAACAGAATAATAATGAATGAAAGATGTTATAGGTCTCCAACATACGGAACATTCTTTGTCATCCTGATTAGTTTCATCAATTTGAATGTTGTAAACTAAGAAAAATGTGAATTTCCACAGCCGTGTTTGATTTCAGTCATTTCAATCGAAAAAGCAATTGTCTGGATGTAGTCTTATCGTGAGTCACTTGCTTTGTGATAGTGAAAAAAATCTGAAGCCCCAGACATGCCATGTCATGAGTTTTTGGCACGTTGTGGTACCCACCCTCTTGTGAGTCGGCAAGGCTCTTGGACCTTTGACCAGGCGGGCTTCCCACATCGGGAAGTCTGGCGAGTTTATAAGCGTATGGAAAACCTCTTCCGTCTTGAAGTTATATAAACAATACTGATAGAGTCATCAAAGAGAAGAAAATAGAGGAAGTAGGAAAATGAAGCACTTGATGTTTCCACGAAACTTAACTGCCTCTTGTTTCAATCTACTTTCTGAATTACCCGTGTTGTACCCGTTCTATACACAAGACAAAAAATTTGTGCGGACTCGATAGGGGTGAGTATGGAACGTGTAATGTCACGTTTCATTTGGCAAATTCCATGACAAAAAACACATTGATTTGTATCCCTCATTATTATGTTGTAACTTATTTTCCTTCTATTTTTAGAGCGTTTGTTTAGGAAGTTATATTGTGTAATTGAGAGGTAAAGGTTGTTAAGGAAAAAGGATGGAAGGAATCAAGGGAATTTCGTGATTATTGCAGTGTATAAGGAAAGGATATCTCGAAATCAGTGGGTGAAAAATATGGGAACGTGTATCAGTTTTAGTGCTCGAGGAACTCTGGAAGAGCTTTCACAAGTGCTTGAGAAACTTGCCAGATTTTTTCTCCATCTATTTATATGCGGTTCATTTGGGTTTTCTACTGAGTTGGAAGTATCTCGGAGGACTTGTTGATTCAAGGCGTGCGGCAATCAACCACTTGGTGCAGTGTACGCGGATTCGGCAAGTAGAACTTAGGGCGATTTGTGAGGATTCATAATCGTAGGTAAGTTTGCTTGCGACTGCACAATGATTATTTGTAGTGGTTTGATTTCCTCCCGTAGTTTTTATCCTTTTTAAGGGATTTTTCTCGTGTATCATTGTGTTCATCATTTATTATTTTTCAATTCCTATTATTTTACTTGTTGAGTATTTAGATAGCGAAAGAGGAATTTTTCGCTCTTTGGTTAAGAAAGGTTTTTTTCTCGAGGGGATCCTTAGTGTTTATAATGAACATAAATAAAAATATGAACCATTATTCGAATCTTACTTCAACACTAAATAGTGAGAACTTTAAAAAGTTATTCAAAAAGAATAGGAGTACTAACAATGATTCAGGCTTTAAAAAATCCAATAACAAAGGAAGAATTAATTCCTCTCATGGAAAAGAAAGAAGGGAAGAAACATGGGCACCACTAGGACCTAAATGTTATGGTTATGGTCATCTAGCACAGTAGCACATGAATGTGTTTTATTAACAAACTAAAAAAGAATAACTTAAAAGCCAACATAATTTGGGATGACGATAGTGATTCCAACAAGCCTGAGAAAGAACAAGAGAATAACACGAATGTCATTACATTTAGGGCATCCCTTCAATCTAGTTTTAGAGAGCATGAATCATCTGATGATAGTGAGGATGAGGTTGAGAGTTTTCAGGAGTTGAGAGAAAAGTATGAAATGCTTTATCAAGAGAGTGTTAAAAATCATTGAGACTAATTTGAAGTTTGCTGAGAATTCTATCAAGAGGCTTGGGAAAGCTTGTTGTGATGTATATCTCGTTTTCTTTTTTGGTTGTTTAGCCATGCGTATGATTTTCTTAGCCACAGATGCCATTTTTTGGGATGTACTATGTGCTATGAAAAGTGAAATTTGCAATACTAATTTAGTTTAGTTACGTACGGAACCAAACGCTAATTTTGAGCGTAATGTGATTGTATGGGTATTGAGAAAAAAAGATGTTTGCATCTTAGTTATAGGCTCGGTTTAGATGACCGAAATTTTCAATAAGAATAGGAATGTGATTACTAGGAATTTGATTCATAGGAATTTTGTTGAGTGGGAATAAGAATATGATTACTAGGAATGAAATTCCTAGTAATACAATACCTGGAGTAATTTCATTCCTGTGTTTGGATTAATTCAATAATCTTATGCATGAATCAATTATTTTGGAAATTTATCAAAGTCAATATTTTATATTTTTATTGATTGAGCCAGGAATCTAAGATTCCCATGGGATAAGGGAGAGATCAGATTCATACTCAACCTGGTAATGTAATTCCTGGTCAGATGTATCGTCAGGAATCACAATCCTATTCCTGTCTCTCCCAAACATGGGAATCCTGAGGGTGTGGCATCGCATTCCTGTTCCTGTTCTTGTTCCTTCCAAACATCAAAATTATGGAAGTATAGTATCACATTCATATTCCTCCTCAAAATTCATGTCATCCAAACTGAGCCATAATGTTACTGCCGAAGCATAATCTCTCGGAATCGGGATCGGGGTGGACCTCCCTCATTCCGAAGAACTTTTTTGTATACCTCCATAGGGGCACAGCCCCCACTTGACTTTACGAATTAGTACTACATTTGATATTCTTATATACTAGCATTTCGCACATTTGATGCACGGGACAGTAGAAAAAAGAAGGTTCATATTGGTTTTTTCTCGTTTTCGTGCATCGAACGGGTATAACGCTAGTTATTGAGACTTTAAAAAAATAAATTAAAATTTTCTTGTACATCAAAGAACACAATGCAATTTAGAAAGTTTCAGCCACGAATTAGCATCATAAAAAACAGGGAAGTCCTATGGTACACACCCCTTATTAAGGGGTGTACCGTACACACCATGATTTTAAACCATCGGATTTAAAAGTGAATGATCCGAACCACCCATTTATTAAATCAATTAATAAAATGAAAAAATGGCTGAACAGGTAACCGGTTGTTCTCTCCTCCCTCACTCTCTCTCCATCTCCCTCTCCAAAAAATGACCACAAATTATATAACATAACCATAACTTTTATGATGACACCAAAAATTGACATTTTTTTATCACAATGTGTCGTACTAAAAGATATTAATCCAAATATTTTGTAGCAAGACTAAAATATGTCGTACCACAATTAACGATAGACTTTAATGCATTCGGACACGTTAAATATCGTTTGGCTACATATTTGTCGATATCCCATGATTTCTAATTTTGGTGACAATCTTGAATTTTGTAGGACTTTACATTCTAACAATTCTGATCGATCATTTTATAAATATACTCGATAACAATATTTAGAATTTGTACATTCAATATACTTTATATAAAACTAATTTCTCTGTTGTAGCTGAATATACGGTAGACTTGTGACTACGACACAATAATAATGATCAAAATTATTGATTTCGTTATGCTTGTTGATTAAATAATTCACGTAATTTTTTTGCTCGATCGGGTTTAGAAAGACCTTTCATCGGCACCCAAATTCAATCATAAAATGATATTTTTGTTTGATTAAGGGTCTAACGATAAGTGATCAACTTCATTCTTGGTACATATGATTTATTCATATTATGTAAAAGACAGATGGTTCCGATCGGAAAAAAAAAGAGCCTTATATGGGGCTCGAGTGGTGCATTATTAGACTTTAATGTATCTGAATACCTTAAATGTTTTTCGATTATGCAGTTGTCGATATCGGATGATCTCTGATTTTGGTGACAATACTGAATATCGTATAACTTGATATTCTAATAGTTTTGATCAATCATTCTAGAAATATACTCGCTAACGACATTTAGAATGTACATTCAATTTATGAAACCTAGTCCTCTTCTATAGTTGGATGTAGAGTAGCTTTACCACCGTGACACAATAGTAACGATCAAAACCATTGATTTCGTTATGTTTGTTGAATAAAGTTATTCACGTTTATGGCTCGATCAGGTTTTGGAAGCTCCATCATTGGCACTCAAATTTAATAATAGAATGATATTTTTCATCCGATTAAGTGTCTAGCTATAAGCGATCAAATTTGTTCTAATTTGTACGAATAATCTAATAGATATTGTGTAAAAGATAGACGGTTCTGATAAAAAAAATACTTTAGGTGGGGCTCGAATGGTGCATTAATATATTTTAATGTTATATTGAATTTGAACAACTGAATTTGCCAGTATGAAACTTCAACAACTAACTATGTAATTTATACTAAAAAATTAAAAATAAAATCTATAAAAATTAGAAATAAATAAAGACAAACGATCAAATTAAAAACATATTACACATCAAACAAAACACGCACTATCAAGCCATATCTTTCTCGTTTAACATTTTAATGAAATATATTAAATCTGAAGCCAAATCATGAATAATTCTTATTAGTTTTACTAATAAAAAAAAGATACATACCAAGAGATTGCGAGAGAGAGCACACTTGATGTTCTCAATAACTTCGGGATGCATTAAATAAGACACAATAATGACGATCGAAACCGTTGATTATGTTATCTTTGTTGATTAAATCATCCACGAAATTTTTTGCTATGATCGGGTTTAGAAAGCCTCTTCATCAGCTCCCTAATTCGATAAAAAAAGAATATTTTCATCCGATTAATGGTCTAATGATAAGCGATGAACTTCATTCTTGGTACATTTAATCTAATTCATATTCTGTAAAAGATAGACGGGTCCGATCGAAAAAAAATGGCTTACATGGGGCTCAGTTGTTGCATTATTAGACATTAATATGCATCTGGATACATTAAAAGTCTTTCGATTACGTAGTTGTCGATATCCGATAATCTCTAATTTTGGTGACAATACATTAAAAGTCTTTCGATTACCAAGTTCCAAGGACCACCATTAAATTTGGATTTGTATGCATAGGATGAAGGTTTGGCACTGATCCGCCTATCAAATATATAGTGCCAATTGTTAAGTGCACTGCCCTGAATATCCGTGTGTTGAGACAGTTGGATAATTATTTGTTTTAATGACCTCTCATTTTTCATGAAAAATTAAAAGAATTTTGATTTTTTGAATTAAATTTTGTAGAGAAAGAATTTAATTTAGACTAATATTTTGAGAGGAAATTGTAGTTGTATTCAAAAATTTGGATATAGTACTTACTTTTTGGTGAATTTCTTGGATGAAAATTTTGAGCTAGAACTTCATTTTTAGTTTAAATTACCGAGGTATTGTGTAGGGACAAATATGAATTTGAAAAAATAGTGTGGAGGGAATCGAAAATTAAGATAATATGGTGGAAATTTTAAATTTTGAAAAAATAATGTGGGGGGAATTGAAAATAATTAGTGGTATGTATTTTGCTGATTATAACTATCGTTTACTGAACATTCCGATTGAATTTTTTTTATACGACACGTTGTGGGTATGAAAACGTCAATTTATGGTGTTGTCATAACAAATTTGGTTATATTACTGAATTTGTGGTATTTTAAACATGTGTTATTATGGAATTTTTTAATTAATTTCATTTGGTATGACACATTGTGTAACGCCCCAAAAATTCAACCGTAACACGTGTCGAAAAAGCATAAATATCACGTTGAAAAGTCAAGTCCTCGTCACACATTGAAAGCGTTGACCAAATAAAAAGACTTTCTTATCTAAAAAAAAAATCAAATAGCATAACGGGGATATTTTCCACAAAAGCTTATAAGTTTCCTGTGCCTGAAGGATATTTCACCAATCATCACTCCATATAATCAAATCATATAATTTCATTTTCATAAGTCTCAAGAACAACATATTCATTAGTGTCAAAATAAGTTCCACAGGTCATAGGATGAACTTCCACAAAAAAAAATAATAATTACATAGCTCCGAATTTTGTAGTTCCAAAATAATAACATAGTTTTCGGTTCCACATCATACTACAAAAGACATTAAATCAAATCCGGCCTTATGGCCTTACATAGGTCATGGCATAAGCTAAACAAGTTAACATCACAAAAAGGAACTCCATGCGACCACAACTTCGATCACTAAGTTCACGGCGCCTCATTGCCACCTGAAATGGTTTAAACAACATGAGCCGGAGCTCGTAGGAAACAAGACTAAACCAAATAATATGTTCAATTTTAACATAAATGTCATGAAACATGCACAAGTTAAAAGTCCACACCTAATTATCAAGTATCGATATGTATCCCTTAATAATAATCTCATACGATTCTCCGTTTAATCACCATTGCCCAACATTCCTAGATTCGACCCAAGGTCATAAACCATACGCTAACTCAATATCTAACCAAGGGTAACCGGGTACAAGTACCACCCCATGAACCGTGGTAGTCGGGCACAAGTACCACCCTCACAAACCAAGGGTAGTCGGGTACAAGTACCACCCCATCCCCTGAGTTGGGGTAACCGGGTACAAGCACCACCCTTGCACCGGGGTAATCGGGTACGGTGTACCACCCCAACAATTTCCGGTCTTTCACCGAGGAGCTCGCCAAGCCCAACTTATTTTTCCTAGGTGCACCACTTAAATCTAGACCAACATAATCCGAGCACAATCATCTCAACCTATCTCATCGAACGGGATAATTCATATCCAAATATCATTCGCATAATTCCCATCAAGTATCCAAGCTCCAAGTATTCACTAAACTTTAAATACGCATAAACTATTTCACTAACACATAACTTTTAAACATTTAGCATCTCTACGTCTCAATAACACATAAATCTCAAGAATTTAACAAGTATCAACAAAAATCCCATGTTTTCCATGTGAGATCTCAAAACCCTAACACAAATTTTCACATAATCTAAAAAAATACTCATGCTCTACAAACAAATCCACAATATTTACACTAAAAATGAACATATCAAGAGGATTAATCATGTATCCTACCTCAATGATGCAATTACCAAACCCTAGCTTTTCAATCTCCAACAAACCCACTTCTAGCTCCAAAATCCTTGAGTTCTAGGTATGGATTTAAGCTTCCCCTTCCTTAGATACTAAAAAAATCTAGAAGATTTGAGAGGTTGATTGTGTGTGTAGTGAGAGAGAATGATGGAGTCAAGAGAAGAAGAAGAAGTAAAAAAAAAAAGAGCTCCGGAAAATGAAAAATGGGGGAGCCGACTTCCCCTGGAATAAAATCTGATTCTTGGTAAAAAAATCACACCATAGGTCCCTCTAGATATATGGTAACACTAATCAACTCCCCAAGGTTCAAGAATTTCTAATTCGGCCACCAAAACTCAAATTTTGCATCGAATGTATATCTAATCATATTAAAAGTCTCGGGATACGCACATGGGTCCCACGTCACTCAGACAACATGCCCACATGGCAACCTACAATCAATTAAAATAATAATAATTAAATTCGGGTTTTCACACATTGTGGTAAGAAAACGTTAATTTATGATATTGTCATAACAATTGTGGTTTGTTATATAATTTGTGGTATTTAAATAAGTTTTCTTTTGATACGACATATTGTGTTAAGAAAATGACAATTTTAGGTGTTGTCATAATAATTGGGGTTATTTTATAAAATTTGCGGCATTTTACAAATATTTTTGGCTTGAGTATAACAATTGTTGATTCTGGTACGACATATTTTGATTTTGTTACGGAACATCATGCGAGTCAAAAAAAATTTGGTACGACTCATTGTGGTAAGATAATGCCAATTTATGGTATTGTTATAACATTTATGGGTAGCATTATTTAATTTTTGATATTGTACGCATGTATTTGGTTAAGGTACAAGTATTATGGATTCCGGTACGAATAATTATGGTTTAATAATAACAATATTTTTTAATTATGGATAACCTGCTAATGACCTGTTCAACAGGTAAATTTTAAAGTACAAGTCGTAACTAGAATCATAAATATGCATTAGAAAATCAAAAATCGTCATAATGAAAATCACAAATTGTCATAATTTCGACATACGGTATACCATGTGTACTATAGCTTCCTCCTAAAAGACAAACTCTCTTTACGACAATGGTGGAACAAAACGACTGTATAGCGACTCAAAAACATAAATGAACAAACGAAACAATAAAGAAAACCATACAAACCGAATTTGCCAAAAGTGGAAAATGAAAAAAAAAAACAAAATAAATGGTGGAACCGTGGTAAGAGAACACAATTCTAAAAGTGAAGGAGAAATTAAAAACAATAAAACATGTACTAGTATTTACTTAAAAATAGAGACAATCGAAGGAATTGGGGTAAACGTGGCCTCGTCTCTCTCTCTCTCCCCCCCCTCTCCCCTCCCACGTACCTCCCCCTTTTTTTCTCATTTTTAAATTCTGAAAAATAAAAAGGTACTCCCTCCGTTCCAAATTGAGAGTCCATTATTCCATTTTGGGTTGTTCCAAAATGATGGCCCTTTTCCAAAAATGGAAGGAAAAATTTGGTGATTTTCCAAAAGTGTCCCTTACAATTGAATATAAGTGTTATAAAGTAGGTAAAATATAGGGGTAATGGTGGAAATAATAGGCAATATAGGTGTAATCATTGCATGTCCCCTAAAATAGTTGGAATCCCCAAGAGGGACTCTCAATTTGGAACAGAGGGAGTAATAAAATTAGAATTGGAAGTTTGGAGACCGTTGAACCAAACACATTTGCATAGAATATTGATAAATAGATAGATTTCAATAATAGCTAGTAATAAATTTGTGATAGCGTTCTCATAAAATCACTTTTTATGTCGCTTTAGGCACGGATAAAAAAAAATTTGCTTTATGCAAATATATTTCAGTGGAGGCGAAGATTCGAGCCTCACGGGAGGCAAATTTGGGGTTCATGGCTATGGATAGCCTCTGAATCCCTGTTGATTAACATATTAACACAGTGGCGGAGTCACTTGAGGACGAGCGGGGGCACGCACCCCTACTGAACACTTTTTTTTTTCTTTCCAGATTTGTATTTTTTCCTATAATTGGCTTCTTAAATTGTTCTTTGTTTAATCACTTTAATACATTTTGTATATATTTCATTCTCAACTTTTTGTTTCCAATATTACAACAATTCCACTACACTTGCGAAGTGAGATGTTTAATGAATAAAAAGAGAGTCACCACTCACCATTTGAAACTCCTCAATACATAATGTCTAAATTTGTAAGTGGCTAAACCATGGGTTATATGCATTATACTTCATTAATTATTCACAATTTTGAAAGTAATCTTGTTTTTTGTCGATAGAACTCACAACGCGTGACGAAATTAGAGGTTTAAGCACAAAATTTGAAAAGAAAAGCACATTTTTTTCTGATTGGATCAAGATTGCTGAATATTAACATTTTAGTTATTGTGTACCTAACTGCTATTAGACTTGGTCCATTGAGACAATTCAAACAATTGATTTGTTTTGATAGTTTATGAAATTACTACCTTCCTTAGTAAATGTGTTAGCTTTTTTTTATAATTATTTTTAGCACAAGCATTCTTTTATTATTTTGGTGTTGGTAATTATGATTTTTTTGTTGTTGTTGAAATGTGTTTAAAAAGTGTCCCCACTGTCGTTAATTTCTGGCTACGCCACTGTACTAATAATACCCCGCTACCCCTTACTGACCTGTATACAATATTGCCAAAAAAAAAAAAACCAACGTTATTGGGTTTTGAGTCTTTTGAGCCCCTCAAAATCTGCCAATAACTTTACAACTCCTCACTCTCTCTCACTCTCTCTCAAAGGTCATCTTCTAAAGATTGGTTTTGGGGGCTTTACTTTTGCAAAAAGAGTTATCATTCCAAAATCAAAACCCTTCGCTGGCGGAAATCATACACGATTGTATATGTACGTCCATTGCAAACCTTTACATTATCTTCGCATATACAGTAGATTCTACATGAATGAATTGATGTGTTTTTTTTTTTTGGTAAATGAATGAACGAGTTGATGTTATTTACTCTGAATGAGTGATTTGGCAAGAAACTAGCGAATCACTCGATCCATAGGGGCTGTAACAGCCGTGAATCATGAGTTTGACTTGTCATAATTGGTACTAAAAATTCGTTGAGATTTGAAATAGTTCACGAAGACCTTAATCAGTCATGGTTGATTGGGAACTGTGATTTGCCAAAAGTGCATTAACGAAAGTAATTTGATGGAAAGTACTTTGTTTTGTTTGGAACAGGAACTAACTGCTTGATTCCCAGGAAAGGGAGTTTGTCCCCCCTGGTGGACAGTGTGATTGGTCCCAAGGAATGCGCGCGTAAGCTCCCAAACACCCTGAATTATTGAAAAAAGAAGAAGAAGAAGAAATGAAATGAAATGAAAAGAAAGGGAGTTTGTCCCAATTTGATTTCTTAAAGGGAGAAGTAGAGGAGACACAGAAGAACATATATTAGAAAATAAGTTCCAATTTGATCCTGTAGGCTTGGTTAAAGAATTTGTGCGCAATCTAGAACGTATTAGGAAATACCCATTTCATGGTTTGGTAGCTAGGTTGATTTTCAGAGGTACAGATGTGATTTGTGGAATTAATTTGAGAGAGTGAGACATAAGTTTTGGTTTGGTAATAGAAGAGAGGTAGAGAGTGTGTGATGGGTTCTTTCATAGGGCATGTTCTTCCAGGGACCTTGTTTCTTCTGGTTGGGATGTGGCACACGTGGAGCTCCGTGGTCCGATACATCTCGGACCCCACATCGTTTCGGGTTAGTGCTTGGAGTCCTGTGCCGGGTTTCAATGGTAGGATTAAGTTCTTGGAGCTCTACGTTATAGTGATTGGCGGTTTCATTGACCTGTGTATAGAGCTCTTGGTTGCTACCCGCTTGAGGTTCTTTGTTAACGGTGTATTGGACCCTTCTCACATGATCAATTTTTAGCATTCCGGAATGCTTCTCATGTTCTTCATCTTCGGTGTCGTCACGCTGCTATCGCAGAAAACCAGGTCAGTCTTTCTCTTCTTTAGTCTTCTAACCATTTCATAGTGGTCGTGTAAAGCTTAGAAAGTGCCTTCTAAAACTGTCCAATTCTTGTATACACGTCGGCTTAAATATTAGTCTCCTTTAAATACAAGTCTAGTCTAGCTCTTAAACCAATTTTTGTTTGACTTCTTCAAAGTTTAAGAGTTAGACGAAGGGAAAAACTCTTTAATTTTCAGTTTATTTGAGATAATTGAATCTCGCAGTGGTGGAGAAGGACAAGCAAAAGTACAGTTAGACACATGCTCTGTTTAAAAATGTGTTGAGTTGACATGTTCTCTTAACTTTAGGCACAAATCGATGAAGTTTTAAGGCATCTGACTGTGTCGTTCATATTTGGCCCTTGGGCCTCCAAATGTTTTTGTCTCCTGAGTTGGACTGTGCTTCTGAAGGCTTCATGAGCACATTAACTATGGAGCTTTTAGGCATTGATTGTTTATAAACTCCTATATAGTTCAAGGTGGAACCTTACACAAACTTTCTGAAGTTTGATATTGCATGTAGTGAGACTAGTATACTTGGAAGTGAGAGTATTTTGAGACTTTTATGTTTGATTACCAAATTACAACTCCAATGCTCATCGAAAGCTTTGACCCCCTAAGTAAAAACTCTATTCTCGTATCTAACTTCCAACATCTGATGAAGCACAATGAGACTTCTACAAATGTAAGGCTAACCTTACCTTCCTGTTTCTTCAGCTTTCTTCCCTTGCCAGAAGGAGCTTTGTGCTTGATCGCCGCCTCAGCATTCTGCGCAGAGTATCTCCTATTCTACTTCCACTCAGCTACCCACAAGGGCCTCGAGGGATACTACCACCTCATCCTATTCCTCCTTATAGCCCTATGCATTATGTCGTCTGTTGGTGGAGCCCTCTTCCCGACAAGCTTCCCAGTTGATTTGTGCAATGGAATTGGAATAACACTCCAAGGCCTCTGGTTCTATCAGACTGCGTTCACTCTCTATGGCCCAATGATGCCTTCAGGTTGCCAACTCAAGGGGGATAATATTTCATGTCACTCATCGGGTAGTGAAGTCAGAGGCGAGTTGCTTGCAAATTTCCAACTATTTATGATGGTGCTTGGCGTCCTTCTTGCTGTTGTTCTGTCGTATGTTTTTTACTCTGCTTCAAGATTTAGGAATTCTGGTGTTAGAAGTTCGCATCCAGCTGACAGTTGACTAGATTGGGTTAAGGTATATTTTGTGTCTTTCGTTTATGTTCCACTCCATTTAGAGCGCTCTCTTTCTAGTTCTTTCAGAAACTGATATGAGTTTTTATTTATTTATTATTAGAGTAGATAGATTGAACTTCCAATTTTAGTTCCCCTTAAGTAGTGTCACCTTGAAATACCAGTGTGTACTATAGATCAAATTGGGTTCAATGGGCCCGATCATCGTGTAACAAAGCAATTCATTTTACTCATAAAAAATAATCATAGTGAAATGGTGGTTGTTTGTTTGTTTCCTTCAACATTAATTCTTGGTGGAATTTCCTGGATAAGAATTAGATTTTTTATTTTTGTTTTGGTTGGATAAGAATATGATAAGAATTAGTAGATATTTACTCAAGGAGGAAACTTTCACTCTTGATGGGGCTATCCCCATTGTTCGACGGAATATATTCGGATGCATATTAACTAGAATTTCAGGTGGACTGAGAACTTATTATTCTTCAAAAAATAGAACTTTGATGCTAATGTTTACATAATCACTCGAAGTATTCGATCTTTAGCCGTCTCAGCTTTGTTTCTTGAATGGTATGGTATTCTCTGTTCCTTGAACCTTTCTTAACTTCCCTATCGTCTTTTGATGAAACAATCTTTGTTGTGGGTGTTCTTCCCATCTGTACAATTTTAATGTCCAATTTTATTGGTTTTCATATGATAGTATTCATCTTGTATTGATAGGAAAGAACAAATAAATCGGAGAACTAACGATAAAGAGGAAAGTTGCGCTCTTTTCCTTCCTAATTTCTTGCCTCCCAACTCCCTAAACTATACTGGCAAATTGAATGATTGGAAGACCAATGAATTGGTTTCATGCCAATGTGAGGAAATTATCTCAAACTTGATTTACCCTTTGGTTTTGTTGTATGAAATTTAGGTTTCCATGTACTCATGCTGAATTGAGATAGGAAGTTAAGATATATATCCTGCTATTCTTTATATTCCATTGTTTTATATCGTTTTTTGCATCAGAAAATTGTGCGAGAAATGAAGTATTTCTCGTCTTCGTTCTCTGATCACATTGGTAGCAAATTTGCCTATCCAAATCACCCTTCTCTTTGTATTTCTTCTTTCTCTGATCACATTGGTAGCAAATTTGCCTATCCAAATCACCCTTCTCTTTGTATTTCTTCTGTGGTTTCCTTGAAACATTGGTTTTGAGCTTCATTGTGATCTTATACTTTTGTGTTTTACTGTTAAGGACAGATTGTCATGAGAATATATATTAGTTGTTAAAGTAGGTTTCCCTGTTTGTATTATCTTTTGTGCTTTTGTGTTTTATTGATACACTCAATTATCTACGGAAAGAACGACTCAAAATTTTTATTCCCAACTCGGAAGGCACAAAAAAAAAGGTTCTACTTGAAAAGAAACCTTAATTGCATTGCAAAGAAGTTTAAATTCCTCAGTCGCCCTCTTGATATGAGATGCGTGTCGCCTTTTGGTTCATGGAGCTGAGTTTCGCTGTCGCGAACTTCTTCCACGGCGTCGTTCACATGAATCTCTATCTGCTAGTTATCATCATTATTCTTGAAGAGCTTCTTGCTTTGTTCGAGGTCTTTGATGGCATCCTTGTAATTTTTGGCGCACGAGTTGTAACGGAACTTCAACTCGGAGTCCTTTGTATTGTTGTGAGCAGAATTAATCTCTTTGTAAATTTTCTAGGACAAGATATGCGCTAGGTACCTCTGTGAAAACGCAACTTTTACATCTTGCAGTTCGCTAGTCGTTCTTCATCAAATGGAGGAACCAATAGGGTTCATGAACTTGGAGCACAATTCAATAAGCTTGGAATGGTTTTTTTTTGTTTTTCAGCAAAAGAGGGGCAAATGAACACAAACAACAATGCAAGATAAATTAGCATGGGTTTTTGTGCAAATGAATGTGCCATTTTTCAGATCTCTATTTCTTGTTTATAATTCTTCCCTCTTGGATGCTATCGGCAATGAAGGAGTGGGTCTTATATAGAGCTTCAAAGATTTCAATGGTTGGGTAGTAAAGAAAATAATCAATGTTTCTATTGAAATTTCCCACATGTTACTAAATGGTATTTAAGTATTTTATCCAAGCTTTTGTGACAGCTTATATATTTAATTTGTTTGAAGAATAAATGAGTTGCCATCTATCCATAATGAAACTATAACTTTCGATTTTTGCAATAGTTTAAGGCTGCTGATTTTGCCACTCCCTTTTTTGTTAACGCCACTCCCCTGCAAGTGTATTTTTGCATCGAAGAATAAATGAGTTGCCATCTATCCATAATGAAACTATAACTTTCGATTTTTGCAATAGTTTAAGGCTGGTGATTTTGCTATTCCATTTTTTGTTAACGCCACTCCCCTGCAATTGTAGTTTTGCACCAAAAATACACTTGCAAGGGAGTGGCGTTAACAAAAAAGAGGGTGGCAAAATCATTTCCCTAGTTTAATAATGCTGGATAGATGACAACTCATTTGTTTAGCCGACCAAGAATACTGTTAGATTTGACTTGAGATATGGATTGATAATATTTATAGCACAATTGTAAGTGTGAAGTCTCATTGATAAATAAACTAATAATTTAAATACGTTTTTGACTTTGATGATGATGATTGACAAGTTGTCGAGAGCCCCCAAGGTAACATCATATTGAATAAAAATATGTAGATTTCTCTCTATATCAAAGTTATTCCATTAAGATTATGGTTCATTTTTAATTTCTTCTCAATTAAATATTTCTTGCCAAGGACCCTATTTGGGGTACAACAAATGTGTAAGAAATTGATGATTTTTGCAAGACCCATTATGGATCCTATAAAATAATTCAAACCGCAAGTCATTCCTAAAATATTTTTTTATGGGTTCCTGAAAAAAATTAACTCAATCCGATATCGATAAAAGCTGTTTCAGAATTCGTAGAGTTGTATCAATGTTAACATGGAGTGAAAGCAGAGGCGAGGCTGATGCATGCATGCATGCCTATAAATGAAGCTTTCCTCTCTTGTTTAGCTAAATGGGGCAGGTAGAGATCCTGATGTGGATGCTCTTACACTCTTGGATTCCCACCATTTATGTAGATTTCATCCTTTTTTGGCCCATTTCGCACACCATTTCTTTATGACTGCACTCCCATACTATAATCTAATACACTGTGAATTGTGCTCTTTTTTGAAATATTAATCCAAAAAAAGAGAAATTTTGGAGTGTATTTATGAAAAAACAGGGTGCGAAAATCATTTCCATCTGACATAGGATAAACTTCACCTGGTTCTAAAACAAGAGGAAGAAAAACACAGACAAGCACACACGCACAATGCTACTGTCTTTCTGGTAAATTTACTCATTTCACCAAAAAAGCCAAGATACAAACATCCAAATAAATTAGACACTCAAAGCTTTCCTTGTCATTGATTCATCAAACAGGTGATTCTCACTCTCTCTTCATGTGTTTTCCAAAGGAATTTGAACACGAGATCTTGCTGGTGATCATGTATCGTTGAACCAAATCAAGTACATGTTGGTAATGCTTGTCCAGTGCTTATATAGTGACAGAGAAGACTTTTCCTCACTCCACAATGTGAAATAGATCTGTTGTTGAATTATAGAGCCCACTACTGATCCACTAGAATTAGAATTCTGTCACAACGACCGAGCTTAGAAGAACATCAAATCATATGCTTACAATTCATACAATACAATCGAGAGAGTGAAGCCTGCAAATACGTGACAACAAAATGTCATTTTTGGCCGGTTCCTTGTACAATAAAAGAAAATAAATTGGAGAGCCAAGAGTAGACTACAAGGAATGGAAACTAGAAAGTTGCACTTGGTATAACAATAGTAAAATATAGAGGAGGAAGAAGGATCCAGTCACCTGGGCTACATATCCCCAAAAAAATAGATCTCCATAACTAACTAATTTCCCCAGACATGAACACAACATAACCATATGAATTAACCAACCCATGACATAATATCTTTTATTTCCTACTTTCCACTTTCTGGCATATGCTAGATGTCTGGATGAAATAGGACGAAGAGAAATAAAAGAGAAGCAAACCTATGAAACGTATTAAACACTTGGTCCATTTTGGCGTTGAAGTTCTGGAGATCATCTTAGAAACGAAAATGGAGTTGCAAGAAAACAATACTCTGGCAAAGGGTAAAATGTAAGAAACTACATGCACCCCTTTTCTTTTTGGCAAAGGGTTCCAAGTCCTACTCTGAAGTTTGAAAAGAGAGGGCTAAGTTCTTAACACTACATTTACTAGCATTGTAATGTCTTTGTTTGCATACCTTTGGAAGGATGGCGTAAGTTAGCGCCAAATTCCTGTAAGTGATCAAGAATAGACCTACTATGGGTAGACAATACCCTAGGCATCTCAGACAAATTGAAGGAATCTCTAAGCTTGGAGCTAGAAAACCTTCCGAGCGCTTTCTGTTGTATGCCGGAGATGTGTGGACCAATGTTACTCCAGCCACTTGCTCAACCATTTCCCACTTGCTGAACCATTTCTCAAGTTGAACTTTTGGCTTATGGGCTAAAAGTACTTAAAAAGTACGCAAGAAAAACCTGGTTTTTGGGAAGCTAAATTTTGTATGCTTTTTGACTTCTACTTCCCAATACTCAGCTTCTACTAAAAGTTCAGCTACAACAAACACCTACTGAATGGGACTGTAAAAGATGATTTCATAATTAGGCATACGTTCAGAGAGTAGTATAAAAGCAAGTTATTTAGTGATGAGATACCAGAATAAGTAACTTCCAGGACATAATTGGCAGAAAGACCGATGCCAAAACCAGCCAGAGTGATGCCAACGCTAAGACCAAAACCAAAACCACAGCCAGCTCCAACATAACCGATCACCTCAGGGCCAAAGCCAGGATCCCATCCGACCCCACAGCCAAAGCCATTGCACATGCCCCAAAAGGCTCCATAAGTCGTATCTCCTGAACAAGCCTTTTATGATCATTATTACCTGCGATCAGAATAGGTAAACACAAAACAATTCATAAGAAGCGAACTGCAAGAGCCACAACAGTGCAACTCATAATGTGCCTCATGCACAATATTTCCAGGAAACTTGTTGAACTTTAGATACAAGACATTTAAATACAAATGTATAGATTTCTAGGCAACAGAGTCAACCTTTTACGAAAGAGGAATAAGACCTCAGTAGTCCTTAATTCAGGACGAGTTGTGATTGTTACTTTTTCAAGCTCCGTTCCACAACAGGGAGTAAAAAGCAACTAGATCTCCGAGGATAGTCCACCCTATATAATAAGATAATAGGCATACCCCAACTATGTACCCATCATTTTCCAAATTACTGTCAAATAATTTCTTCTTCTTCGTATAAGTGCCATGAAATAACATCATTTCTTGAAACTAATAGGAGTGAGCCCTACACATATATAGGGTAGAAGAGTGATATCGGAGATGGGAAGACCGTGGACCTGAACATTATCTCCAATGTTGGACTCCTATTTCAGATTACTTTATCAAGATTAGATACCTAAAAATTGGCAAACATCAAGAAACTAACATATTCTTGTTCTTGAGTAACTCTACATGCAAAACTACAAATTTCCTACTGACTTATTTTCGGTTATATATAAATAACATGGTAAACTACTGGACGACGCGGGAAGGAAAAAGAAATAACCGTTAAAAAACAAAGAAAAGAAACAGAACCTACCGCTTGGAGGTCTCCAAACAAATTGTATTCTAATTGAAAACAAAATGATCTCGTTCAATCAAGGTCAATGTACAGAAAAAACTGTATAAAAAAACGCATCCACAAAAACCTAATTCTACAGAATGGCACCACATGGTGACGGATCAAAAGCATCATCTGAGTCAATTTGGTAATTTTTGACAGAACCGATATCAGCCCACCTAGGAAGGTGTATGGTTCAATTAAATGGCATTGCAACAATGACTAAATTAGTATAGAGAACAGGAATGCCATGAAAGTCTGAAAAGTACATTATTTCACTAATCAGTTGGGACTTATGATGTAACAATTGTGTCTGGACCTATACACTCCAATTTTGTATGGAACCCTTAAGCTCAACAACTAAGCTGCCATCAGACTCCATTTTACCATGTGTATTGGCAGAATGGCACAAAAAGTGATGCATCAGAATTCAGAAGCATCAGCTAAGTCAATTTAGTATTGAGTGATAGAACCAATATTTTTCGGGGAAGGAGGTATATGATTCTAGAAAGATGAGACCTTATCGGTAAACAGTCAATTAAGGAGGGTCATGCATTTAAGGTCTGGAATCCATTATTTATTGTAGCATTGGGTTGTTTTACCTATCTTCCAAACTGAGATTCACCTGTGAGTTGTGACTGTGAATATGCTTTGAACATTCATGGATCTTGACTCAGAACCCTGAAATTGTAATACCATATGTGCTGCATTGTAGCATAGAGAATCACCTCAAGCATTCTTACACCCCAGGTTTCAAACTTCTCATAATCAACAATTACAAGGATGTGAAACATGTGATTTCGTGGATCAAAGTTGACTGAAACTGTCATGTCCGACATGCTAATGGAAGAAGTAGTCAAGACTGAGTCCCAGGCGCATCTAACTCAGGAACCTATTTTGCTTTCTGAAGCACCTAAAAGACGAGCACACACTTCCTAGCAGCTTGCTCTGCTCTCTATGGGAACTTCAGTGTCAGCATTAGGGTATCTCCAAGAATATTGTGCTTATTATGACTTGAGGAAGGTTTGATGTTGCTATTAACGAGACAATCTTTTGGGCAATGTGTTTGGTTTGAAGTCATCGTTTGATTTAAGCCCGGTGTAAGCACTTCCAAACTATAAACACCTGCAATTGCAATACTTCAGAAGTTGCAACAAACTCCAGAAAATAGAATTTCTCAACACAAAGTTTAAAAGAAAATTATTTGCACAAAAAATATTTTTGGCGGAAATACTTGGTATTGAAATATAAAGGAGCTTTTATTTTTCTTTTCTGTGTCTTTTCGAATATGCAATAGGTATAAGTACTTGCCAGCAATACTAGAGAAAGTTCAGAAGAGCCTAACACTTGCAATGAACTGCTCTGGGAGTCTTGCAGCCACTAGAGCTCAACTTAACAACTTCAATCCGGCTCTGTCAAATCGCGTGGAGAACATTAACAGCGAATAAACAATCGAAAATGAAAATCGAAAACAGAATAATATAACGAAGGGAAGATGTTATAGGTCTCCAACATACGGAACATTTGTCGTCATTCCTGATTAGTTTCAATGATTCGAATGTTGCAAACTAAGAAAAATGTGGTTTTCCACAGCCGTGTTTGATTTCAGTCATTTCAATCGAAAAAGCAATTGTCTGGATGTAGTCTTATCGTGAGTCCCATGCTTTATGATAATAAAAAAATCTGACACCCAGACACGCCATGTCGGGATTTTTTTGGCACGTCATGGTACCCACCGCTCTTGTGAGTCAGCAAGGCTCTTGGACCTTCGACGTGGGCAGCCTTCCCACATCGGGAAGTCTGGCGAGTTTACAAGAGGAACCCGTCTATTGGGACCGATGAAATTCATACCAATGGGGTACCGATAGGCACGTGGGGCCCACCCAGGGTCCCGTACGGATAATCCAAACCATTAAATAACTTTTTATAAAAAAAAAAACTGAGTAATCTAAAAACATGATAAATTCAATAAATACATATCGACCTGCGACTTCTATTCACTAATAATCCAAAACCAAAACACGTTGAAACCAACTGAAAATGTGAAAACAGAAGAAAAGCACAATTAAACTGAACCGATTCCTGATAACTTTAAGAATATCAGCATACTGCAAACAACAAAATTTTGGTTAAACTTGACGGAAATAAGTAACAATAGCTATATCCTTGATTTATAAATTCAATAAATACATATCTGAAAATTCTAGGTGAAAAGTGAGCCAGGAATTAAGATGAGATGTGTTGATAAAAAAGGATACCGAGTAATTAAACTTAATGGAGAAAAAAGATTCATATCGTCAACCCCAATCGACTGGGACACAAGGCTAAGTTTGGCTTGGTTAGCAACAGCTTAGATCCTCAAAACACTGGAAACAATCATGAACTACTTATGAGAAGTGCCAATATTGAATGCACTAGGAAAACAGTATGCATTTTACACACACTACACTATAAACTGAAGTTTTGTGGGTTTTTTTTTTTGTATCCTCTTCCTTTTCAATGTGTCCATAACACCTTATCTGCAACTCTCAAGTCAAAGTCTAAGTAATGCATCAATTTCCTTTGAAATCTATCTTTCAGCATATTTGATAATGACATCAGAACAGCTATATCAAGTGAAATGGAAATGAATCAAGTGACATACCTCTTGAACGAGATCTATCAAAGCAGAAACACCAAGGCAGCCCATGGCAGTGCACAAGAGATATGTTTTTCTCTTTCAAGCATTTACAAAGGTTTGAAACAAACCTGCAAATGAAATGAAATTTCAAAAGAATGTGACCCTTAACACCCTTTCCCCAACACCGAACACAGGGCACAGGCCAAAAAAATGATGCTTTCTTTTGCTAAAATTGTAGTCTGTAGCATACAGAGAAAGCCACAAACACTCTAACTTGATATTAGAATTCAAGTTAATTGCGTTGTTCTTGGATCACACAACACATAATGTAGACGGTATAAGGGAGGATTTTGCTGAGACAGTTAATTTTTTCTTCTTCATGCGTATAAATAAACGAGTTAAGTTATCAAAGAACAAGAACCTGTTAATACATGTCACTTTTGCCCCAAACTCGCTTTCTCTCTCCTATTATTCTTATTTTTTCCCCCTCTTTTTCTTACTTTTAAATCCACGATTCTTACCGCCACAGTCTTGGCATACTGCATTACTATCACCACCTATGGTTTGCCCCCAACTCATTCTGTGAATCCTGCTCCACCAACTCTCCATTGATCATCGCAAAATCTTGGACATCCTCCAAGATGTGCTCATCAAACAAAGGCATCTAGAATGATCTCTCCTCTCTCTCTCCATAGAACCAGAAACACTGTGACAGGTATAGGGAAACGTCAATGACAAGAATAAATATTACTACTTTAGACACTTACAAAAATAAGGGCAAATCCAAGCAGAAGATGAATGAACGAACCAAACTTTGTTTTATGCCTTCTCCGATGTTGGTTTCACCATTAATTCCTAAGGGGAACCATACCTAGAACAACAGATTCTGGGATATGTTTTTTCTACCAATGTACTCATCTGGAATGATTGTGAGCGAAAGAGATCCACGACACATGCTCCCACCCACTTCATAAACCATTTGTCGACGACGACAAACCAACTTGAACCATATGCTAAATACTTACACAAGGAGAAACATAGCTATCAAAGCCAAAGATAAAAGTTAAGAAGGATACAATGATGAAATGCTGAATTTACTCAAGCATTTATTTCTTCCTTTTCTTTTTTTTGCACGATGAGTTACACAAGAATTTGTACAGCATCCGAATGTGCCACGGCCTCATTGGTAATCAGTGCAGTAGTTATGTTCAATCACCGATGAGTAAGTGTTGCATTGATTTGTTCTACATGTTACTGTGTTTACAGATTCACTCCTCCAATCTTGAACAAAATGCTCAACAATCAAGAGTGAAATCAATCCACTGGATAAGAGACCTTTTAAATCTACAAAGCATGACACTAATCGATAGCTCAGAATTTTACTTCAAACTTATGAAAAAATCCTAATTAATTCCATCATATTTCAAGTTTTTCATTAACAAAATCGGAATTGTAAACATGAATCAGAAGTTAGATACCACTACAGCCGTGTACAACGGCATATATTATCCGTTAAATATGCGACATGCATATGTAACAAAACTAGTAATATTAACATAAACCATATTAAACAAGTTCATCCAACACTATTTGAAGGCTATTGTACGATTAGTTGCTATCCAGCACCACACATGTAGTAACTTTAACTAAAATTCCAAAAAGACATGTGGATTTAACCAAAAAAAATGCCCCATAACCATCAACAAAAGCATTCCAAAAAGACCTGTGGATTTAACCAAAAAAATGCCCCATAACCATCATCAAAAGCATAACACTTCACCAGTGATTCGATACTACAAAACCCTAATCCTTTGAAGCATTCGTTGCATCCAACACCAGTTTTGTCTGCTCGTTCATCAATTCCCCTCGCTTTAGAGATAAAGCAACTTCATCTGCACGCAAATTCTTCCACTTCTTCTCCAGCTCCATCGTCTTTTCGTTCCCAATCGTACTCATATTTTCCTTCAAAAATCTCCTCGCAGGATTCTTCCTTAACAAATCGGAAGGCATCCCTGTCTCCGTCTCCATCTCCAACGACTCATTCAAGCACGGGTGCATTGCCCAGAAGTCCCCCACTTCATCAACTTCCATATCCTTCATTTTTCCTCCTTTCAATTTCTTTCCCAATGCAACCTCCTCTTTCCCATTTCCTCTAGGCAAAGCTACCGAATCAGTCTTTCTCGCTCTTTTACTCCGACTACTCTTCCCATTCCCATCAACTCCATCTTTATTCTCATCTCCCAATGCACCCTCCTTCCCATCATTTTCTTTAGGCGCAACAACAGAATCGCCGAGCTTGACGGTCTTCTCATTCCCATCAATCCCATTCTTCTCCTTTCCCCCACCCCATATCTTATTTGAAAGTTCAAAACACTTGCGTTCATGGGGCCGTGAGAAATCTGCTTTCTCAACATTGATACTGTACTTTCTCTTCAGCTTCCTAATCTTATCCGCAAACTGATTTTTGGAAACATCAACACTAAGAGATTCCTTGATTAGTTCATGAAACTCACCATTATACGGATCGGACCCATTCTTGGACAGGAAGTCCATAAATCCCTTCAGTATCAAAACCTCATCCTCCTCGCTCCACAACCTTTTAATCGCGCCGACAGACTTCATCTCCTCCACCTCAACGACGACCGTGGCCTTCTTTTTCTTTTGGTGTTTTGATGGAGTGATGGGTTTTTTAACAGAGGGTTTAGTTTTCTCAACCTTTTCTTCTACTTCTTGAACTTCTTGTTCTTCTTCGTCTTCGGAAGATTCAGATTCTGGTGTTTCTTCGGTTGGTTCTTGATAGTGGTTTTCTTCTTCTTCTTGGTCGGTGAGTTGTTCATCTTCGTGTGATGATGAAGAAGAAGACGGATCGGAAGGAGGGTCTTCCAGTGGAGCAGGCTTCTTCCGGGCTATCCTTTTTTGACCCATCGACTTTGGTTTGAGAGAGAGAGAGAGAGAGAGAGAGAGCGGTAGGGTTTAGAGTCTGGGAAGAGCGCAGTTCCCTCGCTTATAGCCGATGACCTCTGTCCTTCCGCCTTCCCTCCCTTAATATTTGCATTTAATATTTCAATTAGCCCGTCGCTTTTTAGGCCTCGTTTCGCGTTCTTTTTAAATCTTCTTTTTCAAAAATGATGTATTTTTAAATTCAAATATAACAAAAATAAAAAGTACAGTAATTTTTTGATTTTTTTTACCGTTTAAAAGATCTTAACGAGATCTATCAAATAAGATCCATATTGGTAAAAAAATTATTTACGTAAACACATGATTTTTGAGCTTCAAATTACCATCTTTTTTAAAAAGAAGTTTTGGATAGAAAGTGGATTAGTTTTTTTTCTTGCCCGGTCTAGAGTCTGGAAGAGCGCAGTTCCCTCGCTTCGGTAGGGTTTAGAAGTTGTTAGTCTAATGTTAAAATATCATTCTTCAGACAATAGTAGCCATTAATTTTGCTAAAAATATCATTCTTCAGCCAATAGTAGACATTAGTTTTGTGTGAATATTCCTCGATTATACGAGCATGTGGTTCTAGGTGAAGGCCCCCTGCCCTGCAACCAACAAAAGTTGGGTCAATATTCCGATTTTAGTCCCGTTCACACATGTCGACTAAAGTTCTGAAAACGAACATATATATATTCATTCCATTTTTCTTTAATTGCGTTTCTTCTACGGCCAAAATATAAATTTTTCCTTGGAATCCATTCTTAAGACAATAGTAGACATTAATTTTTTTCAGAAATATTATGTTACGTTCATGTAGGTTCGATATCCGCTCAATCTCTTTTTATTTCTTTTTTTTGCGTGAACCATATATAAATTCAAATAGCCAAATAAATTGACGGTCCGATCACCGCTAATAGGCTCAAAAAAGGGCCTCGTCTCCCTTTTTCTGACATCTCAGTTATGGTCAACTGAATTTTGGAAACATCAACACTAAGAGATTCCTTGATTAGTTCATGAAACTTACCATTATCCGGATCGGACCCATTCTTGGACTGGAAGTCGATCAATCCCTTCAGTATCAAAACCTCAT
This sequence comes from Rhododendron henanense subsp. lingbaoense, assembly GCA_020567845.1. Classification (NCBI taxonomy): domain Eukaryota; kingdom Viridiplantae; phylum Streptophyta; class Magnoliopsida; order Ericales; family Ericaceae; genus Rhododendron; species Rhododendron henanense. The sequence goes on from CM036315.1 coordinate 24,975,040, forward strand.
CCTCCTCGCTCCACAACCTTTTAATCGCGCCGACAGACTTCATCTCCTCCACCTCAACGACGACCGTGGCCTTCTTTTTCTTTTGGTGTTTTGATGGAGTGATGGGTTTTTTAACAGAGGGTTTAGTTTTCTCTACCTTTTCTTCTACTTCTTGTTCTTCTTCGTCTTCGGAAGATTCAGATTCTGGTGTTTCTTTGGTTGGTTCTTGATAGTGGTTTTCTTCTTCTTCTTGGTCGGTGAGTTGTTCATCTTCGTGTGATGATGATGAAGAAGACGGAGGGTCTTCCAGTGGAGCTCGGTTCTTCCGCACTATCTTTTTTTGACCCATCGAATATGGTTTGAGAGAGAGAGAGAGAGAGAGCAGTAGGGTTTAGAGGAGAAATTTTTCAGTGCCGAGTGGGTAGGAGGCCACGTGGTGCCTTGCACTGATCTCGGCCGTCCAACGAAGTTTTGGACGGTCCAGATCTGTTCGGCTAATTTAAAGTGTGAAATGACTAAAATACCCTTCGGCAGCCGAACAGATCTGGACCGTCCAAAACTTCGTTGGACGGCCGAGATCGTGCAAGGCACCACGTGGCCCTACCCACTCGGCACTGAAAAATTTCTCGGTTTAGAGAGAGGGAGAGAGAGAAATAGGGTTTGGAGTCTGGGAAGATCGCAATTCCCTCACTTTTGCCGATGACCTCTGTCCTCTCACCTTCCCTCCCTCCCTATGGAGCGTACGATAAATTGTAAAAAAGTGCATCGATATCTGAAAAAGATGTATTGAAATTTGAGAGAGTGTTAATATCCGTGGGATATGCATTGATATCCGAATTTTTTTTGAATTATGTGTATATTATCCTCCGCTTAGTGAATGGAGGTTAGCAAAACCAAATTATTTTCTATTTCCATCATTCGCTTCCCTCATTTTTCACGAGTTTCAAACTAATGCTGTGTTTGGATTGGATTTTGAAAAAAAATTTGAAAAATAGTAAGGGTAATAAGTAGAGAGATAGAGAGAAAAATGTTAGAAGTAGGAAGAATCTCGGAAGAATTTTTTGAAAAATTCTTTTTGAATTGCAAAGAGAACAAGACATAAATCAATTGAGCGGCGTGATCCCAAGTCTTTCTTAGTGGAGGCGGGAGTTCGAGCCCCACAAGGGGTGTGGGAGGAGTTCAGGGCTATGCATAGCCTCTAAATCTCTGGTGAACTCACTTACTAACCTCCAACCCTCTAACCCACTAATGTACTATAAATTACTAGTGTTTATCCATGCCTACGGCACTACGCACCCCGATAGTGCCGTAGGCACGGGCATTTTTGTAATATTTTTTTATTTTTTTATGCCAACACCAGAAGCCGAGCAATGGGTAAAAAGAACCGATGGCATTTTTATAATATATTTGTGAGAGTGTAGGTGTTTTCTTAAGAGAGTTGGAGAGCACACATCAGCCTTTGGATTAAATGAATCTCAGTCTTTCTTTCAACTTGTGTTTATGTGGTCCCCACACCCTTATGTTTTATTAGGTAGATGACCCAAAAAAATAAAACTAAACCGACAGGCTTAATTGAAAATTGAGGGAAGTAAAGGATGGGAAGAGGAAAAAATTAAGAGGAAAAATTAGACCAAAAAAAAAAATAGAGATGTTGTAAAATTGATGGATGACAAAATGTTTACAATGATTGAAGCCATAAATTCTTCTGCGAATTAAGTTTACGAATAAGAAACGCAATTGTAACAGTAGCGTATTAATTATACATTTAATATTTCATCCCTATAAAGACAAAAGGGAAATTGCAATGAAAAGTAAGAATAAGAAGTATCCGATTGACCCTGTAGATCAATTGTGTTTCTGATAGTTTTGGAAGAACTACATTTAACATTTATTGTGTTCTTTATTGTCTTTACTTTCTGTTCTGTTCTTTTGATATTTCCTTAGTTTTGTAACAAGAGAATTTATTTTTGTAGAACACTATTCTTTAAAAAATGGTAC